>CM021733.1:80808058-81451188 GCA_011075105.1 Heteronetta atricapilla
TTTCTTTCTTTCTTTCTTTCTTTCTTTCTTTCTTTCTTTCTTTCTTTTTCCTTTTTTTTTCCTCTTTACTTCCATCTAAATATCAGAATCGTAGAAACTTTTAGGTTGGAAGAGACCTCCAAGATCATCAAGCCCAATTGTTAACCTAGCAGAAAAAAAAGTCCTTTGCTGTGCAGGTGGTGGAGCACTGGCACAGGTTGCTCAGAGGGGTGGTGGAGTCTCCTCCTTGGAGACCTTCAGAAGCCACCAGGACGTGGTCCTGGGCAGCCTGCTCTGGGTGTCCCTGCTTGGGCAGGGGTTGGAGCAGGTGGTCTCCAGAGGGCCCTGCCAGCCTCAGCCATTCTGGGATTCCGGGATTCCTTTCCTTTCTCTCACTACCAATGCACCTGAACAATATATTTGGTCTTTTGTATTTTGCTGTTACTGTTTATTTTTGCAAAGCTACGTCAAGTGCGCCATTAAGAGCTCCTGCCTCAACCGAGTGCTGTGCAAATGCAGATGGGGAGCCACTCGCTTACCATCTACACAGACAAAACACATGAAGACGTAACCCCAAATTAATATAGCAGGTCAACGGTCAAGTTGGGAAAAGTGCCATGTCTCCAAATCCAGTTTAGATAGCCTGTGCCCCAGACTGCACCCATTCTGCTGCCTCAACACTTTGTCACCCTCTCCATCCTGTGGCCTCCCATTGATGCCCTTTGGGAACAGCCTTTTGTGAGCTGACATAGATATTCATCTACTTTCTTGCAGAAATACCTACATGTCAAAAAGTATGGGCATTTTTAAAGATTTCACTGAGAAAGCCGTGACTGCCATGCCAGCTGTGTCAAACATTCATGTCTTAGTGTTGATCAATTCACTGTCTTCTCATCGTGTTCATTTTAGTGTGTTTTACGCATCAGTGTATAAATAAACGTAATATCTCCTTGGAATATACTTCTGACGACAAGTTTTTAAATGTCTTGAACTACACGTTTCCACACTCCATCAGGAAAGAGAACCTTAAATCAAGCTCTTGTTCTTAATTGGGTATTACATACTGTGTGCATATATATACTTGTGGTATTATGTATCGGAATATAAACTTACACATATGCAGAAAAAATCAAACAGGGTTGTCATTTATACTCTCAATGACGAAGCTGAGAAATAAAATCTTGCCTCGTCATACATCTTTCAACTTCAGTGAATTATTTTTATTGATGTTGCAAGTCTTCATTTTAAATCCAGTTTTGACGAAAAAAGTAGCTGATCATCTGCCCTGTTATTATACAAACTATCAAGTGGAAGGAAATATAATTTGTGGAATGATTAATTACATAATGATTATAGTGGAGAAATATATTCTCTAACATAATTCGTTAAACGGAGGAATTTAATATGAAATAGTAGATTTCCAAATTTATACAAATAACACCAGATGGTGAGGAGCTAGTTTTAATTAAATTAGGTTTGATAATTATAGCTGATTAATTTTTAGGTTTGACTCAGATTAGAAAGAATGTATTATTTTCCTGTAAATGTATTTTTAGTTTCCTTACGAGGGCGCGAGCATCGTGGCGTGTGCTGCGGTCCGGGCAGGTGCCGCAGCCGCCGGCTTGCAGCATCCCCGCGGGACCAGGCGGTGCTCCTGCAGCTGGCAGGATGCTTGGGACGGGGCCACCTGACGGAAGTCGGCGGGTGTTTTGGCAGTGGAGGCAGGAGGGAGTTTCTGCCACAGCACCGAAATATGTTTTCACAGCCCGGTCTACTGGCTTAGCGGCTTTTGAGCAAAGGAAAAAGGCCCACAAGAGGATGGTGTCCTTCCAGTTGCTCAGAGCATGCTCAGCCACTTGCATTTCTGTATTGTGCCTGCAGTGATGTCCTTGCACACACACACACTTGCACTCACTGTGTCTTGTGTCCTGAGATATCTCCTCACGGAGGAACAGACAAGGGCCAAGGCCTGGAAGCGAGGAGCCGTGGGGCTCGTCTTCTGCTCCAGCACACTCTGTCTCATTACTGCTGCTTTCCAGAAGTTCATATTGTTTGTTCACAGCCTAGAGCTCACCACGTCCCCCTGGCTCCACTGAACCATGGAAATATGCCTACATATTGTCCAAGCCCTTTTAGACCATGGCCAAAGCCTAGCTTGCAGGACCAAGTGCTTCATACTCAATGTTCACCATCCCATGCGAATTGCCTCCTGCCTCTGAACCATGCCAGGTGTAATGTGTCCAAATCAGGACCCACACAGAATCACAGGATGGTTTGGATTGGAAGGGACCTTAAAGATCACCTAATTCCATCCTTCTACCATGAAAAGGGACACGTCTCATCAGACCAGGTTGCCTAAAGCCCCATCCAGCCTGGCCTTGAACACCTCCAGGGATGGGGCATCCACAGCTTCTCTGAACAACCTGTGCCAGGGCCTCACCACGCTCAGAGGAAAGAATTTCTTCCTAAATGGAGTCCTCTCTTATTTACGGATTTTGCAGTTTCATGTACAAGCCTAAATGAATCTTTGCATTAATGTTTGAGGTCACATATGCAAAATGGGTGATGTCTGGGAAACCTCAGATTCTCCCCAGTAGCAAGAGGCTGAAGGTAGAAATATTTGTATGAGACTAACTGTGAGACATCTACTCTTTCTGATGATCAAGGAAGGACTCCTTCAGCGTGCCTGAGCTTGTGGCATACTTCTCTTTTGCTTGAGCTATTAACCTGTCTCCTGGAGCCTGTAAAGCATAAAAAGAGTTTGAAAAAACCAAAAAGGTTTGACTCATTGGATCATCACAGTTTAAAGGTACTTTAAATATTGTAGTTATAACTGAATAATATATAATTATAATTGAACATTATAATTTAAATTATGAATATTCATTTAAAAGGGGTGTTCAGGATCTGCCTGTAACTGCTGGAAGCCATCAGGTGCTTCTGACTTCCAGCAAAGAACATGTTAGACTTCAGGAAGCCAGTCCAAGGGCTGACTCTCCATTCTGTGTGACATTATGAAACTTAAAAGACACCTTAAATCATCTTCCCCACCAGAGCTTCCTCAGAGCCAGCACTTGGGCTGGCACGCAGGCAAGGTGGTGCTGTCCTGCCTCCTCTCTCTAAAGTCCTTTTCCTTTTATCTCAGTTTTCTCTCTGCAGGGTTCTTCTTCCATTATCTGCCTAGTGCAAATCCCGTCTCCTGCTCTGTTTTCTTTTGTGTGTGTGTGTGTGCGTGTGCTGAAAAGTGGCCTCCCTGAATTTGTATTATATTGATTATGTAAATCAGTGCTTCTCCTCTAGATTGCTTTTTCTTTGTGAATTGGGAGTATAATTTGCAGTCTTCTACCTGATAATTGTGAGTATAATTTGAGCTGTCTCTTTGTGGAGTCATCAGTGACTGTTTTAATTTCCATATGTGAGCAGTCCTTTTTTTTTCTTTCCTTTTTTTTTTTTTTTAACTTTTTACCTAATCCTGCTTCTTTCTGAACTAATGGATTGATTCTGCTGCTCATAATAGCATCACCTAAGTGTATTTTGGAATTTCCACTGCTAGTGAGATTGAAATTTATCTACAACGTGACAGGTTTTTTCAACATTTTCAAAGAAGACATAATCTCATAACTATCAACCTGACAATAAAATTGTCTATCTGTAATGGAAAATTGAGGACTCAAATATGGTCATTTTTTTTTCCCTGTGAAAATGTTTCAAAATGAAGTAAAACAATATCATTTTGTTGTGAATAGTACATGTCTTTCACCGACTTGAAATGCCAACTATAGATATCAAAATTAAAATAATGAGAGGTTCGTGACATACTGTTCTTTTATTCAGCAACGAATGCAACCCACTTACACAGTGCCATGTAGCACATTTAACAGCAAATGAGATATTATAAATCTATTCAAAAGGTTTCTAAAGGATAAAGGAAAAAATTCTAATAGCCTCTTCCTGGCAAGTGCCTCAGAGAAGGAGACGATTGCTTTATCATGCCATTTTCAAAAAGCGCTGCAAGTAGTTTCTTACTCTCTTGTTGGTATGACATTGGTGTTGGCTAAGCATGGACAATATGCTGAAGGTTTTATAAGGCACAGGTGGACAGGAGCTCTGCCCAGTGTGCTTCAGCATGAGACCCTAAGCCAACTCCCATTTGTGGCTGTGGTCTCTGGAGACGGTTCCCAGGGCATCCTGAATGTCTCTACAGGGCACTGGGACCTACCAATGAAAACAAACAAACAAACAAACAAACAAAGGAAAATCTCTTAAACTGTAGCAAAATCTAAAAAAAAAAAAAAAAAACCAAAAAAAAAAAAAAAACCAAGCAAAACAACAACAAAAACAACAACAAAAAACACACGAGATTTCTCACAAAAACATTTCTCCACCAAATAAAGTAATATTTTATGTTGACCAAGGAGCTTTATTTTTATAAACTCACCATGTTACATTCTGATGTTTTAATTAATAAAAGTATTTCAGGCACTACATAAACTTTTCTAAATGCAAAGTAGTTCGGAAAAAGTATCAGCTCATTTCACTCTCCAAAAATGTCCAAAATGGGCAATGTTTTGACCCAATCAACATGCTTTTTGAAATTTCTGTCTGCAAAGAGAAATGCCATCATAATTAGTACGTTTGTATGAAATACTTCATTTTGGACAAACTGACGTTTTTTAATGGGAAACTATTCTGTTAGAAAAAATCAGATCAATGCTACTGCATCGCTCAATTGCACCTGCAAATAAACTCAGGCATGTAAACCTGGGCTGTGCTGAAATCCGTGGTAATTCTGACAGAGGCTTCAAAGCGTCCAGGAGTACAAATGTGTAGGTACGCGTGCATGAATATACACGTATCTGCATCATTTATGTATATCATCTTTTACATATCTATACCTAGATAATTATAGCTATTGCTATATACACACACCAGAGAAATGACTGGTCTAACAGATGGGAGTCCTGCAGGAAACCCTAAGAACAGCCAGGGTTGGGGGAGAAGCGAGGCAAAGGCATATGTTTTGTTGTAGCTTGAATTACCAGAGAGCTAATCCCCAGGAAGGGGGTACATTTGACCTTCTGCAGCATGGGGAAGGTTAACCTTTCATATTTCTCAATCAACACATTCCAGGGGAAACTTTCTGCTTCACTGCAGTATTAAAAAAGCATCGAGATATTAGAATTTTTAGCAAGACGGAGATTCTGGAGGATTTTTTTTCAGCACTAGTCATGCAATTTGTCAACACTGTACTAGATGAACAGTCAGTCAAATGCAACTCTCTCTCTTAATCCTTGAAATGTGGCCAGTTTCTCACATTTAAACAACGTGCCCTAAGATGTTTATTTTCATTCTCGGTTAGCTGGTTAACATTTGAATGTGATATTGAGCATCATTATCAACTGATGAAAGGTGAAATGAGTGAAATGAATGAGAAATACTACATTTTAAAATGCATGGGCCAGCCACGCTCCCATGAGAACTCTCTGATAGATTTAGGGAACAGAGATTCAACCCTTTGTCAGCACTGTTTTTAAATATCCTGAAATCAAACTGAGCAGTAAAGTGTAACACTGGAATATCCCAGGCAAGTAATAATAATAGAAGCTCATATATACATTGGAAAGATTTCAGAAGTGGGTAAACTTGTATTTAAATGGAAGGACTGGGCGAAAAAAGTCTGGATGACTAGCAAGAGCAGATTTTCAATACATGCACAAGAGCACACCTAAAAAGTATAGACATATGCTCTGTTAGCAGCATGCAAGCACGCATGTATGCGCCTGTGTGTGTGAGTGCATGTCTGTGCAGGTGTGTGTGAATTACGAAGCAAGGGCATCTCTTTCTCTAAGATATCTACACAGAAATACCTCTCCCCACTAGGTTTGCTTTTGAAAATTCAGTAATATTCTTTGTCTTAACCCAGTGCAGAAATCCTCTGAGATACATCTGCCATCCTGACCTTAATTCTTTTAGTCATGTCTACATACTGTAGCAGTCTTTAGGTTAAAGTATGATGTATTGCAGACATTCAGAGAAAGGAAGCTTTAACTTTGAATTTTTCTGCTTTTGTGTGCTGGTGTCAGAACTCTATCATTGCTCTTTCAGTGGGGAAAGAGGGAGATTATGGGCTTGTTATCTGGCCAGGAGTTTCTGTACTTCAAAAAATATAGGTCTTGATAAGCTGTCTCCCCTAGCACGGAAATTAATATCCCCGTTTGGTTTCTTCGGATAGTAGGCTCTGTATATACCAAGTGTCTGTCTATTCCTCAGCATTTTCTGTAAGACATGCACACATGTATATATATGTGTGGCTGTGTAGAAATGTGTGGAAAAAAAAGTGTGGATATTTGTAATTGTAAATTGTATATTAATTACAGAGAGTGTCTCTTCACATGAAGCTGAAATGGCTTTTAGAAATTGTGCTTGTCCAGAGTGCTGTGTTCTGCAGATTCACATTGGAAGCCTTTAGATTTATTTCTCTATCAGCATATATCAAAGAATTGGCAAAGGAGGCTTCAGAGTGTTGGGTTAATTACAACAGCAGAATCAGAAAGGTTAAAAAATGTTAATGTGCATCACTGGGGCAGCACAACCTACTGAGCACCAACTGATCGGGATTTATTGTGGGGGCCGAGGCAGGTGCGTACAGAGTGTAAGAGGAGCTGAAGTGCACAAGAGCCCTTTTACATCCAGTG
Organism: Heteronetta atricapilla; assembly: GCA_011075105.1. NCBI lineage: Eukaryota > Metazoa > Chordata > Aves > Anseriformes > Anatidae > Heteronetta > Heteronetta atricapilla. The sequence continues at coordinate 80,814,733 of CM021733.1, forward strand.
ATCCCGATAATGTGCTGACACACTCACAGCATTTGATTTTAATGGTTCAGCTGGCTGGGTGGTGATCTCCAGGTATCAAGCACTTTGGCTACTCCGACTCCCCACTGAAGGAGCTGGGAAGTCACTGCAGATGTCCACAGCATGGGTTACAGCCCCGTAATATGTTTGCTTTTCTCATCCCCAGGAGCACGCTCAGGGATCACAGGCACGTGGCGGGCTCCCTGCTCCATCTGTACAGGGAGGTCAGAGAGCAAACCCCGCTAATGCACTCACGGCATTGCTGTTATAAAAGACATCATCGCTTGCATTTGAGATGGCAGCAAAGTAGCCTGAGGGATACCACTGTGTGTTGTGCTGACAACATGTTAGATCTGTGCCAGCGTGCTCCTGCCTCGCTCTCCCAGGTGTCTCAGCTGCAGCTGTGGCAAAAAGGCTGGTTTTCCGAGGGGAGAAGAGCCAGGGCCAAAGAGATAAATGCTGGAGACCACTTCCAGGGGTGGAGAATGTGCGTGATGCAGCATGCATTTGTTTGGTTTCAGAGCTAGTGGTAAAGCCAGACCCCTGGTAGGACCTAATTACCTCCCTTCTGAACAGTAACTCAGAAGCTAAATGCTGTCGAGGAGAGATGGGGACTCATTTCCAAGAACACAGGCACAAACACGTTTTTATTGGCCATAGAGAATGGTACTGTTCGTGCCAATATAGCATGGAAATCTGACTCAGAACATAAAGTGCAGGTGCCAGCAGCAAGAAGATGCTGCTAAGAAATACCAGCTCTCTGAGACTGCAAAGTATCAGCTGTCTGGGGAGACCAGAGCTGGGAACAGAAAGCCATTGATGGCTGAAGATGTTTCTTTGCAATCTCCCTCTCCTCATTGCAGCTTCGGAGCAGTGAGCCGTGGCAGCAGGAGTGGTGGAGCTGCTCCTCCTGAGCCAGATCAAGCAGCCCCGAACCATCCTGCAGGAGCCTGCACGCGTGGGAGAGCAGGGAACACGCAGCATTATGCAGGGGCAGCTGCTCCTCTCCTCTTCGCGGGATGCTCCTGGCCACGGACAGCATCTCGTGGCTTGCCCTCATCCCTGGAGCCTGCTCTAGGAGCAGAAAGAACAGAGGATCGGAGAGCAGAAAACCGACAGCGTTAATACATTTTGTGCGGTGCCCCGCACAGCGTGCCTTGCACAGCTGGGCACGCCAGAGGTACAGGTAATGGCAACAAGCAGGGACTGTCTCTGAGGATGAAAGTGGGAAATGAAATTGTCTTTGGGTAAAAATAGTTCATTTTGATTGTGTGTTTTCTGCTGGTTCTTTGCCTTCAGGCAATGTATGAGAACTTGAGGAACATTTTTTTTTCCCCCAGGTGATGTTTTAGTGCTCTCTGCCTTAAAGCCAGTCAATATTTGTAATTATTTGTCCATCCCACCATCCCATAGGTAACCATAGGACTTCTGAAAAAAAAAAAAAAAAAAGAAGAATGAAGATGGCAGCACAGTACCTGTCAAGATTTGGAGAATTAAGATGACAAAAAGCAGGCTGGTGGGCTTAAACTTCCTGCATTGATCCAAAAGACTGTCTTGTTTTACACATCCTTCTGGTCCTTTATACATTAATGTTATGCTTACTATGCAAAACCCATGTAGGTGCAACTGTATGTGTTTCTGTGTGTATTGCGCTCGCATATGACTGTATTTTCTTATTTGCATATGTGTATGAATACATGCAGCACGTGTGGGCGGTGAGAAGCTAAAGGAACATTTTCAAGGTTGACAAGACCAAAATTTGATCCTCCCGCAGCCGGCTGGGTTTTTCTAAGCGTGTGCTGAGGCAGAAGGAGCAAGAATCCCCTTGCAGGCTGGAGGGTGCTGCAGGAGGATGAAGCCCCAGCCCACTGCCTCAGTGCAGAGGAGTTAACCCAGCACACCGGGTCTGCTAGCACAGTTATGCTGCTGACAGGCCTCGATAACAGGGATATCCTGGTCCCAAAAATAAGCCAGCAGGAACCTGCCTTGAGATGGGTGTCTGAGCTCTGAGCAGCCTGGTGCAGGGTCCTAATGACCCATATCCCTTGCCAGCTGTCGGTGACAGGGCTGACACAGCTGATGTGCAAAGCGGGGCCAGGTCCCGGTGCTCCTGCCCCAGCTTCCACAGCACTTTTGTGGGTTTGGGAGTAGGGGATCTGGTGGGTGGTGGTGAAACGAGGGGGTGGGTGTGCAGCACAGCTGGCCCTGGGCTTCACAGCTCCTCCAGCGCAGCTGCCGTCGGTGGGAGCTGATGGCGTCGGGGTGCCGATGGGCCTTGTCACCTCCCAGGAGGCTGCCACCAGCTGCCAGCTCTAGCGGGCTCTTTATTTCATGAACGAACATGGAGATCCTGGCCTGATCCGTCAGATTTCTCTCCTTTCTCCCACAGAAGTCACATTTTAGCAAAGCTCCTTAAACTGCATTTGCATGGCGGTGCCTTTCGAGGTTGCAGGATGTGGGTGCACATGTGCTGTGTGAAAGAGATGGCTGGCAACAGGAGCCCACAGGCCTGGATGCATTCACAGTTCCCCTCTTCCTGCTTCCTCCTCATTTCATACAGTGTCCTCGTGACTGGGACTTAGGGTGGTGGAGATCCCGAGCAAAAGTCCCGTTTTCTCTCAGCAAGGAGGTTGCACATGGTAATAGCCCAAAAGATAAGGGAAGGAACCCCCTATCCCTTCTCTTATAGCTGTTCATTTTTCAGAACCAGGTATGAAATGTGTTAAATCTGACTTTCTCCTAGCATGGGGCGATGCGGGTGCCAGTCCTTGCTCCACAGGGCTGTTTTAGGCAAGACACGAGCAGGGTAGTCCCCAGCAAGGCAGGCAAAGTGCATTTATCTTCTGCAGGCAGGAGAGGAAACCAAACCCATATTTGCCACAGCTAGGGCAAGTACTTTCACCACTCTGCTAGAAGATAATCAGGTATATCCGTTTTCTCTATCCTCACTTTGAGCTCAGAATCCATTTTCCTGGCTGGACCACCCAGAAAACACACAGCATGTGGATGTCATTGGGCTTAAGCATGCAGGAAGGGCTCAGTTGCTAAGCTGTGATAAGGTGCTCAGGTACTTAAGGATCCTAGAGAATATAGCTGTCAAAAATGCAGCTAAAAATTTGAGGCATCTGCAGAAGCAAGCACAGGTTTATAGTCTCTTGCTCCTGGACTGTGTTACCAAAATTTGCTTGTCCTTTTCCAGACCTGAGCCTTGCCCAGTTCATAGCACATTAATAGCAATCGATCACTTGACCAGTTTTGTCAATTCTTGTTAAGTTATTGAATGAAATGTTCCCAAGCCACCAAGATGATGCAATGAATGGCCGTGTTTGTAAACTAGTAAGCCCACAGTGTATGGTCCTTCCAAGAGAAAAAACATTTTTATTTTTCCAGACTTATAGTTCAACTGGAAGACTAGAAATGTAGAATACAATCATGTATTTCCCCAAACAAGTGATGAACAAGGGTTTTTGTTTGTTTGTTTGTTTGTTTGTTCTCTGATCAAATATAGAGCAGGAAAAGATGGTTAATTACAGACTTGCAGTCCATTGCACAAGAGCTGCAAAAATGAAAAAGAAAATCAATCTTTTAGAGATGTGGTAAGAAAAAGCAGACTAGAAAGGACCCATTAGCAGCATGAATCCATTACATTTGCCTAAATATTTCTAAAAGAGCTGAGAGTGGAAGCAGACAAATAGGCTACAAAAGTCCCTGTGAAATTGCTTTGATGAGCTGGCCAGATGCTCTGTAGTTCCTAAATCCAGATTTTCATGAACTGAAGAGAAAATGATAGAGCACTGTGAACGTCTCCATCAATTGACCATGCTCTGATGCAAAGCAAGGTAAAATATGATCATTCATCTCTAAATTTAAGGAGTCCAGGAAAAGTCCACCCTGGTCTAGCTCTGATGAAGTGGCAGTATTGCATAAGGATATATTTTAATCTTAATTGAGAGTTTGGACCAGATGATTAATCTGTCTTTGATGGTGATGTGGGTAATATTGCCAGCTCACTACCATAATTTGCCAGTGTTGGATGAAATTTATTATGTAAGCAAGAAGTGATGGTTTGTTGCTCCCTGGTCAAATGCTTACAGGAAAATCTGTTGCTGGCTTGTTGACTACAAACAGAACCTGCACAGGGAAAATCAAAGTTGTGTTCAACTTCAAGCATCCCAATATTTAGTCTTAAACTTCACACTTTGCAGCAGGAAATGTGAAAAAAAGCGAATAACACATTTTTTGGAAAGAGACAAAGATCGTTTAAAACCTGTCTGAGAAAGATTAAGTACTTGTTGGGAAGCCAGAATTGCAAACAGAACATTGATCATTTTCTCTTTTTATTTTTTTCATTCCACACGTACCTTCCTAATCCAAATAAATATTTCTCTTTCAGATACTTTTCTCTCTGGAGTTACTGAATGCCGTGGCACTTCGAAAAAGGGGTTTTGCTCTGCTCCTGCCCTTTCCCACTTTATTTTCCAGAGTCTGTGTTCATGCAAGGTGACGTTATGCTTGGGCACTTTGGGGATGCTTGAGTCCCTGAGTCAGACAGATTTTCTGTCATTTCATAAACTGTGCCATGGGGGGTTAAAATTGTCAGTAACAGCATCTGCTACGAAGCCCCCTGAGGCTGTATCACCCATAGGCTTTTGCCAGGGCTTATGTTCTGTACTGAATATCCCACAGGACTTACTCAGCCATGAGAAAAGTATTAGCCTGTAATATTTTGGGTCCCTGAGAGAAGCCTCCAACTCACTGACTGGAACCTAGGAGCTGTTATGTGCCCCAGCAAGTCAAATATGTGCAATTATAAAGTTACTGTGAGGGTGAATAATGTATCACACATCCTCATTTGAACATATGGACTCACAGATTCTATGTAATGAGCAATAGCCTGTGTATTGCTGGGCTCTCATACAGCTTGGGGAGGAGGTTATATATTCATATAGCGTGATGTAGAGGAGCTGCCGCATTACTGCAGCGATGCTGCTGGATGTGAGGCCCATCAGCAATGGACATCTGAATAAAAATATCAGTTTTAGGTCCGTGTGCATCGAGTCCCTGAGCCCATTATAGAAATGGTAATGCCAAACTACAGCTCCATGGGGTGCCTGAACCAAAAACTTGTATAGGTTACATCTGTACTAGAAAAACAGACAGAGAGCATAGGCAGAAAACATTGCATGCTCTTCTCCATGCTGTCGAACAGTTAGTATGGGCCCTGGGAAGGTTAAAAAACAGTGCGTTTGCAGACTGGGGCCAGGCATAGGTCAGGAACTGCCACGGGTCAGAGTGCTCTAATGGCTGGATACAGCAAGGGTAAAGGATTTCATGGCTCTAGTTCACACACCTGGCATTCAAGTCATGTAGCTCCAAAGCTAAAGGTATCTGCTCAGCTCAGCCCCAGAGCTCCTCCATCCCTGCCCCAGGCCTGGTTGCCCCACCAACACGACTGAAGTCATTGCTTCACCTCATAACCGGCCTGGTGGCAACCTCTGCAACAACCCTGCCAGACCGCCCACACAGACCACCCTGCCCACCTCAGGGATTTGGGACTAGGGCACTACCAGCTGTAGTGCCTGGGAGCAAGTAGGCTTTCCATCCAATTTGGGTTTTGCTGCTAAAAATGGGAGCCAAAAATTTCCGTCCTGTGGGGAATTCTGACATTCTTCATTCATCACTGGCATAAAAAGCCCCCCAGGTTTATAATCCCCCTGTGCAGATTTATATGAGGAAATATAATTACAGTAATCTAAAAGGTTTTATTTCTATTTTGATTTGGAGAGCTTTTTTGAGTTTGTAATTTAATTTTTATATATGAATAGAACATAATTATTGTAATTATAAACAATATCAGATATGGTAATGCAATAATTCATTAGTATTCTAATTGGTAAGTGTTACTGTAACTGGTGTCTGCTTTGGTAATTGGTATTTTAATTGGCAATTGCTATTCAAAATGGCCGTTGGGGTAATTCTTACTAGTGACTGGTAATTACAATGGAAATTGTTAATTGGTATTCTAATTGGTTTGGTAATTCATATTTGGTTTGCTCATTGGTAACAGAGCAAAGTGGTCATTTGTAATAGAAAATTGGTTTGGTAATTGATTTAGCAATTGATATTATAGTGAGTACAAAATAAGTGATCAAAACACTTTATTAAAAATTTAAAATATATATCATTTTGAAATGAAAGCTTGTTTATGAAACTGGTAATCCAACTTTTCCAAACCAAAAACATTGTATGAAAAATGCCTAATTCTAAGAAAAATGCATAATTTTAAGGGCTTTTTAAAAATGGAACTTTGTGGAAACCAAGATCCTTTCAGCACTTCAGTTTCAGCAATTATTTATTTTCCATTAAGTGTGTATTCTCCTGGATAATTTTTGAATGGCTTGGCTGTACCATCCGGAGCCTGTCTGTTACCCGCCTGCTGCCTCCACGGCATAACACAGCGGGATGAAGTATCTCCACAAGTGCACAGGCAGTTTTGTACCCACGTATATCATAGAATCATTACGGTTGGAATAGACCTTCAAGATCATCTGGTCCAACCATCCCCCTACCACCACTGTCACCCACTGAACCATGTCCCTAATCACAGAATCACAGAATCACAGAATTTCTAGGTTGGAAGAGACCTCAAGATCATCGAGTCCAACCTCTAACCTAACCCTAACAGTCCCCACTAAACCATATCCCTAAGCTCTACATCTAAACGTCTTTTAAAGACCTCCAGGGATGGTGACTCCACCACCTCCCTGGGCAGCCTGTTCCAGTGCCTAACAACCCTTTCGGTAAAGAAGTTCTTCCTAACATCCAACCTAAAAATCCCCTGGCGCAACTTAAGCCCATTCCCCCTCGTCCTGTCACCAGGTACGTGGGAGAACAGACCAACCCCCACCTCACTATAGCCTCCTTTAAGGTATCTGTAGAGAGCACCACGTCTAAGCACCACGCCCAACCTTTCCTTGAACATCCCCAGGGACGGTGATGCCACCATCTCCTTGGGCAACCCGTTCCAATGCCTGACTGCTCTTTCTGAGAAGAAATGTCTCCTCATTTCCAACCTAAACCTCCCCTGGTGCAACTTGAGGCCATTCCCTCTAGCCCTGTCACTAGTTATCTGTGAGAAGAGACTGACCCCCATTTCCCTACACCTTCCTTTCAGGTAGTTGCAGAGAGCAATAATGTCTCCCCTGAGCCTCCTCTTCCCCAGACCAAACAAAACCAGTTCCCTCAGCCGCTCCTCACAGGCCTTGTGCTCCAGGACCTTCACCAGCGCCATAGCCCTTCTCTGGACACACTCCAGGGCCTCGATGTCCTTCTTGTAGTGAGGGGCCCAAAGCCTAACACAGTACTCAAGAACTCAATTGTTTCCAATGCTGGGGGTCCTTTGCTTGACCTTCTGCAATACAGAGAACTTGCAGTGTAATCCATTGGGTGGGAAACCATGTGGCTTAAACAAAAAAGACTTTGGAGTGCTGAGATAAGCTAATGACATCCATATAAAGGCAGCAAAACTAAGATCTGAAGGGAAAAGTAACTAAAATTGCTCTCTACAGCCTTTGATGCAAAAAATACTTACTTGCTTATATAACTGATGGTACAAATTTTCACAGAGAAATATCCAGAACTGCCAGAACTATTTCTGTCCTATTATGGCCTTTGGAAAACTATTGATTTTCTTTCAGATGCGTCAAGTTGAGCATCCAGTGTACATTCTTCCTGGCCAAAATGGTTTGCCTGAAGATGTTTGAATATCTGGCTCATTATACTGTGTACTTCCATGATAAGCATAGAAATTGGAGATAGAAAAGACCCCTTTGGTCACAGAGCCCAACCCTCAGCACTGCAGAATTGTTCCCTCTCCCTCCTACACATTTTCGGCTGTTTTGTCCAGCCCAGTTATAAAAGCCTCAGATAATGTTTTTCCCCTGGAAAGCTGCTTACCACCAGTGACCACTGTTATTAGGAACTGGGACTGGGATTACATCCAGTTACAAGAAGGGAGATTTCAATGTGATACACACAAAAGGAGAACAGAGGAAGCAGCCAAAGGAAAGCTATGAACTGAATACAAAGAGCCTGTGTTTCAAACTAAAAGTTTGAAACTTTTAGTTTCAAAACACCACTTAACAAAAGAGCATAATTTTGGAGGATGTGTCTATTTCAAGTGATCAGGAGGTAAACTGAACCTTTAACTACCAAACAGAAGTTCCTTAGGATTGGGCAGGTTTTTTAACATTCATCAAACCTCTCTGAGATGGTAGCAGCAATTTTTTGAGGGGAGTTCAGTTGCCGAGACGGACATTTTGAGGGCCATACCTTCAAAGCTTTGCTGGCAAGTTCACTTGGTTGCAGTCCAAGAGAGACTTCCTTCTCTTTCTTCTACTTCAAATAATAAAACGAAGGTGGGATTATTTTTAAGAGGCTCCTTATAAACTGAAATATGAGGGTGCATTTCCAACATCATTTTTGAGATAACCTTTATCCTTCTTGAATTATTTTTGAACTCCATGAGGGTTTCAGAAAAACAATTCAAAATGCCTGTCTCCACTACCTGGCAATTCAAGGCTGATTTGTAAACCCTTTTACATAATGTTCATGGATATTCTAGTGTGCAATTACAGTTTTCAAATACTTTTCCTTTCACTTATTCTTTTCCCAAGTCTTGTTTAATTTAACCAATCAAAAATCCATTTATTTCTGATTTGAAAATTAGTTAATGCAAATAAAGCCTGGCTGACATTTGCAAGTCATTTGCAAACGCCCTTATAGCCTGCAATCACTATTCCTTCCTCTTCTGAATCTGCATTTACTCATGTCTCTGTGTGATTGATTGTGGGTTGGGGATAACTTAGCGATACATCAAGAAAACATGATATATCACTGCTGTTCATTATGTGATCCACATATGAGTTATTATTCACATGTAAGAGTTTGGGCTATGTCTACATTTTTGAAGTTAGTTTAAGCCTGAAGCTAATCTTAAATCAGGTATCAGCCTCTGGCTGGGGACACTTTCCATGCTAGTAGCAGTGCTGGTCAAGTGGCTGCTATCATTAATAATGTAGCACTTTCTTTTTTTTTCTTTTTCCTTCATGGGTCTTCTGAGCTGTGGGATGCAGATGCCTCATCTCTCCAAGAGAAACTGCAGGGAAAATGCAGGACATTTTGTTTTGACTTAAATGTTTAATGGCTTTGGTGCCAACTAAAAAAATGCATGGTTACCTCACTAAGTTAAATCTTCACTTCTGCAAAATGCAGTGACCTCATGATCCTGGAGAAAGTGGTTCAACAGCAACATTAGCCTCAGGACCAGGAATCCTCAGGTGTGCTTCCATTGCAGACAGCAATGCAGCACAAGGGTAGCGCTGAGCTGTAAACACATTAGCTCAGGTACTGGGAGCTGTTTTGCTGCAGTGGCACAGAGCTCTGCAGGTGCTAATTTAAGTTGATCCTCAACTAACTGCTGTGTCCTTGCAGTAAATGCTCTTACTTTTATTATAAGTATCCAGTGCTTCTTAGAGTCTCACTACAAGGGAGCCCAATGTAGAATCAGTTCTAGATATTAGACATCTACATTTTGGCATGTTCATGCAAGTTTTAGGTGTTGACTTGCAGTCCAAGCCCCTAAGATACGCCAGTGGAGAACAAGTCCATGCCATCAGTGAAGTTTGCAGATTAACTCAATTAGCTCCAAATTAGAAACCTAAGGCTGAGTTCCCCAGACTAGGTGCATTCATAGTGTGTACATACCTGAAATGTCTACCCTGGGGCAGCAGGCATCACCTGGACCCATAGGAGATGCATGCATTTCTGGAGAGGCATCTGTAGGCAAGATGGGATGCCCTAAGGAGGACTGGGTTGTACCCAAGGTCTGCATTTAGGTACGGCCAGTGGTGGGTCACCAGGATCACTTGCTAGGACTGACTGCATTGACTGGGTCTTCTCTGACTAGCATGGGAGCTCAAACGCCTCACATGCAGACACCTACATGAGCAAATTTAGGTTTCTTAATATAGAGTTGGCTCCCACTCCCAGTATGTGATCATGCTGGCCAGCATGCTTCCTGCTGTGATGACCCTAGGGGATGGATGAAGGCTTCAGCCTGTAGTGAGGGACCAGACCAGAGTGACTTCCCATTGTAATGCACAGCAGGGTCTCCCTGAACAAACAAGGTTATGCCAGCCTTCTCCCTTCCTTCCCCAACAGGTCCCAAGTTCAACCTTACTTCTGCAAATGCTCGCATAGTCCCTGCTCTGAGTGCATGCTGCATTCAGGTTAAGAGTTAATAAGCATTCCTAACTGAAGGTGGGATTTTCCTCTATACCAACATAAAAATACAAAAACTGCCCAGGCAAGCCTGGCTGTTGCTGGTCTTCTCCTCTCAGGAGCTCAGTGCCTGGCTCCATACAGCTCACAAGCACTCCTCTAATCCTAGCAGCTCCACTCACAACTGCCATGCCACTGAAGTCCCCAAAATGGTACATGTCAGCTAAAATTACCAGGATGTGCTACAGAAAGAAAAAAATATTCCCCTATTCCTGCCCATAACATGTCACACACACCCCAGTATCTAAAATCTCCCCTTCCTTCCTGATGAGGTCAGTAAAGTTTTGCTTCGTGCCCTTCATGCCATAAATACAAGAGATGACAGATGAATGAGGGTACAACATCCACCGGGAAGCGGGTAGGGGTGAAAAAGGACGTGAGTAACCAAAAAACAATGATGTAGCAGCTCTGATTAGACACGTCTTTGTCAGTGGGGGTCGGGGGGGAGGGTCAGTTGTTGGTGGCTTATTCTTTCTTTCCTCTCCTAAATGCGAGATGTCGGTGCCGAGGCAGCTGGTGCGCCGTGACAGCTGCTTGTCGCGCTGCTCATAATTGCCCCATTGATACCTTGCGCTGCCTCTGGCTGTTTGTTGCACCCACCTGTTGTCTTTGGGCTGAGCTCCTCATCTCAGCATTACCGGGGCTGCTGCTTTCCTGCATGCCTCCTCCAAACCCGCCACGGGCCCCTGTGTGCAGTCACAAGGTAAGAGATAAAGCACAAAGCACCCGATTATCCTACTAGCTGCGCTGCAGCAGTTGGTGAAAAGGTTCAAGCTAAGCAAAGCCTGGTGGAAAGATGTGGTGATTTGCTGTCACAGGAGGTGGCATTGATAAATGTGCAAGGGCAGGATAGGAAGGAAGGAAGAATTGTGGCGTGTGTTATCACTGGACACGTTTTATTATGGCCACGTGGCTCATACTAATGTACAATTTCACCATTTATCACTGCACTAATGTCCATGGAAGGAAAAATAGAGTAAGAAAAAAATGTTTATGATGTATGTACGTGTACGTATCCTTGTGTGTCGCTGTATTCCCAGTATAGGGCTCTGGAAAATTTGGAGGCTTCAGATCTGTAGAGACTTTCATCTACTTCTAAAAACTGCCAGCTCAATGGACAGATTGATTGCACTTGGGACAGGCAATCACATTATAAAATGTTGTGCTTCATGAAAATAACACATTCCTTTTTTTCTTCCACTTGAGCCAAGCTTTCCAGAGCATACAACCCAAAATTATGGAGGGAAAGTCATGATTTTACAAGGTATCTGTTGTCTGCCAGAGACACTGACTCTGGGGGGTCTTGTTGCCTACATGGCATTACCCAGTTTATCAGAGATGGAGGTGGCAAAAGCTGGAGAATTTGTTATGTAGCATGAAATTTCACAGTGACTTTACACACAGCTGAAATGAACTGATGATGAAACTGATATTCAGAAAATACTGAAGACTCAACAGAAATGATCTAGTATGGCTCAGTAAAAATCTGAACTTGCACGTGGATGGCTGGTTCACTCCAACGGGCACATGGTATTGGAACAACATCCTCCTGAAGAATTTGACCTTGACTATGACTCTTCCTGGGTCCTGCAGAAAAGAAATCTAAAGTAGCAAACAACACTGAGTTACAGAAACTCCAGATCAGAAGGGATCTCTGGAGGTCATCTGGTCCCACCCCCACTCAAAGCAGAATAACCTTTGAAGTCAGATCCAGCTCTGAAGTCACAGCAGGTAGCTCAGGGCTTTTCCCGGCCACTGTTTGAATATCTCCAAGGCCAGAGACTCCACGCTCTCCCTGGGCAGCCTGCTCCAGAGCTTCATCACCTTCACTGTGCAAAAAATATGAATATTTAATGTCAATTTCCCTTGCTGTAACTGTCCTTTTTCAAATTGCTTTTTACAAAAGACTGAAAAGTCTTAACATTATCTCTTACAAAGTAGAGAAGTATTATCCTAGCATGAAGAATCAGGGCACAGGAACATTATTACAAGGAAGAAGAAGTCAAGCAAAATTTCAGGGTGATTTCCCAAATAAAAGAGGCTCACAAGATCACACTTTCAATGTGTTTGTGCCTGTCTGTTCCCCTCTAATAATTCCCAAATCTGATAGTTTTTTTTCAACCATTTCTGACGGAAGTATAGTGATCTGATGGTAGATCTCTACAAGTTTAATGAAAACTGGCGTGTGGGTAGAAGAGACAGACCCTTTCAGTTCCCTCGTTGACAAAAAGCTGCAATTGAACCCAATTGTTGTTGGGTATTGGAGGACCCCCATGGCAGGGAGGCACTCTGAATGCCCCAGCTAACAGATGTGATCAGACAGCCAGCACTGTATTAGTCACCAGAGAATCCAACCACGGGTCCAAACCCAGAGGGAACCGGGCTTCATTAGTTCTGCCGCTCGTGAAATGCTCTGTTGTGTAATTTTTTTTCTCTACCTTTACTCTTACACTTCAGCCGAGCGGTCATAAATTTCCAAGAGGAAAAAAAAAATAATCTCTCTTTATATATCATCCTTCCCTTACTGAGAAAGAGAATGGCTAAGAATAGCCAGTCAGATGATTTACTATTACAATTTTCTGCGGGTATATGGGATTTCTGGATGTCACTCAGCTGCCCTTAACAATAGCAAGGACACAATTGTTTCCATAGTAATAGCCATTCCAAAGGGGTGAAGGTGTGTGTGTTGGGGGGAGAGTACAAAGCAAGTGGGAGGCACAGGTTGCACAGACTTTCATAAAGGACAAAAATCAGGCACAACAGAGTTGGGTTCTGCGATCCGAGCTATAGAAATTCCTCTTTTAAGGTCATTGCTGTTCCACTGAATCCAGCAGAAAACTTCCTTGAGCAAGTATGCAGGCTAAGACTCAAACATTTTCGACAACGCACATACATGGGAGAGCTTTATGTCTTTCACCACTCCTCTGCCTTGAACAACTAAAGCACGACTGCACCACTTTTAATGAGGGGAGACGTCCCTGGTTGGTGGCAACAGAATAGTACCCCTCTCCTTACTGTTACATTTCTTCCTCGGTGCAATAGACAAGCGTGGTTCAGCAGGCTGGCCTCCCGAATAACCTAAGGGTATGAAATAGATGGTCTCCCTGCCGCACTTGAATAGAGTTAACCAGTCAACAATCTCCTGACAAGCAGGCTAAACGTGCCTTACACCTTTTCATCTAAAAATACCCTCCGAACGGAGGAATTCTGACGCTGCAGCATGTGTTAGGGCTTTTCTGCTATGTTTTACTATTCCTGGTCACCCTGAAGGAAACAAGAATTGCAGAAACAAAGGAAAGCCAGCACTGAAGTAAATAAAACCCTTCTGCTTCTTTCTTCTGTGGCTTAATAGCAAACGCTCCTCGTATGGTCTCCCAGCTGCAGCAGGAGAAGTACCCAAGAAGATTTTAATAAAAGTAGCTTTTATAAATGGCTGATGGGGGAAAATTGAAGAATGTATCTGGGATTCCATTTGTCCAAGATGGTTCCTGGGTCTGGTGCTAAAAGCTCTGCTATTGACTCAGACAGTTATATGACCCTTTGAGCCGGAGCCAATATAGACGAGGAGAAGTTAAGCTCAGGCCACTGAAAAAGGAAAAGGGCATTGAAAAGTAGATAATAAAATAATCTAGTCCATCTTCTAGTCCTTAAATGGTCCCGTTGATTTTTAATATTCTGTAATATGAGATGTAAATCTAAATATTGTAGGGAAGTAGCTATGAAAAGGCCACATTTTGTTACTGAATCTCCTGCCTAGGTTGGATCTCAGAAGTCAGCTTTCCCTAGCCTACCAGAAAGGCTGCTTCCAAGGCAGTGCTCTCCCAGGGAGAGGTCCAGTTGTTGATTTTACTGAAGATGAAACACATTTTCTGGCCATTCTGGCCTTTTTTTTAAAAAAAAAAAAAAAAATGTTTTCTTCATAAAGTAAATTGATTACAGAAGCCAAAAAGCCCTTCCCAACCACAAAATTATGTGAGAAAATCTAACTATTCACAACAGGGCTTCGAGATGAGATCATGCCAAAGCAATCACAGCAAGACGAACAACCCCTGTCCCACTGTCTGCTTTCCCTGTTGTCTTGTTTAGGTAATATTTTGTACTGGAAGGTCGGCTGCATGGGTAGATCCCAGGCTGAGCTGTGTCCAGAGCATCACTGCCTTTACATTGGATTTATTTCCCAGTGGATCCAGTGATGGTGTGGGGCTGCGACATGATCAGCTTGTGGCATCCATCCATTTCCCCCTAAAAAGAAAAGGATGAGTGGGCTTGAGCTTTGCCACTTTGGACTTCTTGTTTAAACCCAGAGCTTGCAAACCTCCCCTCGCCCCCCACTTAGCAGAGCTGAAGATGCTAGGCGACCTCTCAGTCACACAGGTGCCCCAAGATTTAAATTGAACATTCTGGAATAATAAAACCTGGGCTGACAGTGCTTCCGTGACCAAAGGGTTTTATTAAATGAAAACAAGCACGCAAATGTACATTTTATGCTGAGGCTAGTGACACTATAATGAATAATTTGCAGGCGTGGAAGGGATGGATATCTGTGATAGCATTAGCAAGCGTTGACCATTTGAGCAAATGTAGCCACAATAATTGTAATGATGGTGGAAAAGGCATAGAAAAGCTGGCAGAGGTAAAAAATAAAAAAAATAGGCTGTCCCTTGAAGGCCAGATTGTGATACAGCCTGGCACAAAAGAGGGGGAAGTTTGTGTTTCTTACTCCTATAGACTCGCTGTGTGCTTCTCCCGAAACGCAGGGGGAAGTGGCGTCTCCAGGCTCCCTATGCTTCTGTCTTCCAGGCAAACCAGTGGGAAGACCCACCTTGGGGAGGAAGCACCGGCTGAGGAGAGCCTTAAGCATGCACACCCTGGGTTTCCCAGAAGCACAGCTCTAGTGGAGTGCTACGACAGGGAACAGCCCCGCTGCAGTCCCCTGCAGCCTCCCAGAACTGCAGGGAGGGGAGAGAAAAAGGGATGATGAGCTGTCCATCCCTCTTCATTCTGCAGCAGCAGCAGCAGAGCAGTGCTTCTTTCCCTGGGACAGCACTTACACACTGATGCTTTCAGGAGGCATTTCATCATAGCTGGGCTTTATAGTTACGAGAGCTCTTTCCCTCACCCTCCAATAACAGCCTCTTCTTATTAAGCACCGTACAAATGCGTACACAGAAGCAGTGCCTCCTCCGCACGGCTACATCTCGTAAGGAACTTGAGCTAGAGAATGTGTAGCCCTCATCCAGACTGATAATTGTTTCTCTTTTCTGGAACTGAGCATGTACGCTATGCAGACTGGTATATACCGTCCCTATTTAAGAGCTGACATGATGGGTTGTTTTCATATCTAGCAGGAACAAGGAAAATGTGAACAAAAGTCAAGAGTGAAAACAAATCTGTATATTTCCATGAAAGAACCAATCTATTTTAGAGTCATCTTAGGTTGTGTTTTTAGTTGGGTTTTGTTTGTTTATTTGTTGGTTTCTCTTGCCATACTGATGAATGATATTAATTTGCATTGCATAGAAGTTGCAGATGCAATCCTACGCCTATTTACATTAAAGGCGATACTCAGGCACCCAACATCACTTGGAGACTTTCCTGACTTTGATGCCCCTGTACACTAGCAAAGGTAGAGCATCAGGGAAAAGCTTTGTCATCTTGTTTTTCTCAGTTTCTTCCCTTCACCACACAGCTATTTTGTTTATTTATTTATTTTTTGGAACCCACTTTTTTGTCTTACTGTACTTTGCGATGCATATTTATAATGAAAAGATGATCTGTATCCTCATTACTGCTCTATTGCTCAATGATGAAAAAACATGTTAACAAAGGAAAATGCTTTTCCGTCAGCTCATAATGTTCCCTGCTGTTCAACTGGGACTGTAAAGAGTATGGTTTAATGAAAGAAGGTGAGAAGGTGAAAAAAAAAAAACTAATGAGGGTGTTTCTCTGCATTGGAAGATCACTTAGGAGCAGCAGTGATTTCCTTTGTGTCAGAAAAAGATAAAAAATAAGGTTCAAAGGCAGCTTCCCCAAGGTCAAAGAGGCCCATCCTCCCTAACACAGTATACTCACTCTCCTCCCTGGCAACCTCCTTTTTCTACATAGACCAGCATTTTGTAATTTTCAGATGGTGGAGAGAAGAGAAGTTCCTGTGCCTTAGCCAGCTGCTAGCTCCTAAGGAACAGGCAAAAAGGCTGTACTAGGGGCTCGAAGCTGCATGCATCGGTAACAGAGCAGCTCACGAACCCTCCGAAGGGCAATCACCACGCCATGGTTTCACACTGAACACGGCTTCTTTCCAGCATGCTGGAGCCGAGGCTTGGGCACCAGAGAGGGAATGAGAAAGGAAAGAGGAGGGGACTGTGGGCTGATGCCCAAATGACCATTTCTAAGAGTCCTTCCCCAAGGGTCAGGCAACAGATGTCAGATAAGCAACAGCCTGCCCTGGACCTGGGCAAGTCTTTGGTTTAAAAGAGAGGATTCTCACCAGTCTTCTGGCTCTTCTCTTTTCTACCATCTTCTTCAGGAGCTGGTGGAAGGAACGTGACATGGCACGGTATCGCTGCCATCAAGGCAAAGGAAAGAACCTTGATAGTACCCTGCAGTGCCACCCACAACAGAATGGGCAAAACACTATGAAAAATCAATACAGCAAAGATTAAGCTCCAAATGCACTGTGTTTGGCATGGGTGTTAACACCTCTGTCAGTAATGGACTGAGATTTTTTAACAAAAGCATACGCATCCTTAACTGTGTTACGTCTCTCTCCTCTTCCTAACTCACTGAGTTCATAACCTAAATTACACAGAACAGTGGCTAAATTAGTTCATCATTGCTCAACTCCGATCTAAAAGGACAAAGCAAGAAGCAGAAGAGAATAATATTTGGGGAACTGGATAGCTTCAGGGGATAGTTAATGACAGGATAGAGAGTCTTGAATGCCTGCATCACTGGTTTTAATTTGGTTCTGGGCACTAGTGACACAAAGTCATTACCATATGATAGCTGTTTGTTTTCCTGGCTGAGATGAGTTGGTGGTCTCGGTCTGTTCCTAGCTGGCAGACATCTGCATTACAAAAACCAGCAGCAAATTTCCCATTCTCACCAGCTGGCTGAGTCAAAAAGCAGGGTCAGATTTGGGAAAGGGGCAGGGCCGCTGTGACACCTGAGCAACAGGCTGAAGCCAGCTGCGGGGACAGCCCGAAATGAGGACATTGCCATGCCTCGCCTGGGACATGAGCCTGCTGTCAGCTCCACCTTGCACAAGGGACCAACATTTGGCTGAATATGGAGATGGACACTTTGCAAAGCCCCCGGGTAAACCACTCATTTTCATGGATTCTGTACTTCTCTGTATTTTTTTTTTCTTTTTCCCTTTATTTGCTTGGTGGCAGTGAAGTTACTCCTGGACAATAACATTTCTGATTGGGTTTTTATTGTCATTGTTTGCAGTGTGGCAGTGCCTGTAGGTCATAGCCAGGACTGTGGCTCTGTTGTGATAGATGCTCACAAACTACTAGTACGAGACAGCTCCTGCCTTGATGACGTTAAAATTTAAATAGGAAAGTCTGACAGTGGCGAAAGAAGTGAGATCCTATTATCCTCATTTTTCAGATGGGGAGCATCAGCACAGGAAGATGAACAGCAGGACTTTCTGAGGGGCTGAGCTCCTGGAGCTCTTGCTGAAGCCTGTGAAAGTTGTGGATGTTCAGTGCTACTGAAAAAAAAAAAAAAAAAAAAAAAAAAATTGTCAGAATTACAACTTGAGCTTTTGGGTCCCAGCCTAACCCTGACAGATAGCTTGCAGAGCAAATGTAGAAAAGCTGGAAAATGATGTTCCCTTAAGACACTTCTTCCATCTGCTGCAGCAGTACCTGATCATTTGAGGCTCTCAGGCACCCTGCTCTGTGGGTTGAGAAGTCTAGGGCAAGAAATGCTCATTGTTTAAGGTCTTGTGTCACAGCTTCTCCTTCCTGCAAAAAGAAATTTTAATCATGGCCTTTAGGATAAGCAGAATTATATTTATGGTGGAGACCCTCTTCCCTTTTCCAGAGATGTTATGACTGTGAAACTATGGAAGAGCTTGTGGAGCACCCTTGCTTTTCAGTGCAATCCTAGCAGCCAAGTCTCCAAAGCCAGACAAATAAAGATAAGGCTTTAGGACAAGCAGACAGTCTTCTAAACTAGGAATGGGACCAAATCTTTTCTCTCATTTCCAAATGAGTCAAGAAACTGCCACATAAACCGTGAGAAAAAAACGTTTGTCTCTGAGCAGGACACGGGATGTGATTATTAGAAGACAACGTACTTCCAAGTGCCTCTTTGTAGATATTTATGTCTTCTTCGATTGTTCTATCAACCTATGGGTGATGAGAAAAAAGTGAGCAAAACCTTCAAACTTATAACACAAGGCAGTGGCAGGAAACACCCTTGAGAAGGAGAGATGGGGAAATCTTGAAAGCAGCCATGGAATTCCAGGGTCTACAAAACCAGGGAGCAAGCGATCTCTGTGAGACTGCTGAACAACCTCACCTGATTGTTGTATGGATTTTTGCCAAGTAAATCATCAAGCCCACTCATTAGGCACATCTGATCAATGTAAACAGATAAATAAAATGCTTCATGGTTGGAATATAACGTTCATAAAACGATGGGCAAAGTTTATTTACCATAAAAATATGAAATATTAGTATTTGAAAAAAAAAACTGGTAGAACAAGAATTGGTGATTTGTGGCTTAGAAAGAGCACGGGATCAGCTGGATTATCTCCTACGTTACCTTCTTTCCTCCTCTTTTGGGAATCGGAAGCGAAGGAAGTTACAACTGCAGTAGTACTGGGGGTGGCCAGAAGGTACCTGACCAACGCACTGCTTTGAAGCACATTAACTGGGAGCAACCAAAAGAAAAGTAAGAACGTCTGACCTCAGGGTCTGTGTCCACCCGCATCTCTTCTTCCAGTCCTCGTCATTGGCATTGAATGGCTTTATTTCCACTGGCAGCAAGGCTCAAAGTGTGAGGAAAGACAAGGCTGCAAGTAACTTGCCACTATTTTAAGTCTTTCATAATCATACAGCTTAAAAAAAAGTGGCCATTGACGTATTCCGGAATTCCATCATGTGGTTGGGAACCCCACAAAATTCACATCCTCTCGTTTTCCTTCATGTTTGGGATTTAAAATTTTGTTCCAAATCAGAATAACGGTGCTCTCTACCTCCAGGAAGTCCTGGAGAAAATTAATTACGGCTCAATGGAAACATGATTCAGCTTTTCAAATTTTGTATTATTTTGTAATATATAATATAAAATGAAATATTTTGAAACCAAAACTCATTTTGAAAGAAGAAATTGAAACATTTAGCTTGGAAATGTCAAAATGAGATGTTCCCACACTGTTGGAACATCCCTCCACCACTTACTCTTTTTTAAATGACATTTTCAGTGAAACCGACACAAGTTTGCAAAGCGGTTTGATTTTGACAGGGTTGCATTTTCCAGCGGAAAGCTGTTCTTTCAGAGGTTTTCCAACCAGCTCCACCAGGAACAGGTGTCACAGGATCTCAACAACCTTCCCCTTGCCAAATGGCAAAATCAAAAGCAAGATCTGGATAAACACTTGGGAAGCGCAAGGCATGGAGGGTCACCGGACACCCCACCACGAAGACGGCTGAGAAGCTGGTGCTCAAGTCACCTCTGGCTACCGACACACCTCCTGCCAAACTGCTGCGCCTGTGGGCTGAACTGGCAGTAGCAACTGTGGGGGATTTTAGGGAAAAAAAAAAAGCCACCTCAGTGTGTAGGCATGGCTACATTTGTCAACATCGCAATTTCCCTCTCTGCTCTCCGAGTTTAGAAGTGACAGAAAGAAGGATTACCCCAAGATTGGAGTGAATCCGAGTTCAGGATGGGGATCTTTTAGCCAGCCGTGAGCGTGGAGGTGGAAGGAGCAGTAAGCAACACGTTGCCCTAAATTTACCCCGTGGGCTGACTCGTGTCCGGCGACGTCCTCTGGATGCGGCTCACCTTTGCCGAGGAGCCGCGCTCCTCCATGACTGTGGAAGAGAAGCTTAACCACGTAGGTTCACATTGAAGGCAAAAGTACCAACCTTTCAGAGAAAAAAATCAAATGAAAACTCTCAGTCCTCTGAGGAGAAGTCGGTACTTTCTGAAATGTAAAGCCAAAGAGAAATCTGCTCTGATTTTACTGCAGTGTTAAATAAAGTTCTTTTTACACACCAGCACTTTTGAATTACCAAACAGACTGACTAATATCAGAAGCTTGAGTTGGGCACAAATGAGTTAGCCTTTTTTCTTCTCCAATTTTCTCACAGGAATGCCACTTGAAAATACTTCCTTTCTTGTTAATTTAACGATTATCATCAGGAAGAGCCAGCGGTGGGGGAAAAAAAAAAAAAAATGTAGGCAGTAATTACGATTGAGCAGAATCGGTATGGGACTAAACGCAAGAAGAGACGAGACCGAGGCAGCGGGTCTGGGATCCTTGACAGCCGCGCCAGCCCGCTTCCCCTGGGGGCCCAGCCCGAGAAACCTTCGAGGGGAAGGCTCACCATCAGATGGCTCACACCTCTCGGCTCGGGCACCCCCGAAAATACTGCCACCCAAAGTCCTCAATCCTCGCTCGGGAAGAGCGTAGCTCCCTGTGGGTTTCTCCTCTGAGGAGTGAGGGATCCGGGATTTTCCTCTGCCGCGAGTGGATGTCGTAGGTGGACCAGTTAATGTCTTTAGACACTATGTCAAATGATAAATATTTATCATGTTTCTGTATTAATACATGTGAAGACAAATACATATTTATGACACTGCAGAGGGAGAAGCACACCGAGCCAAGCCAGCTGGATATTACTTTATTTAAGAACCGCCTTTTGAACAAACCCCAGCCTGCCAGTTGTCCTTGCGCCCTGGGAGCCCCCTCAGCCCCGGGAGATGAGGGATTCCCCGACACTTCTGCCCGCCGCCATCACGGCTGTTGCACCAGCACAACACCACCACAGCCACGTCTGTCAGCCTCGGGGGTAACGTGGAAGAGGGAAATAAACGATGAGAAAACTCCGGTGCCTCACGGCCGGGCTCCACCACGCAGAGATGCACCGAGCCTTGAGGCACACCGCTGAAGGGCGAAGCCCCTTGGGGCGCCGCCCCAAACCCACCCTGAAGCCCTCGGGAGCTTCTCCAGCCCCTCACGGGAAGCCGGGCTCCCTCCCCGGGGCTGCCCCGAGGCCTCGGCCCCTCAGCCGCCACCGCCACAGCCCCGCGGGGCGGAGAGGGCGGCGGGCGGGTCCCTGCCGGGTCTCTCCCTCCCTCCCCTCCGGCGGGGAGGCGCCGGCCGCCCCCGCGGGCCGCAGGCGGCGCTGCCTCGCACGTTGGCTGCCGGCAGGCCCCGCGGCACGACGGGGCTAATTATAATTAATAATTTAGAGGCCCTCGGGGAGGTGGAGGGGTGGGGGGGAGAGAGAAGGGAGCGGGAGGCGGCCGCCCGGCGGGGCGCGGGGCACGGCCGGGGCAGGGCTGGGGTCCGCCGCCCGGCGCCCACCCCCGGGGCGAAGTTTGGCCGCCGCCGCCTGGCTTCCCCCGGCGCTGCCCGTGCGTGCGGAGCGCCTCCGGCGCTGCCAGGGCCAGGACAAAAGGCACATTAACACGTGATGGCAGCCGGGCTTCATAAATGGGACCGGAGAGGGGCGGCAGGCTGCGGGGGGTGACGGGGGACGAGGCGGCGGCGGGTGCCGGAGCCCGCTGCCTGCCCGCCTCGCTCGCTGCCTGCGGGCGGAGGCGGCGGAGGAGGGCCGGGGGCGGCCCGCGGCGGGGGGGCGGCGGCGGCGGCGGCGGCGGCGGCGGTGGAGGAGCGGCAGCCGCCCGTGGAGCGAGGGCGGCGGTGGTCGGAGAGGAGGCGCCAAGGGGGGAGAAGAAGTCTCCCACCTCCTCCTTCCCCTCGCCGGCACCGCCTCCTCGGCGCTCCCCAGTGCCGGGGTGCCCGGGCGGGGCGGCGCTCCCGCTCCCCGCTCCCTGCCGGGGGTCGGCGCGGCCGGAGCAGGCGGGGGACACGCGGCCGGTGCCGTGCCGAGGGTAAGGAGGGCGAGGGGCTGCGGGGACGGAGGGAGAGAGGGAGGGAAGGGGGGTCCCGGCGGGGCCGAGCCCCCTCGAAGTTTGTCGCCGGAGGGGCGACGCCGCCTGCCCCGACGGCGGGGCGGCCGCGGCCACAGCGCGCTGCCCCCTTCTCCGTCAGCCCGGAGCGGCTTGGGCGAGCCGGGGGTCGGGGACGGCTCCCCCGGGAC
The DNA here is from genome assembly GCA_011075105.1 of Heteronetta atricapilla. Lineage (NCBI taxonomy): Eukaryota > Metazoa > Chordata > Aves > Anseriformes > Anatidae > Heteronetta > Heteronetta atricapilla. The sequence continues at coordinate 80,837,379 of CM021733.1, forward strand.
GCCTGGGGTTGCTGCCCTCGTCCCGGCCCCCGTCTCAGCAGTCCCCGTGCGCACCCCCCGTCGCCCAGCTCCGCAGGGGTGCTGGGGGGGAAGGGGGCAGCCCCTCCGCAGGGTGTCCCCGCGGGGTTTGGGGCCGGCCGGGGTCCGCCTGGAATTGGGAGGTGTGTGTGTGCGTGCGGGGGTTGCTCCGTAAACTTCAGGCGTGAAGCCTCCGGGCGGTCCGGCGCCGTAGCGGTTACCGGATGGGTTTCTCCTCCCCGGGCATCTTTTTGTTCCCAAGCCGGCTGCAGAGCCCCGCCGGGAGCACCCCTGGATGAGGTACGTACCCGGCCCTGGGCAGCAGGCAGCGCCTTCCCGTGATTTCGGTTCGGTCGGGGAAAATGGTGTCAGATGATGAAGTCCGGAGTTGTGGTGGGTTTTTTTCGCTAAAATTACCGTGAGCGGTGCTTTCTGTATGCCGGTAAATGATGGCATTAACAGTTTTGGCGTATGTCTTCTCCCTTCAAGAAGGAAAAGGGAGAGGTGCTCCGTAGAGCCAGATAGCAAAATGCTCCTTCTGGAGTACCCGCAAGTTTTTCTTAAGAAAAGAAGCATAGTGGGGCTTTTTTGACCTGTTAAAGGTGTGCGATGTTTCTTTTTTTTTTTTCCTTGCACGTATCATCTTGTTTTCATTGTTATTGTTCACCTTTTCTTAAAGGAATATGGCATTCTCTGCTGGGGGTGGCATTGCTGCTCACATGTATCGGGATCGTGGGGAGGATCAGAGTGCTCTTTAGTACGGTATTTAATACCAAAATGTGCAACATAGTGAAAAAAAAAAATCTTAGGAGCACTTAATTCTCCTCAGATTACACCTCGTATCAACTGCTAGCACAGGTTTTCTCCTCTAAAAAAGAAAAAAAAGGTGTGACTCTGCCTGCATAATAAATATTCGTACTAGAGTTTATTAAATCAACTGTAAAAGAAATGAATATAATGTCTTTAAACAGTTTAGAAGATGAATGTGTAATTCCTGATTTGCTCGAGGTTAAAATTAGTTTTGTAGCAACCGGGAACATCTTTGCTTCATTATCCATTGGTCTTTGGAATGAGAGGCAAAGCCATTGGAATAAAAGCATTTTAAAACAAAACTGATAAAAGCTATAATTGTTGGACTGAGCCAGCAGGCATCTATTGCTGAGGGGGGAGGAAAAAAAAAAGTTGGCAAGGTAAAGAAATTGATTATTTGCTTTGAATTTATCTCATCAACTGTTTGGTAACACCTGAAACCACAGCAATTAAATAAAAATACCTAGAAAACTCCAGGGGAAAGTGGAAGCAGGTTTAAGTATTGTGAGGACGGGCTGGCGGGCGCTTTGATCCTGGCTGTTGTGCTTTGGTGAATTATGTTAGCTCAGTTGCATAAAGAGCACCGTTTAGAGCCTTCATGCTCTGCTGGAGGAATGGCACATCCCAGCCAATGCGTGTCCGTCTGTCTGTTCCTGTGTTCACAGGTTTCTGATTGGGCAACAAAAGTTTAGAAACGGAGTAGCTTCCCCCCCCTCCCCAGTCATTTCTGACTCCCATCCTTTAATGTGGCCATCCCCAAATGCTGGCAAACTGTGATTCCACTCGGGTTTTGGTGCCGACAGTGTTACGCACTGGGGAGGGAGAGCTGGGGTGGCTTTCCTTTCTGGTGGATAAAAGTAGGTGAGATTAAATGGCAGGGGAGAACCCAAACCCATGTGCTTAGTGTTGCCTGAGCGTTTTGCAAATGCATCGCTGCTCCTGGTTCCTCAGGTCCATCTCGTGCACTGTCTTCTACTCCCCCGGTTTCTCTACTCGTGCTCTTTTTTTAAGGGGAATTACCTTCACTTCTCACGTGCAAACTTTGTGACCTCTCTCTAGCTGTTCAGTCAGCACTCGAGGCATCGGCAGAATTCATTTTGTCAACAGTGATTTCTCTTCATTTCTTTGCAGATGTCTATATTGGCTTTATCTCATTCTCCTCATGAAACAGTAAATGGTTTTAGATACATTTTTGCTGCAATTTCCCAGATAGGTTGGGCTATCTACGATGATGAATGTTCTACAGAGCCACTCATCAACCATTTAGTGAGAATTTGGAGATTTTTCTCCTCTGTAGCAGCAAATTCGCAGTCTGCTGCTGATCTAAAATATGTACTGCGGGCGACCCTAACACTGGGATTTGGCCAAGTTCAAAGCAGCTGTGCAGATGGACATAGAAGACAGAAGGCAGAGGGAAATAGACCCTTTTAATCATAACAAGGCTGCTCTTGTTTTCCTATCTATAGTGGAGATGCATGCCAGCCCCTTGTACTTAAAAGCAAGCTTGCAAATGTGCCAGAATAGACAGCAACAGCATTTGTTATTAATGCAAAGTTAAAAATGTGACAACCTGTCTTCTCAGTATTGCTCTTTATGTCTCCATTTCAAGCCTGACGCTGCGCTGCTGCAGAAAAGCGCACGTCTAATTGCTGCTGGTGGGATAAGGATGCCCCCCAGAACTCAGCCTCGGTGAAAGAGCGTGCCTTTGTTAATGATCACTGAAACCAGCAATGACCTGTCCTTCTGAAATGGCCGTAATGACTTATAGATCAATTGCTCGTTAGGAAGAACTTTTTCTTTTTGCTGAGGGTGCCATTGTTACCCATGAAAAATGATTCGGCTTGCCACCTAAGGGTGGACCACGTTTTGTTACGGCGTTGGTGCCTCATGCAGGGGCATCGTGGTTATGCACACAGCGAGCTCAGCTCTGCCTCTCTCGAGTGGGAACATCCTTCTTTTTATATCAAGCTGCCCACCTCCAGATTACAGATAAAATAGATATTTCACTACTGTATTAGTTAATAAGATTTCATTCATTATACCTCAGCTGGGCTGTTGGTGAAACTGGCTGCTTTGTGCCTTTCCGATGTCTTGTTTGTGCAGATGAAGGCTAGATGGCACCGAATTTTACCTCAACCTGTGTTAACCTCTTTTTATGGCAGTTGTACATTCTTCTTAGCGAAGGCGTGCTCACATACTACAAAGTACTGAGCAGCAGCAGTTCGTTAGGGAGTACTGTAAATTCCATTTCAGCCCTCGCTGGGATAATTCTCATATCTGCATTTTAGGAAAGCTTTTTAAGTTTGTACTTTGGGGTTTTGGGGCTCCCACCTTCCCTTTCTGGAGAACACGTGAAATGTGCTTGTTGCTCTGAGAAGTCATTATTTCTACCCAGTTCTGCCTCTGTTGAACACAATGCAGTGCTGGATTCCAGACTGTGCCTGGAAAATCGAGTGGAATAGGTTTGGAGTGTGTGTCTGTAGATACCCATACGTATATATTCTAGCAAAATAATCTTTACAGGATCTCAGTGATAGATGGGCTAATTTTAGATGCTTGTTTTTCCGCAGGAAGGCTGTGGATGGGGGAATTCAGAATGATACTCAGCAGTTATCTTGCCTGTGTGTTTTTGTACCTACACTGCTAGCTTGTCTGCCTGTCCTCTGGCACCAGGAATTTGGGTTTACGCATGACAAACACTACTGCAGCGTTGGTGAGACTTTGCACAGTTGTTCCTCTAGGCATGTGTATGTGTTTGTGTATGTCTATCTGTAAGTTTATACGTGTATATATATATACACACACATACAAATTCATAGCTCATCCCTCAGTATCTTTTAACCACTTCTCCAGATACCATGAAATATCGGTGGGAGTCTCTCTGCATTTTGTTGTTCTGGTTACTTTGATACCAGATTCTACTGTAATTCTTTCTCACTTCTCCTTTTCTCTCCCTCTCTCCTTTTTTTAAAAAAGAAAAGCATCTGCATATTTCAAAGACATGCACCATTGCCAAGCAATCTGGTGTAGTAGCTTAATATGCTGGCAAATAATTTCACAAGTTGTTTGTGTGTGTGAAAGCAGTATATTTGAATATCATTATATTCAGAATGTAGATATGAAGAGGGTTATCTGAGCTTATTTAAATTTTATGAAAGGCCAGACAGTTCCAGAAATGAAAAAATGTTTTACATCTTTTAATTGGAGTGCATATTTCTGTCCTCTGCTGACAGTGTGGGGGACATCACGTTCACCAAAAGCTTTTCTGTCCCAGCAGCTGAGCACTGCCCATACGTGGTGACCTAAAAACAATTTTCGGGAGAAGTAGGCTCCCGAGGACTGAGCAGAAGGAACATTGCTTTGCAATGTGCTGCTGACCTTCTCGGCCATCATCTGTGAGCCCTGCGTTCCTTTTTCCTTCTCGGTGTGTTTATCCGCCGTGTGGGTCATCCAGTGGCCATGTTCGAGCATCTTGTCTCCCTTTTCGCTCTGAGGTATGTATCCCTTGCTTCGTTTTCCTACGGAGTCCGGCGGGCTCGGCTGGGCTCTGCTGACTGTCCCCGACTCAGTGCCATGTGTCAGTCCATACAGCGCTGTCCTTCTTGGTGACCTTACACAGGATGGCTTCTCAGTGCCCTGTGCGTCTTCTCTCACCCTTTTAATGCAGATCAAAATTGGGCTTTTGAAAGAGCAAGCTGTTGCCTGCAGAGCAGTGGGTCTATTCTTTCTTTCAGGTGAGATCTGAAAGTCCCACTAGCTACATCCTTCAGCCTGTGGAGGTGTCTCTGAAGTCCTCCTTGCTCGGAAGAGCAGGGAGGTTTTCTCTCGTGAGTTTTCTCCTTCACCCAATCTGCTTTCCCCAAGCCAATCTCAAAGGCAATTCTTCCCTTTCCCCAAAATCCGCATCCCCTGCCTACCAGGGGCTCCTGCCACTGGTCTTCCTCTCTTACCTTCCCCTGCTTTGCACCCATCTCACTTGGAGACATCCTGTTCCCTGTCTCGATCATCAGTTTTCTTTCCCTTCTCTTTGCACTCCCATTCACACTGCTTAACCCCCATTACTTTGCCTTTCATCATCTCTTTGCAATCTAGCAGAGACTTCAATTAAAACTTGTTTCAGACACGGTTTCTTGCAGGGGGAAGGAGGAGAGCAGTCATGCACTGTGTGGTTTATTAAGATTTCTCCCTGGAGCCTAATGTTTTTCCTGCCTTTCTGGTTCTAATCTGTACTCTTTTAATAAAGTTCACTAATATTTTCTGCTGCTACAAATTCTTGACCTTTTTTCTTCTGCTCTGGCTGTTATGTGGAAGCTGTTTTCCTGGAGTGGTTAACTCTGCTAATAAAAGTGTTTCTCCCACAGCCTCATGCTCTAGATGTCTGATGCTGCTGGGGACCTCTAGCATTCAGCGTCCGGTGGAGTCTGAGCCCTTTATGTCCTGTGCTGCTCTTTGCAGTCACTTCTCTCTATTCAGAGACATCTTGTGTGCCAAGCTGCTGTCTCTTCCAGGAAATCGAGTGTTCACTCCCCATCTCTTTTGCTTCTCTTTCTCCATTTAACATTTATGTCGATTCTGCCCGGCAGTAGTAAGCGTCTGCACTTCTTGGCATTAGAGAACGGTCAGAAAATGCGCAGGGAAAAATATTTTTTCTTTGAATATTGACATCCAAGGTAAGTCCTCTTCTAAAAAAAGTTTGAGAGTTCAGAACTGGCCAATTTAATGAGTCCTTATCTGTTTTCCTTAATGTAAATTAAGGAAAATGTATCAAACTCCTGTTATTATGTCCTTTCTGTTTTATTGCATAGTTGGTCCCTAAACAGGAGCTGTTTTTCAATAAATACCAGGTCACTCCAGTGTTTCCATTTCATCTGAACTTGTCGTACTTCAGCAAGCCTCTTTATTGCCTCCCAGAACTGTCTTTCAGTGATATAAGATACATAACAAACTGTGAAAGGTTACCAAATCCCATGTTTGCACTGTGTTTCTGTTACAAGAAAGCCACCTCTGCATTCCCTCCTTTCTCACAGAGGACAGGCAGGCTGGGTAGCTGTGCTTTCCTGTGAACGCAGCCCTGACAGTCCCCTCAGGACTTTCTCTTGCCCAGAACCGGGTAGGAAATGTGTGTTTCACAAGCAACACAAGAGGGTTTTGAGCAAAATCAGGAGCTTTGGAGGGTTTTAATGGCCAGGTGGGGCAGTTGTCCCCGCTCTTTCCCCTGCAGCTGTGTGATTCGGGTGTTTCTCTGGATATGGGAGGCACCAGTTGTAATTCTTGGTTGGCTTGATGAGAGAAAGAGCATCAAACCAAGCTTCTCTGCTGCATGGCGTGCTGGAATGTGGCTTTATTTCTGGGTGTTTAACTCTTGGTACGATGTGGAACAACTCTGACAGGTCAGAGCAGAGGTTGCCATCGCACTCACCTGGGATGCAGGAGAGCCAAGTTCAGGTCCTCCTGCACCAGACGGAGCAGGACTTCTTCAACCTCGCCCCTGAAGGACTCCGGCCTCTCCGATCTGTGGTACCTGGCCGTGTGGGAGGGAGGCACGGCCTCTCCTCGGTGCCTGCAGGCCCTGCCTGTGCTACAACAGGTGCACACACACCTCACTGACAAAACTTGGGAGGGAGGGTGGAAATAATGTCACTGTCAGTCACCAGATAACACCCCCCATACTCCAAGTTTGGCTTCTCTCATTCAGACTGTCAGCTGCTGGGGGTTGCCCTTTAGGGACAGTTTGCCCCCAAATTAGAACAAGCCAGCTCCCATCCCGTTAGTGTGCAAATGGTATATTAATTAGCATAAATAACCAGGTAGCTGTGGCTCCTGGCTAATTCATATTCAACTTGAGACAGATACCAATCGGGATGTTGCATAAGGACCAAATTTGGTTCAGTGCTTGCATGCAGTGTCTTACCCCATAGCTGGCAGTGCCTTGCTGTAAGAAGCTATCATCCCTAATTTGCTCCTGTCCTAGCTTCAGTGCTCTGTCCTCTCAGAGAAAATCCCCGCTGAAGTGAATGCAAGTTTTCCTGAATCAGGAGTGACAGTGTATTTGCCATTCATAGCCTAGGAGTTATGCAGTGTTGGCATGGTAAAACAGTAAATAGGAAAGGGATAACATGGCTTTCATGCTCCCTTCAACATTTTTTTTTCTTGCTTGGTGTTACTGAGTCTTAGAGTGCCGTTTCTCAGGCTCTGCATTTCTTTCTCTGAGGCATAGAAACCTTGCTCTGTCCTCGAAGTAGTATTGTTCATCCTTATATGGGATAAGGTAATTATTAACCATATAAATTTTCATTTTATAGGACAGTTCTGATTCCTGGAGGCCAACAGTTACTATAGTGGCTCCCATTTCTCTCACATGTTTTCAGCCGACTCTGTATGAGTATAAATTATTCTATTTCTCATGTGGCAGAATTTGTGGACCTCATTTGGCTGGAGTCTGAGTGTACTGGGTGCTATGCAGACATATTAGCAGATAAAAGACCTTCTCTGAAGGACTTACAAGCTTTATAACATGCGAGCAAGAGGAATAAATTTATGTATCTTTGTGCAATCAGAACTCTGTTTCAGTTATACCTACTTGTCCTTTAGCCTGTTCTTAATTAGCTGCAGATATCATAGAAGAAATGTATAAACATGGAGATCAAAATATTTTAAAATAGAAACTGGGAAGGTTTGATTGTGGATTTCCCTTGTTTTTATTTCTTTCCACATCAACATTTTCTGCAGTTATCAGTAGCATCATTGTATTGCTGATAATTACTTTCTGAGGAAGAACGTCAACTGTTCAGTGTTTCTATCCAGGCTATTAAAATTGCTCTATCATTCATCCTGTTTTGAAAATTATAATAAATTCTACCCTTTTTTAAATAACTATTAAAAACTTCCTAGCTCTCCCTCTCCCCCAGAACAGCAGGAGAAGCATTTTAAGGAGTCATCTTCTTGTTCCTCATGGCAACTGGTGCTGTGGACCAGCCAGAAGTCCAGGGAAGGTATAATTCTCCCTGTTGTCTGAGGTGGGTTCCCAGCCTTTTGCGTATTACCTCACTTAGATTTTTATCTAAGGGGTCTTGATATTCTTACAGTACCCCAGCTTCTTGTTAGGCTGCGTAAAACCACGCAGCAGAGGGCAGCAGAAGGATGTGCCCCTGCCTTCACCAGTTCTTTCGCTTGGAGGGTGAAGACTCAGCAACTTGGGGGTGTCTTCAACACGCAGCTGGTGTTTAACTCCTCGTATGTTTGGACGCCGGTAAGGCAGGCTGGAAGAGGCTAGATGAAGTGAAATCCAGGTCCCTGAAGACGCTAACCAACGTGCTTGTAAGAGCCACTCCATCTAGTGGCAGTCCCTTTGCACAGCTAGTCAGGCAGCGCCGGCAGGCTAATGGGAGAAGTGGCATGGTCTAAAATGGTGTGCAGCTATGGGCTTGCTGTTTTTATCCTTAGGGGGGAAAAAAAAAAGACACTCGATTTTTTAATGTATTTTTTTTAATCCCTATCCATCATCAAAATTCATTGCTTACTGCAAGTTGCTGCTTGTACTCGCATAAATACACTGAAAATGTTGAGTGCCGGCATCAGCGCGGGCTCTTACTCATCTCCAATCAATGTTTCTGTTCTTTTTAAAGCCATTTTAAAAATGAGCAAAGTTGTAGAGCTCAGTTAAGGAAGGGACCAAGCTGAGAGCTTGGGAGTCTCAAACCCCGTGTTGAGGAGCAGCTCCTGGCCAGGCAGGAGGGCTCGTCCTCTCCAGCTGCTGGTGTGCAGGGACCTCAGCGGGGGAACAGAGCCCTTACCTGCAGCCTCTGCCCAGAGAGGAAGAGGAGGAGGGATGAATGTGGAAGACCCCAGACATGTCAGGGAGGCTGGAAGAAACTGCAGAGGCTCCCAGGAGAGGTGTTAGTGGGTCTCGGGCAGTGTTGGATTGTGCTGGGTGGAAGCCACCTGGGAAGAGCAGTGCCTGCCGCAGGTTGCACATGGGGGCAAGAAGAGCTCAGAGCCAAAACTCATGTGATGGTGATGCTTCCACCTCACCAAACAAAAAGATCAGCTTTTTGGTCAATGCTAAACTGTGCAGTACCTCAGACTGTGACCTGGACACTCAGTGCCAAAAGCCCGGTCTTGTTTTCACTACGTGGTCATGAAAAACCTCGCTGACTGCTTCACTGTATTTCAGTATTGTAGTTTACACTGGGACAAGCTATATCTAAATTAAAATAAACTAAATTCCAGTCAAGTACAATTCCAGATCATGGGAATGGCAGTTTTACTGCAACTTTAATAAAAATCAACAGCTACTTGAATAGGTGCATGCACACATACTGCTAGAAATTTCCAATTATGATTTTCCCAGCAGCAAACAAAAACAAAATTAATGTCAGCTGCATCCCCCAAAGCCTAAACTACACCACTAATGAACTCCCAAGTACTCTCAAAGAAAACTCTTTACGGAGACAATAAGGTGGAAATTACTGTAATAATCTCAAAGTAAAAATACAGAGGAAAAAAAGTCATTGAAATTCAGAGTAAGACTTGTCTCTCCTGATCCCATTAACCACGTTGTTAGCATAGCATATGCATGCATAGCGATATTGTCACATAACTCACTGACACCTTTAAAAGAGCACACAGGAATTCGTGTTCTTTCATTTGTATTTCAAACAAAGGTAGGGGTTGTAGCACGGCTGGCACCTTATTATGAGGATGTATATACTTACCGTGACTCCAGCGGGGACTAGCTACCTCATAACAATTTGTTTGTCTGTCTGGCAGAAGTGCTCAGTCACATACAATTTCTGAAGCTTTACTCAACCATAATCTTCTCAACATGGGGCTGTGGCTTTAATCATTAAAATGGTTGTCTTTCTTCTGACAGAAATAAACTGGAGTAACTGAGTACCTCAGCCATCTTCACGTGTTTATAAAACTAGTTTTTCAATAACAATTTATTCACCTCTGGTTTTAAACTGGTGTTTTAACCCTGAGTTTAAAGCTGCCAGATTTCACCAGAAGCAGACTTGTCAGCAGGGTCATTTTTGCACCACGTAAAATCTGCAAAATCTACCAGGAGCAGCTGTAAGGCACCTTCTGGAAGAAAAGAACCTTGCCTGCAATTAGATTATTGCAGTTCTTTTTTAATGTGCCCTTCAGTGACATTTCCCTCCCTCACTAATCAAACCCTCAAAATTTAATTCCTTAACGTATTTTAAGATTGTCTAATAATTCTTTCTTTACTTGCTGAGCAGCGGTGTCTGCAAAAGCTGACACAGCAAGTATCCGTGTTACATATTTGACTGTCCTGGGTTTTCTGTTTTCTGAAGATCCTCATCTTCGGCGCCAACATGGCAGTGTCTTCTGGAGTTTGAGGGTCTTACACTTCCTTTAATGTCCAGGCCTGCTGAATTAAATGGAAAATGTTGGATTAATGAACTATGGATGAAGTCTCAGGTGTCTAGATACCCAGTGAAGGCACAGTATAAATATAAATCTCACCAGAATCTTAGCTTCTTTTGGAGATGATCATGGCTTCTTCACTTTTTAATATTGGTATTGTTGTGGAGAAGAATCCTTTCCCTCCTTCTTTCAGTTTTTATGGAAGAACTATGGTACTTAGGGTGCGAGTCTCCTCTTTCAGAGTTGCAGTTCTCTGGATTTTGGCAGCTAACCTCTGGTGGCCTTTCTGGCCATTTATTGTCAGGTGCGTAAAGTGAAGAAATCAGACCAGCACAAGCCTGTATATGGCATCAGGGATTTCTTGGGTGTCTCAGGCAATTTCCTCCCTTCTAAAAGCATGGAAAAGATAGCTTTTGTTACTGCTGCTGGCGCAGTCATCTAGATGTCCCATAGCAGATGCAGAATAGCTGTAGCACACCAAACCAATGATTCCAGCTCTTATTTGCATTCAGGTCGCTCACTGCCACTCCGGCAATAGAAGGGGACCCTAAACCAGATGTTCAATGCATATTCAAGGAGTGTTATGTGGGCAAAGCTATATAAAGGAGCACAGCATAAGAACAGCTGTAAGACCTGTCTTACATGTTGATGTCTCTGTGATGCTCAGACACTGATGAGCGTGCTGTCCCAGGGGCACCCTGACCAGGAACTACATCCTGACAAATCACCATCCACGAGCACAGGCTGGACATGACAGGACTCAGAGACCAAGGGCTACCATGGGCACCTTCTTCTGGGTTCCCATTTCCTGGGGCACTACCTTTTGATGTTTCTCATGGGAGCAGTGGCTCCTGGTCCCTCTTGCCTGGAGTATTGGCTAGAGCTGCACCCTGACCCAAACTCTGCACTGTTTTTCTGCACAAGTATCAACTCTCCTGATTGAGGCTTCTGACCCAAACTGAATGGGTCACTGCTACACTCACTGATATAGCAGCCCTCTTCATTTTTCCTGAAGTTGTGGAGAGAACTGGGTAAGCACCCCCCTCCCTCCTGTAGTCCAGGCATCCCAATTACCTTGGTTTGCTTCACAGAAGGAAGGAACTGAGTACTGAAACTATATCCAGGTCCCCATACTTATAGCTGAAACACCTTGCTAGTAAACTTGCACTAACAAATTCCGGATCTTAGTAGACCTCAGATTACTGGAACAGGTTAGTATGAATATGCAGGGTGAAGTAGGAAACTTAGAGTGCACGGTTCCTTCCTTGTTCTGTGTTGTCAGGTTTTCAAAGCCCTTGGTGCCTTTTGAAAGCAAAGCAATGAAGGTGATGATTCAGTTTAATGCTGTTCCTGCAGTGGCACTTGGTATTATCTAAATGCAGCAAGCCCAAGGAATATTTTTCTGCAAGGTACTTTGCAATCAGAAGTTAAGTTCAGATCTAGAGAAAAATATCTTCATGGTGGAGCAGCTTGGAACGTTTTGATGAGAAATGAAAATTACTTTTCTGTGGAATACTCAGTTCTTTGCACCTCTATTTTTTTTGCTCCACTGGTAAGGTAATTCAGTTTTAGTGAAATCCAGGTGATTTTCTGAGTGCGCGACTCATCTTGACTTCAGCGGGTGGCAAAGGCTAGACCTGTGGTGAATACAAGAGAAAGGTTGATTTTGTTTGACACAGTTCAACTAAGTTGTTTGTAGGGTTTGCCTCCCTGTTTATCTTAATGAGGTTTGATCTTTTCCCCTTCTAGGACTTCCTCAGATGTGTTTTTCCCTCCTCGAAGTCTCTTTGAAACCAGCAAGACTGGGGTTATGAAGTCAATCCTAGATGGCCTCGCAGATACAACTTTCCGAACAATTACGACAGATCTGCTTTACGTGGGCTCCAACGATATCCAGTACGAAGACATGAAAGGCGACATGGCATCCAAGCTGGGATACTATCCCCAGAAGTTCCCCCTCTCCTCCTTCAGGGGTGATCCTTTCCAAGAAAAAATGACTGCGGGAGATGATCCCCTGCTGAGCATTATTCCCTCAGACCAGATCAATATCACAGAGTTTTACAACAAGTCCTTGTCCACGTTTAAGGATAATGAGGAGAACATACAGTGTGGGGAGAACTTCATGGATATGGAGTGCTTTATGATCCTGAACCCCAGCCAGCAGCTGGCCATCGCCGTTCTGTCGCTCACCCTGGGCACCTTCACGGTCCTCGAGAACCTCCTGGTCCTGTGTGTCATCCTCCACTCCCGCAGCCTCCGGTGTAGGCCCTCCTACCACTTCATCGGCAGCCTGGCTGTGGCCGACCTCCTGGGCAGCGTGATTTTTGTCTACAGTTTTGTTGATTTCCATGTTTTCCACCGGAAGGACAGCCCGAACGTCTTCTTGTTCAAACTGGGTGGAGTTACAGCCTCCTTCACCGCCTCCGTAGGTAGCCTTTTCCTCACGGCAATAGACCGGTACATATCTATTCACAGGCCGCTCGCTTACAAAAGGATTGTTACCCGACCAAAGGCTGTCGTAGCGTTTTGTGTGATGTGGACCATTGCCATCGTAATAGCTGTTCTTCCCCTGCTTGGCTGGAACTGCAAAAAGCTCAACTCCGTGTGTTCAGACATATTCCCCCTCATCGACGAGACGTACCTGATGTTCTGGATCGGGGTCACCAGCGTCCTCTTGCTGTTCATTGTCTATGCCTACATGTACATACTGTGGAAGGCGCACAGCCACGCTGTTCGCATGATTCAGCGTGGCACGCAGAAAAGCATAATCATTCAGACTACGGAGGATGGTAAAGTACAGATCACTAGGCCTGATCAAACTCGTATGGACATCAGGTTAGCCAAAACCTTGGTCCTTATTCTAGTCGTTTTAATCATATGCTGGGGCCCTCTCCTCGCTATAATGGTGTACGATGTCTTTGGGAAAATGAACAAGCTCATCAAGACTGTCTTTGCCTTCTGTAGCATGCTCTGTCTGCTGAATTCGACAGTGAATCCCATCATCTACGCTCTGAGGAGCAAGGACTTACGGCATGCCTTCCGGAGCATGTTCCCCACCTGCGAAGGGACTGCACAGCCTCTGGATAACAGCATGGAGTCTGACTGCCAGCACAAACACGCCAACAACACGGGGAACGTGCACAGGGCCGCCGAGAGCTGCATTAAGAGCACAGTTAAGATTGCCAAAGTGACCATGTCTGTCTCCACAGACACGACTGCTGAAGCGTTGTAAGCCAGAGACTACTCAGCGTTGTGAGGAAAGGAGTTAGTTTAAAAAAAAAAAAAAAATCAACAACAGAGAAAACCAAACCCATGGCTTAATGTGTTTGTACCCTCCTGTAATATTTCTTTTTGGTTTGTCATTGTAAGCTAAGCAATGGTTGTGTTAAGAGCATTACCATCAGCCAGTTCTTCGAGTTTTACAATTAGGGATTCGAGCTAAATTTTCAAAAGTTGTTTTTGTTTTTTTTCTCAAAAAGGGTTTACTGAATAATAGTAAGTTTCCTGAAAGAGCACAGAGAAAAATATCAAGCTAGCAAAAGTCCCTTAAGGGTGTATGAAGAAAAATTGTGAAACCTAATTGAAAACTAATGCATCCTAAAACAATACCATCAAATAAGAAAAAGCCTTGTAATCATGCTGTTCATTTCAATGTGAAATGTATTTCATGTCTGTAAGTAATAGGAGTTTTTGATTTTTTCCAAAAGCGGCAGTGCTGAGTTTTAGAGGTTTTGTAAAAATGTGTTGTCCCGTGAATTGTATGCTGTTTTATTCTGTGTTATTGATATTTGTCCGATTAAACAAAGTGATAAGGTAGATTTACGTGGAAATAATGTGAAACGTGATATGTAAACCCCATTGAAAACACTTACTGTATTTGAAGAATTCCTATGAGCTATTTTGGAAATTTTACACTTTTAGTGGTCTTCTGTGGACTTAGAGGAGAGGCTTTGTGTTCTTCTACTAAAATTATTTCCCCACCACCTTTTACTTTCACATGCGTATGAGAATAACAGCAACAAAGGAATAGAGGAGGAATATAAGAGAGGAATGCACTGGTTCAGACTTTTAAATACCACTGCGTTTATACAGAAGGACGTTTACTGTTGTACAGACTATCGCCCTTTCCCTGGGCGTTGCGTGAACACGAACACTGAAAGCGAAGGTCCCGGATTTTGGCTCCTTGAGTCGCATGCTGGTGCTGGACCACTGAAGACAGCATGTGTCTGACTCCGTGTGTGGTGTTATCACTGTGCCGTCGATGTATACTTGAAGTGTGTTGCATTCCTGTATCCCAGGTTTAAGCAGATCCAGAGCCTGAGATGCCAAACTCCAGCCTTCACTAAAAGAGGAGGAAATATTGTCAGGTTTAGGCATTTTCTTATCGTGTGAGCGTGTATATAAATAAATATCTATGTGTGTGTATGTGTGTGTATGTATGCGTGTGTGTAAGTATACTAAGTGTGAGTCATGGTAGCATAACTAAGATAGGACACTATGACCAAATGTAAGCTGTATTTCTTGTTGCACGCTTTGCACACAAATTCTGTTTCTAAAATTGAGTTCTTCCAACTGATTACCGACGAAAGTACCGCGTCACGAACATACAGATCCACGCTGAGGGGCATATCCGTGTGCTAGAGAAAGCAGCCTTCCAGTTGTGTTTGAGAATAAGGTGAAGCAGGAGGCAGAGCATGGCGTGAGCCAGCCCTGACCACCACAGTGGCTGTTGAGGGTGTTCCTGAAAACAGAGAACGCCAGGAACAAAGGATCGTTCACATCCTTCAGTACTCAAATCCGATTGCTTGAAGCAAGGTGAGCCTCACTGTGAAACCAGGATACAGATGACAAATTTTGACACCATGATCTTCGAGGAAGAAGTTGCTGATGAAAATGGCGACTGTGCTCCATGGTGGGATTGTTCCTGCAACCTGGGACTTAACGCAAGGTGTGCGTTGCTAGATAGTCTTTGAGGCACAGATGTTCTGTAACATCAAGGGTGCTGGGTCCTGTTCTCTGCTGCCTTGCTTTTCTGGACCGTTTCCTCACCCTTCTTCAGCTGATTTCTGCCAAAATAGCTTTGAAGGAGGCCTAGCCAGCTAGCTGCCTGACACGTGCCTGAGGTTGGCTCCCTTGGTGGCAACGGGTCAGCAGAGCCAAATCCGTGCCATCCTGCAGTGGGATTACATAGGGAAAGAGAGCAGGGTGGTGGTCCTGGGGTTGCTGGCCACCAGTATGTCCCTGTGGCGTTTTGGACACGGTAGCACAGGTCAGAGCAGCTGGTAGCACAAACATCAAAGCTGAGTTCAGCTGGTGGCTCTTCAGTGGCTTAAGAGGCTGTGAGTTCAGGGCGTGAAGACCTTGCGTGGGGTGGCACCTTCTGAAGATCTCCCTGGGCAAGGTGCTGGGCAGCAGAAGACGCAGGGGTATTGTCCTCCCCTGGCTCCCTCCCTGCAGCTAACCTGGGTGGTGGGACGGGGCACCCACTCCCCAAGGAGCCAAGGCTAATCCTTCTAGCTAGACGTAGTCCATCCTAAAGCAATCCTCTTGGAGGGGAGGGGGGGAAGCTTGTTCCAAATGTAAAGGTATATTAAGAGCCATTTTTTAAACCGTCTTCTTGTGAATTAAATGCAAACTTTGTGGACTTTTCATCGTGCATTCAAGTTCTAAATTTTACGTGATAAATCATGGGACAATGGGGCTGTCTTGGCACTTAACTTGGTGCTTATTGATATAATAAGAAATAGCATCCTGTGAAACGTTACCGTCTATCATCAGTATCTTCATTTGCATAATGAGTTTTTCTAAAGCTCTGGGAACTGTGTCGGTTCACTTCGAACCATTTATTCAAGAGGTGGCAACCATTCCCCTACAAGTTGCAAATGGAGTAGGATGACTGCTTCATGAGGAAAATCCGCTGCCATCCCGAGATAAGCTGTGCTCCACCTTCAGCTCTAGCTATTCCCCGTTTGCAGCTGCCTGCCTTCACCTGGTGATAGCACAGCCACCCTGCGTTCCCCGGCCACCCACACCGCCACCATCCCACCAGCGACAGTCGCCGTTACGTGTCCCTGCCCACTCCACCTGTCGTGTAGCTAGACGAAGACCATCCGTGTCACGTTGCGTGCAGTTAGATTTCTCAACAGTCTTGATTGTATATTTGTATAATATAATTTCCTCAATGCTGTGCAATCACTATCCACGTTTTTCTTGCACTGGCCTTTGGATGAAAATTGTTGTGTGTCTATTGCGAGATAGACAGCGCATTTTACCTGCTGTTACTGGGCTGAATGTATGTAAATAAGTGGGGAAAAAAAGTCATCTGTACAAGCAGTGGCCTAAAAAGTCTGTAATTGTAGACTATGACAATTGTTGAAGTTGCTGTGACATCTCAAATACTACCTTTGAATAAACTGTTTACAGGGTCTCTTGGGATGCTGTTTGATAGTGAAAGGGAAAAAAAAATCCTCGTGATACTATAAGGTAAAGAAATTGGGTTACCTGAGCTTTTTATTTCCAGTGTTTCAAAGTGGAGAACATAACTCTTTATTGTCTGTAAATCGAACATTATTACTTCCTCTTAGAAGAATATTGTATCATTAGATGTTTGTTTGAGCTGGTACATCCTTGCAACTGCTGCAATATTTTTCATTAGCAACCTGTATAATAGTTTGTACACAAGTACTGTTCAGATTGTCATGAAAAGTAGCTTTGACCATTTACCGACCAGTAGCAGAATAGTATTTCTGTAAGATTTCCAGTGTATTACTACCATATCATATTTTATTTCTATAATGTAATTAAACTGTTATTTATTCAAGGAAAAAAGAAAAAGCATTCCTCTACTTTTTTTTGTTTTCCAAATTTTGAGATAACTGAGGAAGCCACGTGATGATGCTGCCTCATCCCACAATCTGGTGCTCTACGTTTTGTTTATAAGTTTGTCTGTCAGATTCTGAAACAACTGCTTAAACAACTTGACAACAGGTTGTCAAGCTTTGTGGGGTTTAATTGTACGCTGATATCTTTGAAGGAGGAGGTAGATTGTGTATTTCATATTTGTGTATTCGGTACTGTGGAGACAAGAGAGAAATGACATAGTTAAAGCTGAATCTCCTGCTCCATTATGTAGGCAATTTCCCCTTTCCTCTGTATTAGCCAAAATGCAATAAATCTCTTTTGCCTTCCTCAGATGCATATGTTTGCACAGAGACATCACGTTAGGAAAAACCCATACACTTCAGTAAAAACAAAACACAAAGGAGCAGAAGAAAGGAATGCAAATAAAACAGTGCTGCCAATACCAACGGCAACCTAAATTACTTATTGGTGGTTGCAAAAGTAATAAAAGACAAGAGACAACAGAAAGTTGGTCTGGTTTTGGCCACTGACGGTGGGGACAGAGCTATGGGGGGGAAATGAGCATGTCCCATGATCTTGGATCATGGTTTTGCCACAGGGCATGTGCTGGGGACGATGGAGTGGTCAGCGATGCACAAAAGCTGTGCAAGAAGAACAAGCTCAGCCATTGCACTGCCTACCGGGCACACAACCAGGCTCCCACCACTGCCCATCCACAGCTGAAAAGAAGGGTTGAAAAACCACTTCCATGCACTTTGCAGTCTCATACACCCAATCCAAAGCCCACTAAATGCCACAGGAAGATTGCTGCTCATTCAGAGGGATAGTTTTCCATATGACTTAATCTCAGATTCATGTTACTTGGGCGTTTTACCTTCTCAACATGCAGTTTCGAACTAGTGGGTGTCCTTAGGGGGGGTGACATGAGCATGTCCCATGGCCTTGGATCATGATTTTGCCACAGTATTTGTATTTTTAAAAATCAGATAACTGATAAATTGAGATAGCCTTGACAAAATAAGAGCAACTAGAAATGAAAGATTAGATCTTAACCTTTAACTGCACAGTACATTTTAATGAAGAAGTGAGAGTATTTCTGCTGAAAGCTCTCTTCCAAGACAGCCAGGACAATTCCCTCTGTATTCACATGTTCACTAGAAAATAAAGGCTGTACTGCTGCAAACTGACAGTTCCTCTTGACAGTGACACCTCACCGCATCTGTAAAGTCTATTCTGAACAACACACAAGGAAATGATGACAACTTTGCAAGCAACTGTTTTCCCAGCCTAAACCAACTCTGGAAGTGTGCAGGCAAATACACTGTCATCACTTCAGCCTTTCACAATGACATCCATTACTATTTCTGCTCTTCTGATAGTTGTTTTAAGAAGTCACAGGATGCACATACAAAACAATAGTTTTTGTCAGTAAAATGTCTGTTTGTGTTTATTTCTTTTTTTCTTTTTTTTTTTTTTTTTTTGAATATGATTTTCCTCAGTGAAAGACTGGCTCTGGCTTGATTTAGAAATCTTAATATCTGGGAACAGATTAGAAAAGAGGAGAGAAAAAGCATTACTATAATTTCTGCCTCTGTCTAAGAGGACATCAGGGCAGGGGGGATTATTTGATAGTTTAGAGTAGACATCCTCCTCCCTACTGCCTTTATTCATTTGTCTTTTTAGGTAATGAATATAAAGAATATCATCATAGTTTTCTTTAAATAGCAGCACAACATATGAAGAACATGATTGCCTTTAACAGGTCTCCTTAATGTGGATGGCCATCTATTATTAATCTTTAAAATTCAGTTAGCAGAAAGAATGATAATAAGTCCAAAGTAATCTTAATGACTAGATATGACATGTCCTGGTATTGCTTTTCAATAAATCATCTTTGGTATTCAGAACAGCACTCAGTTTCACATTAAAGCATATTAAGGGATGGAATCCTGCCTCAGTGAAGTCACTAAGGATTGTACATTGACTCCAGCAGAAACGATAGCTTACCCCAGGTTTTCAAACCATGTCTGCATTTGGAAAGTGCAATGTTATCTTCCATTGTACTTGCATCTTCACTGACATTAAAATAAAGCTGAGACAGAATAAGCAACAGCCTCTACATTCCTTTGACTTGTTCTTCTTTACTTCCAAGGTAATCCATGTTGAATTCTGGTGGGTCAGTGCAGAACCATAAAGCCTTGTGGGAGTTCCGTGGACTTGCCATGGGAGTGTAGTAATTTAATTACCCGTGTGTCTGCAAGTGGGTAGAGAACATCATGAACAAACCCGCTCTGACTGTGCTGCTGCTGACAGTCACTCGTGACCATGCGCACCGATGCCGTTTTGGCACTGTTTTCTCTCCCTCTCCCCATATATATGCTTATATCTGTGTGCATGGTGAAAACAGGATACACAAGCATTCAAAAATTTTCCTCGAATCAAGGTCTCTCCACATGTATAATAATAATAATAATAACAATAAAGTAATGCAAGTTCACGGCCACTGATTGCCCAAAAGGAAAACCTGTTCTGCCATGTATAGCCATAATGGGGTGCATGGATCCCTGCCATTGCTCTATGAACCATTTTCTTCTTCCCCTAGACCTTACTGAAAGCAGGGATCAGCACCACTGGAATGCCCAACTTTCCTTCAAGCTGAAGAGAAGGAGAAATATCCCAGTTATTTGTGGTGGCCTGTTCCCAGACCCGCTGTGTGTGCAATGCTGTGAGGGTCTCTGAGACACCCCCATGGCGCCCTGTCCTCCAGGGCAGGGCTTGGTGGTTGCTGTAACCTGGCCCAGAGCAGAAACCTCATCAGGAAGGGTGAAGAACAATATTTGCTGGATTAGATTCCAAAAAGGAAGGATTTAAGGAGTAAATGAGTGTAATGCGGAGGTGGGAACTCCACTAAGCATCATTTCTTAGTTAAGGAATAAGGATTAGGGGTATTATTTTAATAGAAGAACATGAGGAATTATACAGACTATGGATCCATCCAACAAACACTCCTCCCAAACCTTCACAAGAGTAAAAATAAATCCGGTAAGGCCTTTCATCAGCAGCCTGGGAAAAAATATAATCATTGTCTCTGCAACGCTTAACTTGTAACCTAATTCAAAGTCATTTTTAAATTATACACCTACCTGCTACCAATGCAGCCTGAGTAGGCAAAATTAATAACAGGCATGCTCAGTAAATTCAAGGTTTAGAGCTTTAGCTTGAATGTGAATGTCTAAATTGAGTAATACTATCAGTCATGAGAATTACAGTTTTCTGCCTCCTTATCTTCTCCTATTTATTTCAGGGCTTTTATTTATTCCTATTACAGCGCTGGCAAAACCTGGCTGGCTGGCGGCACGGGCAGGGGGACTGCCTCCCAGCATGTGGCTGCTGGAGCTGCTGTGTGGGGCCAGGGCCAGGGATGGGGAGGGCTGGTGGGAGAGGAGAAGGGAGATGAGAAGAGCTCTCCATGACCTCTACCGGATCACCAATGGGTGCGGGTCATACATAGTTTGCTTCTTTTTACTCCATATTGTTAAGGAAAGCTTCCACTTTTGTATATACATGTATTATTATTACTATTTCCCCTTCATTTTCTGTCCGATTAAACTGTCTGTATCTCCGCCCACGAGTTTCACCTTTTTCTGATTCTCTCCCCCATCCCACTTGGCAAGGAGGGAGCAAATGGCTGTGTGGTGCCAAGCTACCTGCTGGGTTAAACCACAGCACAGGAGGAGCAGCGTAACAGCAAAACGCCACAAAGGACTCAAAAAGGACCATGTTATCCACCTAGAAATTTGGCATTTAACCCAGTACCCTTTGCACCTGATATCTGCAGGTAAATTGTTTAACCTCGTTAGCCCTGAGGGCCTGGCTGAGCTTCATTAAAGGGCTGAGTTGTCTCCTGATGGCAATGCAGGTAGCAGGACTCTTCTAGTGACTGGCAGCTGACCTCCTAAACAGATGTACAAGCTGAGACCTTTCGGGTTCCCTCATTCAAGAAACTCAGCCCTGATTTGACGTGAAAGTGCCCATCATTTCATTTCCTTTTAACCCCATCCGAAGTACCGCTGGGCCCTGCAGCCACTTTACTTCATTACTGCAGACACGATGAAGCTACCGGCGACCATACGAAAGGACAGACGGAGCTTTCAAGCTCAGCGCTGCTCTATTCTTACGTTTCTGCTCTTTGCCCTTTCTTGCTGATTACACGGGGTTTTTAAATAGTTGTTTGTGATCTAATCTTAGCTGGTGTGTCAGCTGGCCCCTGCTGAGGCTTAAATCCTTCTGCCGACTGTGAAAGAGTAGACTGAAGTCTCAAAATGGAGCAGGGCACTCGCCTTCAAGAGAGCAGTGTGTGGAGGTGGGGATGAATGGAAAGTGCTTCTTGTGAACTACGGTGAAACATGAGAATATGGGCTGAGGTACATTTTCCGTGCCCCCTTGCCCCCCAGCAGTTTGCTTCATCTCCTCCCCATGCTGCCTCCTCCCTCATGCCAACACAAGTGCTTGCAGGACTGCCCAGTGAGCTGTATTGATCCAGCTAAAAACTAACTTTTTCTTTTCTTTTCTTTTCTTTTCTTTTCTTTTCTTTTCTTTTCTTTTCTTTTCTTTTCTTTTCTTTTCTTTTCTTTTCTTTTCTTTTTTCTTTTCTTTTCTTCTCTTCTCTTCTCTTCTCTTCTCTTCTCTTCTCTTCTCTTCTCCTCTTCTCTTCTCTTCTCTTCTCTTCTCTTCTCTTCTCTTCTCTTCTCTTCTCTTCTCTTCTCTTCTCTTTTCTTTTCTTTTCTTTTCTTTTCTTTTCTTTTCTTTTCTTTTCTTTTCTTTTCTTTTCTTCTTTGTTTTTTTTTGGACACGCTATGTCTGCCAGATTTTTTCCAGGGGCGTGACTGTAGCCTGAGTTTCAGAGCTGGGGAATAGTGCTGGATTTGTCACATGGGCAACTCAACAGCTCCATCACACCAGGTTCCTGCTGTGCCAAGCGTGTAATGGGACTTTGGGGTCTTGGTGCTCATTACCAGAGCAATCTGAAAGTGTTCTTCTCTTCCACACAGGCAGCTCTGAGGGAAACTGGAGTTTCAGAGCGTGTTTAAGCACCAGAACTGCAGGGCTATTTTGGGGCTGCAATCTGTGACCTTCCAAGGCAAAGTCCTCACCAGAGCTAGGAAAACTCTTCCCATTCTCAGTGCCAGTGACTTCGCAGGTGTGAACACGTAGTTTTTTAACAGAAGTGACCGTTGTCTTTTCCTTCTCTTGAAAGATACCTCTGCTTCTGGTGAGTCCTTGGAAGTTCCTGTGCTCAAGGGGATGGGCAGAACACACAGGTCATTCAGGTGGCCAGCCTTGTGCTGGGCATGCCATGGGCAATGCCTCTTTCTCATGGCTACTCCAAATTCCAGAGCACCCAGGGTGAGCTCAGTGCTCTAGCAGCCCTCATATGGCAGTGGGAGCACCCCTGGGCGCAGATGCCCATCGCCACCTACGCAAACCCACAGCACTGCCTGCATGGTGAAATCCCTCTCTCTGCTGCTGTACCAGCTTCTGTGCTGTCGCTACTGGGAATCAAGGTGAAAAGCTACTGGGAATTGCAGCGGTCAGTTTGCTGTTGCTGCAGAAAGGCACAGAGATGCTTTGCAGGAGGAACTGGTGGCCTGTTGGTGGGCACAAACATCTCAGGTGCCTCCACAACAACTACAACCACTACGTCCTCTTTGGTACCATGAACCCTCAGTGCCTTTTTGCTCCTCTAATGTTATGTGAATTTCTACCAACAACATGAGAGCATGGGAAATGCTCACTCTTAGAAAGAAAACAGGTCAAACGTTGATTTTACAGGAAATGTTTGCAGACCTGGATTGTTAAAAAAAGAAACTGTTTAGTTCTGTACCAAAAAAATAAATAATTAAAAAAAAAAAAAAAAACAATCTTCTCTAGAGGCTGGGTAGGGAAATAAATCAGGAGGAGAAGCTGCTGTGAATTAGAGGAGCTTTACCACATTCCCAAGGAGTGCAACAGAGGCCAGCCGTACATCAGTCAGTCACGCTGCTGAGCCATGGATGTGTTTGCTGTGCAGAAGTAATTGCAACCACGTCCTTTCACAGGAGGGCAAAGTTACCCCATTTGTGCCCTGGGGTGCAAAGATGCACATGGGGAGCTGTGCAGGTTGGCTTCATCCCTGGCTTCAACTGAAACTGGGGACCCAGCAAGCCAGACATTAGCAGTAATGTGTAGGCTCTCTGGGCAAAGAGGACTAGACTCATAATATTCTCCTTTGCAAGTCACTGAGTTGATGGCCTGCTTTTACATATATTGCTGTTATACCTGGCAATTCACGATAATAGAGGCTTGGGGTAATAGCAACAGCATAAAAAAATAAACTGCCTTTATCAAGCCATTCCTGTGAGAAGAAAAAACAGCACTGCATATGTCAAAGACTGCATTATTAGAGTGGTATTTAGTCTGTAGCTAAAAGGCCACACAAGCCTTTACTTTTAACTGCTAACTCAGGTCTCCTCAAGAGACTTGACTAGGATTTAAAGGGTAAGTATTGTGGAATGGTCTGCAGAGGAGAGAGCAGTCCCCTTAATGCTGTCTTTTCAGGACATTATTCTTTCCATTTGTATAGAGACAATTGCTCCAGCTAACCTGCCTGTCCTGTACCCTAGGCAACCTGACAAATTAAAACCAACTGCCTAATCCATCAAACAAATGGTTTTCACTGGCTCCATCAAAAGTAAATAAATAGCTATTCCCCCTCCCTGGAAAATAAAATGTTTCGACAGCAAGGAAAGCTTCTTCCCTGCCTCGTCTTTCCCAAGGGGAAGGCCTTGCACCATGGCCTTGAGGTTTGCAGAAGACCAAGATCCAGAGAATGTGCCCATTAGCACAAGTATTTTCTTTCCAGTATGTCCATGAGCTCAGTAATCCAGGGAGGACTTTGGTGAGACAGATAATCCCACCTTGACCCCTCTTGTGGGGCTCCAAGACAAACCCAAAAACTGAAGCTGACAGCCTGTCAGGGCAGGCCCAGCAGAGCACCCAGCCTCACCTCCTCCTTCCTTGCTGCCATTAGCAGCCTACAGTCACTCCCAGTGTCCCCACAGTATCCAAATCTGCTTTGCGAGGCTGAATTTATTCACTGCCCTTGATTTCCTGACTGGGGATGTGTGCTCAGAGCCTGCTAATGAAGATCAAAGGGCTTCCACAGGGCTGGCTGGCATGGACAGAAGGAAGCTGCCTGGCACCATTCACCATCCCTACATGCATGCTAGAAGACAGCACCGTGAAACGCCATGCAGCAAGGGCATGCACAGGGCTGGGGCTGATGCACCCCTACCCAGGGAACTCTGCCCAGTGCCTTCCCTGCCCTATACTGCCATGAGCCACAAACAGGTCTAAACCCCACCACGTGCCACCTTCAGACACCCAACGCTTCATTAATTCAGCATGCTTTGGCAGCATCTAACACCTAAAGGCACCTAAAACCATTAGCAACCACCACTCACACCTCTGTTCTACAGCATCAAGGTTTATAAAGTACCTACATGGGAGCTCTGGGGTAACATTTTGGTCCTGGGATGCACTGATGTGCAAAGGCAGCTTTCTCAGGCACCTACCCACTGCCTGTGACACCAGCCACATCTAACCTCTTTCCTCCAGGAGTAGAGCCAGCTTTGGCGGCAGGCACGGCGATGGGTATCAGTAGCTGGCTGGGATTTAATTGAACACAGATGGAGCTGAGGCAGCCCGAGCCTGATGCAAAGTGCTTCCAGTCCTCGCTTCCCTTGGGGTCTGCAAGCCGCAAAAACAACAGTGTGTCCCAGTTCAGCTGTAAAACTTCCTTAAAGCTATTTTTCGTTGGTGGTGGGAGGGTTTTTTGTTTGTTTGGTTGGTTGGTTGGTTTGGTTTGTTGTGTGTGTTTTTGTTTTTTTTGGAGTGAAGCTTTCATAATCTAGAAGAGACATTCAGAGACACTTGCAGCTACTTATGGCTAATGAAAATAAACATTAGCCCTGGACATACTAGGAACATCAGTGCACTTGTTCAGTAACTGCCTTTTCCTCACCCAAGTACCAGATGGGAATGGCCACTCAAGAGCTTATTCTCTGGAATTTGCAGAGAACTTGCCAACCTCTGCGGGAGCAGAGCACAATACAACAAAACAACAAAAATACAACAATACAACAAAAAAAATCCTCCGTGGTAGATCCGCAGCAGACTATGTCGAACAAGCCTATCTACCACACCACTGTGCGGTAATGCATCCCTCACCCCACAAGTTGTACCTCGACACACATCTTGCTGTGGGAGGTTTGCTTCAGAAGAAGAACAGCAGAGGCCAGGAGACCAGCCCTGGAGAGGCACACCACCAGCTGCTGAAGGTTTTCCAGCCAGCTTGGCCAAGGGAGTTCACAGCACCGTGGGCCTTCTTGCCAATCTCACAATGATTTGGGAAAGTGGGAGGGAGGAGGCATATCTGGATAATGACTGTGCTATTGTCCTGAGCCTCCTCATCCTGGGAAAGGCAAGCCTTAGTCTTCAGGCTGTGTTAAGCTCCTTGAGAAAGCTCGTCAGCTGCCAGGAGTGGACCCTGAGTTTTGTATTTACCCATGACCATGTCTTGATAGCGTTTGGGTTGTATCTTAAATGGATGGAGAAGACAGACAGGCATTCTCCTGCACATTACAACAAGGAGGTGACTTCAGACACATGAATGTCATTTCTTGTGAGGGAAAATTGAAGAGGGTGCCAAAAAAGCCATAGTGATTATTTAATAGCTTGAGAAACATTTTTTCTGTGAGAGGCATTGTTCATTATTTAGTTATTTTATTTTATTTTATTTTTTTAGTCAAAGAGGAGACTGAAAGACGACTCTTTGGTAGCATGTGAGCCATTTCCATGGGAGAAAATACCAGCTACTGAAAGGCTCCTTAACCAGCAGAAAAATGCATAACAAGAGCCAGTGGCTGGAAGCTGAAGCCAGACAAATTAAAATGGGAAATAAGGCATATGTTTTTAAGAGTGACGGTAATTAACCACTGGAACAAATCCTCAAGGGAGGCTGTGGATTCTTATCTCTAGAGAGTTTTGAATCATGGCTGGATGCCTTTCTAGGAGATGTACTTTAGCCAAAGAATCTATTAGGTTCAATAGATGGGTAATTGCGTGAAATGTAATGGCCTGTGATGCACAGGAAGTAAGAACAGATGATCTAATGGTTCTTTCTGGCCTTAAACCTAAGAAGCTATTCATCTAGATGGGAGCCCTGCACCTATAGCTGAGAATTTGATCCCAGCCCCCCACTACAACATTTATAAACCTGTGAAAAATGAGTGTATAAATGTGCCAAAGAGAATAGAATCAAACGATGGATGGGGAGCTAAGGAAGAAGAAACACACCCACAAAATCACCTATTCCTGCTTTTTATGAATTATGTTGGAATGTAATGAGCACCTATAGAATCCAGGACTGTGAGGCAGTAATTTACACTGGAGAAATTCAAATGAAACGGGAAGATATGAGGATATGTTTGGAGACTGTCAGGTTTCTGCGATAAAATTGCATTAGTAATTAATAATCTCCCAGAAAAGAGAGAGAGAGAGATCATCTGCTGCCGCGTGTCTATTAGCAGATAAATCCAAAGTGAAAGATATCCCCTCTGGGACTACTTGATGGATTATATTAAATTTAATGGTAATGGAAGGCATACTGTAATTGGAAGATGCTGGAGGGAAAAGATATGGTGGGAGCAAGAGCATTGCTGATATGGAAGACCCCATCTTATAGAAATGGGCTCAGTTCCTGCCAAAACGCACCCAAAAAAAAGCAGAAGAGGCTCCATTCCTCATAGGCAAGAACCAGAAAATGTACAGGATGATCTTAGCTGATATGGAAGCCAACCTATAGCATCCCCAAGGGAGATACGTTTGGCAACTGCTATGTGGAAAATAAATACTAGAAATGCCAGGATTTTTTGAATCTATGACTACATTTCAGAGGAATAAAATGACAAGTTCAATTAGGTTCCTCGAAGCAGAGGAGAGAAACTGATTAATCAGGCATGGAAGTTCCTAAGTAACCAAAACAACTGTGTGGGCTTTCTCCTCTTGACTCATGTTACAGGAGGAGGGTGTATCTATTTGGAAACGGAATACATTTCCACATGCTCTATAAAGGAATGTCCAAACACATCTAGATAGAAAATGGTCCCTGTTATCCAGGTCTCTCCAGAACATCTTGTACATCGTGTGAAGCTCTGGAGTACATACAGAAATTTTAGGGTGTTTGAAGATAAAGCATCTTTTTAAATAATGCATAGGCTCAGTGCCAGCATCCCAAAGGGGCTACAGAAACTTCACAAGTAAACTTGTATTGAGCAGAGAAATACCTGCAACAAACGGGAATCAAGATTAAAATAAAACAGCAAGGCATTTATTATGTCTGGAGTTCAAAGACATCTTGGAAAAATAACACTGCCTGTCAGAATGGCAGGATGCAAAGACCCATATCCCTGCAAATTACCAGCAGAACAGCAAGAGTTACCATCCTCGGCCAGTGAAACATCAAGTGATTATTGCATCTGAGCTGGCTCTTTCCCAGAGCATTGGATGCCGTCTCTACCAGCTTCAGAAAACTGCCTTCCGCAGATGGGCTTTTTCAGAGGTGTCGTACACCTCACCGCTCAGGGGGAGAGACAAACAAAAGCCAACGCATGTGACACAGCACTGAACCATGCAGATAATATCATGCAAGAGGACACATCCTGATCATAACGCCACAGGAGGCTTGCAGAAAAATTCAGCTTCCCGGTAGCACTCTGTTTGCTCACTTCGGCTGAAGGCTGAGGTAGGGGGAAGTGAACCCCCCCCTAGTCTCAAAAAACCCTCATGATTTAAAAGGGATTTTTTTTCAGGTCATTTTAATGTCATTTTTTATGACAGCTGATTGAATTTAATCACGACAGGGAGTAGGAGGGTGACCGCAGTAGGGCTGTACTCTTCGGTCATGAGCCTGGCAGAGCAGAAAGCCATGACAGGGCTGCCGTGCTCACATTGTTTTGGGTTTTTCTCTGCCACCCAGCACACTACCCTGCCCACCTCTGGAGCATGGGGGTGCGTGGCCATGTGGGCGCCAGCATCACAAGCAGCATCACTGATCCGCCTGGCATTGCCTCTTCTCGACAGCCCCAGCCCCTCCAACCCGGGGATGGCGTGTCTATTTTTGTGGGATATGTTGTTGATGTGGACTTGTAGCTGCTTCCCACAGGAGCACGCCTTGGAGTAGGAAGCATTCCAAAAAACATACGAGCTGCTATGTACATCCACCACAGAGCAGGGAGAGAGAATAAATGAAACGCAAAGCTCGGTGCCCAGCACTCGCAGTGCTTAACCCTAAATCCGCCGGTGACACACTGCAGGAGCAGGGATGAGCTATTCAGCTAATGCCTCTCCCCACTGCCTCTGGGGCTTATTATCAGGATGAATTATTTAATGTGTGTGCACAGCTTTGATGCTGTACGCACCATTTCATATGTACATAAATGCTAAAGATTACTGGGCGGTTCTGTCATCGCTAGAACACCAAACACACATTTCTGGGTTTAATTAGGTGTGTAAAAGTGGCTGTACACACCACACTCGAAAATGTGAGTCCTGATATATTAGTAATTATGGGGCTGTGGCAAAATGGATATCGGCAAGAGGATTCATCCCATCTGGATTTAGCCGTGGCCGAAGGCTGCTCAAGTGCTTCTAATAGACTCCAGGCTCTTAAGTCACCCAGAGAAGTTCCCATCCCTGTCTTCCCAGTGTGGGTTTGAGCAGAACAGAGTGATCCTTTCATTGTAAAAATGAAATCTAGTAGAAACCTGGCCAGAAGTCACTAAAGCTCTGCTATAAGCCCAATTCTTGGGCAGGGGATCATCAGAGGTGTTGCAGAAGCACCTGGGCACTCCAGGAGGAGGCTGGTGGGACGTGAGCTGCCTGCTTCACATGTGTGTCAAGCTGTCCCTAAGCATGTTTTGTGACATCCAAACACCTGCTAACCCTTAGAAGCCCTGGAGAGGTGCTCCACTTGCAGGCCCATCATAGTGACACTGGAGAAACCCTTCCTGCAGGTCAGCAAGGTGCAGCAAGCGGTGATTTGCATTTGTGCAATATACTGCTGCTTGGGGGCCTGGTAATCTCCACCAGCACAAATAGCAGCTTTGCCTCTATGCACTTGGGGACAATGCAGACAAAGCCCGTCAGCACTGTCACCAGTGGCTATAATATGGCCAAATCCCCAAACCAAACAAGACCTTAATTTCTCATTGAGTTTTGGGTTTCCTGAAATCTAAACATGAAAGAGGTTTCATCCCTTGCTCAAGGGGTACAATCCGCTGGCGAGGAAGAGCAAATAAAGGTTCACAATGCACAGGCTTTCTGCAAATAAATGGCTAAGTATCTCACCAATGGGACCACCGTGATCTTACAGCTACAGCATCTCACCCTCATCTGTGGTGCAGGAGCTTGGGAAATGTACGTTCAGCTTCTTCTGGTGATACTGTGCTAACACAGGAATGTTTTCAGAGTATATTCTTCATACATTAATAGTTTTGCACGTTGTTAAACTGAATATAATTATATTGGGTTTGCTATGAGCAGCAAATCATATTCACAATTGTGTTTTCATTAAAGAAATTATTCTATATAAAGGCTTCATTAAGATGTTAATTGCTACCGGAATTATATGCACATAAATAATAAACAAGAATATCTACTCATTATTGGAAAATAATTTCCACATCTCCCAAACCATTTGCTGTAATTTGCTTTAGGTTTTAGTGGGAAGTAGTGTGCGTTGCTAGAATGAACAAAAGACCCTCTGTTATGAAATGTGGCTTTATCTCTTTCTGTGTAGAGAGCAACGTGCTAGGCCATGCTTGGCCATGCAGCTCGCTAGGCCTTGCAACTTGCTAGGCCACAGGAGATGTTGCATTATCACAGCTAAAAAGAATAGCTCGTGTGAAAATACCAGTGATGGGAAACATCGAGGAGGTTTAAATCACTGAACGAGTCGACACAAAGACCAAGCACGGACTAGTTCACACTATGTGTGAGGCAGCAGGCACTTCTCTGTCTGTAGGCCCTCTGTTTTCATCAGTCAGGGGCAAGCTCTCAGCCTTCCAAGAGCCCCATATGCGGCGCCCACACCTCTTGCCAGAATCCCTTTGAATTTCCCAGTCCTCTTGTGTGGAGGGTTCACAGTGAAATGGGGAGGGAGCTCCCTGGTCCGTGGGTGTCCACCAGATCCCTCACAGCACGGGCAGCAAGGACAACAGTGGACAAAATCCTGGCAGTGAACCCTCCTGCGCTGAAGTGGCAGCCGCTGGAAGTGACACCGGCGAGCTCAGTCCCATCACTTCACAGGAAAGCATCTGTGTTTCTGCCGGTTGTCTCAAGGCATAATGATGCTTATTTCTGGCCTCCAGAAAGAGTCTTCCTCACATCTTGGACAGTGAGATCAAATATGCTGTATGTAAGCTCTGCGGACATGCCCTGTTGGGCAACAGCCATCTTCGGTGGCACGGAGAGGAGAACAAAAAGGAAAATACAAAAGGTCTGGCAGTATCAACAAATTCTCCTTTCTGTGCCTTCCCTCTAGCACTGCAGGCTGACTCTGTGTGGGGGAACAGAGAGCTTTCACTCGGGAGGAAGGTGGAGAGGAACAAGAGGAATGTAAATGCAGCGTGAATCAGAATGCACACGCAGAATTACAAGAAGTCTCCGCTTCGAGTGGAGCCACAATAGAAACCTGAAAGCCTGAGCAGTAGGAACTAGGAAATAGCAAAAGGAAATTAAATTTTTAAGACCCTGTATGTTTAGTTGGTGTTATCTTCAAGACAACAAACAGCAAGGGACCAGGAAATTCAAAATTAAATCCAACACTCTCCTTATTTCCTGATTTTCTCTTGTTAAGCATAAAAAGCACAGCCAGGATCAAGTTAACATTATATTTCCTGCCATGTGATTCTGTTGGCATCATTTTTGTTGCTGTGTATATGTAGACTGACCCACACTGAAATTAAAATATAAATACATTAAATGCATTGACTTACAGAGAGAGGTAAGCCGAGAATTTCAGAGCTGTAGTTCACAAGAAACATAACAAGGCCAAGTGCTGGTCCTAAAACATTTTCTGTACATCCAAGATGCATGTCTTGTGAACAGAGTTCATATCTGATGGCAGAGTCTGTTGTTATGAGATGGCATTTATTGATTAGTATGAGCTACCTGGCAAGTGTTTATCACACCAAAGCTAAGTCACCGTAGCTGCTTGGTGCTGCTCCAATAGAGATGCCACCTTCTGGATGGGTCTTCAAGCAACCTGGCCTGGTGGGAGGTGTCCCCACCCATGGCAGGGGGGGTGGAATCACTAAGGTCCTTTCCAACCCAAGCATTCTTTGATTCTATGATTCTGTGATTTTGTAATTCCACAGCTGGGATTTTATCATGAAAGGCAGGAGGAGAACTTCATCAGCTCAGGCAGGAAATCCTAGAGTGCGGAAGCAATACTGACAATCCCAGACAGCAATGCGAGGAGACCTGTGTCTTCCTCAGGCTCAACCTCAGCCTTCCAGTAGCTTAATAATTATGAGGAAAAAAATTGGACTTCAATCTCATTAGTAACAACATTTTGCCTCCAGGAGCCCTTGAGCTCAGTGGCCTCAAGCTCAAGGTCTTGCTTTCCTCTGTGGTTCCCCCTGCTTTGATGGTAACTTTGATGTAAGCCTAAAAATATTAAATGGCTTTTACTTTCTTGAGTGAAGTCTGTCACCTGCCCTGATGGCGAACTGCAGCCAGGAGGTGTTGCAGACCCCATGGGAGGAGCAGCTGCTGCCTGGTCCCCCTGCCTGTGCCCCAAGTCCTCTGCAAATGCCAGGCACACGTGTCCCAAAATGTGGCCCAGGAGCCTGGCCACGGGCTTCAAAGCAAAGAGTTGGACTTTGATTATTGCTTTGAGATTATTGTTACTGAGCAGTTTTAGTCATCATGACCTGACTTTTCACTGATATCTGTGAGAGTTGACCCAGACTCCTGAGCTAATTCTGTGCTTACAAAACCTATTTTTGGACAATCCTGGAATCCTGAGAATGGAGGACAAGAAGTGGCAGTACATGGTACAGGGAAAACTGTGCCGATTTTAATTTTAAAAACTCCTTTTACCCAGAGTTGGTAGCCTTTGAAAGGAAGGAGGGGGAGAGGGAGCAGGCAGGAAGGAGGAAAGGAGGGAAGGGGAAAGAGAGGAAGGAGGGAAAAGACAGAGGGAGAGAAAAAGAAGGAAAGAGGGAAAGAAAAGAAGAGAAAACATTGACAGAATGAGAGAAGGGGGAAGGAAGGAAGGAAGGAAGGAAGGAAGGAAGGAAGGAAGGAAGGAAGGAAAGGAGGGAATCTGCTCTGTAGCCAGAAAGATTAGGTGAATTATACCTGCATTTACAAGTGACACTTGTAAAGGATTCTACACTGCATTCTGATCCTTCCATTTTGCTTCCTATTTAATGAGTTTTCATTCACATTTGAAAAGTCTAGCAATACAGGTCATAAGTCAAACACCACTGTGAATCAGTCTGCCAGAGACAGACATCTCTTGTGAGAGGCAGTGATAGATACAATTCTTTATCTCAGGTTTGACTTGTCACGGCCTGATGAACCAATCTTGCCCAACACCAGCTGAAATGTTAAGACATCACTGAAGGGTATGGCAGATCCTTTCCAGGATTTTCAAGGAAGTCTTATTGAAGAGTTAAAAGTTAGGCATAAAACCCATCAGAGTTGTTGGTCTGGGGATGATATAAGTGATGCCTGGGTACAGCTTCACTGTGACATGATTTATAGAAACCATGAGCAAGAAAATTTGTGAAAATGCAGCACTAAGTTTGCTATTTTAACTTCTGAAACCTTAAAGGTTTACAGACTTTCTCCGGTTAAAAGAGCTTGAGCAAAAATCCTAGAATCATAGAATAGTTTGTGTCAGAATAGACCTTAAAGGACATCTAATTCCAACCCCCCTGTCATGGGCAGGAAAGAAAGAAAAGTAAAGATGAGAAGAGCACAGTCATGGACCATTATCCACTTTATTGGTCCTGAAAAAAAAAAAAAAAAAAAAAAAAGAGAGAGAGAGAGAAATGGAGTTACAACTTTTTAGAAAAATCTGGATTTTTCATTATTAAAGATGCTGAAACATGTATTTCATACCCAGAATGAAAGACAACATGAAGAATCAATCCAGTCTACCCAAGACTAGCCCCAGGCAGAGGCAAGGAGAGCTTCACCAGATGCATGCCTCATGTGGCAATTTGTACGAGTCAGGAGGCAATGGAGCAAGAGAGGTCTCCTACAAAGAGAAGAGGCAATGCCTGCCTGACAAAGCACCCAAAAGCACTTCTGAGTGCAGTTTCGTGGGCTGTTTTCTTTATTAACTAACTTGCTGTGCTGCTCACTGGCACGGCGATCAAAGAACCGTTCTCTCAGCTGAAAAAAAGGCTTGTGTCTTCCAGGAAAGTACATCAGCTACCAGGCTGGGGACTAACATGCAGGGTTTCTCCCTACATCCCATGCCCTACTCGTCTATTCAAGTTGCACCAGTGTGTAGAAACATGAGAGATTCCTGGGGTGTGACAGGAGGGGAATCAGGAACCTGTCCTTATTCAGCCTTTCTGCTAAGAGGCTACGTGTGGTAAAATGGTGACCTGTGCTGCTTCTGTAATTTTAGCATACAACCATGTAATGCACAATGCAGACACAGGTAGACTCTTCAAACTGAACAGGATTCCGGGCTGTGTTCTTATTAGCATCTTTTCACATCCAGGCCAATTAATTTTGAATTCTCTAAATAGTGGCTGAGCCACCACTACTGAAATGGGTGGAGGACATGAAGATGGGAGAAGACATAAACAAAGATGGGACAGATATATGGCACAGTCAGGAACATATAGGAACAACTCATCCCCGTGTGATTTACCAGGGCCAAATGAGAAATTGGTCCAGGAACACAGACGGTAGGGTGTTTCAATGTAATGAGGAACTGTGTTTTATGAATATGCGACTCTGCAAAGAGTTTAGGATGTGGATACAGCAAGCAGTTGAACATGGCTATCACTGTCATAGGGCATATATTGTTCTTGGATGAAGAGAGGATGCTGAAAAAAAAACAGAAGCTGTCAAAAAGGGAGTCAGAAAAAAATGCCTAAGTACAAGAGAGAAAGGCTTCTGAGATGACTTTTAAGAAGCTTCATCATAAAAGAAGACCGAGAAGTGATTAGTTAGAGTGTGTTAGTGAATAAAAATTTTCCCATGAAGAAAAAATATTAAGCACTAAACGACTGCTGAATTTAGCAGAACCAAAAACCAGCGGCTGCAAGATGAGACCAGATGTGTTCATATTTTGAAAGCAGAGCAGTTCTTATTTAGGATAGAAGGCAATAAACCTCTGGAACAAATTGCCAAGTGCTGGGCTTCCAGTCTTTCCGTGTTCCCCAAGCAAGGCTGGCTGCTTTTCTGGCAGATATCGCATAAACACAAACTTCAGCTGAGCTACCAGACTCAGCATGGGAGTAATAGAGAGAGGGGGAAGAGCCTCTTGCAGACACAAGATCAGAGCAGATGATCCAGTGGGTCCTTCCGGACGTGTGCTCTGTGAACACACAAACTCAACATCTTTTAAGCTTTTTTAGAAGTTTACAAACATTTTCCCCCAAGTCGAGCAAGTGCAGCACGTGAGCAGCCCGGATAAAATCAGCGCTGCAACAATAAAAATAAGAGATTCAATTATACATGACTTGCCGCTACGCTGTTCAAAGGGAGCTGTCATTTTGACTTCCAGTGGCTGAGAACCTGCTGTGAATATCACTCGGACCAGGAAGACTGATGACATTTTGAAAGAACCACATCATTCACCCGCTGAACATTTTATGAGACAAAGAATTTACCTTTATCTATTTATCTATAAGGATAAAAATTTGCAGGCTTTAAAAGGTTAAAAGGTTGGGTTTGTTTGTTTGTTTGTTTGTTTGTTTGTTTGTTTTTCCAGGACCATTTACAATGAGGTAAATAACACACATGCATCTACCAGGTTATGAGGTTTGTCTCTCAGTGTTCTACCACATTAAATGTTCCAGTGTCCTTTCTTATCCATTCGGTCCCGGTCTTCCCCTCCAGCCTTGCTTTGTCCATCGCAGTCTCATCCCTCCACTCCCCATCCCTCCTGTCCTACCACTCAGACGTGGTTTCCCCAGTGTGAATGTCTTCGCCCTGTCTTTCTTCTCTGCATATTCTCGTTCAACGCCCCCAGCTCTCTCTCAGTCTCTCTCTGCCACCCAGGATCTCACAATCCCAGTCTCCCTCCCCGTATTCCTCATGATTCCCATCTGGCCAGTTCTTCCACTCAGTGAAGGTCCTGCTCACACAATCTCCCTTTTCAAAGCATCAGGTTTCCAGGCACAGCCTCTTTGTACCCCCAGTTTTATGATGCTGTTCCTCCTAGTTTATTTTTTACCTCAGCCCTCCTTCCACAGCCACTTCTCCAGCACTCCCTGTCTCTGTCAGCTTCCCAGTTTGGGAACTAGGAAGGAAGCTGGAACTAGGAATGGTAGAGAAATGGTCAGGATGGGATTAGCAGCCTGTTTTGTTTGCCTGTTTTGCATAAAGTGAGTACCCAGAAAAATAAAACATTTGGCTGCACTTTCTGCGTTCCCAGAAAGAAAGATACTAGCCTGAGGACCACATATTCAGCATGGAAAATTTCTGCCTAAAGACTAAAATTTGGCAGTTCTAAGCAACAGAAAATTAGATCATTGCAAATACCAAGGGATCTTAATTAACAATTTGCCATTATTCTAGGTGTAATACAACATAATGTTAGATGAAAATAGTAACTGATTCATCTGCAAGACAACTTCATACCATTATTTAATCCTTATGTTGTTATAATGTGTTACCCTCAAAAAGGATCAAGACACCGTGCTATAAGACTTTGTAGGCACGTGTAACCCAAAATTATCTCTTTGGGAAAGGGTTTGCAGTCCAAAATGAACATTTGAAAGGCTAAAGTCTTCCCATTTTGCCCAGTGACTTTCTCATTGTAAGAACACGAGGACAGAGTGCAAAACACATGTAGGTTAAGTAATTTTAAACAACCAATTATCCACAACCAGCCATGCTGGATTTGGGGCTTAATTGCTTCAGACATGCAAGCTTTTTCTCCAGTTATCTTTTCACAGCCCACAAACACAATTTCCTGTTGCCCTGAAAATTTGCCATAATGAATTTTCCAGTCTGAGCACTCTGACCTAGTTCTAAGTAAAAAAAATGGCTATACAGCTAAGTAAAAACTTAGGAAATCAAAAGTGAACAATATTGGCTTAATATAACAAGTTTCTCATAATAAAGTAGAAGCTGAATGCCCAGCTCTCCTGAAAAATCCATCTCTAGACTTTACAGAAACAACTGGAAACCACAGAGCTCTTTGTCCAAAACCCATATAAAATGCTGTACGTTTGACTTAACAGTTAGCTGTAGCTTTTTGATTCACAGATCAAATTATTTGCTTATTTATTCCATGTAATATCTGCACGATACTTAAATTTTGCCACCAGCCATGGAGCACTATATCTGTTTTGAACCACCATTTCTTTATCTTATGCTATAGGGCATCAGGTTAAAAATGACCCATATTTCTGCGGCGATTTCTGTCCTGTATGCATAGCAGCAAAGAAAAAAAAAAAAAAAAGTACTTGCTATTTTAAGTGTGTTTTACTAAATTAAATTATAAAGAAATAATGAAAATCTCTGCAATTCACCATAAAAAAAAAAAAAAAATCATTTCCAAAAAGATCCAATAAAGCTGTCAAAGAGAAAAAAAAAGGTCATTTTTACAGCATATACTATTAGGCCATATATAAATGAAACTGCACATACATCGAGACCTAAATAACTATATAAATGCATCCTAAATTTCCTGAGACAGATGGTGGATCATATAAGGGCAAGCTATGCATTCCAAAAAGAGTTTTCTCTAAGAAGAAAAAGAAAAGGAATATGAAAGAACAGTGGGGAAATGTTTAAAACACTGCTAAATTAAAGCAAAACCCACAAGCTTATGCAGCAATATTAAAACATGCAAAGCAAGTGAAAGCAAGGGTTGGCAGTTCATTTTGGCCCTGATTTAGGAAATCACTTAAACACATGTGCAAGGACATCTGAATTCAGGAAAGGACATGAGCACCAGCTTGAATTTAAGCATGATGAGATTTTCACCTTCGCTCTGGCCCATGCGTGCTGGATCCAGCAGTCGGAGCAGTGGGGGCGATGCTGCAAGCCCTGCGTGCAGCTGAGGCAGGAGAAAAGGTCCCCTGGAAGAGGTGTCGTAGCTGACAGCCCTGCAAGGTGTGCTGTGGGAGGACATCAGAAGGAGGGCAAAGCTAGAAGCTCCCAGGGCACTGGGATTTCTGTACGGACTGCCCTTTACAGAGCAGACTGGGGAGGCTGCCTTCACTGCATTGGCCAAAAGCTCTTGCAGGCAGCACAAACTCCTGAGATCATGCTGATATTTTTATGTGACCTCTGGCCCTGCTCCTTCTGGTTCCTCTGTGCCTCTCACAAGTGCAGCAGATCTCACTTCAAGTGCTGAAATGACACTGGCTTGTACAGGAACCAGGCACGTGCTTCGGGTCTGAGAATAAGAAAACTTCAACACTTGGGTGAGCAGCAGACGTAAGCTTTCCACTGCAGTCAGCAAGCTGGAGGAGGTGGGAATACTGTGCTCAAACCTATGGAAAAGGAGAAACTCTGGTCGATGCTCTTAATTAATCCACTACCAGAAAATAACACTGAAAACATCCTTTGCATTTCTCAGGCATTGCAGATAAAAGGAGTTGCATCAAGGACAATCATATGTTATAGATGGTGAATACTTTTTGTCAGAAGTGCTTGAGCAGATTGTAGCATGCTCTTCATCTCTTTAAAAATACTTAAAACATTTATTTCTGGATGTCCTTTATCTGTCATAGCTGTTCACTCTGTTGCCAAACTATTAAGTATATTTTTCAGATTATGGGATCAGAAGTCAGAGAAGGTTGATAGGGGTTATATTAAGGCAATTATTTTGCACTTTCTGTGTGCTTTATAGTGGATACGGTACAAAGAGCGATCCGTTCAGGTTCACATTTAGGGCAAGAGAACGGTAACACAGTGGTTGTGTGATGACTGCTTGGCCAGAGTAACCTTCAGGAATTTCCCCACTTCTTGGATTGCAGCTTCGGCAGCAGAGCAGCGTGTTCACCCGATCTGTAGAGCAGCGAGGCACTCTCCCACATTTTATGCTACAGTTTCTGCATCAAATATTCTAGAGATAATTTTTTTTTTTCTATTTTGTAGAAAGCTCTAAGGAGTTATAAGAGAGTGAAAAAAGGCAGAAGGTAATCATATTTTATAAAATACGAGCCAATAAAGAGCAAAAGCTGCTTGATCTACCCTGAGGCCCCCCATGCTCCAGTGCGGATTAGTTCAGCCTTTCCTGAATTTCATTTTCTGAATGCTCAGACTATGTATCTATTACTTTTCAGCGGCCTTGCCAGCAAACCATGGAAATCTAAAACTTTCAAAATACCAACCTAAGGAAGTCTGGAGGTTCTTTGCTAATGCTATTAAAATACAAGAAGTTTGTATCCTTTGCATCTTTATGAAACAGAATAGTCTAGCTCCCTTTCTTTCAGTTATGCCCCCCCCCCCCCCCCAATTTACAGCATGAAAACAAGAGTTCAGAAGTCACAGAGCTGGTGGTAGGTCTTCTTATTTCCCCTACCTTCAGTGGGAACAATTTCTTGAGTAACAACCACTGGTTTGGGTCTATTTTTGAGACCTACATTTGAGACCTAATCCCAGGCTCACCACAACAGTCTGTCTTTGACTGCATGGGATCAAAAACTCACCTGGAATGCATAATCTAGTTCTGCAAAGCCCAGAAATGTTATTGTCTGCTCTTCCCTTCTCGATGTATTTTCTTCTTAACATTGCAAGATTTTTAGGTTTGTCCACCAAATGATGTAAGATGACATAGCTAATGATAGTGTTACCAAAAATACCATTTCTTTTTTTTAAAAAAGACATTTTTACAGAATTAAGTGCACATCATTTTTGAATATGATGTTTTATTGCAAAAATGTAAATGATCTTTTCACTAAACAGAAAACAAAATGATGTATCTCTGAAAAATATGATAATGCTTTTTAAGGATGTGCAGATGGTGCAGTTAAACATCTGCAGCAATAGAGGAACTGAAGAGAACAGGAATTCTTCGAGAGGATGAGTTACTACCTCCAATCTATTTATTTCAATATTCTTTGCTGTGATGCATTCTTTAGCCTGGAGTGCTGAATATTTGGCCTCTCTCCAGAGTTTCTACCAAGCAAAAAAATCAATCATAAAATCTATTAAATATTTTAATCACTCCGCAGTCCATTTTTCAATATGTTATCTGCTCAGGGTTTTTTTATTTGCATTAAATAATATTTTACACATATAGAAAGCACCTTCATAAACACGACAATCACATAATTAAGGATGGATAGAGAAGGTCAGCAAGGATGGTATGGTACAGCTTCAGGATGAAGAATCACTAAGAAAACTTACACTTTTCAGGCTAGAAAGAAAGTAACCAGGGAATATGTTAGAGACCTAGAGGACAGTCCCCTTCAGGGAGAGGATAGTACCAATTGACAGTTCACTGTCCTTTCGAGAAGTCAGGAGCAACAAATGAAGCTATCAGGAACTGGGTTCAAAATGGACAAAAGATGATTTTGTGCTCTGTATCTCCTCATCAGAGGATATCTGATGTGACAGAAGCTTACTAACTACAAGGGGACACTGAACAAAGTCATGAGAAGTAAGTCCGCTCAAGATTTCTAACTTCCTGCAAGTTGTGCCTGGTTTAGAAAAAATCTAAGTGGCTGGAGGCTGGAAGAATACATGGGGAAAACATCATACAACCTTGTCTTGTTTGTGTACTCTTCCCTTCACATCCTTTTTTGTACATTGATTTGATTGAGGTGGATGAACCCTTGGTCTGAACCCAGGGGACTACTCTTCTGTTCACACGCTTTGGTGCCCTTGATGGCAGAAATGGTTACAAGTGCAAATGTGAAGGTAAAAGATTAATGAAGCTTATGAAACACCTTTTATTGATCTTCCCTGACAATACACACTATCCTATGTTTGTAGAAGACACTGGATTACAATGACTACATATGTGAGGACCATCACGGAGATAAGGAGCATTTTACAAAAAAAAAAAAAATAGTATTTGCCTAGACTATGCGCCCAATTTCCTACAGTGCAGATTAACATCGCCTCCAATTTAAGAGGTGTTAAATAAATTGTTTTCAATATCCACACAAAAATTTGGGTTTAGTTCTCCAGTTCAGAGGTGCTCAGACTATTATACTACCTGGAAGTGATGTCCACCTTAAAATAGGAGTATTTTTACACTTTTTATTTAAAGTTCAGTAATCCAAGACAGTGAATGAACTGTAAAAACTATTTCTTAAAGCCAGTATCCCAAGCATATATTAATCTTCCTTATATCATTAGCCTGTGTGATCTGATTGTTCTTTTTTCTCTAATTCTGTTCATTATGCAACTGCTGGAAGGACTTCTGTACTTCATTCTCTGTGGGTGATGGCTCTGGCACTTCTTGTATTGTGGCTAATGCAGATGGTGAGAACACTGTAGCTGCAGGTGCAGACTCCAATTCCTCCAAAAAGCAATGCTGAC
This sequence comes from Heteronetta atricapilla, assembly GCA_011075105.1. NCBI lineage: Eukaryota > Metazoa > Chordata > Aves > Anseriformes > Anatidae > Heteronetta > Heteronetta atricapilla. Next base: position 80,878,263 of record CM021733.1, read on the forward strand.
CCTGAGTGGGATGCTACTTGCTACACGCTACTCTGGGAACTTTTGTTGGTCAGCTTTTCCTCCTCATCAGCTTGCCCATTTTTTGAATCCAAAACAGTTTTTAAAACTGCCCTAAAATGGAAAAAAGAATTAAACAAAAACGCACGTTTCAGTAGGTTTACAAAAATTGCTCTAATCTTTTCCCTCCCATTAACAGTCACTGTAACTGCTTTGTAAAGCACTTCTGCCTCATCTCCAGAAGCTTGTTCATGTTTTCTTTACTGGCAACATAAATATCAGACTATAGAGAAACTTAAATAGTTCACCCCAGGTCATGTTTGTCCTCAGTAATACCGTATTTTGATCAAGGAGCACATAAATCACATTGTATGCTGTCCACCTACCAGTGAAGAATTATAAAGATGATGGCAAAGATCACGCCAACAGTGAAAATGATTCCCGTTACCAGGCAAAACACCACAATGGCATCTGCCCTTTTTTTCCTTGATTGTCCTGTGTCTATCCTCTTTGAATGATTTGTTTGCAGCTCTGAAGAAAAAAAAAAATACATGTTCATTATTATGTTCAATTTTTCAGATGAATCAGGCTTTTAATGTCATGAACAGAAATGAGAAGGAACAGGAGTTTATTCTTTACCTGACATCTTTTATGACTTTCATGCCTTTATGAAATCAGCAGAAGTCAGAATAGTAACATCTTATACATTCTTTGCATCTAACCGAAGAAGATGCAAAGAAATGGACATCAAGGCATGTGGTGTTGCACACATCACTTAAGATAGTTCACTATATATTTTGATAGCTGTCTTAGGTTTCCTCTATAGACTTTGGAGAGGAACTGGCACTTCCAAGCTACCTTCCATTGACTTGGTTTAGGCATCCAGGACAAGATGAAATACTTTATGATTCATCAGTGACATTCCACTAATTGTAAAGGAGTCTGCATACAGAGCTCAGATGCAAACATCTGCATCTGGCTCGAAGAATTCCACTTTTTCCACTCTTTCCATCCAAGAAGACCTACTGTTTTAAATGGCAGATCAAAAGATCAGACCTTGGAAAGCCTTATTTTGGCAGGAAATAACTAGCCAGAACATTAAGTGTATGCAAGGGATTTCACTGCACACATATACACAAGCTAATCTCAGTGTTAGTTGCAGTGGTACGGCTCTCGGAATACTACCTATAGCTGTGTCACACAAGGGACTGCAGTTCCTAAAGAACAACAAGGAAAAAAGTCAAGGAGAGGAAAACGTATCTATTTAGTACTTGTTAAGAATGACTGATACAACAACGCTTTTGCTTTGGGAAATGCTTTAATGTAAGATTTCAAGACATGTTCAAGTAAGATAAATGAATGACAGAGAGACAAGAATTACCACAGACCGTCTGCGGCTCAAGGCAGGCTGCCTTCTTTGTTCTGTGTCGGGTACCAGGTGCTGTCATCCACAACTGAGGCACCAAGGCACCACCGTGATACCGGAGAATGCTAACAACATTAATTGCTGCAATAATAACAACCATAATGAAGCAGAAAGAGAGTACGCTAACAAAGAACTGGATTCAATAACTTAGGCGGTGCTTTTCAGCTCCCTGTCTCTATCTAGGTCTGCGATACCTTTATTTAAAGCAAATAACCCCTGAGCACAGAATGGAGTTGTTCTGCTTGGCCCAGAAACACAGAGCGAGAAGCAGCTGCAGGAAGATGAGAAGTGAAAAATGGAGCAAGGATTTCAAGTAAAAATGCATTCTGCAATGCTACAACCTGTTCAACCTTGGAATATTTTGAAAGAAACCAATGGCTCTGCCATTACTTTAGCTGTTAGATATCAGTTAGGAGATGACTCTAACAAATCCAGGAAGAGTGGAAAATGTTGAAGATGGTCAACCAATTTCCCCCATCTATTTTTTGACCCTAGATAAAGAAATGCCTGGAAAGCAAACCCAGTCACCTTGGCCTGAGATTTAATTGAACTTATTTGTTCAACAACATTCCGCCAAAACAATGAACTATAATGCATCTTTCCAGATCTCTCCAGGTTTGACAGCTGTACACAGGCCAACCTTAATTTTCTTTCATTTTCCCTGATAGGAGTTTCTAGAACGGTAATGTGGTATATCATTGCGTCCTGGTACACAAAATTCTTGTTCCACTGGTAGGTATTCTCTGTAGCAGAATGACTGCAGGAAAAACATTTTTTTTTTCTACTGCACTGCTATTTCTATAGAAGCTCTTGTGCCACTGTCATCACTGTAGTATCTAAGCAACTCTTCCATCACATCATCTGAGTTTCATTCTCCTGCATCACAGAATTTGTTGACACTCTTAAACCGCAGCTTGCCTATAGGATTCTCCTGATCTTTCTGCAAGATACAAGACATGTAAGAACGGTGAACTAGCTAAGAATATCACGCATAGTAATACTGGGGTTTTCACACAATGCAGAGCTAATTGCTGTTAGACTAATTCACTTCAATGACTGGACGATCTTTTTAGAATTATACACAGTTGTGGTGAATGGGTATTAATGAAAACTATCTTTGATTTTGCAATTTAATTAATGTAATGTATTTTCCCCTTGACAAAATGTGAATTTAGACCTCTAAGAACACCTCTTTTTACAGGCTGTAACAAGAGCCCGCTGAAGAGGAAAACAAACTTTCTCTTATCCACTGCTGATCTACTCATTTTCCTCCTAGGCAGGAAATTCTTCCAGTAGTCAAGATCTAGAACTGCCCAAGAGACAACCTGATAATACAGAGGGAGTTCCTTCCAAGTAAACACACATTTAAAATGCAAACAGGAAGCAGACCAAAAAGCAGCTTCCCGATAAGCTGTTTTACAATGAGCAAAAACTGATTCACATCAGGAGCACTTTTAAGCCCCTGACTGCACTCCTGAAGTCCAGGCAACATTCCCAATTAGGCAGTGAGAATTTTGCTGCAGGCAGAATATGCCTTAGAAACATCTTCAGCTAACAGAAAAGGTTACAAAGACATATTTACATCAGCTTTAAAAAAATATGTATCCTCTTGCTTAATACAAGTAGAAAGAACAACTATTTTTTAAACATGTGAGGTTTAGTTCAGTGACATTCAACTTGAAGTCTACAGCTCACTGCAGGTCTGTGGACTACTTTGCCCTTAAGAATGATGAAGAAGAACACTATTATATATTCCACAATTACATTGCAAAGAAATTCCTAAAGTTGTATGTACCTCCACTGGAAATCTTCTAGGGTTTTACAGAGCAAGAAGAGATTGATAACATACCTACTTGTTTCAAGCATTTCTCCTGCTACAGCATTTCTCCTGCACCCTTTCTATCAAAAGGAAACACCACTGCCTCTGCCAGCAGCACCATTTCTCTTCATCCTCTTCTTCCCCCGGGTTTTTCACTGAGCTGGGGGTCCTCCTAGATCATGATGTCGACTGCACAGCAGTGTTCCATCTATAAGCAGCTGCTCAACCAATTGTGTGCATGGTCCAGCAGCCATCACGAGTTCTTTCCACCAGTTTTCAGATCCAGAAAGCATGTATCAGTTTGGCAGAGGGCAGTGAGATTCTGCCTCTGCAGACTATTTCTTCCCCTTAATATAATGATGATGCATAGCTTTTTCTGTTTCCCTTCCAGATTATCTCTAAGACTTTTCCTACGTATTAAAAATGCACGGATACTTGTGAATGTGAGAGCAGGACTGCACACAGGAGCACACACAGAGGGGATCCACGCTGTTACACTCGGGCACTGGGATTCCCCATTTCATTTCTGTGCAAACGCAAGGACAACACGGTAATGCTGGTCATGTGTTTGTACAGTAACCCACCACAGAGATGTGGCTTCTGCCCCTAAAGGAAGCTCTGGCATTGAAGCCATTATCAGGAAAAAAACAGAGGAGAAGCAGGGCCTGGAATGGCCTCTGAAACAGTTAACACTCTTGCCTCCATCTTCTCCACAGAAGCAGCACACACACAGACCGCCTCGCTCTTCCGCCCATGGGAAGCGTGGAGCTGGGGGCACAGCTGGGATCGCAGAAGGCTGACACCCTTCACACAGCGTGGTAACGGGGGTCGCTCTCTGCTCTCACTTTCCTCCCTTGCAAAGTCCTTCCTCCCTCCTCACAGGACTATTATTAGTAAATATGAACAAACTGCCTTCACAAAACACCCAACAACATAATGGGTGGGAGTGTGAAACAAGACCCTCTAACTGTACTCCAGGGTAGCGATTTAGTAAGAAGGACGTAAAGAAATGTCAGTTATTAAGAGATGGGATTTTCCTTGCACAGATCTCAATAATTTTTGAAGATAAAGTACATCTTTGTTACCTTTCTCTTGCTATAAAAGACACAAAGGCATCAGTCTGAACAGTTTTGCAAACAAACGGAAGAGGCAAATTACTGAAGACCACTCACTCATACAAAAAGGTCGTCACTGTTGTTCAACAAAAGGTCACTGAGAAGAGCAGTGATCATCGGTAAAGGACACAGGGAAGTTCTCCATGCATAGTATGAAAATCAGTTCATAAGAAGTTTTGCCACGTGGCAAATGTAGCCACATTCATGTAAGGCCTTTCCTGTCTTTTTGCAACACATCGTCCCCTCCTCACACGCATCAAAATCTGAAGCAGAATGTCATGCTGTGTATTTTCGAGTGTTGTCTTTGGGGTCAGGTTCTCAGATGGTTTTTCTCAATCTGACCACTGCTGTTCACACAAGTAAAACAAGAGCGCTGGAGAGAGTAGAAAGGATAAGACCAAAGGAAACACATTTACTCCTTATCAGCTGTCTTGATTATTTTTAGCTCTGTTGACCACCTCAAGCCTTTCTCTCTAGGAAAATGTCAAGAAGAAATAACACCCCCTAAGCAAGCAGAGTTCCACTTCCGTGGCCCCATTTTTCAGCTCTGGCACTATCACAAAGAAATGTATCTGTGGAACAGAATAGGGAGAGGTCAAGGTGATGAGAAAGACAAAATACAAACTTAAGCTTATTTCATTCGAGTGACCCAGAGAAGTGATCAGCATCATCTCATCTGGTGGCAAAAAAAAAAAAATCATTTAGGAGGTAAAAATACACAGGACACCAAGCTCAGGGAAGAAGGAGGTGAGGAGGTACTCCAGGCAACAGAGCAGAGATTCCCCTGCAGCCCATGGAAGACCACACTGCAGCAGATACCTACACTGCAGCCTGTGGAGCATCCTATGTCAGAGCAGGCAGAGATTTCCTGAAGGAAATACAACCCATGAAGGGCCCATGCTTGACCAGGTTTACCCTGAAGGACTGTGGCTTGTGGAGGGCCCAGAGAGGAAAAGCGTGAGGAGGAAAGAGTGACATAGAGGCACTGTTATGGATTGACCACAACCTCCCTGCGGTGCTCAGGAAGGTGGGGCAGAAGAGCCAGGAATAAGCAGTGAAGTTGAGCTTGGGATAACAGAGGCAAGAAGGAAGGTGTCCTTGTTTTTGTCTTTGCTTCTTATCATCTGACTCTATTTTAATTGGCAATACATTCCATTAATTTTCCCCACTTCATGTCTGCTTTGCCTCTGAGGGTAACTGGTAAGTGATCTCCCTGTCTTCATCTCAAACTGTGAGCTTTCCATCTTATTTTCTCCCCTCTGTCCAGTAGAGAAGGGGGAGTGAGAGAGCAGCTGGGTAGAGCATGGCAGCCATCCAGGGGGAGCCCACCACACCTGTCCAGCTTCTGCTCACTAGAAATCTTTGTGGGCAGTTTTTGATGCTAGGAAAAAATAAAAAATAAAAGTGAGCTCAGTCCTGAAGATCGCCTGAAAAATGAGATGTTGTCCTATTTCTGATACTGATTTTGTGATTCTGCCTTTCTTTACCTTTCATCTTGGAGTCCAGATAATGACACAGAAAAAGATGCTGTCTGAACCGAAAAACATAGATTTTCTGGAGTAGGTAGAGAAACCATCTTTCCTAACAGGGATGATAGACTTGAGTCTCAGATTCCCCAGCCCTCACTTCAAAAAATCTTTTAATGAGGAACTGTAAAAGGCAGCATTGTACAATAGAAACATTACCCCTTTCCAAAGTCTGGAACGCTGCAATCTATGGTCTCAGAGAGCAGAACAATTCTGCAGAACGTAAGACAAGAGCTAAGAAAATCTACAACCACGCACAAGGAATCTCTACTAGTGATGCTGCCAGAATAATCTAATTTCCTTCTGATCCCATTGGAAAATAAATTCAGTATTCTGATCTCACTGGATTTCTGACCATCTACAAACAGCAAAACTAGATCTATATGATCTAGTGAACTAGATCTATAGAATCTGCTTATAATCACTTCCATGTACCTAATTAAGAGCTAATAATTTCAAAAGTCCAAACAGTGTCAATCCTGGGGAAGTAAAGCCCAGAAACTCTTGGATATCTAAATACCTCTACAAACCTAAAGGAAGCTAATCTGTCACTAAGCATGACAATCCACTCCTAAATTACTTAAATCTTTAGCAGTTGCCTTCTTCAGATTTCTGCCCAGTTGTATTTTCTGAACCAACAGCCTCAAACCTTGTAAGAAGTTCTCAGTAGATCATCTGTTGGATGGGTTTCATCTGACCACTTTTCACCAAAAGGACTTAATCACAGTCTAAATTCAAGAGCGTGAGTCGTCCTATTGATGACTCACCAACTCAAGTCAATGGGACTATTTGCATTTTTAAAACTAAAACAGATTATGTGCTCTGCTAATTCGGGTCCCAAAAAGGAAACTTCCTCTTTGTAGAAAAAGAAATGTAGAAACTGAATAGTGAGAGAAGAAAATAATAAAAAGAAAAAGAAAGCAAAATGATATAATCAAAGATTTGGGTGTTTTGTGACTACCAGATGGATTTAGAAAATAAATTCCTCATTACTGTACAATGGCAGAAAGAACCTCAGGAGACACGTAGGAAATAAATAACCCATCGTACTGAAGAGAAAGGAAAAAAGCTTTCCTGATGGAGTCAGCAAATAACCCATTAGCAGAGGAGGGAAGAAAGATGTTACTGGGGAACTGTTTCACCACGTATTCTTTTCAATGTTAAGCTTCCCTAAATATATTGTGCATAAGCAAATTCCAGATGGCAGCTAAAAGAGAAAACACAAAAGGTTGTTTTCCAGCTTCAGTTCTGAAGTGGAAAGCAGACTTAACTGCAGAACTGCATGCTGCTGGTTCTACATAGCTCAGTGAGACAATAAGAAGTCTACATTAACCAATTTGGTTGCTGCAACGAGCGAGTAGGTAATAAGAGAACCTCCTTGTTTTAGCTTGAGATTTTACAAAGGTAAAGAAAATAGTCATTTTTACCACAAGCAACCTCTTCATTCCCAATCTGTCATTTCCTTTTTTTATGTCTCTTTTATTGGCCTGCATTTCATGGCAGTCATTACCACAGCACACAAGCTCCTGCCTATGTGCTACTGGTGACGTGCAATCCTATGATGATTGAATGCCACATAACAAACACAAGGCCATAACACTAGAAGTCTGTAAGTGTCTCCACAAGCTTACCGGGGGTTGCATTCACTGTGTATTTTACAGAGGCAATTACACTGTCATTTCCTTGAGTTTCACACTGGTAAGTAACTGGATGCGTATCTCTGCGCACTTCCATAACAGCTGAATCATTGGGAAGAATGTGTGCTGGCTATCCATATGCAAAAGAAAATTTAAAAAAAAATGGTTTGTCTCTTTTCAAATATACTCACAGAAAAGTGCTCATTCTAACACATCAGTTTTTCAGCCTGTCAGGACCTCTCAGACCCTGGGAAAATTCCTCCCACCTCTACAGCACCTCCTTGAACAACTGGGAAGGGCAATGTGGTTGTGACTTGCTAACGTGCAATCACTCCCCAGTCACTGGGCCCAATTTTGCTAAAATAAGAGTAAAGAAACATTATTCTCTAAAATTATAATCTCCCTTACATTAAGAGGAAATTGAAGCTGCATAAAGGTGCAAAGCCAATTAAGCCCTTGTATTACCAACTCGCCAGTGAGAAATCAGGGCTTATTTGCATTGTGACAGCAAAGGAAGTAATCAGCACAGGCATCTGGATGTTTCATATGGAGCATGTAGTAAGCACATCCAGCGTGCCATTTCTCTGCACAAAGTGGGGTTCAATTACTCACCTCGTTTGGAGTTAAGATCTTCCAAACATATTTAAATCGATTTTCAGGAGGTATATAAATACAAGTCATCACCACGCTTGCAGAGTTCTCAGAAATTGGTCTTCCCACTACAGGAGGAATTTTAATAGGTATACTCAACTACATGAAACATCTCAGGATAGACCATAAAGCTCGTAATTCTTCAAACCACAAAATGTTACTTCGAAATTATATTTTCCCTTAAAATTGCTTCAAATACTGTTTTTGCTTGGTGAGATATCTGGAACTAAGCTAATAGCAGAAAAATGGTCTTTTACAGGGGCTTGAAACCAAATGCGCATCGGTTCAGAAATGAGATCTTAAACATTACCAGACTGCTTAGCAGGGTACTTGGAGGGTGGAATACAATCAATTCATTCCACTTCCTCCACACTCACAAAGAATAAGGGCGTTTCCTTTGGATCAGCTTATTTGCTTCTGATTACTGTATCACAGTGTTCTACTTACATCCACAGTCCACTGGCCCGTGGCATTCCTCCACACCGACAATACATTTTGTTTCACCCCCAGGGCATCCATTCGTTAACAGAACTTCTCGAATGCCAATCCCTTTGGGGAAAAAAAATAAAATAAAAATCGTACGCTCTGCACTTCTCCATCTTCTCCGTGCTGTTTTTGCTTTCTCTTTCTTCATCCTGGATGTTAGCATGATGTATCTACCAAACACCAGGAAAAAGAGATCTTCTCAGAGTGCCTGCTAAAGCCATCCCATGTGGGTATCTCAGATTTTTAAGACAACATCTACGTCTGTCAGGCTCTGCACCACAGGGAGCCAGATCCTTAGAATCATCACGTCCCTATGTGTCAGAAAAAGAATTCAATATGAATTCAGAACTTTCCTTACAGAAAAAGGATTTGAAAGGAAGCTAATGTATGTTCTGCAAAACAGTTAATTCACTTTAAATATCAAAGCTTTCGGGCTCCTGGCCTTTACATGCTCAAATCAGATGGCACAGAGAACACTGTACAGGCTGCCAGCTCAGTCTGCCTCGAGTCTTGTGACTGTCTGAGTGTCTTCAGCTCCCACCAAGGTCAACAGAAACCAATGCCTCTAAAACCTCCTGGGACTGGGACTGGGGAGCCTTAATGGCAACTGCCAGCCCGTGACACTGGAGTTCCTCCAAGAGACTCTGGAATTAAGCCTCCAAGAGCCCAGTGGTCCCTAACACAGGGCTTCGTAAGAGAAATAGGTGGCAACAAGGGTTGACCAGGACTCTACCTGCACCATGGAGGTTCCTACTGAAGGCAAAGGACAGGAGACAACCCGTCACCAATGTGTACAGGAAAATTCTGACACCATCTTCAGGTAAGCAGCCAATGTTCAGTCTCATTCTCAGGATTTCAATGGGAACATCCTCATTTTAACAATTACGAACAAATTCAAAACAAGAGCTCTAATTGTTTTTGCCAAACCATGCGTACACAGTTCACTGGAATGACATAGCTTGTGGGGGAGGCAGGAATAATATGTTTAGGCCCAGTAAACAGAAGAAGGCTTTGCCATTTTTTCCAGAAGTATTTTGTTTACTAACAGGCACGGGAAGAGGAGAGTTAACCCCCCTCCCTCCTTGCAGTATAATAATAAACGGGAAATTGGTTTGAATATTGCATTTACGAAGCCTATGCCTTCCTTAAGTGTGTATTATATAAACCGATGGATTTCAGAGTGTTTCAGAGATGTCATGTTCCTCGTGAAACAGTGCTTCAAGTGACAGAGGGAGACAACACCACTTACTGAAAATGACACAAAACGAGGATCGTTCTCCACTCCAGAGGATGTCTCATCTCATGGATGCAGACAGAGGTGTAAATGGCAATGAACTGACACTTTTATTAAAGGCATTCCTCTTTCTTCAGGGCCATGTAGGTTTTTTTTTTAGCTAACGAAAAAGACAGGGAACCTATGAAAATCCAAAAGGATGGCTTGATAAAATCTGGGTGCTGGGCTAACTGTAATCACATTCATCAGGAAAAAAATCTCCCCGTGTCTTATGCACTGCAATATTAAAATCGGGGAAGTATATCACACTCAAAAGGTTGATGAAAAAAGCTCTTCTAATGAGATCTGCAAGTTCTCGTAGCACTCCTCTGCTTCTCCCTTTTGGACGGCTTTTTTTCTTTCACTCCCATGTTTCCTTTCTCTACCTCTTCTTTGCAGCTGCCAATGCTGATGAAATTCATCTACTGAGATGCTCTAACAAATGAAGTCTCAACTTCACCAAGTCATCCAAGTTAACCTAGCAGAAAAATGGCCTGGATGCAGGAGAAATAAGTGATCTAAACAAAGTTCACCTTGGAAAAATGACAACTAACAGACCTCGGGGGAGGGAGGGGGGGTGACCCCCCAGAGAACTGAAAAACAGCAGCTATGAGAGAAATCTAGAGGCAACAGTGGCCAAAAACAGTAAGAGCACGGAGAGACTAATGCAGAACCAAGGCCGATATGACAAGACATCATTAACATGTTTTAATTATGCTTTAATGCCTCTGTAAACCTGGACTATGGCTACAGAAGCAATGGATCTGAGCCACAGTGGAGCAGGGGAAAATTAAGCCAGTGGTGTCAGTTCAGAAAGCAACAACTATAAAAGGCTAGACAGATGAACCTAAGGGGTAAGAAAGAAGGTGAAGGAGACAAAGGGCTTACAGTTTTACTGGAAGAACGAATAAGGTGCCTTTCAGCCTCTTGGCATACCACCACTCAATGCATTGAACAGCCCAGACTAGAATGAGGGCTACAAACATGGGATGAAGTCCAGACATGAGATGATGCCTGTTCTTATTGTCTTTTTGTTAGAGCTTTCATTTCCTGCTTCTTCAGTCAGAGCATATAATTTCCAACATTAAAGGGGTAAACGTTAACTCTGAGGGACCCAAGATAGAACTGAGGCAAAACTCACTGAAATCCTCTGAAAATAAAGAACATTTGAGAGGTCTTCCAAAGGCGTGGGACATAAGGAGCAGTTTCTCGGTATCCAAAAAATGTGTGCCTCAAAGCAAGAGAGGTTATCAAGAGTATGGGGATACATATACAGTATGGATATACCGAACGTAAAACCAACTTTGAAATTATGAAGAAAGAGAAATACTAAAGTATGTGGAAGCAAGATTTTTTTTTTCCTAAAACCATAATATCCTATGTGAAATAGTTTCCCTGAAGCACTCAAGACAGTTATCTCACTGGAAATATCAAAAGTGGCTGAAGAAAAAATATGAAGGCATACTCTAGAAAACTTGAGATTGATGGGGGAAAAACCTCTTATTTGTCTTTCCCATGGTCTCACAAGCAGCAGCAATTGTTCAGAAAAAAAAAAAATAGCATTTCTGATTCCAGACTGCTTCCTAAGCACTATAATTACTACCCCACAGCAGATTCTATCACCACCCTGAACAGAGATGTCTTCCTAAGGCTCAACTCATTTTTCCTCTCTCCCCTCCTACTCCAGAATGATACCTCTCCTCTCCATTGCACGATTTATAAATTGTATAAATGTGGAATACAGAACAGGCTACTGCAGGCAAGCAATTTTTTGGCAATATTGTATGTGGGAAGACATCTGTGAGAAGCATCAGAAGATCTTTCATCTTCTGAACATCTCACAGATGTTCACAAATAGCGAAAATTGTTACTTTGGGGAAGGCAGCTCATGTGCCAATAAACGTAGGGAACTGGTTTAAAATAGGAGCTTGCAGGCTGTGAATTTAATAAAACAACAGATCTGACCTAAACTTCTAATGACAATCAGCCTGATTGTTTTTGTTAATTATAGTTATTGGCAATTGAAATCAATGAGAGGTGAACGAGGGCAAGCAAATTACAACTGCTAAATTGCTACAGTTAGCACTTTTTTTTTTCTTCCCCAAAAAACAAAGGACAATATGTTTTATTCATCTGCTTTGCTACTTACCACATGTAACTGTGCATACTCCAAATTCTAGCTCCATGGACTCAAGGGCATTCAGACCTGAACACAAAGTCTAAAGTTACATCTTTAATACAATGACAGGGATGGAAATGCCCAATTAACAGGAAATTCATTCCTTGAAATCTTTACTACTTTTTAGCTGAAATGTGAAATTTGCCAACGCTTTTGCTTTCATGAACTAAAGCAGAAAAACAAGACATTTATGAAAAATTTATCATAAAATCCAGTGTGAATAGCATTCATACTTAAACCTTAAAATGATTCTTTAGGAGGAAAAAAAATGTACTTTTCTTATAAATCAGCATATGATGTTAAATTGTCTTCCAAATGCTCAGGAAAATGCCATGTCTAGGTCCTATGCAAATTACAGGTCTTCCTTGAAAAGAGTTAAGAAAAATTTTCATTAAACAATATTCAGTCAACTCATTTCGTTGTTTTTCTTTCTGGCTAACATAAGCCTTGCCACATGATTTTTTCCCCATCACACTTCAAGGTCAGGTTTAGACAGCTAGCACGAAGATGAGTCAACCAGGTACAGTATTTTAATTAGGTGCTGGGCTTTTAATCACTGTGATTGGGTTCCTTCCATTTTTTTATGGTACTTTGAGGTTACAGAATGGATTTCACAGAATGTACAGAAGCAAAAGGTTCTCGTCTCCATCTGGGATTCAAATCTGGATTATGTATTTTATTCCTAACAGCATGCAATTTGAATGTTTGTTTATAAGGATATTGAGACACAGTAATTGTTCCACAGAGAAACTTGGTGAAGCACCTTTGGAAATTATTCATTAAATAAACAATGGGTCTTTTCAGTTCTTCCAAATGTGAAGAGAACAGACAAGTCACTATGACTCTTTTTACAAGTCTGCAGTGCCAGTCCTGCCTACTCAGACTATTTTTTTTCTGATAACAAATACTTACTAATGTAAAGTTTGCTTCGCTGTCTCTCCGTTTTTTAAATTCAAGATTTATGTTTACAAAACGTTATTCCTGTGCAGCAATGCAAGTTTATATATCACTTCGTGCTATTAAATCTTTGTGCAACATTTACATTTTTCACACACTACCCAAAACTTGAAATATCTCAGGTCGAACGGAATGGTTCCATTTCTCTTGCTGTCAGGGATGTACAAACATAGAAGCTTTATTCCTCCATTGTAAAGGATTTACACCACAGCAGCACACTGAATTCTCCACAATGATAAACTGATACTGAACTCTCTTTCCCAACATTATAAATGAGCCATCAAAATCTTATTCTTCTGTTATCTCTAACTGTCTCTATGGTTCTGACATTTATTTCAGCATATAAGTCGTGCTCGTCAGAACAGTCTTCTAGCGTATGAACAGCAATCCTTAAGCAATAACTTAACTACCCAGTTGAAGGCTAAAGACTCCAACCTTAGTCAAAGCATGAGGAAAAGACTAAGATTTAAAATTCTATGAAAACAGAACCAACCTGTAAAACGATTTGTGTGGCCTCAAACACCATTATCTAATGAGTCTTGCAAACTAATCACTCCTTTAGAAGACAGTCCCCGTCCATGGCAGGAAGCCAGTCCTATCACTTCTGCCTTTGCTTCTTTTAAATTAATGGGACAGTCATTCAACAGTCCTGTCTTGTACCAACAATCAAAGCACTGCAGAGAAGGAGGGGAATGCAAGGATCCTGCCTACAGTCTAAATACAGTCCTGTTGTAAAATGCCTGTTTTCAACTTGGTACAACATGACATATGCTTGTTCGTGTGTGCACAATCAATACAAGTGTGCAAAAACGCGGGGGGGGGGGGGGCCCCCAGGACAGCTTCAGATGGTGCAAATTCTCAACAGATTTCTGACAATTTGTATCCGGTTATGATAAACCCTAAACCTCTACCCTGCACGTAGGTGTTAATTCCATTTTGATGTGGCAATTTAAGTGTGGCCATGGCAGGGTGTTGTATCTGAAAGGAGAAGCTGTCGTTTTCCATCCAGACACAAATAAAAAAATAATAAAAAAAAAAACTTTTTAAACAAGTAGAGACAGTAAACTTCAGATATTACTAATAGAAGGCTGAATTTCATGCCAGTGAAAGCAAACTTCTCCCAGCTATAGAGCAGGATACCAACCATGGTGCCCTTTGAGGATGCTTCTGGCTCCAGGAGCACCACAACACATTACATGACTTTTTTGCAGAAAATTGGAATGATGAACTGATGGTCAATAGCTGTAAATAAAATAGATACTGTAGTGTCTAAGTAAAAATACTCCGATAAACTTTAGTAGAAGCTGATTAGCTCTAAATTAACAAGTCAGTCATGAATCACTGGACCTGATTTCTGATCGAATTTTTGATTTAGTGAAATTTTAAAAACAACATGAGGAAATTTCAAGGGAAACTGATTCACTGACAATTCTCTGGAAAACACAGTATTTTTATATGAAGGTTGTGATCCATCCGTGCCATTAATGTTACGAACCATCCATCCGTGTGGCAATGCAAAGCTTGTATTCCTCCCTCGACTTGTATTTCCTGCCCACATTTAAAATGAGGCAACGTGTTGAGTAAGTTTCCCACAAGAAACCACAGATCTTTCCACTTATGTAAGATGGCTGTTTCCAGTTGCATCAGGTTCAGATAAAAATATAGTGTCAGCCCTATGCAAAGAGAATTATGTGCATAGCTGCCATTAGCATTAATAGGAGTTATCTATGTAAATCCCACACACGCTGAGATAAGAATGTGCTAAGGCACTGCATTTGCATTCCTGTCAGGGGGCTGCAATTAGTACCAGCGCAGCACAGGCAGCCTGCGCTCCTCTCTACATTTGGAAACCTTGTCAAACCTATGTGGAACACAAGTCCTTCGCGTTACACGGCGTTTTAATCGCAGGCCACATCGCCCGAGGCGTGCGGGATACCCCCATCCCACGGCGGGCACGAGGCACCGAGGCGGAACCCCACGTCCCCTTTGCTCAGCAGCCCCGGCAGCGCCTGCCCTGCCACACGAAGCCCTCTCCCTGCCACACGAAGCCCTCTCCCCGCCTCACCCGGCAGCGGCCGCCCGCCCCGGGGCTCCTCCGCCGCCTCCCAGCCGCCATCGTCCTCGGCGAACGGGGGCTCGGCGGCGGGCAGGGGCAGGAGCAGGAGCAGGAGCAAGGCCGCGCCGCCCGCCATGGCCGCCCGCCCGCACAGCCCCGCCGGCCGCGGAGGCGTCACAAGGGGCCCGGCACGGCTCGGAACGGCCCGGATCGGCCCGGATCGGCCCCGATCACCGGGAGCCGGCCCCCGGAGCCTCCCCGGGGACTGTCAGCTGTGGCCCGGCCCGGTGCCCGAGTGGGGTGTTGGAGGGGTTTGGGGCGGTGTGTGGATGCTTGGCTTTGCCATCGCTCCTGACAGGAAAACTGAGCTGCTGAGCCCCCAGCTGCAGCACGGTTTTCTCATAAAATAATCAGTAGGCTTTGTAGTGCCCCATTGACTCCTTGTTGTAGGTGGTCCTGAGTAATAACGTTTGTGTTTGCTCCCAAAGCTTCTTGTTCTTCGGTGAGGTTCAAGTCTTTGTGGCTGGCTCCTGTTGCATAAACTATCACCTCAGGTTCTTCACGGTGCCTTTCGGCCACCAGTATACCAGGTCCCAGCACATGGGGGTCTGTGCAAGCCCCGTATTCAAAGGACTAAGTGGCAATTGGCATGTGGGATGGCATTTTGCACGCAGCAGCCTGCTGGCATGAGCACCCCCAGACCAGGCTGTGCAAGCCATGCTCCCGTGTTGTACATAGACCCCGCGTTGTCACCTCCCCTCTGCCTGGACAGAGGTGTCCTGAGCTATCGGGGAGAGTGTCCCCATCAGTGAGCACAGCTTCCATCAGCAGTCACATTGCCCTAGCATAAAGAAACGCAGGCTTATGAGTGCCGGGTTGGACCTGGGCGGTGTGAAACCCACTCCCACAGGAGCCAAACGTGAGCGGAGGCTTCCCTGCATTTGAAGGTGCCCGTGTGTCTTATCTCTTATTGTCAAAAGACTTATTTTCCTTAATAACTTCTTCCCAGCACACCTGTTCTCAGGTGTGCAGCAGCAAACATGGAAGAAAATTCCCATAACTGATCAAGCTGCTTTTCTAAAGGGAAGAAGGGAAGTATTATCACTTTTATTGAATACTTGGTACATCCTCAGATATTGCAGCACGGAAGGCAGAGGAAGCTGGAGAAGTGTGAAAATACTGTCTGACGGGTAGTGAAACACTGCTTATTCAATAAAGTTCATGAAGCTGTCAAAGTCAGTGTTGTCAAAGTAATAATGATATCCTTAATAACAGCCCCGGATACTATATCTTCAGAACCCAAAGTCATCTAGAACCAGGAAAAAAAAAAAAAAAAAGTCAATATTGAACAGAGGATCTATCTCTGGGGACAGGAAAATAAGTGAGCAAATAGGTTAAATCCAAGTGTGTATTCTAGTTTTCCTTTCATCAAGACATTTTCAACACGCTTTCTTATGCATGTGTATGTGTGTCTAACATGTACCTATACGTACACCTTGATGAACGCATGTTCTGTGCCACTGTGGCTGCTACCATAAAGGAAAGGGGAATAATTTCCATGACCAGCAGGGATACATACTTCTCTGGAAGAAATAGATCTTTATTATCTCTACAGCACAATCAGGAACTCAGCTTTTGAGGCAGGGACCTAGTAAATGGCTGGCTGACATTTTGTGTATTTTCTCTATTAGCACAATTGTCTTTTCCATTCCTCCTTTGTACTTCCCATACTTACTCTTAGTCTCGGTCCCTTTCGACAATCTATCCTCTGCCCAGGTTCTCCCTCGTGTTTTCTAACCCTCCTTGTTTTTCTGTTCTGAAAAATAGAGAGGTAACATTAGCAACAGCGATGGGCAAGATGCACTTGGCTCCTGCTGTGAAGTGGCTCTGGAGCAGCAGTGAGCTACCGAGTGGGCAGAGCTGTTACACCTACTTGTGTTGCTCTCACAGCTGGCTGTGCCACAGGCTGCCCAGAGAGAAGCCTGGCAGACAAACAGCTTGGAAAGAGCTTGCAGCTGCTTGTTCTTCTCCCCAGCCTCAGGACAGCCATAAAGTGTTTCTGCAGTGGGAGTGTGTATTTGGAAGCTTTCTTCCAGGCTGCTCCTTTTCTCTCCTCGCTTGGCACCATCTCCCACACAATCGCTTTCCTCAGCCATTTACAGGAAGAACAGTCTGCCTGGACTTGTAGCCAGTATCACTCCCATCCCCAGGGTTAGGAACAGCGGGCAGAGTCTCCGTCCTCCTTTAGAAGTACCCGTATGTGAAGCGGACAGTGAGAGATGCAGCTAGGAGCCGCAGACAGCTTCTTAAGTGTTACAAACACCTGGAATACGATTAGCTTTTGATTCCGCCTTCAGGCTACACGGGATGTGGACCTTCAATTTAGCCGTATAATGCAAAATGGGTTCTTGCTGACTTTATTATTCTAGTTGCTAATTAATAGACCAAATAATGGCAGCACCACAACACCAGCAGATTTGTACTTTAGCATGAACTCATTCTCAGTAAGAACATGGCAAGATTAGATGCTCATTAGTTTCTTGAGTTAATAACTGTACTTGTGAAAGGTTCAAGTGGCATCGAACCACATGGCATAAACAACGCTCACAGTGAGCCAGAGCACCCTTATCTCTTTTATTTGCTATGAGAACCCAGCTTGTTAACGATGTAAGGAGGATGTTTGATACTCTTAGAAAACAGGAGTTCCATGCAGTGCTGTTTTCTGTGACAGGACTCTTGTGCTCAATACAATTTCTTTATTCTCTGTGCATGGGCCAATAAATAATTCTGCAGGTCACATCTCACTGAAAGCTCCTGCAGCAGGAGCTCATGCCTGCAGGTCAGCACATCTGTAGTGGTCGAGGGGAGGTGGGCAACAGCTCTGGAAAAACGCCTCCTCTCGTTTTATTCCTATGCACAGATAATGGCATGCTTCTTCCACTGGGTAAGAATTGTTGCCATAGTAATGTTTCCAGCACTCCTTTGGATCAATAGCAGAACAGAGGGTTTTTCAGGTACTCCTGTTGTTTGCAAGCCTGCAGTCTTACCCCATATATATTTCTATTACTTTCTTTAAAGTAAGTTTGTTCAAAGGTCTTTCAGTGATGTACTATTATGCAAAGAAAGCAACAAAAACATGTTGTACACAAATCTTAGGTCAGAATCAGACTTTGAATGGGCAAATGCAGTTCTGACTAGTGAGAAGAGTTGGTTTTGCTTAATCAAAGCCCTGAACTTAGCCCTTGTAGTCCTATCAACACCTCACCAAATACAGGAATGAAACGAAGCTGCAGAACTGGTTGCATTTTTACTGACTGTCCAGATCTAGCTCTCTTCAGAGATCTGTGGCATTGTTTAAGCTGATTTGAAGTTCACTACAAATTTCATGGACACTTTCTGTAGGGCCTTACATTGCTACCACATACATAGAAGCTGATTAGGTGCTACTAATTCTAGGACGGTAATGGGATGGGAGCTTTCCATAAGTTAAGGGCTGAATCTACAAAAGCATGGATTTAGACGCTGCACTGGCACTTTCAGCAACTACCTCCAACACATAGATCATCAGAAGGCCTACCCATCTGCTCTCTGGCTATCTACATGCCAAATGATTGTGTACATGATGAGTAGAGGCCCCTGAATTTTGCCTATGTAACCTAGCAGCTCGGGCACATCTCAGCACAGGCAGTGAGCTGGTTTAGATATTTACTGGGAATGGTCCCATCGCCAGTAGATGAGTTGCTACAGCTGTGCTGTTTGGGCTGTTTTAAGAGTCAAAGTGGTCTGTTTGAGCCAGTCGACCTCAGTGTTGGAGAACGGCTTCAAGTATGGGTAATATACAAAGTCAGGCATTGGTTGAAGGTGCCACATCTAAATATTTTGGAATGAAGAGCTGGGGACAAACTTTTCTCGGGTAGTAAAGACAAACTTTTCTCAGGTTCTGCTTGCCTTACTGATTAAGGAGAGCACAATTTGCTAGCAATATATTTTGCATCTCTTTAGAAAAAACATCTCAAGCCCTGCTTAGATTTATCTGTGGAATAGTGATTCTCTTACTTCAGTAGTTTGCATCTAAACCTTACCATTCACAAATCTATTATGCATTTTTCTATGCGTAGATTCCTTTGCAAAGAGCAGTATTTACCTAGAGATGCTGCACAAGGCTTCTTCAGGTATTACAGCTATTCACTTCTAATTGGAACAGGAACATGCTATCTTCTGCAATTATGCAGTACATTTTTAAATAGCGACTAATATTTCATTGCCTGCTGAAAACATCTCCAAATCACAAATACAAGTGGCTTCTGCAGGAACAGTGGTAATCAGCACCATAGACACAACTCGGAGAGATTCATTAGAGTTCCCTGACAGTTCCTAGGCTGGTGTCTGCATATATCACAACTGTGCAGAAAAACTAGGCACCGCTTCTCTTATTCTTCTTCTCTGACATTTCTCAGGAAATCTGGTACTCCGTATCTACTTATTCTCCCCCATTCTTTCCTCTGAACAAAACTGGAGTTTTCCTTTGTCTTCTACAACAACTTCTTCCTCAGTGGCAGCAAGGCCCTCTTGCCTACATCTACACATCTGGCCTTCCAGAAATGAAGACGTGAGGAAAAGGAAGTAGGGGAGGCGGAGAAGACACATGTCTGGGCTGTGTCATGAGATGGAGTCAGGATGCATCCAGGCTGCTGGACACTGGCAAACGCTCTTGAGTTCTGTAGCTTGTATGTAATGCTTTGTCTCAGCGGTGTTGTGAAGAGAAAGATGGGGGGATTCAGCTGAGATTTCTGCTCGTGCACAACAACATGCTGAATTCTGTTAATCACGAAGAATAGCTGCAGAATGAAATGTAAACTTTTCTGATGATACGGTTCTGTTCATGCTGTTTAGGAGGTACACATGCCTTCCTGACACTCAGCCTTCTCTACAACAATACCTGCTAAAGATTTTATGCCAGAAATATCAGAGAACTCGCATATATTCTTAGACTTCCTCACAAAGTCTCATCCATCTTCCTATCACTTTGAACAGACTTTGTGGGAAAGGTTAGAGGCATGGGAACTCCCTGTGAAGAGAAGGGAGTTTGAAAACAGAGAATGACAGCTAAAATGTCCTACTACATCTATACGGACCAGAGGCCACATTTTGCTCCCCAAGTAACACACCTTTTGGTCAGAGTGGTTGTTGAAAGGTAAGTGGGGACTAAGTACAAGTCCAATTAGTTACAAGCCTACCCCAATTAGTTACAAGCCTACCCATGTGAAGGATAGTAAATGTTTTCTTCGTAGCATGGAGGGAATCTGTGCTATGAATCCAAGTCCTGAGGATCAACAGCATTGAGGTGTGGTTTTACATTTCTGACTTGCACTCAGCACCAGCGAAAATAAAGTCTGCAAAGTAAAAGAGATCCTGTTTCTTACAAGTAAATGGGAAAATGTCATTTCAGGACCAAAATTATAGCCTTAAAATAAAGCAGCTGCAGGCATGCACATAACCTGGTTAGCCAGGTCTTTCTGTTCCAAGTGTAGCTGATATCTTAGACCAGGTCAGGAAGCTAATTGCTGCGGTGAGGCCTTACTTTCTAGCTCTTACCAATAATCAGCTGCTGTTTGTTCCTTAAGGGAATGCCCCCGAGGCTACCCCTGGCACTTGAGCCTTTCTGTTTACCCACTCTCTCATCCAGAATCCACCCGCCTCCACATGGTGTTCCTTGGCATCTTTGCTAGCACAGAGCTTGCAGTAGCTCTAGCTTTGCTCGTCTCTGCACACAAGCGAGAAAAACGCCTGTTTATAAGCCAACACACGAATGCTCTGCCACCTGGCCAGAGGCAGATAGCAAGGCACTGCTAAATAGATGCCAGAGCTCCCACACTGTCCTACTACCTCTGCTCTTCAGGCAGCTCATCACAGTCAGGAATCATGCTGTTTTCATGTGCTGTCCCCTGCAGTTTGGCAGAAGCATCCTCTGAAGAGACCTAGCAAGAGCTAATGCTTATTAACTCCTCCTCAGATATCCATGGGTCTGGATGCACCGAGATACCATGGTAATGAGAGCAGTAACAGTGTCTAGACAGACAGACAGACAGACAGACAGTAGTCCCGCAGCTAGGGGAGGAATTTTGCTAGCAGATATTTCATTAAATTAACTGTTATGTATTCTGAACAGAGGAGCATGCGACCACATGACCTGTGTGTACAGTGGACCTGGTGTTTGTTTTCTGTGACAGAGTTTTTATAGGGCATTACAGAGCCTCTGGCCAATATGCAATTAATAAAATACTTAAAAAATTAAAATGACATTTGACAAGGTGTGTTATTAAAAGGGCCTCTTCAATAGTACAGGGTTTTCCTGGTAGTAATGGGGAGCCAAACCAATCTTCCAGATTGCAGTTCCTAAAAGGAGGGAATTAAATCACTTTAAAAGACTGCTTCTTCGATAACCTACACTTAAAAGTCGCCACATCACATTCTGATAAGGAATCCAAAGTGCAAGATCCATTTCTGCCTTCGATGTTGATCTGCTGTGCACCATTCTCTTACGTGCATTTGCCTTGATAAAAATAAACCTTGATCAACTCAGGTGCAGAAATTAGGAGCTGCCTGGAACATGTTTGTTTGTTTGCTCTCGAGCATAAATTTTGTTTGAACAATAACGGCAGGGCTCCCTGAAAGGCTGAGCACCTGCAGCTCCCCCTCCGCTCAGTTGCAGTTATAAATGCCACGCAGCTCCAAAGACCCAGGGTTGTAGCTGCTCAGTTGGATGAGATTTATCCAAGCGGTATTGATCTACAACGAAATCTCGGTATAGGGCTGCCTTTCTCCATCCAACACACCGTGTTTAGTTAGAGGCCTAGATTCTGTGTAGAGCATTCAGAATAATTTTGTTTAATTAAAAGACTGCAGTGAAAGGAAAGAAAGGCAAAGATGTGCCTTGTTCTGCAGTACAATAAAAATAAGTAAATACAATTCCAGTTAATTATCCATCACTCAATACAGAGACTTCTACTTAATCTAATCACTGGTTAATTAGATTGTCTGTTTTATTTGATCAAATCTACTGTAACCAAATCATCTGCATTTGCATTGTGCTTTGTTTATTTTTGATGATTTTCTATTATTAAAAAAAGGTCACTGTCAGGTCAATTTAGGCCCATATTTGTTGTTTCGTACAACAAGATTTCACATTACATAAATATCTTTCTGCAGAACCCAGTTGGAGGCTTGTACATTTAGAGCTATGCATGTATTGAAGAATCTAAAGCCTAAGGTTTTCAAGGGAATTAGATGGCTAACCCCTGTTACAAAGCAATATCTCTGACTGTCTGGGCTACATCCAGTGAGGTATTTTCCAGCCAACAAGGTGTTTCCATAGGGACTTGAGAACCTAAATGGAAAATAGGTGCAAGAAAGGGTTTGGGCTCGCTGTTTCTACCTTAGAGTCCATTTAGTTTTTCCTAGTGATCCCTTGTCAGGCCAAGGCAGCACGAAGCTGCTGCACCTGCATTTGAGCTGCTCACCTGATGTGTGGCAACTTGTTAAGCACTGTGATCTGTTTGTGTGGCTGATTCTCTGCAAAGTCCTGTTTTGGCTCTCAGTGAGACTTGGAGCTGTTTCAGAGGTGCTTTACCTTCCTGTGCACTAGCAGGTATGCTTGCCAGGTGCTGCTCTCTACTCCAGCTGCTGAGAGCGGTG
This sequence comes from Heteronetta atricapilla, assembly GCA_011075105.1. Lineage (NCBI taxonomy): Eukaryota > Metazoa > Chordata > Aves > Anseriformes > Anatidae > Heteronetta > Heteronetta atricapilla. Next base: position 80,901,080 of record CM021733.1, read on the forward strand.
CACAGACTAAAGCCGGTCTAAGAAGCTGGTTATTCATGTGTGTTTTAAAGGATCAGAAGGAAAATACTTTTTCTTTTTAACAAACGATGAAGATTACGGGTTACAGTTGAGGGGATTATGGTGGGGTGGTCCCATACTGACATTAGCCTAGTGCAGAGGACACCCTCAAGCTACTCAAGCTGGGATAACTGATAAGCAACCAGGCCAGAGCTGGGACACTGAAGGGTTTGGAGGACCTGAAAACACGAACAGCAACAACTCCCTAAATTTTCCCATGTAAATGTGAGCACAGTGGCGTTTGCTGTTTCTCTCTAAAGTGCTGTTCAAGACCGTACATGAGGGAAATTTCCTTATCTTGAATTCGTGAGAGCTGGGGATGGTGATAAGAGCAGGGATAGTATAATAAAGAGTGCTAATCTCATCACAGCAATCCCGCTGTGTGTATTGCTCGGGGCCCGGCTCTAGGTATAGGCAAAATAGGCAGTTGCCTATGGCAACAGACTGCTGGTGAAACCAGAGAGAGTTCAGCTCCGGCAGCCGCCTTTGTCAGTGCCGGGGGCCCGGGGCTGCTGGTGGAGGAGTCAGGGCCCGGGCTGCGGCCTGTGGTGGCAGCAGGGGTGACCTGAGGGCTTCCCCTCAACTGCTGTCATGGGCCCCATCCCCACTGCTCCCGCAGGCCCTCTGCCATGGCAGAAGTGGGAGACCTGCTTCTCCAGGACCCTCCCCTGGCTCTGCTGCTGCTCTTCTGCAGCAGAATTCAATTTTGCCAGCACTTCTTGGGTGTCTGGAGCTGACCAGCACTCATGAGAGTCTTGCAGGCTTACGGTTGCTAGGGGTGGCTTGAGGTTACCCAGACTTACATCTTCATCAGCTCCTCCGAGCAGTGACAGCACCAGCCCTGACAGAGAACAGTCAGGAAGGTGTCACGCTGCGGCAGGAGAAACAAGCCAGGCCTTGCAGAAACGTGCAGGCGAAGATCAAACAATTTTTCATGAAATCATGCCAGAGAACTAGGGGTGTTTCTGTGCCGAAGTAATGCAGAGCATGGTAAGTGAAGAAGAACTGTTGCTGGGTCATTCTGGGAGCTGAGTCAAAGCCAAGGCCCCCCAGCTTGCAGCCCCGTGTTTCTGGCCTTCCCCATTGCTGCTCGGAGCCTGAGCATCACTTGTTTTGGAAGGTTGTGAGCATGACTTTCAGCGTTTTTACATCATAAAGCATTTTCTGAAAAGTCCTGATTTCTCATTGGCAGGTCCTCCGTCACTGGGAAGCATCTGAAGACGTGCTTTTTTCAAAGTATTTTATCCTGAGGCTCGTGTATTGGTTTGAGTGCATTCGTGTTTACAGAGCACTGAACTGTATTTGCCTTGTTGCTTCATTACTAGAAATATTATCTGCTTGCAAAACAATACATGTTTGGGAAGGGATTTGGTGGGAGGGTGAGGTTGCTCAAAGTTTATTTTTTGCTCGCATTGCCAATTACTGCTGATGCCTGCTGTTTAAGCAAGTAGGCTGGTTGTGAAAGGCAGCTCCGTTTTCCATGGCCATAAATGATCCATTGCCATTTGGCAGTGGTGTGTGAAGGTGTAACAAGGGCATAAAGTTAACAGCAGCATGCATACAGACTGCCAGCTCCCTGTCTGGGCTCAAATAAGGTGGTGAGGCCCTGGCACAGGTTGCCCAGAGCAGCTGTGGCTGCCCCATCCCTGGAGGTGCTCAAGGCCAGGCTGGATGGGGCTTTGGGCAACCTGGGCTGGTGGGAGGTGTCCCTGCCCATGGCAAGAGGGTTGGAACTGGGTGGTTTTAAGGTCCCTTCCAACCCAAGCCATACTATGATTTTGCAATAAGGTGAGGTACAGCTCTGTGCCAAAGACCTGATGCTGGGCATCTGGGGGAATTACTTAGTCTCTGCCTCACTCAGCCAGCTTTGCATAGGCAGGCTGTCTGGGACTCCTAGTTCTTGTCTTACCTGGATTACACTCGCAAATGATTTCCAGATACTGTTTTTTTCTTCTAGCTGCAGCTTATTTTCAGTCACAGTGTGAACCCAGGGCCAGCAAAGGTGAGCATTTCCAAAACTGGTGGGAATTTGAAGGACGGTCAGTAGCCAGTCAGTGAGTGATTCAAAATTCAACAGTGCTGGTCACTGTTCCTGGTTGCTCACTCCTACATATTACCCCTGGAGAATGCAATTAATGTGTTTGTAGCAAGCCTTTGGAATCAGCAATGCAGTCGTCATACCTCCAGCTTAGCTATGCTATTATTTTGGAGACATCGCTCCCCATTCTTTCCCCCTCCGCCCCCCAAATAGGCAGGTATTTCATTCCCCCAGGGTGATACCTGTTCACTGAAAGCTAAGTTGTTCCATGGTTTCTTTCCTGAAAAAGTCTTCCAGCAATACTCTCACAGCGTCCCTGCAGCCGTGGCTGAGGAAACCTTTTCACAGAGCTGCTTTTTAATTGCTGTTATCTATATTCATAGATTCATGGATCGAAGGCTGGAAGAGACCACTGGATCATCTCTTTTGACCTCCATGAGCCCTTAAATGTCATCACTTACCCCTGTATTGAACTCATGTTTAGCTATAACGCGCGTACCAGCGGGGGTGCAGAGCTACCAAGGGACAGAGAATTCAGCACTTCTCCTGGTGGTTCGTCTCCTCTGCTGTTAGAAATATGTGCAGTACTGTGGCAGTGCCTGAGGGAGCCATCCTAGGGCCTGAGGCCCCATTATGCTGGCCTGGCTGTACATAATTTTAAAAGACAGCTATTGCCCCAGAGAACTCACAGACTGTAAAGTATATGTGAGGCTTAATGTCAAATAGAATATTATGCGGCTGGTTTCAGGCTGCTTAGTCAAGTGAGGAAAAAATTAAACAGTACAGTGGCCTAAAGTAGTTTGGGACCGAGGGCTCAAACAGGAGCCAAACGCAGACACGAGGCTGCCACAAATGTCACAGGCACAAGAGGAATGATTCACGGAGGACAGTTGCCCTTAGCGTGGTGGTATAATTTAGGAATCGAAATAGATAAATAGAATGTGGAAAATAAATATAAAATAATAATAAACAGAGAAAAATTCAATTGGGTCCCTGAGGATTAAAGAGAAAAAATAGCCTTGAGGAAAGCTGGACTCTCTGATCTTTTTCTGAGCTCTGGGTGCCTGTCTTCTTTTTGCAAAATGATAAATAATCAAAATAAACAGCAGGCTTAAGGATTTTTGAAATGTTGAATAGAATCAGCTCCCACATATGCAAAATAACAACAGTTCCTGGTGTATATATTTATTAATCTGATCAGAAAGAAAGACTGGACTGAGCAAAATGAATTGATTGTGTCCTTGAATGCATTGTTGAAAGTAATTTAGGGGTTTAACTCATTCTTATGTGCTCTGGAATATCATCTCAGTTTGGGGGCAATACTTTTTGGAGGTTGTTCAGTAGTGGTTGGGGTGTTTACATAATTTTCTCTGACCTCCTCTGGAATATGTGTTGGTATTTTCAAGGGGATACTTTTCCTTTAAACTAAGAAAAGAGTTAAAGCCATAAAATCTGTTGGCCTCATTCTTCATTTGCGTTATATTTGAGCCTCCTAGGTGAACTGAGTTTGGTGGACTATCTCCTGCTTGATCCCGGTTTGAGGGGGGGATGAGGGCTGTTATTTTTCTGACTGGCGCACAGATGCAGGCTGATAGTCACCGGGTCTTTGGAAGAGTCAGTCGTTACTGCTTAGGTTGAAGAGCATTCACAGAATCACGGGATCACAGAAGCACCTAGGTTGGAAGAGACCTCCCAGATCCCCGAGTCCAACCTCTGACGTAGCACTAACAAGTCCTCCATGTGATTCTGTGATTCTGCAGATTCAGTGAAACTAGCTACAGATTTCTTTACATGATAGTAACACAATCATACACAAAGGATTTCAGCTTCTCAGGCTGTTTCTGCTTGGATCCAGCCTTCCAGACCGGGATGCGCATTGCCTGACATAGCTCTGCATGCTCGGATCAGGTTGATACACACCCTAGGTGCCTTTGAGGCTGGCAGCAGCAGTACCATTGAAGGATTGTGCCATGAGCCCGGGCAGACAGAGGGAAATGGGGAACATCGGTGCTCAGGGAAGTGTAGGCTGAGCTTCACAGCAGCTTCAGCAGAAATCCTCTGGCCAACTGCTGTGCAGGAGGAGAAGTTGTTGTGTAATATTTCTTGCTCAGATATGATGGATGTTCGAATGCCTCTAAACGCATTTATCTTTGAAGACAGAAACAATATTTAAGATAATCCATAAACTGCCAGACACAAAAGGCTGTGCGAGCAACTGAAGGAAGCAACCGATAGCCCTGCATTACCCAGCACAACACAGTTCATGGGGCTTGTTGGTGTGGTGGATGTACGTGACTGGTGCCTCTGATTAAATGCCACCAGCTGTCTGTTAGCCAAGGATCGAGGTTGGCAGGTTGGCAGAGACATCCCAGCGAGGTCTGGAAGGAGTCCCTCTGGGTCTGTCAGACCAGGCTCAGCTCTCCCCAGCTGCATGCACCCCACCCAACCCCACATACCCTCCGCAGCCATGTGCACCCTACCCAGCCCTGTGCATCTTACCCCACCCTGTGCAAATTTTCCAAGGCTGTGGGTGTGGAAGAGCAGGATATTCTAACTTGGTAGAGAGCCAGCCTGGCTCTGAAAGCAATAGCTGTTTGCAGTTGCGGTCTTGCCACTTCTTCATGCTCTTTTCTTAGCATCCCATGTGTCAGGCTCAGTGCTCCGTGCAGCACATGGGTGAAGGTCAGTGCTGAGACATCTCAGCACTGAGCTGGAGCCAGGGGCTGAGGGGAGCGTGGTCTCTGGAGGGATGTCCTGCCAGGCTGACTGCACACGCCAAGGAGCTCCGGGGACAATTCCGCTCACAGGAAACCTCCCTAAATTTACTACTGCATGGGAAGACGAGGGTGCTTAGGAAGCAAGACCGAGATCATTCTGGTTGCTTAATGTGACATAGAAGTGATTTGAACAGTACTCTCGGAACCCACTCCTCCTTCCAGACTTACACCCTGGTGTAACTCATTGGACCTCGGTGGAGCTGCACCTTTATCAACAAGAGGAGGCAATCTGGGTCACCTGAGCAACATTATGTGGCAACAAAAAAGAGGCAGAATTACTGGTTAAAAGAGTACAACAGGTCAGCAGTGGCTACTGACAGTAATAAGAGTCGGAGGCTCTGATAGGAGTTCCTCTCAGCCCTTCCTCATCAGGACAGGAGCTGTATTGTGGAGCCTTCAAATACACAGAGGAATTAGAGTGAAATTGCAGGCTCTCAGGGACCTGTCACATTTTAAGAGGAACTCTTGGGCAAAAAAAATATAATAATAATAATCTTTTTTTTCCTATAAAATTGAAATAAAGCAAGTAATGGTATATGACAGTCCCTCCAGAAGTCTTCACATTCCCTTCACTCTCAGAATTCAGCTTAATAGGCTCCAAACATAGACTGCTTTAACAGCCAGTATTCTGACATCTCTTGGTGTTATCTAGAAAATGTCAGCAGCTCAAATGCAGAATAGAAATGTGGCTTCGGTTTTGTTTCAAGCAATTCATTTTTTTTCTTGTCCTTCAACATCCAGTAGGTTCAGGGGTGATGCCTCAGTTCCAGAAGCAGCTGCAATTAAGTGAAATGTGATAAGAAGAGACATCCAAATTCCAAACAGGTTTCAGAGTAAGTTTTTGAATATGTAAATTTAGAAACATACATTTAAATTTAAACTAGAAGAAAAAAAAAAAAAAAAAAAAAAGAACCTTCTGTCTGCTTAGAAAATTTAATACAAGATGTTTTCCTCTTTTCAAGGGTTCACAGGTCTAAAGTGCCAGGCAGAGGGAAACATTATGAATCTTACATAGGCAGATCGTGGTCAATTTAATTTAGAATAGAGTAAAAGTTCTTGAAATATAGGCTCTCTATAAATGTGGTGCAAGCAAAAGCTCTCTTACTAGCTAGATGTGGACTGATACAACGCCTCAGCATGCATACTACATCTTCTGCCCTCTGGCTTTTCAAATTTCTCCATCACTTTGCTCTTGAAGCCCTGTTCCCTTTGGGGTTTTGTGACATAGCTCTTCACCAATTCGCTGCTTCCCTTCACTTTGTCGTCCTCCCCTCATACTCCTGGTGGTTTACAAGAAGAGCCCAACAAGAACCTGACTTTCTGGTCCATTTCTTACAATCTCAAGTCTTACATCCCATTAGCTACTTTGGGCTGAGAAATATCATCTATGCTTTGCAAATCCAGGCATCGATGAAAGCCATACCTTTAATTTGCTTTCTGACTTCATGTACTGCGTGGCTGCAATCTCAAACTCAGGATGGCTAAACTGGTGCTTGTTATATCTCTGCGGAAAGCTCTGCCTTCTTCCCGTCTTTCTCTGATGTCATGGATGTGTTGCCTTTGATTTAATCCTCCCACATCACCTTTAGATTATGGCCTTTTCATCTGAAGCGCTTGTCCAGAAACTCCATTCCTCTGTCATCAACACTTCCTTCTTGTTGCCTTTCATTACTGCAATTTCAGCTCCTTGGAGTTTGTTTAAACTCTTCTGGTTGCCTTTCAGGCTTAACCATGACCACAACCCACTGATCTTCGAGTGCATCCCATAGTTCAGTCAGATTTAATCACCTCTCAGTGTAGGGCCTTTTCTTATCCTCACCGTCTCTATTTAGACTAATAAATCACGGCCCTGGCTGCGCCATTCGTTGCAGGATGTTGTCAGCCTATTCTGCCCATCAATCTACATTTCCAGCTAAGAGATGCATCTTTTTTCCGTGATGCATTTTAGATTTGGGGAAAATATATTTATTAAGTTTCAATATTCACTTCTGCTTAATATCTTTTAAAAAATGCTATCTTTACTTGGCTCGATGATAATTTCTCTTTTCTGTGTCTTCTACTCCAACTTACTTTCCCATTCATGCCATGTCTCTTCATTACCTCGTTGCCACAAGTCAATAACAGTAACATCAGCAGCAAAGCCTGCCATCAAAGAAACCTCCAAATCCTGCAGCAGCTCATCAAACAGCAGGTTATCCTCCAAATCATATCACAGATGCTCCTGCATCTGTGTTTCTCCCATGCAGCCCCAAATCATATGACTGCCTCTGCATCTGTGTTTCTCCCATACAGCCCCAAATCTGAAAGAAGCTGCCATCACAGAGTGGTGTCACCGGCTGCTACCGTAATACAGATCCACTGGGGACAAATATCATTCCTCTGCTTACATCTGACTTTAACCAGAGGGAACTGGTGTCAGAAATTTAAATTCACTTAGATTCAATAGAGAAAAAGGAACCTGAACATTCAGCATGTTTAGCTCCAGATTTGTACATCCACATGATGCCAAGAAGCTTCGCTACCAAGAAATATGCAAGTCTTCCCTAAAAACCCTTCCAGTCAAGGCTTAAGTCTGTGGGGTTTATTTTTCTTTTCTTTCTTCCTTTTTTTTTTTTCTTTCTTTTTCATTTTTTTTTCTGATTCTAACAAGGTTTAAGGTCATTCGGTCTTCCTCTTCTTGTTATGTATTGTGTGGATTACCCAAATGTAATTGGTGCTTAAATGGCATGCTGCTATTGCCTTGAGTCAAACAGATCTGCAAACGGGGCAGCACGGATGTGGGATAAGGTATGTTTTGGAATGGAAGCTAATGCTTTCTTTAGCCCTAGATTAACTCAGAGGGCATCTCGGGTTCAAATCAATGGGCTGTAGGCAGCTGCTTATAAAATTAGGTTCCAAAGGGGCGGTGCAAAGCTCAAACTTTTAATTCCTCGCAAGCAGCCGCTAGAAACTTCTTAGGACTGCAGTGCTGCATGGAAATGAGAGGTCTGGTTTTTGCTCAGAAAACGTTTACCTGTTCTAACAGTTTTGTCACTATATTGTATTTTGTATTAAAAGACTGTAATAGCTGAAAGTAATTGCCAAAGAATAATAACCTGGCGTTCACATATATTCATCAGAGACATGGATTGGCTCAGTGATACATAAAATTGGCCAAAGGACAGAAACTTAGCCACAAACATCATAATTGGAGGTCCAGAATAGATTTTATTATTCGTCTCCTTGTTCACAATGATTGTCTTGGGCTGCGCGTGTGCTTGTGTGTGTAGAGAAGGCTTGGCAACGCTATAATCTTGGAAGGCTTTTAATCAGCTCGAGGAGCTTAACTTAATGCGAGAAAATGTCTCAAAGCAGGTGTTCAAGGAGACGGCCCGTCAGTCCGCGAGCAGCTGGGAAGCCGGAGGACAGCACGCGGCCCCCATTAGGCAGCAGGCACCGGGGCCAACACGTGCCAGGGCAGGGGCTGCAAAAAGCCCAGGAGCTCCTACGTGGAGGAAGGCGAGGAGCAGCTGAGGATCTCTCGACGTTACGTGTCCTGCCCACCACGCGTATGCGCTCAGGGAGCGACTGAGCTAGCTGGCGAGCCGCGAGCCGGCAACTCAACTGCGTTCACACACGACTAAAGGGAACCTTAGCGGTGAGGATGTGACATGTGTAGCTTAAATCTGTGACGGTTCATCTGCTGTGTGAGCGGTATCTTGAACGGAGTCCAGCAGCCCTTCCGTCAGCTGCATCCATATGCTATGCATGTGTTCCCTGCTAAGCACATCTTTTAAATTTAGTCCTTGTGGGTGCGTGTTCCACACTTTCTCCGTGTTTGTGGCTCTCTCGTGTGCGTTCTTCAGAAAAATACTCCTGTTCAGCGCAAAGACGGCCGCCAGCTCTTCAGATGCTCTCCAGCCCTTCAGCTGTCGCCTTGGTGAGCCTGCCCAGCTCCTCGCCACTCCTTGGGCTGCACCACAAGGTGCGGGCTCCCCGGGGCACCGTTAGTGCATCCCCGCTCCTTTGTTCGGAGGTGGTGAACATCCTGCTGGTGCTTGTACAGAGGTTTGCCCCCGCTTAAAATTTATGGGCTCCTAGGCGGAATAATCTGGGTATGGTGACGGCCCTCCCCACACAGCATCTTTTCTGGTGGATTAAAAACCTCACCCATCATTTTTTTTTAACCAACATTTATGACTAACAAGAAATTCCCTGTAACGTATCTGCCATATGGGATAAGGGGCGAGTGTTTGCATCCCTGAAAGCAACAGTTGCCTTCAGTAGTTCCCTCCCAAGTCTCCAAAGTGAAAGAACTTTGGCCATAAGGAGCAGTGAGCCAAGCAGAAGTAGGTGTCAAACTACCCACTAGCACAGTGGCACGCACACACAATAGGTTATAAAAGCCTTTTCTCCGGCAGGCATTTGTTCCCAAGGCTTCTTCTGGAACAGAACATGCTGCCCTACACATCAGCAAAGAATTTAAGAATCAACGAAACTAAGAAAATTAGAAGGGAGAGAAAATGAGAAATGCTTTTCTTGCAGCTAGCAAATGTGGAGGAGTGCTGCGCTGGTACTGGAGACTTGTATAATTCTTCGGGTTTGAGAGTTCAGATTTATGAAAGAAATGCTTAGCAATTCCCAGCGAAAGGGGGAGAATAAAGCCCAAACACTCAAAACGTAAGGAATCTGGACACAAAATTATGTGCTCATACTAAAATATGAGGAGAAGACAGAGTGGCAGAGTTCTCAGAATCATTGTTTGTACGTTCAGGAACTGAAATCTAAGCTAACACTTGAAAATCAAATAATGGTAAAACTTCAAATGCAGAGGGATTAAGGAAGCTGCTGTAGCTCTCATGGTAATCAGTGCTAGAAAAAAAAGTACGAAATCTAGATGTCTTCTAGTTTTATTGACACACTGTGTTTCCTCTTCCCACAGATAGCCCTACTGATGTGGTCGTCTTGCAAAGAGGGGGTGAATTAAAAAATAGCATATATTCAAATATTTAGCACATGCCCACAGTGGAACTCATGTTACCTAACTTCAGCAGTCAGAAAGTTGGAAACGGGATTCATCTGCCCAAATTTAGATTCCTACAGTGCACACGTCAACAGCTGAGCTAGTCATACTGGCTCCTTTATAGGCAGCGAAGAGAAACAAGCACTTCTGATGCGTAAGCACATCTCATCCTAAAAAATATGTCTAAAAGAGATCCCGCGAGTCACATGTAGAAGTAGCTTATTCTCCACCAACTATAAGGAGAGTCTAGAGTGCTAGCACCACAATGCAGGCTTTTGAAGTTCGGTGAGTGTCTCATCTAACCTGGTCATTCTGGTTGGGATGGCAGAGGAACAGCCACATCCAGGGGGCTCGATCCCCTCCCTCGGCTACCAACTGGTAGCCGGTGCGAGCTGCCCTCCGGGGGTATTTGCTGCAGGAGGGTGAAAGCCTCGGGGGATTGCTGAGGAGTGTGAGCTGGTAGGAATTAAAGTCATTTGAGCCATTCCTCATTCCCACACGGCTATTTCTGTGCTCATAATACGCTGCCTCTGGAGACGTGCAGGATGCTCAGACGGGCAGTGCCAGGAGAGGAAAGGACTCCAAGCACGAGCAAAATCCAAGCGTGACATTTTTGTTGGTGTATCATTTAAGCCGCTGCTTTCCCTGAAGCTTTTCCCGTCCTCCGTCAGAAGCTACCACTCCTGGCATTGGCAAGGAAGGGCAAGGGAAAGGAAGGGAGGCAGCACGGTGTGGGGGGTACTGCAGTAGGGTGGGCGGTGGGTTTTGGGGGTGACGGCGTTGCTCATCGCTGCGCCACGCTAAGCCAGGTGCAAGGTCTCCTGCAGTGCTGGGGTTTTGCTCAGGTGCGGCTGCGCACACAGCCAGCACCATCCTGGGGAGCTGCGGTAGCAGGGGGTGCAGAGGCATTCGTTTTTCACCTTCTGGACCCTTCTGCCTGATGGAAACACTTGGCCAAACACACATTTGGCTTCATTTTGCTCCATCCCTCCAGAGAGAAGTGCTGAGAATCCAACACCTCTTTTCCTGTTTAAACATTCTTTAATTACCTGGTGCATGCAAAACGGATCCTCATTAAATAGAATTTATCCTCAAACAGTCCTGATGAAGCAGTAGTAATTATTGCTCTCTGCCATTAGGCTCAGTCAGTCCCCGGGGAAGCTTCAGGAGAGCACGAAGAAGACGGGCATCCCTGCTCTCCCACCTCGGGACTCTGTTCTGGCTCTGTGTGGGCACAGCCCTGAACCTGGGGATGGGGGACTGCAGTACTGGGGGCTGAAAATGGGCAGGGTGGTGATTTGCTTTATTCTGTGCTCCTACAGCATCTCTCTGGGGCTCGCCCCGAGCCATGCTTGGCTGTATGAATGGTGCTGGGTGCTAGGGACAGGCACAGCTCCCCCTCCCTCTCCCCGGCTCCCGCAGACCTTGCTGCCTGCTGTCGGGCAGCAGCTGAGGAGGCGGCAGCAGCTGGAAGGCTCGCTGGGGGGAGGGCATCGCTTCTTTAATTCCTCCGGGTCCTTTTTGGGCTATCCCCATCTGCAGCTCACCCGCCGGGCTGTGCTCCTCCGGGGCCAAGCTTCGCCGGCTTCCACAGTGCATCACAGTGGATCGTCACGTTTGATAGGATCTAACGTTTCTCAGGGTGTCTGATCCGGTTTCGAGCCCGGTAACACACTTGTTCTCCACCGGTTCCTGTGGCAAGGAGATCCCCTGCTTGCGATGCTTTGTGTGCGAAAATGCGTGCAGCTGGCGGTGTATGCACCACCTGCTTGTTTCAGGGGAAACCCTAACCCTGCGTTACAAGAAACAGCAAATAATTACTCCCCGTGCATCACTGCAGCCCTTTCACCATTTCTGCTTTCCTAGGCACAGCTCTTTCCCCAGGTGGAGAAGCACTGTGGCGTCCTGCAGCATTCCTCTTTCTGCAAGGCCACTCGCTGCATACCCAAAATTCAGACCTCTTAAGCCGAAGCTCGAATCTTGCCTCTGCCCTGTGTCTCTGCCCACTCTATATGCGCATCTTTGTTAGGGCAGCTTCTGTCCACAGGAGGAGCATCTCCTTCTCCCAGTCCCTCTCCTTTCCTGTGGAGTCTGCCTTTCTGTCCTCTCCGGCTTTTCAAATTCGGTACCTGCAGGTTACAAAGCTGGATGCTTGCTTGTTCTGCTCCTCTGCTTGCAGGACACCTAATAATAGCAGTTACCTGGAACATTTAGTTCTCCAGGAGCTGCACAAACCCTGATCACTGCACTGGGCTCGTGAAGAAGTTGAATATTCAGTGTGGATTTGTCGGAAGGACTGGGAAGGCTGACAGCTCCCCCTTCTGCTCTGCACCCCCAGACTCTGCCCCTGCATTCCCAGCCATTCCCAGCGCCTTCAGCCCACGCCCCTGGGGCTGTGGCACTGTCCCCGTTACCCAGGAGCAGGGACTTCCCCGGCTGTGGTCCTGAGTCCAACCCTAACTGCCACACACTGACCCACAGCACACTCGGGAGCTGTTTTTGTTGTGCGACCGCAGCCTGTATTCCCGATATCATCGAGCATGACACAGCCGTGATGGTCACAATGTTGACAGGAGTAATTTTATGGAAAAGTAAAAGGAAAGCTGGAGGAGTGGGAAATGGGCGTGTGGGCTACAGAGCAGGGCTAAGACTGACCTCAGGACCTCCAGAGCATTTCCAAATGCTGCGTGCCCTTCTGGGGCAGGATGCAGACATATCACATGAAGCATCAGATGCTAGTCCTGCCTGGCGTGGGGACGCACACGGGACATCACCGTGAGGCACATCTTGCACAGAATATCTGCATGCAGGCAGATTACTTCCCCTTCGCTCCCCAGATCATCCTGCCTTCCACCTCAGCCTTAACAACTGGGATTCATGTAATTTGGAAACAGATTGAGTAGTGAAAAATAAATAAAACTCTACTGTGTGTCAGCAATGTTTCCTACTATTCCCGTAAGGTAGGTACCAAGCACACTACATAATACTGCTGGCATTAATAATTCCTGCCTTCTCCTCGATTCCATCAGTGCCATGAGTCTTGCTAAGTCTCACATGAAAAGCTCTGAATGTGATGGACTGTGCTGAGTTTGCCCAGAATTCTCAATATTCAGCTGAAAATAAACTAGAGCCCTGATGCCAAGTCTTCAGTGCTGATGACTTTGCTTCCATCTCAAGCAGAAATAAAAAAAAAGACAGATTTCTCTTTTTCTGCTGGAAGTTAGTCACATAATCCTGTAATCAGTCGAGTGCTGGCCTATCATTTGCAAATCAGAATAGATGTCAGGAGAAAAAATATAAAGACTGAACATTCGTTGCTCATCCACCGTAATCACCATAAATATATTCTTGCATCTGAGAGCAGAAGTGTCAGGTTGGTTCTATTTGCTGAAATTTCTTCACATTATTTTCTTAAACCTGGTTAATGCTCGCTCACAGGCATTTCATCTGCTAACAGAATATTAGCCTGTGAGCAGATCTGACTCGTCCCTCCCCCATCACACATGTAACATATTTATTTTTCTGTACTAGATCTAATTTGGAATCTTCCTGTCCAAAGTTGGCTGGGAGACACCTCCAGCCACCTCTGGCTCCATGACACTTCAGAGTAGCCATCCCAGGCTCCACACCACTGCCTCTTATATTCTCCAGCCTCCCTGCCATGTAACCCACCATCCCACTGACAACATGCATTTCCTAGACCTTCGCCTCGGTCTATGCCTTTCTCTTACCCTCTTTCTACTGTATTCTCTCCGTATGTTTAAAAGTCTTCCAGACATTTCTCAGGCACCACATCTTTCCAAATACAGCAGTAATCACATCGCCTTTTCCAACTTCCCTTCATTTCCTACAGACACCTAGAAGTGCTTCTTTCCCCTTTCATTTCCTTCCCCTGCACCTCTGCTGGGGCAGGCTGTGATGCCGGAAAGCACTCCTCCCCGCATCTCACCCATCACCAGCGAGATCCCCATGTTTCATCGCTGTCCTTGCTACCTGCCACAGCTAAATAAATGAAGGAAATGGCAACATGCCAGACCCTGAGTCTGAGCCAGCAGATGGTTGTACTAGGTGCACTTTCAGAAGGGTCTCTGGGCCCTGTCTGCAGGTATTACACAAATATCTACCTTCCTCCTAACCGTGGAGGAATGGGGAACTGGGGGCTAAACTCCCTGGAAGCAGGTAATGGGCAACCACCTAACAGCTGGTCCTGAGCTGTGGGTCTCCTCCAGTGACCAGAGAGGAGAGCCCTCCAGACAGAGAGCCCCCAGAAGTGCCAGGAGAGAGAAGAGGTGGCAGCATGGTGCCCTCAGACACCTGCCCTTTCTTTCATGCTTTTCTTTCTCCTCCGTTTTTCCTCCCTTTGCACTCCCTTCCCCATGAGATCTCCTCACACCTTCCCTGTCTCCTCCCGATGACACAAAACTGCCGTGCTGGCAGGCCTGGGGCTGTCGATGAGGCCCCACGTGAGTGCTGCCATCGTGCTCACACAGGCCCCAGGTCCCGCACATCTCAGGCTGCCAGGAGCAGCAGGAGCCTGCACAGCATCAGCTACGCTCTGTTCACATTTGGGGGTTAATTTGTAATCAGGAAGGCTGGAAAGTCTCTCTTTTTTTTTTTTTTTTTTAATGGAAGTTTAGATTCTGCAGAGGCAGAGGATTTGCCAGGGAGGGAGAGGTGCGCTGTTCGCTGACATCAGCCAGTATGTGCAGCACCGCTGAGGTAAAGCCCTGCTGAAGCCAACACAATCTGTAGCTTTCATGGCTGTTTGCGTGTCAAAATTAACAGAACGGGGAAGGAAAGAAATTACATCTTGCCCTAGTGGCTTGTTTTAATTCTGCAAACTGTCTTGGTGTCCTCAGCCACAGCTGGCACATAGCAGGAGTACGGTCTTTTTCCTTGACGAAGATAGGGCCAATTTATAACGACACATAAACCGTCCTGACACAGTGAGCCAACAGGCCAGGTGCTTGGCATTTCTGTCCTGGAGAGACAGGAGGTTTTAGGGAATGAGGCTCTCTCAGCTTCATTTATTCGGGGCCCTGTGGGTGTCCCAGCTCCTGGCACTGCGGACAGAGCTCCTCGGGCGCGCTACCTGAAGGCCTGCAGCTGAAATGGCTGCTGGACCCCTGGCTCCAGGTCCACATTGGAAGCACAAAAAAGTGAGATACTCCCATCTAACGTAGGACTGGTACTTCTCTGCAGGGAGAGCTGGAGGATCAGAGCCATGTGGGCCTCAGCAAGCTAACGGGAGTATGGCCTGGTCCAACGGCTTTGGCCTAAGCCTGCAGGGGTGAAGGACAACGCAATTTGGAGAGGCCCTGCTGGATCCCCACTGCTGTGGGTGACCACAGCTCCTTCCAGGAGAGCTGCAGGCTCCTGGGGGTCCAGCGTTGCTGTCACAGGCACTAGACAGACACAGCTGGGATCAGCGACTGAGGTGCTATTCCAGACCAGGGAGCCTAAATGGATTTTAAAATATGCATTGCTTTAAAGGTGAAGAAGGAAGCAAGGTGACATTTTTAACTTGGACGTGGGTCCATCCTTGCAAGACTTTCTCAGACAAACAGCCTCTGGAAGGACCTATGCATGGTTTGGGATGAACAGTGTCTGGAAACATGGCATGGGCTGATTTTTATCAAACCTGACTTAACGGTAACAGAAGGATGGAAAAAAAAATGTCAAAGCAGTTCAGAGTCCAGGTATTTTGCACCACAGAAAGGCAAAGAGCAATGCTGGTGTAGAAGGCACCAGCAAGTCCTCAGTCCATCTGTGCCAACCTGATATCCTACATCATGGAAGATAAAATCAGCTGGAACAAGCCCAGGGACGTGCTAGAGGGAACAGGCAGCCTCACGCAGAAGAAGGAGGAGGAGCTCGCCTTGTTAAAGCTAGCAAAACAAAGGATCTGATTGCTGCCTATAAACATATTGGGGGTAGACACCAGGGAAGGAAAACAGCTGTTATGCTGAAGGACAGCACTTGCACGAGAACAAAAGGGTATGAACAGGCCATGAATACATTTGTGAATTTGATTACAGGACACGGTGCCTACAATATCAAAGGACTTGCCTCGGTGACCAGGATGCCCCATTGGTTTTAAGTTCTGCAGCGAATCCCCTGTCTGTTGTTCCTGATTAGTTTTTCTGCTATTAGCTTTATACTCATTGCCAGCTAGTCATTTTTAATTCCTCAGGGTGTAACATCCTTGTATATTTGTCATAGGAAGGATATATTTAGAGCAAGTGCACCTAACCCCCACCACCCACATCCCAAGTCTTGCAGGAAATGGGAAAAGCTGTTCCTGATGTTGGTGGGAGAAAGCCAGGGAGATAAAAGAAGGGACAGCATAAATTGCAACTTGTGGTAAGAGCTACATGAACTTTAAAAACTGGGGCTGCTGCTGAAACTTGCTTACATGCAGGGGCAGCGGTATGGATGAAAGAAATCCCTACAGATGAAACACAGAAACTGTTGGGTGAAGACACATGGAAAGTTTTTTGCACTTGGGAAAACTGTGATGAATGCTTATATTTTTTTAATATTGTGCTAGGAAGGCGGGGAATGTTTGTGTCCCCGTTGGACCAGGAGGCATCCTCCTGACTTGCTGCATCCCAGAGGCTGGGGCGGTGGAGACAGGGCCAGCAACTTGGCCACTTCATTAGAGCCCCCACCGCCACGTGCGTGAGTCGATGTGCATGCTGCCAGGGCTCTGGGGAGGCAATGTGCTACTTGCTGTGGTTCTGGACTCATTTTCTGGGCAGAGACTCCTCCATCAGTGACAAATCATTTTTAGTTATTTTGAGAAGAAAAGAATGTGCTTTTCTATGTGGGTTTCTTTGGGCTCCAGAAACTATAAATGTCTTCATTTTTAAGTGTCAGCCTTGACACGCACAGCTGATTTAGACCTCAGTGATAAATATATCTGCTCTGCTATGTATCATTTTTTGGAAGTTCTAATTGAATTAAAATTGTGTACTACGTGGGCAGGCTGTGATAGGTAATTAAGTTTATTGATTATGCCGCAGCTCGTTTTGTCAGATGTACAGCGCACCCTGCACTGTAATTGCTAATATATATACTGGACAGAGCTAGTCTCAGATGGTACGAACTGGCATAAGGCCATTCCTTCAGCAACAGCTTTCTCCAGTTCGGGACTTCGTGTTACCGACGAAGCTGTGTTCGTAGGCAAAACAGACGAACCTTGTCTGGCTTGGGAATGTTGTAAAATTAGACGTTCATCTATCTCAGCAACCAGGTGGATTGAATGGTCCATAAAACTCCTCTCTAAGCTTGTGGTGATTTACAGGTTCACATGGAGGTTATACTGAGTTTCCACTTTCCAGCCAGAAGCAGAAATTGCATTTGACTGAGGACCACACTATGCACTGTCAGACTTTTATTCGAAGCCCTAAATTCAATGCAGAATTTGTTGGGTAGCAAATCAAGAATATATATATGTGTGTGTGTTTGCAGAGCATTTCTTCTCCAGCAGCACAAATACCAGATTTTATCCAAAACAGTCATACTTTTTCATAGAGTAAGAAAAATACAATTTGATGGCAGTGATAAAATGAAACAGGGAAGACTTGGAACTCTGGGAAAGGGAACCCAGGAGAGATTTGGTGGGCTCCAGGTGCTGATGCCAAAAAGTTAGTTCAGTAGTTAAAAAGTTAGGTTCGGTATCTGGCCAGATACTGATTCCACATCTCTCTAAATGAAAAGAGAGGGGTTCCTAGTTGTGGGGAGCATGCAGCGGCACTGACGTCTGCATCACAGCAAGGGCATGAAGATCTTAATCCAGCAGACCTCAGGAGTCACTGAGGAAGCCTACGGGAGTTCTGCTGAAGTCAATGCGGCCACTCACGGTTTTAAAGCCCCTCTTTTTTCTCTTGAGCTCAACCTTCAAGGGACTGAAAAACTTTTGAAAATCAGGTAGTGGGCATCCAGTTTAATTTGGAGTAATGCTTTCTCTCCCTCATATAACACACCTAAGCTTCAGAAACCAGACAACACAAGAAATTAACTTGTATCTCCTGTAGCGTGGGATATATATTGCCTCTAAGACTTTACCTTGAAGGTGGGAGAGATTTCCTAGCCAGAAGACTGAAAAATACCATGAGAAATGGCTCTGAAAGTGTCATTTCTGAAATGTGATAATCCTGTTTCAAGGAGAAGAAAGCAGTAAGCCCATTTTGAAGTATACTAAAGGATTTTATTTTATTTTTTCCTTTTGGCCTCTCCCTCCCTATCCAAATCCTTGAGTCTGTTTATTGCCTCCTCCTTATGACTGAGATGCTCCATCGCTGAATGGCTGCTTATCTGCTGGGTCTGGCTGCTTCTAAGCACTTCAGCTTTTAAATGTGCATGCAGAGAATGTGCCATTAGGGAGGGAGGTGCGGCTGGAAGGGAAGTCAAGGCTGAGGTTATCTCCTCTGAATGTGAGACATGATGCTTAAGATGTATCTTTATTTTCACATGTAATAGAGTGTTTTTTAAACCTCTGCTAAACTCCTAAGGTGTTTTCATGGTCTATGCTCAAAATGCACTGGGAAAACAAATGGCAATGCGCCATTTCATGCTACCTCATATTCTGGACAGAGTCATTACTTAAAATCTTATTTTAAAAATAATAATAATAATTAAAAAAACATTCCTAACCTCTTGCCACTTTGTATGCTACCGCTGCTATGTGACAGCCTGAGCCAGCCAGTGTCGTACATGCTCTGAAGGGCTGAAGCGTCCTGAGCTGATCCGTTGCACTTTCAGGCTATCAGGGTTGACAAGACATTCCCCGCCAGCTGTGCCCTTAATGGGACCTAAGTGATGCTCCTTGTGGCCAGTCCTTTTCCTCCAAAGCTGAGCAGCTGAGACAGGAACAGTGGGAGATGCATTTACCGGATGTTTGACTGGCAGGTTTTGGGTTGCTCTGCCCCATAGCGAGCTCCTGACAATTTTATAAATCTCGGAGGTGGGAATGAGAAATCCATCCCCAGGCCCTGTAGGAAGGCCCATTGGCGGTGCCTGTGGAGGCAGCACATCCCTGTGGTGGTCCCATTGGGTCACTTTTCCATGTTCGTCCTTCCAGAGGCAGAACTTGCAGAGACAGAGAGTTGGTGAGCCCCCTTTTTGGCCCTAGGAGCACCATTTTCCCCACCATGTCCAAGTGCCCTATCCAGAAAGCTGGGGAGGGGCAGGTCTTCAGGGAAGACTGCTGCCAGGGGACAAAAACGGGGGCCCTGGTGTCTTCCTTTCCCCTTTCCCAGGGCACCACAGGTACCAGGCATAGGTATCCTGCAGGTTGGGGCTCAGGGACTCGCTGATTTTTTTCATTTAACAGTCCTCAGTAGATGTTTTTCTTCATTGAATTCCTTCAGCCGTGCTTCGACTCCGTCCAAGCCATACGAACGTGCAGCAGCCCTGCAGCAGTGGCCTACAGGAGCAATTTATAGTGCTAAAGTACGTCTACCATTAAAAAAAAAAAAGTGAGTTTACACTCAAAAAAAAAAAAAAAGGCAATCAACAACAACAACAACAACAAAAAACACAAACATTTAAGGGCCAGAAGCTTCAGTCAACGAAGCTCTCTTAAGCTGCCATTGATGATCTCTTCCACTGCACCTGCTTTTCATTGCGGAGAGCAGGTTTTTTAGGTCTGCTTTGTTGTGTTTTGGAAACGCAGGGATCTGGGAGGCTTTGGTATACCCTAACCCCGTGGGACTGAGGGTTTTTTGCCACCATTTTCTGCCCATCGGCAGTTAGCTGTGGGCTAACTCCTGCTTTCCACGCTGAGACCCCTCAGAGGGATCACCAGAGAAATCTCTCCTTTAATAAGCTCCAAGAAATCTGCAGTTTCTGTTTCTCTGGCAAATGCCTATGTTAAGAAGAAGCTGCTAAGCTGACACAGCCGAGCTTATGGGCTGGATGCGCCAGCAATGATAAGAGGTTGGGAAAGCGATCTTAGGAGAGAAAGGGTGAATTTCTCATCAGTCTGTTTTAGCCATGAAAGAGAGGATGTTCCTGGAGCGTACTCTGCGTCTGCTTAGGGAGATGACGAGATTTTCAAAATGAATAAATGGAGGTGTACCAGGGAGGGAGAGCCGGGCACGGATGGGAAGCAGTCCACTCACGGGGAGCAGGGCGATGGCCCTCGTCTCCAGCACTGTGCAGATGGGCTGCCCGGTCTCCTGGGAACAGAAGCACCTGCTCCTCCGCCCTCTTTCTCTCAGCCCCACAGACCCCCTGCCTCAAACCCGTCCTCGCAGCTCGAGATCAGGTGGGCACGGGGAAAGGGGAGCCTGATGGATATTCACCTCAGCAAAGGCGGTACAGGATGTATCTGTGCAGATGGCATCGGAAGATGTTTCAGTTGTTCAGGGGGAAGGAAAGTCTCCTATGGAAATGCAGTCTTCAGCCCGCTGATAAAGCTGCGGCTGAGCGCTTGGGGCAGTCGTGTTTTTCTCCTGCAATGCCAAGGAGAGATTTACAAGTTCTTGAAAGCCATCTGACTGCAAACGGCCTCTGAGATCCGGGCAGGACTCTCTGCGGGTTGCGAAAATGACTGCGCTTTCAACTGTTCTTCAGTCTGTTGGGTACATCGCCGGCAAATCAATCGTATTTAAAAATGGGCCTCTTACTGCAGAAACTGGAGTTTTCCATTATTTCGCCATAGGCCGTGCTTCCAGAACACAACTGCCACAAACTGATTTTTCTAGAAGAAGCATCGGCCCCGTTCCCCAGTTCCTACCGCAGGTTTTTATGCAGTTCATTTAAATTAATTTCTTGGAGAAAAATAACATCTGCTGCCATTTCATGCAATTCGATCTATTTCTCTCTCTTAAGGGAAGAATTCATGCCCTTTATATTTACAGATAATGGAGTTAATATGGAAATTAAATTAAACTGTGGTGTAAAGTGGGGAGATAAGAGGGTCAGTAAATGAATTGTAGATGTTTGTTGAGCTGGTAATCGCATCCAGCACACTTACGATAAAGAGACACAGGTTCTTTTATGTAACTTCCTATTTTCTAATAGCACCTTTAAGAAAGGACCGCAAGAAAAATGCGTAAACAGAGCACTGAGACACAACTGCTTTTTAAAACATTTGCATAAAGGACAGGGAGCCTCATGCTGCACTACAGAAAATGTGAGCCTTAAAGTAAAACAAACACCACAGCTTGTTAACATAACAAACATTACCGCTTTAATATCTTGTTATTGGAACATCAAAGCAAGTTGGAGTCAAACCTCTAGGTATACCAGCTCCTGCAAATAAAGAGAAAATCTTGTTCCCACACACTGGCTAGCCGGCTGCACGGAAAACACCACTAAAAGCACCCATCGGAGGGAAATAATCACTCCCAGGGCGAGCTGCTTGGCAGGGAGGTGGCAGCAGCCAGCTTAGCTCAGGAACCTGAAGGCTTTTTGCTAGCTGCTTCAGTAAACTTTTCCCGGTGCTTCTGGTTTTAAACCTCTCTTCAGCCACTGCTGCACTGCCCCGTCTCTCCGCCAGACTTCTTCAGGCGGGATCCAGGTGCTTTACCCAGGTTGTTAACCAGAGGGAAGTCGGTCTGTATCTGCCCAGCCCTTCAGGCCACCCTCAGCACCGGTTAATTCTCGATCCCACTCCTCAGTTTAGCCATGGGCTGGTGTCTCTCAGCGTACCACCGAGGACATCCTCCAGCTCTAGTGGTCTTCTCCTGAGACCTGATTAATCCCCGTCTGCTGGTAGCAGCCCTCGCGTCAGCCTGTGCTTGCCTCCCTCCTAGCCTCCATGGGAAAGCCTATGCTGTGCTGTTTTTTAAAGCTTTTCCTACCTAGAGTCTCGTAAAGGATAAAAACGAAGAAAGCATCATTTGAATTTGCAAGCTACCATCTTCCAGAAGTGGAAAGGCATCCTTGGGACACCTTCCTCTCTTCCCTCCTCCAGGTGGGAAGGAAGAAACAAGTAATTGCCTATTCATAAGCTAGCATCAGTTTTCCAGGGAGCGTAATACTCTGAAAGAGGGTACACAGAGAATAGCGGTGATGAGGAAAATACTAGCTCCGATAATTCAGGCTCCCGGATGGAACACACGCATAAAAAGTTAAATCCCCATTTTTCCAGCCTACCGGTGGCGTTCTCCCTTGCCATGCCCGTATCTGGCTCACAGATAAATGCAGTCGGCTGAAAAGTGTCCAGAAAATAAGACAGAACGTGTTCCTCATAACGTGCAATATTGACTCTGGAGACCCTACAGCAGAGCAGGAGCATGGGCATGGGCTTGGCTGTGCTTGGAGGCTTCTCCGGCTCCTCAGCCTTCCAGGGCTCGAGCCCTTTTCTGCACCCCTTTCTCTGCTCACACAGCTTTGCTGTCCCCATTGTCACCCTGGAGGATGGAAAACAGCTCTCCTGAGCCTGGATGTAATTTTTAGTCATTACGTTGGTAATCTTTGCCCAGAATACGTTTGTCTTGGGGCAGAAACATGTGAGATGTTCTAGGCTCCCTTCCCAGTCATACTTTCTCCGGCAATATGCATAGATTTTAATGTCTTCCTGCCAGTTTACAATGCCTGAAAATGAACTGTTTGTGGATGGTCTTAAATCCTGCCTGCGCGTTGCTGTTTATGGTTGTTTATCCATTAAGAGCCCCAACTGTCTTTACGGCATATATTAGGCCACAGGGATATTTTAAGAACCAGACAATAAAGGCTACTGCACAGGTAGTAAAGGGGTTTATTTCTTTCTGATTCCTTCCCCGGTCAGTGTCTGCTCTGGTGTTCCCACCGAATGGACAGGGAGGGTGCTTGGAGGCATTGCCAACAGCTGGTTTTTAAAGGTAACTGGAAAGGTCTCGGAGAGGAAGGAATTGGGCCTTCTGCTGCCTCAATATGTACCCTGAGGACCTAAAAGCTTTATTTTGTCTTATTAGCTGCACCCTCAGGTGTGGGGAAGTCACTTAGTAAATAAATAAACAAATGAAACAAAGCATTTGAGGGACTGTCCGGATTTCTTGCTTGCAAGGAAGAGGTATTCTGGCCCTGCACTCTGTCAGTGTGGGCGATGTCGGGTGAAATGATGGTGCTGAGAAGTAGCAAGGGCCACAATAAATCCCTGATATTCTAGCCTTTCTCCTTGCTAGCAGCTGTAACGGGAAACGGGAAAGAAATACAACAAAACTATAGCAATGTAACCTTATGGCCCAGGCAATCCCTGATGGAAAGCTTAAACTACAAATTAGGTCATAAAATAAGTTCCATTGTGCTGTTACGGCTCTGGTTCGGCTGAGGACCTTGGTGCTAATAATCCGCTCTGTTGTTTCCACCCATTTATTTTTATGGGTCTCTCAAAAACACAGTTGCAGATCAGATCTACTGCTATGTTCAGACACCAAAACAAACCCTTTCGTACCTCCTCGTCTGCAATCCCACAGCTCGGGTAAGCAGCGAGGCAGCCCCTGACATTGGGAAGTCGACGCCTGCAAATGCACCGGAGCAGCTCTCCCAGAGCCAGGCTCTTGTCGCCAAGCGCTGTGTGGGCATTTTCATTCCAGAAGAAGAGCCGCTACCCCAAGAGTTATTCCAGAATAACTATTTTGGTAAATTTCCAATTGCAGGCAAGCCCTGAGCTTTTCAGTCACGACTGGAATGAATCATTCATTGCGTTAGGAGAATGCAACAACCCTGCATATAGAGCGTCTGAGTCTTCTTGGCTCAGAAAGCTACGCAGTCCTGAGTGGAAATGTGAGCAACCCCTGCAAATTGCAGGTAAACTCTTCTTCACTTCAGTAGTTCTCACTTCTGCAAATGGTTCCACTGAAGTCAAGGCAACTGCTCAAAGGCTTAAGTGATACCCAGCATCTGAGACCTGTGAAATGGAGAGGAGTGAATTAATTGCATCAGGGAGCAAAGTATCTGTGAAGGAGGAGGCAGGCAGGGAGGTGACTTATCTGCTCCTCGAGAGGGAGGCAGGCAGAAAAATTGTAGTCAGGACACTACACGGTGGCAGGTCTGCTCAGGAGCGGGCGGCAGAGTTTTTGTCCTCCCCCTTTGTCCCACAGCAACACCCTGACCCGCTGTGGCACATGCTCTGGACTCGGGTCAGGGGTGACACCTGAACTCCGCACGGTGCCCACCAGCACAGCAGCTCTCTCTGGCCTCGCTCCTCATGCAGGTGCCGTTTCCATGCCTGACATCTCGCTGCGTTCCCCCTCATTGCGCCCTGTGTACAGCTTTGCAAGCTCCAGTGTCACCTCCGTGTTGCAGGCCAAGGGGGGCGATCCTGTCCCTCTGTGCAGCCCTGGTGAGGCCACACCTGGAGCACTGTGACTAATTCTGGGCTCCCCAGTACCAGAGGGACACGGAGCTACTGGAGTGAGTCCAGAGGAGGGCTACGAAGATGATGAGAGGCCTGGAGCACCTTCATATGAGGACAGGCTGATAGAGCTGGGCCTGTTTAGCCCGGAAAAGAGAAGACTGAGGGGAGACCTCATCAATGTGTACAAATATCTGAGGGGAGGGCATCGACAGGATGCAGCCGGTCTCTTTTCAGTTGTGCCCAGTGACAGGATGAGAGGCAACAGGCACAAACCGATGCACAGGAGGTTCCATCTGAATGTGAGGGGGCACTTCTGTACTGTGAGGGTGACAGAGCACTGGGACAGGCTGCCCAGAGAGGCTGTGGAGTCTCCTTCTCTGGAGATATCCAAGCCCCGCCTGGATGCCATCCTGCACAATGTGCTAGAGGTGATGCTGCTCGGCAGGGGGGTCGACTAGATGATCTTCAGAGGTCCCTTCCCACCTCACCCATTCTGTGATGCTGTGATTCTCCTAAGCTGCATGCTGACACTGAAATATTAATTTTTGGTACGGTAAGGTCTACAACATTTAGATTATTTTTTTAATTACTTTTTAAGTAAAAATCTCTGCTAGTTTGGCTGCACAACAAGAAAAGCAGGCCGAGAAAAAGAGGCACTGAACCCATTTGGGTGCTAGGAAGAAACACCCAGTGCTGGCGCTTCCCTAAACACCACAGCTGGGTGGCTCCCCCTTGTCCCAGCCCTGCAGCCGCGCTGCTCTGAGGAGGTCTCAGCCTGGCTTGTCGCTGCTGGCAGATCATGCCCTGGGCTCGTGCAGCTCATCAGAAAACAAGCTACAGCTATTACAGTCCCTGTGACAATGCTGGCAATCACTGGAGAGG
Source organism: Heteronetta atricapilla (assembly GCA_011075105.1). Taxonomy (NCBI): domain Eukaryota; kingdom Metazoa; phylum Chordata; class Aves; order Anseriformes; family Anatidae; genus Heteronetta; species Heteronetta atricapilla. The sequence continues at coordinate 80,926,129 of CM021733.1, forward strand.
CAGGCAGCTTGCAGCATGCAGGCAGTGAAAAGCCTTTTTGGCTGCTGTGCAAGGAGGCAGCAGCAGAGTCACCTGCACCTGGGACAACCCGCAGGCTTTGGGGCATCAGCAATACCCAACAACACTCTCTATCCACATGTTAGCATCTCTCCAACTTCTCTTTGGACCACCACTGACCAGCCACTTTGATTTTGCGTCCCTTGATGACAGTGATATATTCTTCCCTCGGAGTGACTGCAGTCAATTATTGCTTCTGTTCTCCATTGCCTCCTGGAGTTTTCACACTCCATTTCGTTTGCCATAATGTTGCCCAGCTTTCTCGCTGTCTAAAGATCCTTCTGATGTTCCTTGCAATTCTCTCTATTTTTGACATGCTGCTGCAATTGTATTTCAAAATATGTCATTTTCCCTATTCTCTTACACTTCCTATTCACTATGGCAGAACATGATCAGGCCTGGATACTACGGAAAGCCTGAGAAAGAGAAGAAACACCTGCCACACAGAGCCACAACCCCTTTAATATAAGCTCCCACATTTTTTCATTTTGGAAAAAACCCTAGGGAGTGGTATTTCATGTGGTAGTGCCTCATGCTGTCTGTGCTGAGTTCCTTTTTCCTCGGTGGGTGTCCTTTCACATGACTTCGGATATAATCGTCGGAGTTTTTTTGTCTGAGAGCCATTTCTGCTTTTATCTCTTGGCTATAATTAAATTGCTTTTCTTTTACAGGGGCTGCTGGGTTAGTGCATCTTGTTTTAGGGAAAAACATACACTGCGCTAAAGGATCCCGAGCAGGCACTTACCCAGAGCAGCTCGTGGGCATCTTTTCATCTGTAGAGCTTTGGTCTGTCCCAGTAATCCAGGGCAAACACAGAGGAAACAGCGAGTAAGTCTGGTGAGACTCATTTTCACACTCCTCTCAGTCATCCTCTGGAAAGAAGCAGCCTGGTCTTAGAGGACCAAAAAAAATAAAAAATAGTAAAAAAAAAATCTGGAGAGGGATGAAAGAAATTTGGAGGAGAGACTAGGTAAAGGAAAAAGCAAAATTACAGACAAAGCAGCAGAGAGGATGGGGAAGTGATGTTCGACAAGCAACTGAGAAAAAATACAATCCCAACCCGGCGTTATTAGGATGCGGGCTATCTTTTGGCACACTTTTCACTGAAAGGAACAAAAACACATTTAGATGGATACCTAAATAAATAAAATCTTTCCAGTCTTCCTTAATCTCACATTGTCTTATTAAGAGCTCAGATTCACAAAGAAAATCCTATTAAGCTACATGTACACCCCAGCAGTAATGTTTGCTTCTAAAGATGTCTCTCTCCTCCGCACTCCCAAATCACTTAAGAGGCTTTTATTAAATTTCAGAGTTAGATAGCTTTCCTTTGCAGACAGCCCAGGAGTAGGAAATGCCGGCTAGTAAAGAGCAAGGGAAGGCAGGCAGTATTGAATCAGGAAATAAAAGGAAGAATAAATAAATAAATAGACACGGTCGAGTTCTCCTTCCTGGCCCCGCTGACAGTGATACGAGGTCTCTGTTGCGTATGGCGACCCGACTGCATGACAAACCAGGCCCCATCAGCACGGTGAGAAAGGAGCAGGGTTTTAACACCCAGTTGTTTCACCACCCAGCTATTTCCCGTGCCGCAGCCGAGGACCGAGCCGTGAGAGCGGCCCCAGCGCTCTGGTGCATGCATGCACGGAGCAGGGACGGGCAGGTTTTCCTGCTGTTGTGCTGAGGCCAGGCAGGCTAATACCTGATAATCAGATTTTTATTTTTATTTTCTGGAGGACAAACAGGGAAAGATCTTGCTTTGCTTCACCGAGTTAAACGCCGATAAATCTCTATTTATCATAGCACAAACATTAGATGAGCACGGGGGAAGGACGAACTCTCCTGCATCTCCATGCGGGACACTGCCCCGTGCCCCAGCAAGGCTCCCAGCCCCATTCCACCTACCCGGGAGCTCTCTTTAATTCACATATGGGCTAATTTGCGCTGTTATTTCCCTCATCAATAGCTTATTAATGCGGGCTCCGAGAGCAAATGGCAGCGTATGGATTTCTCCCGGGCATCACCTCGCGGAGAGAGGTGAAAGCCTGGGCGCTGTGCATCGCATCCTCATCTCCTCGGTGATTCAGATGGAGCAGGGCTGGAAAACAGGTCCCGGAGGAACCTGCTCGGACGTATCGCGTGGTGCACGAGGCGCTGCGGGGAGGCAGATGCTGTGGTATCGATCGTCTCTTGGTGAGAGAGGAGGGGAACGTCAGCCAAAGAAATTAGGCTTGTGAATAGCAGATGAGGAGGAAATAATGAGAGAACTGGTGGAGTAAATGAAGACATAAAAGCATGTAATACAAAGAAAGAAGCATTTGCTCTGACCCCCGTGACCTACTGTGGTATTAGTGTATAGTTTTAGTAGTGTAATGATCATTAAGGCACTGATCTCCATTACCAGGCGCGTGGAGATTTCTCTCCCTCGCACAGGGCTCTGCGTTTCAGCCTGGTATTAATGAGAATTGGTTTCACATATCGTTACAGTTCCCCGGCTTAATCATCTTTGAGCGTATTGTGTGTTCAAATGTTGCCATTTCTGTCCGCGCAGCGAGCCAGTCATCTTTAACAGGTTGTTTTTTCCACTGTCTCGGCACAATCTCTTTCAGCGTCCATAAGTGCTGTCGTCGTGGCCAAGGAGCGAGGCTCGGTGCTTCCACACAGGCGTGTGATGATTCCCTGTGACAAATTATGTGACAAATTATTATATCCTTAATGGTGCACGCCTGGGTGTGGCCGCATACCATACAAACGCATCAAGCAAAGCTAGCCAGGAATTTTCCAGCAAAACCAACCTTGGTACAAAATCTGAGAGGGGAATAAAACTGAGGTGAGGCTGCAGGAGCGGGCTGGGCTCAGCAGGGCCCCGCATCGAGGTGATGCTGGGGCGAGGGCGGCTTCCCCGGCCCCAGCTGGGGCTCGGCTCTGCTGAGGGAGCCCAAAGCCACAGGGGCTCGCTGGGACTGGAGGCTGCTCAGCGCCTGGCTGGGGCATCCCCAGGAGACAGGGGCAGCTGTTCCTCTGTTCTGCACCAGGGAAAATAAAGAATGGGAATGGTTTGGTTTTCGCAAGCCGTTCTTTTTCCCTTTCCCTCGCTCCCCACAGATTTCCCTTGTTTAAAAAAAAAGTGGGGTTGGGGGGAATGACTCATTTTTCTGCCAAACCAAACTTTTTTAAATGTCAGGCTCTCTTGTGGAATAGAAGTCCTGTGCCTCAACCAGCTCTCGGCAGAGACATTTCAAACCAAGGCATCTGCAGCATGCTCAGTTTCCTTAGTTACATGCCACATGCATCCAGGTAGTAAGGGCAAGGGTCTGACACAGCCGATACAGATTTTGAGAGCATTTGAGTCCGGCTTTCATTTTTAGGGAAGTGTAGAGCATGTGTCCATAGCCAGGAAGTCAGCAGCAAGGGTACTGCTGACCTTGCCTCTCTTCCACCCCCCTTATCAGATCAGCACTTTGGCAGTTTCTGGTTTCCATTGTTTGGAGGAAACAATGTTTTCCCACTGTTTGGAGCGTGGCAAGGAAAGGGATGATTTAGAGTGTGCTTGCTTCAATGTCCCAGCTGTACATGCAAGGCTAAGAGCACATACCCTGGACAGTCTGACCTTTTGCATCAGCTAGAAGGTCCCCCTCTTCCAGGTCAGCAAACCCTGGACGATAATCCAGACGTAACGTCGGGTCTCCTTCCTGGCATATTGCCCTTTCTTCTTCTCTGCCTGGCAATGTTTAGGTCTAGGTCACTGAAGACTGAGTTTCCTTCTCTGGAGAGCAGATGTATGCCCCTCACACTGGTGGGAGCAGTAATTCATAAGCCACGTCTGCTCTAGCTGGGTTCCGACAGAACCAGGCAGCACCAGTGCTGCTCAGCATCTCCAAAACATCCCCAGATATTACCTGCTCCTAGAGGCCGCTTTCTCTTGGATGCCTCCCATCTACACAAGTGCAGACAAAGCTGTGAAGCATGGACCTGACAACACAAAGGTGCTTGCCAGGATCTGCAGAGTCTGAAAGCTCTTGGTGACCTAACCCATTTCTGCGGCATGTGGGTGTCTTCTGAGAGCAGCTCAGCTGGGGAAACTCACGGGGTGAGCGGAGAGGCAAGGCGGCTGGCAGGGCCCTGGCAGCAGGGCTGGTGATGAAGCCTGGATGAGTTATGAGCAGGCTCTGGGGAGGCTGCAGGCAGGCACAGAGTTTACCTGCAGGGAAGAGAAGCAGCCCACCTGCCCAGGGGGCTCCTAAACGTTGTGAGCCTGGGCACAGGGGGTTGGTTTTTTGCAGGTCCCTGTTTGCACATCACCATTCGCAGCCTGGCCCCTCCTTGTCCCTGCGGGCTGCAGCCCCCTGGCCACCTCTCTCCTCTGCAGAGGGTCCCCTCTCCTTCCGCTGCCAAACCCTGCAAAACCCACCAAAATACCTCAGTTTTTGGAAAGAGAAACAGCAAAAGGAGTGCTGGAGATGGACGGTGTCCTTAGAGGACAGGCACACGTCATGCCCGCAGGTACAGGCGATTTGTCATTGGAAAGAGGGAGACACCGGGTGAAAAAAGTCACAGGGAAAAACAAAGAGGAATAATTACGTGCACAGCACGGGTGCGGAGTGCATCTTTAAAAGAGTTATTCGGGACAGGCTGTACTGGTGCTGGATTATAAAAAGGACTGGGTAATTTTATAAGCAATATAATGCTTCTGTAGTGTGCGAATATATCTCAGGCTTCAGAAAGTAAGGTACTCAGCTTACAAAAATAAAATCTCCCACTTCTATCATATGATTATACAACTTGCTGGATCAATTGCTGTCCTTTTTTATTTTTAATTTTACATTTCCTCAGGCCTTGGGTACCACCTAGCACTGGCGGTTGAATATGAACTATTAATGGAGCAGCGGCTGGCATCCTAATGGGGAAGATCACATTTCAAAGAGGAAAAAGAAAAGAAACGTAAAAACCAACCAAACAACATTGATTTGTTGTTATGTTCATCGATTGCTCCCCTTTCCCAACAGAAACGAGATGTGCTGTGAGCCCACTGCTTGTCCTCCGCCCGTCCATCAGCACGCCGGGGCCACCTTCTCCACGAGGACCTGTGCCCGGGCTGGGGGACAGGCCACCAGCTGCCCACAGCCACCTCTGCTTCTCCCCTGGGGGCACTGGGGGGGCTGCAGAGGAGTGGAGTCCTGTGGCAGAGGCAAGGAAAAGACGGGGAAGGGCTGTGATGGGTTTAGGAGACATGAGCAGAAAGGGACCTTTGGTTGGGGGAGGCTTGGGAGAAGCTAAAATTGGGATAAACTGCAGGAAAAGGGGAAGAAAGGAAGGATGAACCTCTCAGGTGTACAACCATCTGAAAAAACAGTTGTGTCGTTGTATGAATTTCTCTCTTTTTGCTTGGCTGCAATGATCTCTGGGGTGCTGGAGCAAATATATCCCATTTCCTCCCATAGCCCTTGCTGCTCCCCATCACTGGGGATACAGGAGAGGGGGGCAGAACTGCAGTTAGCATCGCTTCAAACCCCGAAAAGTGGCAAGGCAGGGAGAAAACCATTTAGTGAGGAAGAAAACCCAGGGAGGACATGACAAATAGCACAGAGCCAGTGTGACAGCTCCCATCAAGCCCCCTGCAAACGGGGCTGCCTGGGGCACGGCCACGGAGAAACGAATAGGACCAAAGCCTCAGTGCCCCCGGGCCCTTCACCAGACCCCCGGGGTTGGGGCAGCCCCAGGGATTCACCCAGCTGTGTGTCCGTCGGTGGGAGATGCACCTACAGCTGCTGCTGGACGAGCTCTGGCTGGGCTCGCCGATGGCACTCTCCTGGCTTGTATTAAATCTGGGGATGTCTGGCTGCTCCATCGGAGCGGCAGCCAGCCCCCGGTGGCTGGCCAGCTTTGCTCTCCAAGGTAGGTGGCGTGGAGGGCAGATGCCAAAACAAACGGGGAAAGAAACAGTGCCTGCACAGAAGGTTTTTAATCAGGCAAAGCAGAGGGCGCAGCACAGAGACGTGGTCCGATGACAGCCAGTCTGAAGCACGCATCAGGAGTCTGGTCTGGAGCCGCATGAAGCGCAAGAAGAGTTTTTCTACCAAGTACGGGATTTTTTGGATCAGGTGCCAAGTGCAATTTGTCTGCTGTTTTTCTTGGGTTGTTGTTTGCTGTTTTTCTTCTCCTTCATTTTTTTTTTTTCCCTTTAAATGAGTAAAACCACACCGGCTGTAATGGATTGCTTCTCCTCTCTCGGCTTTCAGGAGCCAGGAAGGGAATCATTGAGCCCTATTCTCCTGCTCGTCTGCAGAAAGCAAATGGCTATCCTTGGATATCAATCACTGGGGTAAAAGCTAAGAAATGTTACCAAGGAAACATTGTCGGGCCTATTGGCAGCCTCCTTTGTTTAGTAAGTTTACACATGAGCAGCCTTTTATTGTCTTGAAACCGAGAAATGCTAAAATGAAACAAACACAGCATCTTCGGTGGGCTCACCTGCCGGGCCCCCTCCCTGCGGCACCCTGCCTGCTCACGGCTCCGCTGTGACCCAGCACGTGCCTAATTCAGCGATCAGCTTTGGGTTCAGGATCCAGGCTGCCCTCCCGAATAAACCGAGCACATTTATCACCGGGCAAAAGTGTTATTTACCCAAGCAGGTGAGCACTAAAAGCAGCTGTAAGCTGAAAGCAGGAGGGGGAAGGCTGCCCATGGGGCACGGCTGGCTCCAGCTGTGCAGCACCAACAGCAGCACAGTGGGTGCGAAGGGGACGGAGCTGACTCTGACATCTGAGGTGCTGGTTTCACGCCTCACATAGAGCTCCTGGAAGGAGGCGACCACCAGCTTTGCTTTCAGCCAGACCTCGTCAGACGAGGGCCACCCCACGCCTCCACCACCCGGCACTTGCAGTGCCCTCAGCATCCCTCCCAACATCCTGGCAGGCGTTCCTGCTTTGCCAACACCTGCTTTTTTTCCAGTGCCCTCCCCAAAACGTGGGTGTGGAGACATTCAAACGTGTGGGGAAAGCAAGGCCAGGAGTCTGCAGCGAGGCTGGTGCCACCGTGCCCTCCCCCAGACCCTCCGATGTGCCAAGAGCCTGGAGCTGGCACTGAGCAGGAACATCACCTCCCGGTGCTCTGGGGCCACGAGCAACGCTCTGCAAAAGCATCACATGGAAAGGCATCAATAAAAGCCATTTTTCTCACACAGGTGCTCCCAAGCATTATAAACTTTCCCTCAGACAGAAAGGGCAGAGTCGATGCTGTAATTATTGCAAAATAAGAAGATTAAAATTGACTAATGTATTCAGGCACCAGCATCAAGTCACATATCCACCCTGCTTTATCGGCACTTTCTTGGACAGTGCAGGGGGAGGCAAGGCAGGCAGCCCTACTCATTAAGTGTAATATTCTCTGACTTATACCATTATTTCTGCTCATTTTTCCATTTTGTCTTTAAGGACAGAATGTCCTGGACTACATGATCTCATGTGAATAACAGAACCGGGGAGGGGAGGAATCTATTATCCTGGAAGGAATAAAGAAAAAAACAGGCAGGAGTAACGATCTCCTTCCCCCACCGACGAAGGACCGCACAGATCATCCCTGCAGCCCGCCGGAGGGGATGCTCAGCTAACCGGGGGCTCCACGACGCTGGGGCTGCCCTACAAAGCCTGTCTCCATCCCGCTTGAGACGGGAGCGACTGCCACGCTGGGGACGCTGTGCCTGGGATCTCGCTGGACTCGCTGGTGTGCCTCCGACAGCCTGCCGGAGCCAGCTGCCACCTGGGGTGCTGTTCAGAGGAGAGGTACGTCCTGGTCTTGAGCCGAATGAAGCATCTTTCTCCCCAGGGATCTTTAGGAGAACCTGCAGGAAGGGCAGATTACCTGAGAACTCGAGACACAAGCCTCGGTCTCTGTCCCACCACAGACCTCCTGACAAAGGGTGAGAGCTGCTTCGGTTTTGTTCTCTGCCTCGGTTTCCTGGCAGCAGGATGGGGCAGATGGCACCTTGGTACCACTGAGGGAGAGGTGCTGTAGGGCGGATTCCCTCTCACCGTCCTTTGCGGGGGTGGGAGATGACCCCCTTGAGGCTCTGCCATCAGAGCTGGCGCATCAGACCACTGCTCTGGGAGGGCAGAGACCTGCCAGCAGCCCGGCCCCTTCCCAGAGCTCACTGAAAGGAGCCACAGCATCAGCCTCCGACCAGACTCCCCAGCGCCGCAGAGCACCCTCCTCTCACGGGGCTCAAACCAGCTGCAGGCACCGAGGGTTTCAGCTTCGACAGAGGAGGCACTGGAGGCAGCACGGGACTGTCCCGAGGCTGCCCAGGGCCACGTCCAGGTGGCTTCTGCAGATCTCCAAGGAGGAGACCCCACAGCCTCTCTGGGCAGCCTGTGCCAGTGCTCTGACACCTCACAGCACAGAAATGCTGCCTGGTGCTCACAGCACAGCTCTAGAGAAGTGTGTGTGTGTGCTTCCAGGAGGTCACCCCCTGCTCGGCCTACTCCCTGCCCTCTTCCCCTGCTCGCTCAGGGCCTCTCCTCTCACCTGCAGTGGCCACAAGCAAGGGGCAGTGATGGGGTGGCCAGCAGTGAGCGATGAACGGCCAGTAGCTGAGAGCAGACGTGCTTAATGGTCGTGCCTTGCACAAAGGAGGGAAGGTGGAGGACTGGGGGTGGCCCACACACGAGCAGACACAGCCCCAGCCTGGCTGATAACTCCACCTGGCTGCCTCTTGCCACTTGTGAGGTTCTCCTGCTGATGCCTCCAGGCCGTGAAGGCAGGTCGGTGGCTTGTAGCAACATGGGAGCTCTCAGGGATGCTGAGGAGCGTTTGCAGCAGTGCTGCTGCATTCAGAGTAACTGCTTATCTGAATTAGCTGAAAGCAGCACCATTTATCTTAGCGCTGTTCTCCCCGTTCCTGTCCCGGCCCTGGTGTCAAATAAATGAAACATCCTCAGAGCGAGCTGCTTGTTCATTGGTATTGACAGTTGATAAAAGGAGATAAAAGACATCTCGGGACGCCAGTCACATCGAGGTACTTTCTCTTCTTCTCCGTGCTGCCGGCCCTTACCCTGCCAGGGGACGAGGAACTCCTCCAAGCAGCTCTCCGCTGCAGCGCTCGCGGGCCCAGCCACAGGAGGTTCTGGAGCCTGCTTTCCTTCAGGGAGAACTGCAGGCAGCGAGCAGGGCTGAGAGAGAGGCATTACAAATATTGTCCTAACCATGTTAAGCAATCAGAGGGAAACGAGCCTGTGAAATGCAGCAGGGGTTATGGATCAGGCAGGGACAAACCAGAGCCGGGAGGAAAATGAGGCAGGTCCAGAGGGTGCCGAGATAAAGTCCTTCTGGCTCCGGACTTCTGCTGACATCTCCCTCCTGGCTTTCCCCAGCTCAGGGCCAGCTGCTGGTGAGCCAGCTGTCCTCAGCCCAGCGGGTGAAGGTGACAGCCCAGGAGATGCCATCCCTCTGCCGAAGGACAGCTCTGTAAAACAGAGCCCGTGCCTGGGGGCCCGCTGCCCCCACAGCCCCCAGCCCAAACCACTGCACCCGTGGCCTGACTGGTGCCCAGCAGAATAAGGCACGAAGCAGAGAGACTCCCCTTTGCTGACAGGGCAGCTTTTAAGCACCGGGACTGATCTGGGGGCAGCTGCCTGCCCAGGGGACCTGCATCCATCCCCTCGCCGTGCCCCGCGCAGAGGAGGCAAGGCAGAGCCGTGATTTGTCATTAGCTGATTGCCTTTACAGCCCCTGAACTTTACTCCTGCGTGCTTGATCATTCGGACTTTTATTTGTTAAAGCAGGCATGACATATAACCCCTTCCCTCATGTACATCGGGCCGGTTTCACCTGTTCTCGCCCCGCTCCGAAGGGAGGCCGCTTAAATCATCTCCACCTATTTCTGCCTTGGTTTTTGGTGTGTTTTTTTTTTCCCACCGACCCGGCTCTTCCACGTCTTGAAGTGTCGACACGCCACCCAGTGGCTCCCGAGGCTGCGGGTACGGCTCTCACCAGCGAGACGGTGCCCAGCAGGAGCCCAGATCTTCGCGGGCGCATCGCCACGCAGCCGGGACGCGCCAGCCCCGCTGGCAGAGGTCCTCTGCCCCTCGCAGACCTCGGCCCAGCTCCCGTGCTCACGTCTCCGCGTGGGTCCTGAGCCTCGTCCTGCAGTTTTGGGGTGCGCTGCCGCGCTGCCAGGCCGGCCGGAGCTCACCGCGTGCACCATTCCCAGTCGCTTGTGGACGTGATGCACACGCCGGTGCTTTCTGCTGGCTCTGCTGGGTGTGTGCTCAAACGCTACTTCTTCACTCAGCCTTTAATCAAATGAAAATAAAATAAAATAAAATAAAAACATTGGGCAAAACACTGGGGCTTCCTCCCCCACTCAGTTCTGCCCCTTTCTCCTTCAGTCAAGCAGGAAAATCCTCTTTGCTGTGATCCCTTCCCCTGGTGCCCCCAACCACGCTGCCCCTCAGCTCCTGGGCTGAGCCATGGGGGAAAGCAGGGTGGAGAAAGAGAAACTCCAGCATCCAGCTGGGGCCAGCTCCAGCCCCTCTCCCACACCCCCTCCCCTCTTTCTCCACCAGCCCCCCTCCCTTTTCTCCTCTCCAGCCCTCAGAGCCGAGGACCAGACCACAAAGGGACTTGGCTGCGACTTCAGGTTTGCCCGAGCCGTTCCTGCCTTTCTGTTGATTTTGCTCCTTCGTGATTTTCCTGTAAAACAAAGTCTTTCACTAATTACCTCCCCTTTCAAAAGCCTGCAGCAGCCACAAAGAGCTCTCCAGCAAGATTTACATCCCGTGCAGTCCGGCACAACAATAAATTTCCCGGCTGGCTCTCTGCTCCTTGCCCTCACCAGACACTGCTAACTTCATGCTTTGAGAGTGTGCTCTTTGATTCGACATGTACTTATTGGACATTACACATTCATCTCATTCATTTCTCCTTTCCCCAAGGGCACATTCTTCACCATTTGTTGCCATAATGCTTGAGGGCAAGAAGTCATTTTTTCTTATTTAGCCTCTGCTCGCTTATTTTGCCCTGCCACTTGCTGTCAGATGCCAGAGATTAGATGCCCCTTTGGGCAGAGCAGACACACCAGGCTGCATTTGTAAAGCAAAACGTTTTCTTAATCACCCTGAGCGAGGTGGCAGCAATGGCTGAATTCACAGAATCCCAGAGTGGCTCAAATACAACACGGACACCCAGAGCAGGCTGCCCCGGACCACGTCCAGGTGGCTTCTGAAGGTCTCCAAGGAGGAGACTCCACCACCTCTCTGGGCAACCTGTGCCAGTGGTCAGCCACCTGCAAAGGAAATAAATGCTTCCTGATGCTCAGAGGGAACCTCCTGCGCTCCAGTTTGTGCCCATTGCCTCCTGTCCTGGCACTGGGCATCACTGGAAGGCTCCATAATATGTGACCAGCGGTGACCCCAGGCAGATTAGGCACGGATGAGTGCCTCCTGCTCCAGCAGGGATGACACCGGCTGTAAACGCTTCCGCACTTCCCCGTGCTGGCCTCGTCACAGGACCACGGCACTGATTCATGGATTTTAGCCTTGCCGTGCTGGCTTCCGTAACCCTGCGTGCCCCAGCTGAAGTGCAAGGGGGATTAAATGGTGGCTTGCATCTACAGAGGAGCACGTGGCAGGGCTTCATGTGAAACCCCAGCTGATTTCAGCTAAGTCCACCCTCTTGCATAGGTACCACCTTCCTTTCCCAAGCTTTTCTGCATCACCGTGTCCATCTGCAAATGCTAAACATAATGAAAGGCCATTGCAGGCTGCACGCAACCCTGGCTGTAATTACATATATTGACTGATAAATTGAGTGTAGTTATACCTCTCCATCTGGTCTTAGCAAAGGACCACTGACATCTTGTTCATATACCCTCATATTTTCATCTCTTTTAAAACGAGATTTGCATCATAGCTTTTTAATGAGCTAATAGTTAAAATAAGCCCCTATAATTACGCTAGAATAATCCAGCATTATTTCAGCCTAATTATAGGGGGATATCTTAACTATACATCATTTGCAGTTCTCAGTCACTCCAATGCACAGATGTCTGAAGAAATGACATAAAACATTAGCAAGTTATAAAATATCTAGAGTGGTACTCTTTGCGCCTGTGGAAAATGATCACATCTATTTTCCGTACCTCTGCTACGCAGCCTCCCTTCTCAGATTATTTCCTGACAACCGAGAGACAATAATGAATGCAATGGAAATAAAATCCTTGACTATCTCGTGTCATGCTCTGATATTGTTGACTCTTTCATTTTCGTATCTCCTTGATCCTCTCATACATCTTCACATCGACATATTACGGCTAATTTCTCCAAACCTTTAGCAGCTCCGGAAGGAAACGGATTCATAAACCTCCTGTCCTGGGAGCTGTGATCAGACGAAGGGGCTGCCTTTAACTTTGCTGTGGGTTTTGTTTATCTGCATTCAGCGACCCAGAAGAATTGCCCTGGGAGCACGCCGCAACGCTGTTCACGGCTGATCTCCTCTCCCCCTAGAGACTGCCCCATCTCAACACGGAGGCGTTGTTGGAAGCATCAGCTGGCTGCTCCAGGATGCCTCATCTCTGCTCCCCCACCACACGGCTCTGCACGCCGGGGTGCCTCCTGCTGTGGGATCTCAGGGATCCCAGCCCCCAGGCCTCCTTGCAGCCATCACTCCTCTCACCTAACTCAGCACCTGAGCATCAGGAAGCACTTTGCTGCGCGGGTCAGTGAGCACCGGCACAGGTTGCCCAGAGAGGTGGCGGAGTCTCCTCCATGGAGACCTTCAGAAGCCACCTGGGCCTGGGCAGCCTGCTCTGGGTGTCCCTCCTTGAGCAGGGGTTGGAGCAGGTGGCCTCCAGAGGGCCCGGCCAGCCTCAGCCCTGCTGGGATTCTGTCTCTGGCAGGGTACGGAGAGAGGCATTTGCGACAGGCTGCAGCCTTCTCCGGGGAGTGAAACGGGTCCCTGTGAGGCAGCGAAGGACAGTTCATACTGTTGAACAGACTGGGACATGGGCAGCACTGCCGCTTCCAGGGGGGTGTTGAGCACCAAGAGAGGACTGCTAGCTCCAAGGGGGTGTGGGCAGAGCTGTGTTTCTGTACAGGCTGTGAACCAAGGACTATTCTTAGCTTCGCTTCTCTCTTCTGACACCTGTGGATCAGCCTCATGGGCAGAGACAGTGCATAATAAATGTCATAACCTCCTTGGAAAAGATCTCTTTGCTTTTAAACTAATCCTTTGATACTTTGAGAGGACTGCTGCGTGACATTGATTAAACCTTGGGGCCTGGTCATGCTGAGGTAACACCTAGCGCTTGCAGGATGTTGTTCCCTTGCCAGGCTGGTCTCTGCCTCTTCTCCTCTGTGCAATGGGAGCTCCAAGGCCCTTCAAAAAAAGTGCCCCTGATGTTTAGGGAGAAGCTTCTCTGAGCCCAGGTGAGCTAGTGCTGATACACTGCAGGCACTCAGGATCCGTGTCCCCCTCAACAAGCCCCTCAGCTCAGGCTAAGAAAGGCTGTTTGCATGCTTGTATAGTGAAAGCATGGGTTTGGGCTAGTCTAAGCTCTCAGCAGAGATCTCCCTTGTAGACAAAGTATATTTTATACGTACGTGCTGAAGAAATGTATAGTCTGGAAACTCCTAGCTTTCCTACACTGCTCTCTTCGTATTATGTAGCTGTAATACCATATACTCCTATTCTTATATATTAAGGAAAATAAGTAGAGTGAATTGGAGAGCTTGTTCATCATCGTCTTGTAAAAATGACAGCGAGCGGTCTCATTAAAGCCCAGAGTATTAGTAACCACTTCAGTATGCGTTTTTGACTTATCCAGAGTTTTAGAAATATAACCAAGGAGAATGAAGGCCTGAAGGAAATCATGTTTTATGACCTAAGAAACCCATTAGAATCAATTATATTGAGTTATATCAAGCTGAAGGCTGACCCCATCCGCAACTTTCCATGACCCACTTGTGAAAAGGGTAAGGATGAAATTCTCAAGAGTTACACAAGCCTCTCGTACCTGGAGGTCTGTTTGTTCTGCTCACTTATTCACATATATCTGCCTTCCTGTTACGGTTCCTTGTTAACCTCTCTCGTCTTATGTATGAGCCAGAAGTACCTTTCTCATCTCCCCTGATGGTGCTGAAAAGGCCTTCATATATGTGAACGGGAAGTGTCTGCTTTCACTCAAAAAGCTCTCGCCTCCTGGAGATGTCTGTAAAACCAGTCAATGCATCACAACAGGGCAAGTAAATCTTGTTTCCAGAGCCTGTCACTGGCCTAGAGCTCAGCCATTCTCCTCAAAACTCCTACACCTTGTCTATGAGAAGTCCTTATAGATCATCGATCAGTAGTGGCTATCCTGTTTCACAGGGGTGAAGGCCCCATTCCTTCACCCTGCCTGCCAAGGGCACTTCAAACACTGACAACACAAAAGCTGATGTTCCAGAATGACCCAGAATCTTCTCAGCTAATTGCAGGCACAGGACAGAGGCCCATGAATGAGACTGGTTATCAGGGTCCTCTCCAGAAACACAAGAGGGAACGAAAGAGGGCACTGCTAACAGCAGGCAAAAGCTAGGTGTCCTCTCTGCCTCAGAGGTAGCCAGACCATGCTGCAGGCTGAGGTCCTCCAGCTAAAGTCCTTCAGCTGGGTCCTTTAAACTGCACGTGACTGGGCTTGAAGTCTGTGTTGCATTGCCAAAGTTCATCTAACTGTTAAACAGCGATAAAACAAATCACCGTCACATCCTCCCCATATAATGGCTTTGCTGTAAGGATTAACAAGTTTGAGAGCTGAATGAGCTCTGCCAGGACATTTCCCCTACACAGTCACTCACAGATCCTAATGAATTTGGCCAGCAACCTCCTGCAGTGTTTGCTTTCTTGCATATTCATATGATGGGCCTTTATCAGCACAAAGACTTGTAAAAGGAGCGTTTCCAGGCTGTGTGAACTAGAGCACCCTGGAAACAGAGCTTGGCAATGGCCCGCACAGGCGCTGGATCTCAAGACCCACAGGTGGCAGTCGCTCAGCGAGCATCCACGGTCCGTCCTCACCCCACCTGGGCGAGGAGCCCCACGTCCTCCTCCAGAACAACTCTTTGTGAGGAGACCTTGAAAAATAAATAAATAAATAAATAAAGAGAGACCTGGAAATGGGCCCAATGAACCACGCTGGGTAGCAGGGAATTGCTGTGGGCAGCTCTGGCAGAGGGTGAGGGAGTTTGCTCCTGTATCACTCACCCATCTCAGAGTGTCAGGGGATCTTTGGGTCATCTCCATCACATAGGCTCATGATGGTGAGCACAAGGCTGTGGAAGTCTGAATTATTTGATCTTTTAGGGACTTGTGAGGAAAAAGCTAAAGGCCAGATTGTGGTACATGGTATGTCACACTGAGCAAAGGGTTGTCTGGTGGAGGCTTCCTGACAGATTGAATCTTGTGTTTGTGCTTTAATGCCACTTTACTCCATATAACTGGTCCAAATACTAACCCAACGAAGCAAATTACCTCAGCCGTGTGACGTGCCTGGTAACGCATAACTGTGAGGATTAGATCTACACTTAATATAAATACTTAGGCTATTCCTTAATTTCAGGTGAGCCTTTGAAGTCTCCCTGAACAAAGAGAAGTCAGGCTTGCCATTTTCAATCAGTTGAGTCTAGTGGCACCCAAAGGCCACTGGAGAGCCCTGGGGCTCATGCAAGGTCTACAAAGCCCCATGCATCCTCTGTAGAGCAAGGTGCTGCCTGGGGTCGGCTCCTACCAGCCCTGGGCCCAGGTGGGACACACAAGATGTGAGGGAAGCAAGGGAAGGAAGGCTGGCCCTCTTGGCACAGGGGGATATTGGGTCTATTAATTTTCTCGGTGCTGACTGAGGAGTCAGACACGGTTAAAATGTGTGCTCAGTGCAAAGCCGCGGCCAGCCAGATGCTCACTAAGTGGATGCACTTCAGCAAGTGCCTGCGCATTAAAACACAAGCGGAGAGGCAAGAAGCTAGCGCAACCGAAGCATTAAACAAACGCTGACAGGACATGCGTGAGCACACACACATCACCGTGTTAACAGCACAGGACACACAGAGCTCCCATTTACAGCCGCAGACATCTAATTATTCAGATGCTGCACATACGCCCTCCCGTTCACCATGGCCTGATCCTGCCTTCCCTCCCTGGGCAAGCAGCTACATAAATAGGAGCAATTAGCTACATAAACAGCCAGTTCACCTGATGGCTTCTTCCTGCACCTGCCTGCATCCCGGAGGCCCCCAGCCCCACATCTGCTGCGGCCGCTGGAGGTCACCTCCTCGGGAGCATCCCTCCTGAGCACATCCCTGAGGGACACGGGGAGCCAGCCCACGGCCACTGCCTCTGCAAACCCAGCACTGCCTTTTTCACCTGGCACCTCCTGCCCGCCTGCAAGTGGGGAGGATAAACCCCACCACCTCCTTTTAAACTCCCTAATTCGGCGTTTATGCCGCAGCTGTCAGGCCAGAAAGCTGCAACAGATGCTGCAGTGGGGCTCCAGGTCTGCGGGCCCCAAAAGCTAACGCGGTATCTGGTGGGCTCACACTCGGACCACGCAAAAGCAGACGCTAATGTGTGCGCCTCCCGCCAGTGTATGAGGCAGAAACTCCATCACGCTTCCGAGCCGGTCAGCAGGATGGTCCAGGCAGTCCCGTAGCAGCACTCCCACACCTCGGAGGGTTTTTCGGTAGTCTCAGTTCGTACAGTGTGTCATTACCCCCTCAGTTTTGCTCATCGATCTGAAGAGCATGTCGCCTCTGAGATTTACAAAGGAATTCTGGCTGCAAAGCTGCTGAAAAGGCCACTTTGGTTGATTTTTTTTTATTATTATTATTTTTTTCATATTGCTTTGTGTTTCTGCCTCACAGAACAGAAGGGCAATAAAAATTAATTTCATGATGTAATAAAATGTTTGCCTCAGAGGTTTTTGCAAGCCAAAGCACTGGTATTTTATTCACATACAGAAAATCATTATGGATATAAAAGTGTGAAGACATGGCACGGTTGTTAAACCTTAGGATATCGCAGACTTAGAACAATGTAATCAACCAAATGAAATAACACATTAAGCCAAACAAGGTTATGAACATTATCATTAAAAATGGTAGTAAATAAATGCACCATTTCCAATCCATAATTGTTTTAATCTTCATGGATCGGGAGTACAAAAGCATCATTACTGGCCCCAAATGCCTCAGGATTTGGTTCCTAATTTGGAAGGTCTGTCTTTCCTGAGGTTGCCAGATGCTCAGAAATAGTTTCCTGCCATTAGAGCTTATCTTTGTTTCCCAAGGTTTTGTTTCCTCTTCTCCCAAATTACTTGTGCTCTGCCTAAAAAAAGGCCTTTTCCCCTTTCGTAGTGTTTGGTTTTGTAACAGGATGGAACAACAATTCCAGAAATAAGAAGCGTAGCACAGTCGGACGACCCTCCTGTGAGGGTCAGAGCACTTCACTGGAGGATGGAAAGGGAAAATAGAGAGAGTGATTATTTAGCGTTACTCATTTTTCCTTCATCTCCCCAGACACCACGCTTGTGTTCAGGTCAGGTTTGGGGCTTGCAGGAGGAGGCCACGGCACAAGTCACTTTGTGTTCTCAATGAGTTAGCAAGACCCTAAAAAACTCCTTTTTTTTTGGAAAGGTTGCTTTCACTGGCAATGGGGGATGCTACAGTACAAAGCATTAAATTGCTGGCTGACACTATGCGTTGTTCACTAAAGAAACTGCGGAAGACAAACAACTCAGACAGCTCTGAAGTGTGGGGAGCCATCGCCTTGTGCCTCCCTGGGAGTTTAATCACATACACACAACTAAGGTTTACATTCGTTATCAGGAGGGCAGTAAAAATGAGCTGCAAAGCACAGATATTGTTTTGCCAGGGGCTGGGTAGAGCCCTGTTCAGCTGGTGGATGTGAGAGATGCTCTTTGTTCGGGGGTGTTGCAGAAGCTGAGAGGCTCCCAGGTGAGCTGAAATAGCAGAAACTATGGGAGCTGCTGCTCAAAACACCCAGCATGGCAGGTGTCTCCTTGTGCCCAAATGCAAATACCCAGGGATAATTGGTCCGTGTTAGAGAGGGGAAGGTCCAGCAGCCTGTTTCCACACCAAGATTGGGAAAGCAGATGGAGGAGGCTGGAGAAAGATCAGAGGATGGTTCGCAGAACAGCCCTGGCACCTTACCCGGGCACCTTACCACACTGCCCATCATCTCCAAGCAAACCCAGTCCCACCAGCCCCACACAGGACAGGGATACACGTTACGGGTGGGGAATGTCACCAAAGACCAACAGGGATACACGTTACGGGTGGGGAATGTCACCAAAGACCAATGTCACACAGAGAAGGGTTTACAGAGTCGTTGCAACCAAGAAGTTCTTGGGCTGAGGGAGGATGCAGGCCAGGAGCTGTCAGCAAAGAAACATTCTTCCCAATTTCAGCCCTACCAGAGAAATGGGGCTTTGTGCATGTTTTGTAAATAATCAGCCCAGAACCACCCAGGGCAGTGACCACATTTGGGGTTTGACAGCCCCATCAGCCAGGCTAAACACTCGGGGAAGTCTCAGTCCAAAGCCAACATCTAATTTACCTGCTTTAGCTTCATGCCCTGCATCCTGAGGCCATCTGTAGTGGGATGGCTCACCATCTTCTGAAAGCATTTGTATTTTGTAATAAACATGCTTTTCATACCACAGCTAGCGGCCTTGTTAAAATATGACTGTCTTCATCTACACAACAAGTAATAGTGGTTTTATAGAATTACCACTTATTTTCCCAGCATTAGATTTCCGTTTTCACTGAAGACAGTGGCATGGCCACAGCATGAGTACCAGAAAAATAATTTACAAGCTGCAGTGAGGCTATGGCACGTTGATATTACCCAACCCCATGTCCTGGAGGACCTCCAATGACCTGCTGGCAATGCTGAGTGTTTTGTGAGAGATTAATATGTTGGTTGTTTCTATTTCCCTTCCTTTTCTAAGTACTCCCCACAGTATGGATGGATCCACAGGCTGGTATGACCAGCAATCACCAAAAAAAACACCCCCAGCCTCCAGTTTCAGCCACAAACCCCCTGTGCAGCCCTTTTTTTGATCATTCAACCCCCCAAAACTTTAAGGCTTAGTGTTTTGGGGGTGCAGCATAGTTGCCCAACATTATTTTTGCCATAGTGTCCAGCAATGTTTTTTGTTTGTTTGTTTTTTATAGCCACAATAACAACCTGGGGGTTTGGGGGTGGAGGAAGCTGGAGGGTGTTTGGGATACCTGTGTGGAAAGGCACAAGCTCCTGTTCTGGGACCCCTTGGCACTCTAAATCTAGGTCACAATTTCCTGGAATCGGAAACTCGGTGACCCACAGAGCCCTTTCCAGTCCACGTTCTTCACTGAGTAAGAGGAGCCGATTCACTGGCAGAATGCAATTACACAAGGAGATCAGTTGTGCGTTATAAAAATACCCCACCAGAAGAAGCAGCCCGTGGAGCAGCAGTGACAGCAGGAGACCGAGCAGTGACAATGCTCAGGGGATATTAACCTGCAATGAGCTTTAGAGACAAACACAGATTAATACCATTTGGGGCTTCTTCAGCAGGGGTGTTACGTTGGAAGACAGGATATTTTCTCTCTTTCACAGTAATGGGCTCACTCACTCACTCTCATACGACCTCTCCGCACAGAAAATTGCCAT
This sequence comes from Heteronetta atricapilla, assembly GCA_011075105.1. NCBI lineage: Eukaryota > Metazoa > Chordata > Aves > Anseriformes > Anatidae > Heteronetta > Heteronetta atricapilla. The sequence goes on from CM021733.1 coordinate 80,945,884, forward strand.
GTGTAATTGCACTGGCAGAGTGACGCTCTTCATGCAACCACTCTTTAGCTAAGATCACTCCTCCTCTGAAGAAGATGTTGATAAGTAGTCGGAGAGTTCAAAACAGAGCTACGAAACCAGTGAGAAATCCATCAAAACTAGGCCAGTTTTGTTACTTCCCAGGCTTAGGTGTGGCTGTGACAGCCTATGCGTGTCTCACACTGACTCCTGTGGGAGGGTTTTTGAAGTCATATAGGCATTCGCTAGATGACAAAGACTGAAGAGGGATAAAGTATGCAATAGATACTACGTAGGAAGGAGACATCATAACTGTCAACTCCTCTATATAGAGAAAGAGCAGACCACCGCAGCCTATGGAATAATTTTCCCCCCAGAGGAATGCAATGGAAACATTATAAAAAATTACTGAATTGACCCGGGAGAAAATACTAATAAATAGATAGCCCTGTAGAGGCAGAAAGATGGACAGAATTACATAAAAAGGTCTTTCTTTTTTATAAACCTGAGGAGCAGGAGTGACACTAGGTATTTTTGCTTTCATTTGAAAGGCTTGCCTAAGTAAGATTATTTTTTTCAAATGAATTTCTTCTGACAGTGTGCTGAAAATGGAGACTTTTCTTTGATAGCAGCAAAGTGCATAAATGATTCACTGAGGAGAGGAAAAAAATCAGAGCTGGGGTGACGAAGACGCTAAGTGAATGCCAATGTGAAGAGGCATTTCAGAGAGCAGGTAAACAAGCTTCCACCCCTGGTACATGCCAGCTTGAGGATTAGGACCCGAGGGCCTGACTTTCAAGCGAGGTTTCATCAGGTCTCCATCACTGCAAGTTCTGAGGAGAAGCTGTGCCTGCAGTATTGCACCACAAACAAGTTCTGAGTGGAAATACCAGCAGTAAGATACCTGAAACACGCACTCTGTGGGGAGAACCAGAGAGATGTTTAAGTAAAGGTTCGAAACGATCGTTGTGATGGTAGTGTTGAGTAACCTGAGACTTTCTCTTCTAATTAAACTAGTTGCGGATTCTGGAACAGATGGCAAAGAAACCTGTCTGATTTCAAGGTGGAGTTTGACGTATTACTTAAGGGATGCAGCTGCTTGTGATTGCAGAAGACTGGATTTGATGATAGTCTATGAAGTCACTTTCTGTCCTGTGACTGTACGGCCCAAAAAGATGAGTGACTGGCCTGGACCTAGTAGACAGGTAGGAGGAGATGGCAGTAGTGTCTGCACTTGGGCTTGAAAACACTTTGGTGTTTCATTAGTGCCTTCAGGCTTGTGGCCATTGCTCCGGTCCAATTTGTGTTTTGGCCAAGACCAAATTCCAGCCAGGTTGCCACCCCTCAGTATAACAAGCCTTTAATGTCCATTACATTTGGAAGTGCAGACCGGGACCCCATCATCGTGTTCTCCCTCCCAGCCCTCTATCACCATGCAAAATGAGCTGAAGGTACAAAGAGATCAGGATGTCTGTCGGTCAGCTGTACGTGGTTCTGCACAACCCGGCGCTGGGCAGGTCAGAGAATCACACCCACAGGCACGCCTACAGCAACCCTTGAGCATTTCAAGTTCAGCCCACCTGCTCCATCACAGCTCTTTGCTACCTCTCATTTCTTCTGGCACAGTTATTTGCAAGCCCACAGAGACATGAAATAGCTGTCTACTCCCTTGTTTTGGCTTTTGTATTTCTAGCCAGGTCCATCTCCATCTCTGTGTCCGTTCCACGCACGGTTCTTCAGACAGACAAAGCAGCAGACCTGAGGCAATGAGTTCTCACAAACCCCTGGCTAAGAGCGAAGCAGACATGAGCTGCTAACACCAGTCCAGCCGCTGGATGATGTATATACACTTGTAGTACTTTCCCATTACGCTCATGCCGAAAGGCATTTCCTTTACCTTTTGAACTTTCCAAGAGAGGAAGAGGAGCTAAGCTCAGAGCAATTCTCCTTTCATGGTGAAGATGGAACAGGCTGTTTTTGGAGGTAATGAAGGAAGATGATTAATTATCACTCACATTTTTCTCTCCATCAGATTAACAAGGGACATGCCCGTCATGCCAACCATCTCCCTACTCAGTCCCATGCACACACAGCTAGAGTGGTATGATTCAGCCTCACTCATCACCCTCTGAAGGGAAGACACAGCGCAGTGAGTCAGTAGGACATGGCTCCCGGTGTCCTTAATGTAGTAGTGTCAGCCTTATCAAGCAGCGCTGAAATATTTATTAAACACAAACACAGAAGCGATTGTGCCTTCCTAATTTGGCAATGTTATCTGAAGAGTTAGAAGGCACAGCGCAGATCAGCTTAATTAGAACGTTTCATTTCAGAAGCTAATGATCCTCATCTGGCTACAAGAAACTCAATGAAGAAAACAGGAAAAAAATGAATGAACTATGACATTATAATGAACTGTGAGGCATGATAATAAGCGCAAATTTTCTTTTGTGCTGCCCAGTTCCCCTTTGTGCGCGTACCAGCCACGAACCACGCATCAGAGAAAATAGATGATAGGTATGCCAAGAAAATCTGGGACCTTTAGCTGGGCTAATGGCCCAGCAAGTGTTACAGCCCCATTAGGAGCTACAATGGAGATGAATAATGATCGCAATAAATAACGAACACTTGGCCCTCAGATAAGATGTATTATACTTCCCATTGTGGATGCCAGTAGTTGAGAGTATTTATAAGCTACAGTCACAAATGACTGGCTTGTGCTAAATGTAGCTTGGAGTAGGCAGACTACATTTTCTTGGAAGTCTCTGGGCCAAATTCAGCAGAGACGTCAGCGCTGCTTTCAGCAGTAACATTTGGCCCCCATCTGCAGGAGCAGCATGCAATTTCGTGCTTAGGGTATTTGAAGGAAATGGCTACAAAAGCAGGCGTCAAGTTTTGCATGGCACAAAACTTTATGCTCTTTGAACACCGGAGTGGAAACGAGGAGGGAAAAGGGACTGGGAAAGGAGAGGTCTCAGGCTCGGCCAGGTGGCTGGGAAGGCTTTCCCAAAATCTGAATGGCCACAGCCTCTCTGGGTGGGGAAGGGTCAGGCACTTGGGGCAGGAATCAGAAGGCTGATGCTTTTTTCCCTTGGACTGCCCAAGTGTGAAGGTGTCTTCCCACCCACCAGGCAGTGCTCCTCCTGCCTTGCTCCCCACGCAACGCATGACCGATGCTGGCGTGTGGGAGAAGGCACTTTACGGGGAAACGCTGTGGGCAGTGCTGGGCAGGAGTCACTGGTGTTTACTCCCCTAGGTGCTCAGAGGTTTGAGTCGCATTTCAGTCAGCCCCCACAGCAATCTATGACCAACAAAAATTACTGCTATGGCATCACAGCTATAGAGAAGAAGGGAGATGACAGAGCTCACTTCAGTGGCCGCTTTCACAGCTGCTGAAGCCACAGGGAGCTGCTTCTGAGGCACGGGGGGACGCAGCAATAATCTGGTTTTCTTAGCTTAGGGACAGTGAGGCGGCTGGTGCCCCTGTGTGGCAGTGCTGAAAGGTGGGATGCTTGGCTTGGCTGGATGCTTTCAGTAAGCAGACTATTTCCACACAAAACTGGAGGCTTTCAGCAAACAGCACTGCAGTTTCTATGAGGACTTCACCTATGAAGAAAAGCTCTTAGGAAACAGGAAAAAGGAGAAGGCCTCTTTGATTAGTGCCTGCAACAAAATCCATTTGTAGCAAAGCCTAGGAGAGGGACTACTACACCTCAGGCAATAGTTGCTCTATTGGCTCAACCTGTTGTAAGCCTGTTATAGTGAACAAAACATGAACATAGACCTATTAAAATGGCAAAAAGCAAAACCCACAAGCAATCAGGAGCACAATTACCTGGAGAAGAAGTGTGAGGCTTTCTTGAAAGCCAGTTCTTTGTACTCCTGTTCTCCTTGGAGTTAAGCACGCTCTCTGCACCAAAAACATGTGGCCATCATGCAAGCGGGGCAGTCACCGAAGTGGGTGAGTTATAAGCAAAGTTGGACAGAACATGAACATAAATAGGAAAAAGACCTTTTTAGAGGTCTTTCTTCTCCTTTCTCTCCTTTTCTCCTTTTTTAATGTCAACTAAGTATGAAGGAAGGCAGGCATATTTCTCATGAGCAGCTGTTACAGAGAGATGAGGCAGCTGAGACGGGATATGAAAGAGTCTTAAGATGACAATGCCTAAAGGAAACAGCATCCTGACATTTCTTCGGGCTCCCAAAGTCATTCAAAAGGTTAAACTGAATTTCTTTCATCAGGCATTATACTAAGTGGAATCTCTACAAATAAAATCACATCACTGTATGACTGACCTTTCTCCTGATAAGGATTTAAAATATGTATCTTTAATCAGTCAGAAGCCATTAGGTTTATGAAAGAAAAATCTGCTTTTGAGACAAAATTATTTACATGAGCAATATGGTTTCTGGCAGACCAGAGACACCAGCAAGTGCACTTTCCAAGACTGACATCCAGCAAAATCCACAAACACTGCTTTTGTTTTTCAGAACAATTTCTATTTTCCAAAGGAAAAGAAAAACAATTAAAATACAATCTATTTATCTCCGTATTGTCATTAATTTCTATGGTTCTTTCTTTAATAAAAGAGATATACATCAGTGATCCATTTCTTCATAAGAACTCATTTTCCAAGACAAAAGAGTTCTGAGTTTATAAACGCATCCCCCAAGAAATTCAGACCTGCCAAGCTTTGTTTTATTTTGTATTTCTCTAAGTCAGAAATGTCTGCAGTGAATTTTTATTGAATTCAGTCTCTGTGAGAGATCCTCTGAGCCAGGTTTCAGCTCTGAAGAAATTGTTTTTTCCTGTGAGGAGAACGAGGGAGCCAGTGAAAACAGAGCATGATAATGGCCCGGTCTCCTCAAGTTTGGGTGTAATATTTCCAGTGGGTACCACTCTAATGCACTTTATTGAGGGATTCAGAGGACACGTTGGTAACCATGAGAACAAAGCTCAGAGGTTTTGCGGGGAAACTCGAGGTACAGCAACCCTAACATGAAATATACATTAGCCATGAAATCGGGTCATTATGCAGTATATCTCTGAAGGCTTTTCATGAAAATTCATGGCCATTTTGAAGCGAGCCTGGATTTTAGAAGGGCAGAGTTGCCATACGTGAGCAATCCCAGCAGGACAGTCAGTGGCAGAGAGACAAAGTGCTGGCTGCCACATTTCCTCACGAACAGGCCTGGCCCCAGGGATGGCGGGGATGGAAAGCAGCCCTTCGTGCTGGCACTGGGGAAGAGACACGGAACGGACGTGTGCCTGTGAGGTATTGTGCAGGGCAGGCAGGGGCTGCTGCCCTGTGCAGACTGCAGGGACAGACCTGTGGAGAGGTGCTGGGCTGCAGCCCCAGGGAGGACAGACAGGTGGGCACCTCTTCTCCAGCCCTCAGCCACTGCTTGGCTGCCCCATCCCATGGGACAAGCGTAGGACAGGCAGGAGATGGTGATGGAAAAGTGTTGTTGGAACAAGTCAGGGGGCACCCTGAGGGACGAGCAAATCCCCCAGCATACCAAAAAGCATTTTATAACCATATGAGATGCACAGAGCCTTACCTTTAAAAATGAATCTGAAACAGAAGTCACATGCCCTCTTGTTCTCCATCTCTTGACTGCAGAATTTGTCCCAGTGACTAGTTTTGCTCAGAGTAAACCATGGGTGAGGGTCAGTTTCAGGCAAGGTGTTTTTTTTCTGTGAGTGCTCTGTATAAATTTCTCTGTCAAGAAAATACTCCAATTCAATATTGCAAACCTTGATGTCTGATAATGCCGATACTGTTAATGTACCAGCACCTACTGAAGATGAAGCAACTTTTACAGGAATGATGAAAGCTAAGCTATTACTGCTGATTATACATTTACATTTCTTGGACCCTTTAATTTGTCTACAAAAATGCACTCCACCCCCGTGTAACATAACCACCCCTTGGGCCCAGAAAGTCAAGAGGGGCCACAGAGAGAATAACCACAGGCTCAAAATTCAGACCAGTTAGGGTCTGCTTTATCTCACCTAACATCACCCACCTACAAATTAAGCTCTCCCTCTTGCCCATGAAGAGAGAGATAAGCACTTCCAATTGTTCCCTCCTAAAAGCAGACGAGAACAGCAGCTCTCCAAGAGGTGCCCGTCGCTGCTTGCCTGGAGAGGAGGCTCAGACGTTTACTTCAGATGAAGTGCCCCGTGTTTCAGTAGCTGCACTTACACGAGAGGAAAACAGGAGCTGATGTCCTTAGAGGGATGGCAAGGCTCTGATTTTTAAATGTCCTATTCAACACATTCAGCTCCAGTGAAAAGTAAGGGACTTAGAGGTCTCGGCAAACATAGACAAAGCAGCTTCAGCTGGGTCCAGACCTCTGTCACGAAGTAGCCAGGGCGCAAAGATGTCGTGCAAGAAACCTCTGCCCTCCAAAAGCACACAGCTAAATGAGAGATGTGAGCAACTGGCAAATATTCTCTGCCTCACTTAATCAAGACAGCAAGTTTTGCTCTGGGCTGAAATGAAATCAATTTTCTGATTGGAAAAAAAACAACAACAAAAAAAAGTTTGAGTTAAATTTCTATTAAATATTTCACCAGCGTCTGATTTCCACAGAGATTTCAATTTAGGGCTGCAAAATAATAAACAAGCACGATAATAAACAAGCACAATTAATAAACAAGCACGATACTCTTTCAGCCTGCAGCTAGGATGCTTTGACTCAGCGGTGCTGTTACGGTGTTGTAGGCAGCCTGGTCTCCCCGTGCGCCCACACTTCAGCTCAGCCACCAGCCGGACCCCGCTTCCGCGAGGTGCCGCCGCCCGGCGAGCCCCGTGCCGCCCCCATGGGGGCAGGACGGCCCGTCCCGGCAGACACGGTCACGCCGCAGAGCCAAAGGGGCAGCGTGATGTATCCAAACTACTCTCAGGAGGGATGTTCCGAGTTTTTGTCAACAACACAAACACTTTCCGCTGGACAGTTTTGCTCACCTCCCCTTCACACGTCATGAGAAAATACCCATCTGCTAGCTAAGACTAATTTGTACACAGGGCAAATTATTAATGTGGAGATGGAAATCCGGCCCAGACTTTTACTGGACCCAGTCTCCAAAGCACTTGGCATCCTGGGTGACAAGAAAATCCTCATGCAACTGCCCAAAAGCAGAGCTCCGTGCTGAGTGTCCATAGACCGATCAGTTTCATCCTCACTTTGCTGTAGCTGTAACACAGTTCCCATTATGTCGTTCCTCAGGGATGATGAAGAGAGGAAATCACATGCCCAGGTTATAGGTAGGGTGCTAAAAATACCATCCCGAGACCTCTTGGTAGCAGTTTTAACACCGTGGCTAGCAAAAATCTATAAATAATCTTCTGTGAAGAACTTACATAAAGATTTTCCTTAGGACTACAGCTGGGGGAGCAAGCCAGTCACGAATTCCATGTCCTTTTTACTTTTCTTTCTTTCAGGAACTTAAGGTTTTTGCCCAGATAGGGAGAGCTGTTTAGCATCAAAACCAGAAATAAATTTTGGAAGAAAAGCAGTTTATATATATATATATATATATATATATTAATGGACAAAAGGAACTCTTCAGGTTTAAGAGCAATTTGAAGACAGAGGTAAAGATGAAAACACAAAACAAACAAACAAACAAAAGGTAATAATAATTCAATGTTCTTCCAAATACTTCTGTTCCTGGCTCTGGAGTGGCACCATTCACTTGGCAATTAATACATGTGGACATGAAGTCCTGAAAAGTGAAACAGAAAAAAGAAAAAAGAGTGTTTGCATTCTGTGAGAATGGTCCATAGCCTGTAAGTAAAACTACAAAAATCCCCATGGAGCAGGGGTGGACCTCTTCTGGTCCACTGGTGGCCTTGCAGGTCGGGCCATTTCACTGTGCAGGGGGAGGACCCACGTCATTTCATCACCCCAAAGCAATCCAGTTCCTAAAGCCTCCTAACAGCTACAGCCTGCATGATTTTTTGGATCCTGAACACCTCCCAAAGTCCAAACAGAGACTGGGATGTCTTGGCATTTATCAAGATACCTGTTTTAAGGGAGCTGGTGTTTTCCTAGGGCTTACGGTTGTTAACTGCTGTTGACAATCAAGTGGATTTAAGCACAGAGATGCCATTTGCAATGATTTGTCTGACATATGTAAACTTCATTCCCATTTCTGTGAGTCAAACTTTCCCCGCAGCAAAAGGAAGTACTTGTCCATCTGTCACAAGGCTGCTGGGAAGCCTACCCATATCTGAAGAGGATGTGAGGGCACTGAAGAGCAATAGCCCATGAGGGGAAGGCACAGCTAAAACCCACAATCACGCGTGTGACCAAACCATGACTTGCTTGCCAGCTCTTGGGGTTGCCTCCAGAGGGTAAAGATCTCACGAGTGTTGTCTGGACACAGTAGGAACTTGATCCGTACAGCAATGGGAAGGAAAGCGGCATAAGGAGGGAGGGGTGCAAGCCCAGAGCTGTGCATGGGCAGTGAAGCAAGAGGGGTGTGCCGTGCTGAGACCACAGCCAGGCCAGCAGAGCATTTAAGCTCTTGTTTGGGGGATATTGTATCGGCACAGACACTAGAGAGGCTGGGGTGAGATTAGCTTTGTCAGGGCTGCTGGAGGTGGAGGTATGATGGTGAGCCCAGTCAGGGTGGGGAGGTGAGGCCGGGAGGGTCAGGATGCGTGGCTGCGCACAGCAAGCTCACAAGCAGCAGGATGAGCGCACACATGAGTCTGTATGTATGTCCCATGTGCACAGACATAGTGCTGCTGTCACTCAGCCCACGGCATGACTAGCAGAGCCTTTAAAAAGAAACCACACACGCACAAATATTTTATGTGCATGCCTTATACATAAGGCATGGGCCAAACGAGTTGCCCACACAGCTCTGAAACGTACCCTTTTAATCCCTTTGGTGCCAAGGAAATGTTATTGACTACAAATGGTGACAAGAAGAATTGCACAATCCAGTCCATACGTACAAAAACCAGCAGGCTGAGCATAAATGCCTATTTGAAGGCATACAGATGAATCAGTAACGATATTAGAGTGATTAGCCAACTGCCTTAATTGATATGTACAAAACCATATGTGCTTATAAGCTTACAAATGCTAACTCACGCTTATCACCATCTGCACAGAAAAACCACAGTAAATTTCCTTTTCCTAAATGCAGGTTTGTCATTTTAAAAGAGTCGGCCTGGGGAGTAGTGAAAGGCTGTGCCATGAAATGTCCATCACGACTGGCACGTGTGTCTCTCTGAGACAAGATTTGTTTTGGTGACTATAATAGAGGTTGGTTTTTGTCCAGGTCAATGCAAAGACGTGAGAGAAATTCAATAACTAACTATTCAAGCAGAAAAATAAAAGCAAGTTCTTGTGACAAATTAGGAGGAAGGCCAGTTGTACATCCACTTCCCTTCCTCTGCAGCTTTCTCTCAGTTCTTTCCTGGAGTTTCATATGAAATTGCAGGAGAAGTCTGAGGAAGACCAGTCCAGAAGTACCGAAATGACTTACAGTTCCACAGCCAGGTCACCAGTCACCAAAACTTCTGCGGGAAAAGCAGTGATGGTCGGAAATGGTCAAACATTTTTTTTTTTTCCCAAAGTTACTGCAAGACAAAATCTTTTTAGCTGTACGTATAAGTCCTTATCTCCAGCTACAGTGCAAGGCCCCACCAAATTGCTGCAGAACAGGTCACATCCATGGTCCTTCATCAGCTTCAGACAAAAACATAGAATCATTCAGGTTGGTGAAGACCTCTAAGATCATCTAGCCCAACCTCTAATCTAGTACTAAGTCCACCACTAAACCATGCTACTAAGTTCTACATCTACACATTTCTTGAAGACCTCCCGGGATGGTGACTCAACCAATTCTCTGGGCAGCCTATTCCAATGCCACACAATCCCTTCAGTAAAGAAATTTCTCCTGATATCCAACTTAAACTTCCCTGGGTGCAACTGGAGGCCATTTCCCCTCATCTTATCACTTGGATCAGCTGCTTTTGTTTAAAATCAGGTGGGATGGTAGCTAAGTGTTCTGCAAGAAGTATCTTAGAAGAACAGTCCCATTGCCAAGGCAATGATTTGCTCTGACTGGAGAGCTTTTGTGTGCATTAGCCAACTCTGCTGGCTGTGCTGTAGGACCTTCATGCAGGAAAAGACCAGTAAACACGTTTGAGAGATGACCACTCCAATCACCAACAGTGTTTGCTAGATGAGTCCAGGGCCAAGGAGAACCAAAGGTGCATCTCACCTAACTTCAACAGCACTAATATAGATGCCCCCATGTGAGTTTGGTTTCCTCCTAGTTGCTGTGGAGCAGGCTTTTCCAAGCTCTAAATCCCAGGGTCTGTTTTAGATTTAGTTTTTGCTTTTGGATGAGCAGAAACTCCACCAGCTTTATCAACCAGCCACAGCCTGATTCTGGTACATTTAGTGTGTCCCATAGGGGATGTATCCACTGCTAGAACATATTCTGGTCTCTGAAGCAGTTTAACAACACTAGCAAAATAAAATCTTTTTTTCTGGTTTATCTTCAATGGCCATAGGAATGGCTTGCACATCTGGTTATAAATGTGAAGAGTTTTTTTTTTGTGTGTGTGTGTGTGTGTTAGCAAGGTCTATGTCTTATTTCAAAAGTTGTTGGAGCTAAAGGTTGAGTTGCCATATTCTTTCATGCCAGATGTCTGTGTTTTCCCATCCCTTGACAGCACAAATACGCTCCAAATCACTCGCGGTCAAGGACAATCGGTCATATTTCTGATAATGTAGCTTCAGCACACAATTGCAGTGTTAATGCCAGCTCCAGGGCTGGCCCTGGGGAGGTAGCTGACATCCAGCCTAGGATGTCTGTCAGCATCACTTGGTCTCTTTGACTCAGCAGAGTGAGCTTTGCACCACGTATTGGTTTTGCCAAGTACCAGGTGTCCTGCAGTGTTATGGGACAAATACAGAAAAATATGTAGAAGCTTAAATTCTGCACAATTGGGAGATAAAGGGGCAAAATGCTTACAGCTCTCTATGGCCTGAAGGATAAGTCACTTTCGTAAGCAGCACAGCTGGAAGTTTTATCCTGGCTGTCTCCACAGAAAGATCCATCAAGCTCTCCTGTGCTGGAGCCTGCCATTTTTGACTTGGGCTTCACTGCAGAGACTATTAAGAAAGAAAAATTGATAAGGATTCTCCTAACACTTCTGAAACATGAAGGACATGCATGTGTGACGGGGACAGGCGAGTTACCCTCCTTTTAAAAATCCTGACAGCGCTGTGCATTAATAGTGCCATAAATATTATATCCGCGCTGCAAAGAAAGCTGAGAAATTGTTATAATTCAGTTGTCACCGTTGTGCTGGCACTGTGTTGTGGCTGGCTGACCTGCAGATGCAGAATGATAACGAGGGCGATTCATCAGACCCCACAAGCGACAAAGCGAAGAGAGAGTATGTGACGGGGAAACGCTTTGATCATGTTAGAAAATACCGGCTGAAGGAAGGGCTGGATGGGGAGGTGCAAGTGAAAAGTACGCTTTTTAGACAGGTCCCTGTAGTTGTCAGATGACAGGGAACCCCTGGGTGCCAGCAATAAATGTCAGTCACTGTCAATTTAACAGGCACACCTGAAACAACTCACTCCCGAGGAGCTGGCAAACACAGCAGGGGAGAGAATAAGAAACAGATCCAGGTGCCCTCAAAATGCTCATAACCCACCTAATGTTTCAGGTTAATGCACCTCAGAGCAGCAATGCGTGGTCAAGCAAAGCTGGTTTGAGGGCAAACTCTGGACCACAGCCCAGCTGTGTGGGCAAACTACACCGTGGGAACAGAGATACCATGTCGTGTTTGAGGGGCATCAGCACCTTGTGCTTGGAGGCAAACCGATACGGCTTCTGTGCCTCCTCAGCCAGAACCAAGATGCCTGAGCCCAAGAAGTCATCTTAGGTTCGAACCTACCTGGGTGCTTTCTGTGGCTGGGTCCCGCTTTTCCCATCTCCCGGTCCCCTGCTGGCTCTGAATATAGAAACTTGTGCTCAGGATTTCATAAGCTCCAGAATAAGGTAGCAGGTGCAAATAAGACATGATGGCTACTTTGAGAAGGAGGCACACACACGCAGGTGCCAAAGAGAAGTGAACTTGGCCTCTGTCCTATGAAATCCAGAGAGGTTTCCATGAAATTACAGTAGATAAAGCCACGTCAAAAGCAAAAAAAAGACCTGATACAGAATAATTCTGGAAGTGTTCATTTTACTTAAGGTGTTTAGAGTTACAGGTTTACTGCAACACCATGTGAACGCGTGAGGTGAAGAACAAAATGGCTCCCTCCAGCCACGCTGGCCTAGGGCCGCTCCTGTCCATCCGCTGGGCCCCAGCTCAGGGTCTGGGAGCCAGGGCCTCTGCCCAGGCTCGAGAGTGCAGCTGCAGCTTTCTCCTTTGCGGGTTCAACAGTCGCAAAGCTGACCACTATAAAGGCACACGGGCAAAGACAGGACACTGACATGACCAGTCACACAGGCTGCCCAGCAAAGGGCTGCTTCCAGCAGCACTTAGGCACAGGGCTCACACACAAACACAGACAGCTGAGAGCCCTTCCTCCTCTCCATCTGGCAGAGGCAGAAATTCACTAGTGCAGACACACACACAGCACTTCCTGGGTTCACAAGCACATGCACATTCCCAGATCCCTCCAGTCCTGTCATGGCCCCTCTGCCCGTCCAGCCCTCCTGCCTTTATCCCAGGCCTGCCTTGCAGAGCACACACACAGGAGAGAGTGCAAATACAGAGGGGGGGAGTTAAGATAAGATTTCATGGGAAAAAAAAAAAAAATAGGACAGACTGCAGTGATAAGGTACAGGGCTCAGCCAGACAAGCATGCCGACCAGCCCCGTTTTACATGCAGCTGGCCTTTTTATACCCTTTTCTACCTATTCCCCTCTTTTTCCCCCCTTCCCCTGCACACCCCCATGGATTTGCAGAGCTCTGCCACTTCTGCACCCTCCCAGTCCAGGCCCATGATCTATGTCCATGTGGTTCACAGTCTTATCTCACAGGCAAAGTCCAGGCCGACCTTCCTGGAAGTGTTGCCTGTAGTTTGATAGCCCATCAACCCGTGCGACTGGGAAGTTTGTTTCTTGTCATTGACTCCTTTATTGCTTTGTCAGGTCTGTGTCTCCACATTTTGCTTATTGCTCGGCCTTCGTTTTCTTCTTATCCCAATTTAGAAATCCTCATTCAGACAGCCTTGCTGAAATAAACGTCCCCACATTCCCTCTCTTATCGATTAGCACAACTGTAACTGGTCATTGTCTTTGTTTCCAGCAATTGATCAGGTTCTCTGCTTGTAAATGTTTTTTCTTCCCCCTCCCCCTTTGTTTCCCTGATTTTTGTGAATCCAGTAGTCAGACATTTTTTCTTCAAGGAATAAACAGCCTCACACTCCACATACCCTTACACTAGAATCCAATGGCAATTTCTAAAGGCATTTAGCAAAGCTTGACTGTAATTTCAAAACTCAGTATGCTATCAAATATAGCAAAGTATATCAACAGTAGGTCTGTATGTCAATGGTTGTGATGAAGCAAAAGAGGACCAGAAGGAAGTTCAGAGGTCATCCAAATCACCCTCACCCCAAGGAGAGGTCAAACAACACTTTTACCAGCCCCAACAAATTCTTCTTTAACATGATTTTAAAAACCTCTAGTAGCTGCAATTTAAGCTCTGTACTTCTTGTCCTATGGATATGGAAAGAGGTTATTCTCTTTCTCTTTGGGGATACCTTTACAAATTGGAAGGCTGTTATCACTCCTTCATTCTTTGGACTCTGCTGACCCAGTAAGTCTTGCCTTTCTGTGGAGCCCGTGTTTTTTAGATCAGTCAACACGGTTGTTCTCCTCTGCACTCCCTTCAGCTAACTCACATTTTCTTAGAAGTACAGCATCTGAAACATAGAGCTCCAGCAGAAGACATACTAGTGCTGACCAGAGCAGGAGGAATATTTAATTTATGTTGCAAGGTAAACAGATGTCTATATTCCCCACTGTAACATTTAACTCTTTTTTATTTTCTTCATTATATAGACAGAGTCGGTGTGTTGAGCCTGCAATCCAGTGAAAACCCCAGTCTTTTCTGCAGCTTTTCTGAAAAACATTCAATACTAGGTGTTTCTATAGATGGTTATTTCTACGCAAGTATGCTACCTTGTACTTTTCCTGGTTGAAACCACCCTCTTTATTTTCAGATCATGCCTTCCATTTGGGAGGACTGTTTTGAATTTCCAGTCCTTTCTTCTAGCATGTTAGCAGTCCCTCCCAGGTTCATATCACCTACAAATTTAGCAAGCATACATATTCTAGTCCATCATCCAAGTCATCAGTGGGAACACACAACAGACTTATGGCATCATCACAGCATCTCTTTAGAGCAAAGAATAGCATCTAGCATTTTAATCTAAAAGAAGAAATTCTAAAGCTATGATCACTGATGTTTACAGGTGGTACAAAGAGTGGCATACTAAATAATAACAAGGCAACTCTACAAAGGGATATGGATCATTTTGTAATTTGGATTAATCTGAGACACATGAATTTTAATTGCCAAAATGCAAATCCCAAACATCTTTAGAAACAAAGAATGCAGGTCACATCTGTGGGATGAGGAACAGAGTTTTGGAAATAGTGACACACAGACTTAACCCACTGAAAAGAGATCTTGAAGCAACACAGTGGCAGGGCATGACAACAACCCTTGCCTAAGCAAGCAGTGAATCATGGAGAGAAAAATCGTCCTAAGGAGGGACTTTTAGGTAGTCAGAATCTCCCTTACATAAATATTTCCCAAGCTAAAATTACAGTAGCGATTTGTTTTTAAAAAGTCCAGCACATGCACTCATTTCAGATCCTTTCTACCAGAAAGGTATCATATGATATCATATGCATATCAGTGCATAGGATCCGCAGTGTCAATGTGATTGCTTACTCAGTCAAAGTAGAGGATATTTGTGCAGTTGTCAAACATGAGAGCTGAACTCAGATTTGTGTATTCAAGGCACCAGATGGATGTGTGGGACAAGGAACAAAAAAACATTGTACCCAGAGGAGCGTGCAACACTCCATTTCAAATGCCCAAAGTCTTAGCCTGTAAGTGCAGAAGCTGCACAAACCATTGGTTTCCATTTCTGAAAGTTTTGAACCAGGAAGCCTCCTTCTGTAGTGGAGCCTACCCCTATATCACAAATAACACTGACGCATTAGGGACTAGTAGGGCTTTACAGCTGCAGAGCTGAGGCTGAGAACACTGCTCCGCAGTCATTAATATTGCACAGCTGAATAGAGACCACTGAGTCACTTGCCTAGAGACACATAAAAACTGAAGAACTGCATGAAGTTTTTCAGTGCCTGAACCAAGAAGATGTGGGATGAAATTCTGATATTGCTGAAGGTTTAGAATTAGCTTTATTTGTTCTTCTGCCAGAGCAGCTGGAAGAAACACTAACAGAACATATCTTCTGAGGGTTTGTGAAAGAGCAGAACTCTTTTCTTTTCTTTTTAATTCCTTGCTAATGACTTTCCACAAACAAGAAAAAACATCTCAGGGAAGAGGTGCAATATCAGACCCCATATGGCAGCACTCTCCGCAAAAAATGAAGGCGCAGCGGGAGCCTGATTTCTACCACAGCTGAGCAGATAGACAATGTCAGACCCAGAAGCTGCCTCAATGGGTCTGAAGTGCCATCCAGCCCATTAGCTCCGGTGGAGGCATCTCAGATATTTCAGGGTCCGGTGTGAGACCCTTCCTACACCAACGTGCATGATTATGTAGGGTTATGCAAAGTCATGTTTGAAGACACTGTCTATGTTGGAACAGCATCACAGAGGAGTGCATCTACCCAAAGCCCACAGGCAGTTTCATGCAAGGGGGCTTCAGGACCCACGGCCTTGGAGCACCTTGGACAATTTCAAAAAGCTGGGAGAAGATTTCTTTTTGCTGCACTGTGATACTGAGGAAGAACCACAGAGCCAGTTTGCCTTAGTTGAGTGGGAGCTCTGAGATCTCTTTTATTTCCACATTTTTAAAGTCTAATTGCCTGGGCTGACCCTATACAGTACAGTACAGCTCTAACTACTTTCTAATGTATTAAAATGTATGCAAAAAAAGTGTGGCTACAGTGCAATTAAAGTGCCATTTCTGTTCATTTTAAATGTCAGTGTAATTTAAGTTCACAGATAATAATATTCATAAATCTGTAGAATTTCCTATGGATTTGCTCAGGCTCCCCATTTAATATTTCTGGAGATTTCCATATGTGAAAATTTCAACTTCTGTTATCACTAGTGCTTGGCTAGTTGTGGCGCTTCTCTGCTCCCAGAAGTACTACCTCTGACCTAAGGCTTGCCTACGCTGAGTATCTGTCGCAGGCTGATACGTGGCCTATCATGTTAGAATTCTTGTTCATCACTTTTTATCAAAATTCACCTGGCACTTTACACTGCTTTAACCTGCAAACAGCTTTACTGAGGTGAAGGGGTAGTGCATCCCCATACATACTGGAAAAGGATGAATATCCTTGAAAAGCAGCTGCAGCACCTGCAGTGCTCTCCCTCTGCCTTCACACAGCGCTATGCCGAGGCCATGCATCAAGCAGCCTGACTGTCAGGGTGCTGTGCTGTTCTGGGGGCTTGGGGGCTGGCTTGTGCCCTCCCTCATCAGTTGCTCATGCAGAGCCAGCCCCTCATGATGCTCCTGACTGAGAAGCCCAGGAGCACTTGTCTTCTTGCCGAAATGTAACCGAATGTACCGAAAAGTAATTCATGCTGTCCTTGCAGTTCTGCTCATCAAACACTAAAGCATGATTAATCAAACCTACCACAGTGCCCCACACACTGTGAAGCTAGCTTACTGCTATTGCAGTTGCACGCTAGTTTATGGGAAGTTTTGATGAGTCATGTCCAATACAAAACCAGTCAAGCAACAAGCTGACATATGGCTTCTGGCTAGGGACACGGTGCTCTTAGACCCGGAACAGTTTCCTAGAGACATTTGCTCAGCCAAATGCCTTTTTCTGCCATATGCTTTGGCAAAGGACCCTCACTCACTCCCTGCTCTTAGATCATAAAACACACAGGAAGCAACTGTGGTATAAGGCAGACACCCCTCATCAGCCTCCATCCACCTTTCCACCTGATCATTCTCCAGCTACACAGAATATGCTGGAAGAGATCTGTATTTTCTCTCCCAGTGGTCACTAAAAGGTTTCAATTAGCTGGAAGAGTAACTGGGCTCCTCCAAATGAATAGAGCAATGGGAAGCACTGAAGCCCATAGTACTTGAATACAAAGATCACATCACCCATTTCAGAAAGTAGCTTGTATCCCACTGCATGTGCTTTTTCAGTAATAGTTAATTCATCATTATTCATTATTATAAGTTGTTAGTTAATTTATCACAGCTATCAGCTCTGCTGGGACGCTGCTGACGCAGATGGCAGTAAAGCAGCGGTGTTGGGTCTCAAACCCATTTCCTCCATGAGCTACTGCAGAAACAAGCCTGAGAGAAGTGCCTGCTCGGTTTAGTCTCACACTCCTCAGGAGCCTGGCTCTGAAGTCGCTGCATGAATATAAATGTGGTTGCAGCAGGCTGATGAAGTTCAGCACCAATATACTTCCTCACTGCTGCTGAAAGCACCTGGGAAATGGCTGTCACTGACTTACAAAAATTAAAAAAAAAAGAAAGAAAGAAAGAAAGAAAAGGGGGGGAGAGGAGTGAGATAAAGCAAATTATGTGGATTATTTCACTGGACCGCAGGCCCCCTTAATCCTGTTGCTTCCTTGTGCATAAAAGTCCCAGAAACCCAGTGGTTTTATTTCAAAATACCAGTGTGGTTCACATGGAAGTGGTTTAATCACCAGGGCAGGATTCGTTTCCACTAAGTCTCACTGTCTAACATTCAGGTTCTGTTCATGCACCAGCATTCCCACCATGGCACTGGTGAGCTCGTGCCATGGGAGGGTTGTGGCCCTGCTGCCTGCTCTGGACTGATGTCCCACTCCATCACCCCCAGAAGCTCAGTGCCTGCTGCAGACCGGTCACGTTTCAACAGCATCTCTATGAGTGCTCACAGTGTCTGGAAAACATGGTGGAGATCAAAAAAAAAATGAATTTAGGAAGCTGGGTCAAAACCACAAGGAAGGAAGTGCTGGGTTTTATGGACTAAAGAGGAATTCATCAGGGAGACAGCCCTTTGCATCATGAATAATGAATGCACATCCTGCTACCAAAGCAGACACCTATGGAACTGCCTCATAAAACAAGGCAGTTTTCTTAGCCTGCTTCGCCTTATAGTAATGCCAATGGGAATGAAAACCTATAGAAAAATAAAAATGTCTTGAAGATATTTCTCCTGAAGACTGCTGGATCCCAAGAGATTATTTCTTTTTAATTTAATAAAGGAAGTCTGAATTCATATGTCTCCTGAACTTTCTACTTTCTGTCTCCTGAAATTTCTACTTTGCTGAACTTGCATTCGGTTTTTCTACCTATGCCTCTGATCTTGGCTTATGATGATGATTAATTCAGATGTGTCCAAAGAGAGATAGCTAGGTAATTGCTTATGCAAAGAAAACCTTATCTGTTTCAAACATAAAGTCTGATGGAAGAGAAAACTTACTGCTAAGGAGGGCAAAATATATTTTGTCCTTATTTGGACTGGTTAAAGCTGGGGAGGGTGTAACACAGGGGGTTTATTTGTTTGTTTTGCTTTGGGAATGAGGCTCTTGAAACAATTAGTCATCTCAGAGAAATTAAACAGAGGAAACAAATATGACTGTGAAAAAGGTATTATTCATACCCACATAAACCAAAACACTCTTTTTCTCCAAAAATAAAGAAAACCAAAACAAACAAAAATAAAATAAAAATAAAAAATAAAAAGAGGAGCTATTATTTGATTTGAAGGCTTTTTGGGGCTAAGAAATGCAAATAACTCAAGGATTTTTAGTGCTAAATTGCCCTTCATGGATAGAGAAGTGCAGGGCACATGCCCAGGCAGGAGTTACTATGTTCAGATTGTGAAGTGACCCAACCAAAGCGAGTTTAGGCTAACCTTCCCACGGGGCTCTGCAGCAGGAATGGGGGAAGCATGAGTGTGTAGCACCTGCAGCGTGGAAAGCTTGGCTGGCCCGGAGCTCCAAGTGCACCCTGCAATGTACCTGTGCCTCACTCGTAGCATTTGGTGTGGATCAGTAATGGTTTGGGCTACCAGGAGAAGGTCGCTGTGGTGGCAGGCTCCAGCTTTAACATCTTACCCACCCAAGCATATGCGTGGGGTCACCTCGTGAATCTGTTCCTCAGAAGCAGGAAAGCACAGCTGGAGGTGAGAGAGAGGGAGAGGTCTTTCCAGCACGTCAGGAGCATGAAGAAGACCTTCTGGCTTTGCTGTGTACATACAAGGCCAGTGGCAGGTCCAGGGCTGGTGGAAGCTGCTAGGGAGGACAGGTCCTCCCGTCCGCCAAATGGGGACCCCTCAGTTCCTGTCCAAGCTGGAAAGGATGGATTTTGGAGCTGACCAGAGAGCCTCCTTTTGCTTCTTGTGAACCCAGCTGAACAGCTCCCACTGATCTCAGCTGGAAGAGGCACTGCTGACAGTCTCCATGCACAGATGGCTATCAGGAGAAAGGTCACTTTTCTCTTAGCTATTTACATTTGGCCAGATTATTGAGGGAAGGTTGTGGAAAAGGAGCAAGGAAGAAGTGTCACAGAGAGAAACAAGACCCCATTATGTTAGGAGCTGTACAAGTATGAAGAAGACACAGCCATTATCTTAAGAGCACAGATAATAAAACATTAATTGCCTATCTCTGGATTCCTCATCAGTGATCTTTTGGTCCATGGTGGCCCATGAATCCTCGTTAAATGCTCCGTATCACACAGAGCTCATGTTCAAAAGGATGCAACAAAACCACACACGGGCTCTAACCACTGCTGCAGAAAACACCAGTTGTTCCCCCTCCACATCATCTGGTGCTCCAGGCACACTTGGGGAAGCCTGGCCTGTCTGACAGACAGCAGCTTCTGTCCCTCCTAAGTTCAATATAAAGAACTTTCCCCTGAAAATAAATGCCTTTACTACTTTTGGCAACTTAAAACTTCAGTATCTGAGCCTGATGTTTTTCTTAAAGTCATGTTAAAATCGCTCAGCTGTGGGTATGACCGAGGCCAGATGATCACAAAGCATCCCGTAAGGTAGGCATCCCCTCAGCACCTATGCTCGCCTCCCCCAGGACCCGCCGCAGGCCTTGTGTTCATACTGAGAGGTGCTGGTGCTCACCTTGACGCTAAGAACACCCGAGTAGTGGTCGGTAAAAACAGCCAACAAAAAACTGCTAATGAATGGAAATGAGTGCTGTAAGGTGTGGTTCAGAGAGCTTAACTGGCTCTGTGGCTTCCAGGAAGGGTTGTTAGGGTCAGAAGTGTTACAAAGTGAGATGTCATCCAGGAGTGGACACCGAGGCTAGGTTAACATCTGGGGATCCAAGGGAACAGCAGTGACTGGAGACACAGCAAGAAGGTGGCTGGGCTGTTGATGAAAAACTGTTCATTTCTTCATAAAATGCATATATATGGAGTGTGCTACTTGCAGCTGTTTATGGTTGAGCGCCGAGTGGAAGAGGAGTGGACCAAGAGCCCAGAAAGCGTGAGGTGGCCCTGGGGTGCTCCTGACCACCAGGAGGGGAGCTCAGGCCTGGGCAGACCCTGGGGGACAAGCTCGGGAGGCTCTGAAGCTCCAGCTCTATCCTGCCAAAGCTGGATGTGTTTATTTTAGCAAGCAAGACATGACGACCCCTTTTCAAATCCAGCCTGACTCGGTGTCATTTTGCTGGCTTGGCGCCAACCTGCTCCTCTGCCGCCCTGAGGAGGGCCGTCACCCTCACCCTCGTGAGCGAGAGATCGGAGCCAGGCCTGCGGTGGTCACAGGCGAGCGCTGGTACTGGAGGGAAAACTTTTATTCTTCGTCAAGGCCACAGAACCGCAGGCAAGAGGCTCTGAGGCGGCAGCAGCTGGGGTCTAAAGGCACTTGACTTGCAAATGGCGTTCGCTCTGCTCTCCTTCGGCAGCCCTTCGGTGCGCTCGCACAGCTGCGCCCGGGAGCGGGAGCCGCCTTCGATACCAAAGATGAGTGAATTCAGTACTCATTTCAAAACATTAAAACTTCAGATGGCTTCCCCGGGGTGGCCTTTATGTGACACAATTACACTGTTACTGAATCTTCGCTTTTTTATTCGCGTGGCTTTCGCTGGGGAAAATCACGCTGAAAGCAACAGCTATTTTACAAACATTATAGCCCTGGCTTGGGCTGTTTGCCAAGGATTTCCATTAAGTGCAGGCTATGTTGAATAAAAATACTGTGTCAAGGCCAATATACACCAGGTGGGGTTTCATTAAACATCTTGGCTTTTATTGCCCTCGTTTGACTGAAAACAAATAACATTACCTCTCCTTATCAGAAGATTTAACTTGCGTACAAGCCTACTTTGATTTTTATTGCTGCGCCTTTTAAGCGTAAATTTTCAGTCTACCCAGAGGTGTAAGCACCAGCAGAAGCACCAGGGCCTGATGGAAGGAGCAGCAGAGAGGAAGCAGCTCGGTAGCACTTGAACCCAGGACGCTCGTGCATGGATCAGGCTTTGGGAGGGGTGCAGTGTTCATTTCACTGTTTTGCTCTCTTCTCTCACAGTTCTCTTTCCTTCGATTCTAATCCTTGTTTTTGTGAAACCCTTTGAAACGATCCCCTGCTCTTCTTAAAACTATTTTTTAACCTCCTGGGCATTTTTGTCAGCTTTCAACACCTGTCACAAAACCAGAGGCACCGGATGCATCCTCTCCAAGCTCTGCACCTAGGTCACCGTCCTACAGGAAGAGAAGCACTGCTCCCGTACACCTTATTGTAAACCTGTGTGGCCCAGGACACACAGTAAGGAAAGGGTTTCCTGCTAGGGCTGCCAGCGTGTTTTTAGTGGCCACCTTTGAATGTGAGAGCGGCGGGGCATGCTGCCAAACCACAGCAAGGGTTTTTCCCATGCGGCTGAAAAACAGGCACAAGGCAAACACAAGGGTGGTGGAAGAATAGGGGAGGAAGGTTTGGCCTGAGATATCCTCATGCCTGGTCTCCTGCTGTCACAGTGCCCTACCCCCACGTCTCTTTCAGAAACATCACGGTCCCATGGCTGGAGCACCAGCTTACCCTACACAGCTGTACCTAGGGGACCGGCGCTGCTTTCAACCTGTAGGAAAGTTACGTTAGCAGGTACCAGTTCTGCAAAAGACAGCCGGTGAGACTCTACTGTAGCCTCTTTTGGGCAGCCACAAGAGGGCAATAGGACCAAACTTAGCTTTTCCGGGATGAGATGTCCCGCTCAGCAGAACGAAGGTACATGCAGGGCTCTTCCCTGAGCACTGCTGGAGGCTCGGTGAAGGACATGTGCACACAGCTGGCTGAAGTATGGGAGGTGAGACCTGGGCGAGGAGCACCAGCCTGGTCCTGCAGCTCCCAGCCAGCTCGGCCTCGCTCCTGAGCCACCAGCAGGTCACTGGGGAAGAGCAGCAGAGAGACCATGGTGACCCTGTCCCAGTTCTGATGGACCAGGCTTGGTAGGAACTGCTCGACCACCTCAATAAATAAAAAGTAATCTGAGTTTCACCGGGGCTTTCAGGAGACAGTATCTTCCAGCTCTGCAAGCTAGAGCCAGCAGGCATGTGGCATGATAAATGCTATCAACACTAAAATAATCGTGTCCGCTCCCCAGCCTGAAAGCTGAAGTGGTGTAATCTCACCATAACAAACCCCAGTGGGAACGAGATGAATGCTCCCTTTGTGGAAGTACACGTCATAGCAGGGTTCAGCAATTTTCCCGATCAGAATAATGAAGAAACCTGTTATTTGCATAGGACATCGCTGTATTTTACTTCTGTGCTTTCATTTTAGCAACCTTTAAACAATTTCTAAAGAGAGACGTTTCTAAACAATTTCTAAAGACAGAAAACTGTACATTTGTACACGCTAAACACAGCGTGCTGTGAAAATAGCAAAAAGCATGACTATTGAATCCAGGTCAGCTCTGTGTGAACAGCCATTCTAATAGTCCTCATTACCAAAGAGAAAATTAGTTCTTGCTGTTGGAATTGTTATAAACGAGGGTTGTTAAAAGCTGAGTTTATTATTGTGAAGCTGGACTGCATTTAAAAATGTTACTGAAGATTTTCCAGTCGCCTAATAATTTTATTAGGAACCACTTAAAAGATCAGCTGAAAATGTGGTAATGCCTGCATAACACAAACAAGCCTTGCCCTTCAGCATGCAAAGCTATTGTGGTTTTATATTGAAGGCTTATGTAAAGCAGACGTGGATGTTAGGGATGCTGGTGACCTCCGTGTGAGAGCAGTGTTGCTAACAGAGATCAGCCCCACCAGTACACCACTGATTTCTGAACAGACAGAAAGCCTGTGAGATGAACATCCAACAGGTCAGAGGGGACTGGCGTACACGGGGGACTGGCAGTTCAGTTCCAGACAACTGCCTCAGTCCAGACCTAGTCACCAGCAAATACAAGTTGTTGCCACCAAGTGCCCTGTCCGCAGGGACGTGTGTGATGGTCTGAGTTTGTGTCCTCATAGAAAGCCCCTCTGGAGCCAGGAGGGGTGCAACACCAGTTTTTCTGCCCTTTGCAATGCAGAATTCAGGATAACCCACTCACAGCAAAAACTTGGGAGCCCCAGGGTATACCCAGAGCTGCCAAGAGCTGCATTTGTATAGGCACAGCAGCACCAGGGTCCCTGTGTGGGGTGGACACCAGCCCCACAGGTGGACACCAGCCCAGCACCCAGCAATTCGGATGACTCTGCAGCAAAGACATTGCCTGCTGCAAGGGATATGGCAGGGACAGCTGAGCAGGATTTCATTCCTTCAGCTGGATGAAGAGACGTCAAGACAGCCCACCGAACTGGGTGGCTGATCTCAGCGGGGAGAACCCCTCGGTGCTGACCGGCAGACACCAAGCTGCCCCCTCACGTCTGCGTCTAGGATTTCCTCGAGCCCTCGAGCCCTGCAAAAGGTCTTGCTCCGTTTCCCTCTACAGCTATCACGTCAGCTCGTGGGT
Source organism: Heteronetta atricapilla (assembly GCA_011075105.1). NCBI lineage: Eukaryota > Metazoa > Chordata > Aves > Anseriformes > Anatidae > Heteronetta > Heteronetta atricapilla. The sequence continues at coordinate 80,970,017 of CM021733.1, forward strand.
AAATCGCCGTGACAATTAGGCAGAATAATGTGAAGACGTGACATATGTTTCTTTTACTTCAGCACCGTCTGCTGAAAACTGGAACGAAAAGGTACCAGGCAGCTTCTTCCGTGCCTTTGGAATTGCACAGAGGGTGATGCTGAAGCATTAAACAGGCAGAAATAATTATACTTGCACAGAGAAAATTAAAAACAATGGGAGAAAGTGTACGATTTTCTTTGTAGCAAGCCTTGCCTGCAGCAGTTCTGTATGTTTCAGATAAATGGAGTAGACACTGTGAAACCTTTTGGAGGCTAATCAAAACCTCTAACACAACAATAAAATCTTCTCACAGCTGGAGCCAGAGAGCAGCATTAATATTTACTAACCATTGAGTATATTTACATGAAAGAGAGGATTCTAAGAGTATCTTCGATATGCAATTAAGGCACACACATGGGCTGGCAGGAAAATAAAATAAATCTCTTTTATCATGTCTGTGCTAATGTCTCTGGTAATGGACTAGTAATTACAAATGCACTTGCAACGTTCTTGCAATAGGGAGAGTTCTGCTGCAAACTTTATTCTCATCTGAGTACGTCTTGAACTGCATTGCAGTGCCTGAACTGTAGGACACAGAGGACCAAAACCCAAAGGTTTAATTTGGGATCAGCTGCGTCAACACACAGCTTGTCAACTAAGATGCAGTGTGAGAACTATGGATATGTTTCACAAACACCCAGGTAACAGTAGCACATGGTTGGTGTTCACGGCCAGAGAAAAAGGCTTTAGTGAGCAAAATACATCCCTTTTAACTGGGAAATGTGAGGTCATATTCCAGTAGGTCTCCCTCTTTAATTAATGTTAGCCATGTGGTTTGACAGACAGTGGAGGAAAGCATTCACGGAGGAGGAGGGAGGCTCTGTACATCGTCACAGCTCTCGCCACGTCCCCTCCACCATCGAAAGAGTTTTGCCAAGGAATGCTACATGCTAGGGCTGCTACATGCTAGGGATGCTAGGGAGCTGGTTGCATTTGTATTGCATTTTTATCACCTGGTCTAACAAATGCTAATGGGCCTGTTTGTACACATGGACCCTATTAATCTACCTGCAAGTACTAGGTTGAAACAAACTACGGATGTTTTGCATTGTGGAAAAATAAATGTGAAAACTTCTCTCGTAGATCTTGTCATTCCAGCAATGACAGATAATTCATAAACATGTTTTCATACAAAATGGCATTGGTTTAATTATAATAGTGCACATGGCGTAGGTTCCATATCTCACAGCGAAACGCTCTGGACATTCATTTCCATTAGTTCCAAGAAGCACCCAGCTCTAGGGATGTTCTGCTAAGAAAGGCTTTGCTGCTTTAGGACCTCAGCTTAGTCCTGTCACTCGAGGCACGCTGGTTTTCGTTGTTAAGTATTTGTTCTTCATTTGAATTTGTGCTACAGGAATATCAATAGAATATTCTGTATATCCCAGACCCCAAACCAGCTGAAAGGTGGGAAAAGAAAATCACAGAATCACAAAATACTGTTGGTGTTCAAAGAATGAAGGATTACTTACATCATCTTGCCTCAAAATGTTTGAAGTATAGAAAAATTGGGCATCAATCTCAAGAAAAACTATGGTATTGGGTCTACTAGTCATTAATGGTTCCTCCTGCATCATTCAAGCAAAATGCTGTCAAAAATACTGCTGGTGAAGTCTTGGGCTTTATCCCTAGGGAATGGGTTACTAAAATGGAAAATGAAAGAAATTTAAACAACCAAATCACTTACCTTTTTTGATTGTTTCTCTCAGCTTAGCTAACGGAAAGTCATTAGCATCAGTCTCATGTTACTGGAATGAGTTTCACTTTCAGGTTTTCAGAGCTGCCATATTACAGCTGCCAGCACTGCAGGAAGATATTTATTGCGTGAAAAACAACAGTTCCCACTGGACTTAGAAAACAATATAATTGCAGTATTTTACAGGGCATAAGTCTCATAAAAGCTGGAGGTGATTGCCTCTCTCCCCTCCTCTGCCTCCGTTTCCTTCTCCCCCATCCATTCCCCCAGGCCAGGTCTGGGACCACTCCAAGTCAGTGATGTTCTCTGCACGACAAGCGTGCTGACGGAGTGGAGGGATAACAGCATTAAACACCAGCTTAAGCCTAAAATTGCAGAAAAGAACTGCTAGGCAAGGCTTGGGCTCAGATACAACCAGCCTTACCCCTCTGAAGCCAAGAACAACACCAAATGCCACATGCAGACCCCAGACTGCTTTGACCACATCGGAAGGCAAACAGAGGCTTTGGAAAAGATTCACAGGTTTGGCTGAAGGACAAATAACTGACCATTCCTGAAATGTGCACAGTAAAGACGGTAAGAATGAGTCCAGTTTGTACTTTGACCTATCTTATTTTACAGCATTAGTGAACATTCACTGCAAGCCATGTTTTTCCAGAAATAAATCACAGAGAAGGGAAAAAAAAAAAAAAAAAAAAGGCAAGAAATGGAAAAGTATAGCACCGTAGAGCTGGTCAGAGATAAGGAAAGCAGCGGTCTAATTTTAGGCAGAGAAGCAGAGAGAAAAGTTAAGAAAATTAATACATTTCTTGAGGGAAAAGAAGGAAGGTGAAAGAGTTCTTCAGAGTGAAGAGAAGCCAAGAATGAAATCCTGGTCCCTGGGCGCAGCTCAGGGCTTGGCAGAGCATTTTGCAAAGGGTTTAGAAGCATAGGAAGAATTCCCATGCCTGATAAGACAGACATATGCAGAAGTGCTTTAGCTCTGGGTCTTCAGAAGGGAAGCCGTAGCTTAAAGTAACCCAGAGAGTCCACAGGAGGATGTACTCCCCAGACACAGCTCAGCAGCGTGGTCCTTCCCCCATGGTGCCAGCCACACATCCCCTTCCCATCCCTGTACACAGGTCCTGGCACGTGGGGGGCACAAAATGCAGGGGTGGTTCAGCATCAACAGGTGGGGACCTCAGCGGCTGCAGCATGGTAATGGCAATGAAGTCTGTAAAATAAAGAAAACAGATACTCCAAAACAGAGAACAGTTCTGGAAATGATCGATAATGGGAGGTTTTCAGAAAAGTTGCTTGTGGGAAGTGTGTAAGAGCTTTCCCATTCAGGGCCCATGGGGTCTAATTTCAGAGGCATGAATGTGTGGGGGAAATAATTTTTCAGACACATAAAAAAGTCACCAAGATGTTAATTATGTTTTAGAAAAAGAGAGAGAGAACATTGGTCCTACAGAGAAACAGCACAAAGCACTCTCAGGCGTGCCCAAAAGAAGTAGGTGATGATTGCCTGGAGACTGAGCAGTCCCCATCTGGAAGCCTCTCTGAAATAAAACTGAAGGTGCCAGTTTTGCTCCTGCTGTGGCCAGTGTTTAGAGCCAAAGAAGAGAGACAGCACTACTTAAGCTGATAATCAGCTTTCGCTGCTGGCATGCTTTGAAAAGCTATCTGGGCAGGTAAGAGTGCACAAGAGGTCTGAATGTGCCCCTGGCTGAATTTATGCTGACACTAGTCTGTGCTGTCATGCACAAAGCAAAGACATGAGCTATGCAGCTGCTGCCAACGAGCCCTGGGACCTGTTTGTTTTGTCCAGTGGCTGTTTTTTATCTAAGCATGCACCAGCAAGGAGCTTCTCCGGTGAAGTGAGCTTGCCCAAAGCCACACTTCACAAAGGGTTGCCAGATGTTTTCTGAGGAGGCATCAGTAGAAGGTCAGAGGAGCTGTCACCAGTCCCCGGCCCTTTGTGTTGGTCTGGGTGTCTGGTGGCATGGGACACTCCCAAGTCTGATACATCCTGTTTATACCCTCACTTCTCAGGCTTTGTATCTCTGTAACCATACAGAGATATACAGGTCATTCATATCCAAGCCCCGAAAGGCATGGCTCTTTGAGGTCACATCTGTAGCTAAGTTGCATCAAAAAGTGGGGTGGTGATGGGGGGGCCCATTTTCCAAACTGACTCACCACCTCCCCAGCACCTTGATATTCCCAGAGTAGAACAGAAAGGATTTTGTTACCTTCTGCCTGCATTCAGATAGCACTTTCCTATGCAAGATCAGTGGCCTCCCAGCAAAATATATAAAAATTTACATTGCAACAGATTGACCCGGTGAGATTGGCCAACCATGACTTTCATAGCTGCTCTGAGTGGGTCCAAAATCCTAAGGTCCCTCTTTGCTCACAAAACATCAGGCTTGGAGAGCCTGTCACAGCATGCTGCAGGGGTGCAACTAATTCATTTCGTAGCCGCATGGTCGTGCTTGAAGCTTCACAGAGATAATAAAGCAGTTTCACTCTAAAACACTAGTTTCCAGTTCGGTACAATAGATTGAACTGATTAAATTTGGGCCACATCACTCCGTGGGGCAATTCATAGTGTCAATGGGACATTAAGCGGTAGGACTTGTCCTTTTAGCAGTCAAATCACATACCACCCACAGCCCCTTGGAGTGTGTTTCTGTAAAGGCCCATGTCAGGCCATGGGCCCTAATAGCATGCCTGCGAGTCCCCATAAACAGCCACCTCACTGAACATTAGGCAACACGCGTGTTATCTGCAGCTGGCCCCTTGGCCAGCTCACAGAGAAAGGCAGGGAGATAACCCACTGTGTACACAACGCTGACAACACGAAGTATTTCACAAAATCCTCTTTCATTTTCCCAGGAATGGCTGCTTTTGATCAGGTGCTGATGGCGGTTTCGAGATATTGACTGAAGCAACATTTGCTTCGCTTGTGCTCTGGGCCATGTGGACATGGTTTCCAGGAAGGCCAGCTCCTTGCTGCTGCTGCTGCTACCCAGGCAGGCCTCTTGTTAAACCACAGGTGTTCCAGCCTGCCCCCGCTAGCTCTTAAACGTCCCTGCCACCACCGTCACGTTAGGAAGCCTCTTTGTGCACCTCAGCACCTCTGCAGGGTTTATTGTCATTGGAATTGGCTTAAAGGAAGCTTGCAGGCAGCCTTGACATGAGCCATTACCTCGTCAAGGACGTATAGATGTAGCAATTACAGAACGCCACGCAGCCTGGCCCCACAGTCCTTGCAGCCCAGAAGCACCTTGTATGTTGTGTTGTGTTTTGTTTTGTTTTCTGAAGCAATCAAGCAAGTTAGTAAAATGCCATTGCTCTTCTATTATTGCTTTTAGCATCTTCGACATTATTCCTATCTGTGCATACGACATTTGCTCACTGAAAGAACAGACAAGAAGGCCTTCCTTCCATCAAAAGCATCTCCCTTCTCCCCTGTCCCTGCTCCCCCAGCTCAGCTGCACAGGAACTGTCAAAGCAGGGCACTTCTGAGCTGTGAAAGACCAGGGGGCAAATGAAAGCCTCTGGCTGGAGGCTCTTAGAAAAATCTGACTTCTCCAACCTGTTTGCGTTAAAATCTCAAGGGCATTTAAACCACATGGTCTAAGGATCACAGCTGCTGCAGTGCTACTCCAGAAAGAGGCAGTCTCCAATATTAATGGGTATAATCCTGCCAAGTCACAGATTTCCCCCTCTCTAAGTATTGCTCAATCGCATGCACAGTGCTGCAGGGCCTATTACTATCCCAAGGCCTCCTTTTGAGATGCTCCTCACACAGCCTGCCACGAGTCAGGGTGGACAATTACCTCTGATGATTGACGTGAAGGAAGAGAGCTTAGGCAGTCATTAGCAGAGGCCTTCACTTCAACAAAACACACTTACCTATTCTTCCTTCCTAAAACGTAGCAAGCGAGAGAGAGAAAGAAACAGAGAGAAGGAAAGCAAGAGAGGAAGGGGGGAGCAGGGGAGAGAAAAGCAAGCTTATTTTCCCCTCTGTAAACTAAAAGCTGTTTTCAATTTTTATGTTTTTTAGCCTGAAGTACTGTACAATTCTTTTTAAAAGAAATATATAAAATGCTGTTTGATAAAAAGAAGAAGTTTGCTCTCTAGTGGCTGAATTTAAATAGCTCAAAAAAACACAGGCTGCTAAAGAAAGGGAGAGTTTCATCCAAAATGCGCTCGGTTCCTAATCTTTGTGCCCCTAAATATTTGTTCTTCGCCAATATTTACTATTGAACAGCTACCTACAATTGGTGTGATTGTGCCAAAGAGAAGCAAAGTGCATGGTATTACGACCTAATCCCGTGCAGTTCCTGGTAGGGAAATGAAATTACTTCTGCCTGTAAATGCCTCCTGACATGGGAAAGGGCTGGGACGGGATCTGAAGGCTGAGCTGATATGAGCTCTGTGCTGCTGGTGGCACGCGGCCTTTGACCACATCAGAAGCCAACCCAGCACTACAGCACTCCCACCTGCCACAGTATTTTTGAGCTGGGACTGGCTCGTGCCACCAGCCAGGATACTGTGGGATGGCAGGGAGAAGGACTGGGGGCGGCTGATGTTGGGAGAGGGATGTGGCTTTCCCCAGGCCAGGAGCAGGACCACAGGCACTGCCCAGGCTCCTACATCCATCCCCAACCTGAGGGCCCCTTGCAAAGTAGGGTCAGGCTGCAGAGAAGACTTCTGCATTTCTCTCTCTCTCTCTCCCTGATCTTTTAGCCTTGAGTAAAACAAGTGCCAGGGACTCCACAACAAGAAGATCCAGCCTGATCCCCTGCGGAGACCCCCACCATGTCCCCAAGACCGCACATGGACCCCAGTGTCTGGGGCCAGGGCCGTGTTTCTGGGAAGTGCTCCTCCCAGGGCAGTCCCGTCGCTTTGGGGAGAAGGTTAGTGGCAGGTCGCCCACTTGCCACCGCCGTGTCACGTCCCTGCTTACGGCACGTCTGGCAGGAGGAGCCGGGCGCCGCGCGGCGCTGTCAGCGTGATGGGATTAGCCAGGCCACCGTAATGAATCAGGCATTTCCCATTAACAACCAAGGGGGAAAGGGGGAAACAAAGAGACAAGCCGAAGCTACCGCCTCAGTGAAGGCCAACCCCATCCATTCCTTATTTTTTTTACAGTGCTGTTACTTAATGGGGAAGCCTGTGAGGCCTTATTTTTCAGCAGCCAGATGGAGAAGGGGACGAGGCAGATGAAAACGACAGCCGGGTCTCAAAGGCCCACCCGCTTGCGAGGCCCATTCCCAGGCAGAGTAATTGCCAATCAGAAGCAAACTGCTTTATAATTAAAGCATTGTATGAGCAAGGAGATGTCTGGGGCTTGTGCTTAATTGCTGTACATTGCAGGGAAGCACAGAAGCACGGAGAGAGGGGCTGAAATCAGTGAGGGTTTTGCTGCTGAGCTACTCCAGGGCAGGAGCAAAGCAATCCTCCAGCCAAACCCTGCTGTACCGTAGCTCATGAGAGCATCTACACCACCTCCTCCTCGCAGTCCTGCCCTTTGCACACACCCGGGGCAGGCAGGGGCACAACCAAGCCCTTAGGTGTCTCATTCCCAAAAGAAGAACCCTGCGTGTTTTGTCACTGTGGATCGTGCAAGTTTGGGCCATGCCCCATCACTTCTGGCTGCTCTTGCTCCTGGCCTGCAGCCCAGCTCTCACACTGCTCTGAAGAGCCCTTCCCAGAGCATGGGCCCTGCAAAGTCTTCCACGTGGACAGCCTCCTCCTTTCTTTCCATCATTACTTCCCAGAAGGTGGGCCTAGGACCCGTGGTGTCAGGGCTTAGGTGGCCGTGATACTGAATTACCGCTTGTGGCTGCCATGCTCCTCATGCTCAAGAAATCCCCTTTCACAGCTTAAATCCAGGAAGGGGGCACCATTATTATCTGATCTGGTCTGTTACCTGGTTCATTGGGCCTCCCGGGACTGATCATTCCTTGACTGAGAGCTGTGCTTGGGAGAATCCCGGCCCAGAGAGGAAGCTTTATGATCGGATACTATTGTTGAATTTTCGTCTTGGAACAAAAAATACGTGTTCACTACAGAACAAAACCATCTGTACCTCACTCATAGAATCATAGAACGGGTTGTGTTGGAAGAGATCTTAAAGATCTTCTAGTTCCAACACCTCCCTCCCCTCCATGGGCAGGGATGCCACCCGTAGATCAGGTTGCCCAGGGCTCCATCCAACCTGGCCTTGAACACCTCCAGAGCTGGGACATCCACAACCTCTCTGAGCAACCTGTTCCAGTGCCTCACCACCAACTCTGTCGTATTTCATCATTATAGCATTGCAGCATTTTGGATTTTTTAAACTTTGAGGTTAACACTACTGTAGATGGAAAATAGAGAACCAGCTTGAGAAACCATTTTTGAATTTAATCAGTACCCTGGAAATGAGGAAGTGACTAAGTTTCTAGAGCTGTCTCAAACTACAGCATCATTTCCTATTATGAGCTGGTTTTGAGTGTCAGAACATCAGTGGGAACCAGAGCCAGGTTTTGAGGCTCTTGGCAAATCCTACCATTCTCCTCCAACTTTCTGTAGCACAAGCTACCATGACATGCTCTCTGCAAACCATCAGCTGGACCACATAGGGCAAATTCAGAGAAAGATGCTATTAGTTGATCCCAGACCACTGGGACCACTAACCCATTCCTCTGATATGAAGTAGCAATAATATTACTGAGCATAGAGTTTGTTTGATGACGAGACCAAACAAATCCTAGAGTTGTGCTAGTGGGACTGGTAAAACAAGACATTCCCCTTCTTAGGGGTCTTTACTTCAAGCAGGGGGGACAAAATGGTGTATCAGCACCATCCTGCAAATATCAGAGCCCTTCCAAGGTGTGAAAGCACAATATATTCCCCTTTCTCCCCATCGTGCTTTCCCAGAGGCTGAGCATACTAGCTTGGCCATGATATTGGACTGCCTTCTCCAGCTGCTCTGTGCCTCTTGAGTAGGAAATGATAGAACGTAAAACCAGAAATGTCCTACAGTGGAACAACTGAACCCCCTATGACCTGACCTCTTTGTTGTCCACTCCTTAGCCATTCTCTGGTGCTGATGTTGTTCCACAACCTCAGTAATGTTCAACAGAAACACAGCTTCTGGATAATGATTTGTATCTATGCTTACGGTTTGATTCCCAGCAGTAACTGCAGACAAATCTATTGCTGTTTAGACAGATCAGGAACAAATGAAGTAGGCGTTTCATTCAGGATGGAGGCTCTTGTCCTGGAAGCAGTGATCCTAAAAAGGATATGAGATAAGGAAGCAGGTTGAACACCAGTTCCTTGGGATGCTGTGAACATTGCTAGCCTGCCTGATCCCTCTTTAATGATGAGAAAGGATAGATCTTGCCTGCCCTGGAGGTAGAAATCTGGCAGGGCTAAGCCTGAAACCCTGCTCCCGCAATGGCGTCCCCTCAGGAACACCCCCTCCTCCCTACAGGCTGTAGGCAGACCAACCTGGGTGAGGAGGATGGGCCCAGTGAGGTCTCCCCTGGCCTCTGAGGCTGGACACGCTGTTCCAGATGAAAAAATGAAGCCATCCCAGCTGCGGAAATGTCCCTCATGCGACTTGCAGTGTGTGTGGAGGCTGGCAGCAATGGCAAGCACATCAGGAGGGGGGGGCTGTGTTAGTGCAACGTGATGAGAGTAGAAATTACACAGCACCAAGCTTTGATGTCTCCCCTAATAACCTCTCAGAAACATTTCTTTTTTCTGATTTCCTTTCCAGCACGGTTACACAACTAGATTAGATTTTGCTTACAAACAGCCCAACCTAGGGTTTACCAAAACCCGAGGCTCTGTGAACAGGACACGCTGGAAGTTCGTTAGTGTAAGTTACACTTCAGCAAAGCTGAACATTACATAAAGCGCCTTTTTTTTGACCAGTGCTGAATCTGAATGAACTCCTCTTTTGACTCAGCTTTCATTCCCTGGAATCTAAGGCCTTATGTCCCTGTTTTTTTAAAGGGACTTAGTTCCCTTTGCACTGACAGTGAAATCAGGGCTGATTAATTCTGTTGACTTGGGTGTTGTACTGTGAACAGGAGATGTCTTTTAATGTAGCTCAAACTTCTTTTAAAAGTGTATCTAAGGAAGAAAAGTGAATGATGAGGTTGTTCTTATGTATTCTTAGTGTTGCTAGGGAAACCATTTCCTGCCTGTATTTATCCCAATTCATCTCTGTTTTTTCAGGGAGGGGAGGAAAACGTTCCAAAATAAACAGACAATACTCTGGAATGAAGGTGCTTATTAATGAGATGAAGTACCCATGAGATACACAGCATGGGATCTGGTACTTTTCCAGTTGAGGTCAACAGCTGAAATGCATCCCAAATTAATACCTACTGAAAAAAAAAAAAAAAAAAAAAAATTAAAAAAAAAAAAAAAGATATAATGACTGATCTGTATTGCTGGTGGTCTGTGTCCAGTCCCTCTTGGACTGGGGTGTATCTGGAAAAATAAAAAGGCATTAATCAGTATTGGTGTGTGCAGCTGGCCCTGGAAGTCTGTTCCTACCTAGAGCTGGTTCTTCCAGACCAGACTTGGCAGATGTCTGGAAATCCCTGCCAGGGCTTGGCAGTGCTGTGAGCAGGGAGAGGCCTTGTGGTGAGGGCCGTCGCCAGAGCACCTTGCAGAGGATCGGAACCCCAGGCAGGACCCACAACACAACTGCCTGCCACAGACTGACATAACATGGCCAGCCTCCTTATCCCTGAGGAGTAAACTCAACATTTCCTTAGAAGAATAGCAGGGAAGGAAAGACGTGTGTGCCACCGCCATTGGATTGGTGGGAGTGACCAGATTTGAGAAAAGGCACCCATCTCTTCCTCTCTTCCCAAGGATGAGTCCAGCGCTGCAGGGACAGAGTTAGCCCTGTGTTTGCGGCATTATCCGAGGGCTCCGTTTCTCGCTTTTCACGTGCTCTGTGACCTCAGGTAGTCCACAAAAAGTGAGTAATAGCACTGCTCTCTCTCACAAAAGGGTAAATACAGAAAAGACAGAGGCACAAAAATATCTTCTAGACAACTAAGAACATACTTTCAGTGACACCTTACCTTGTGCTGTAAAAAATGACAGCACTGTGATTATCCCCCGCCGTCTGTCCCCAACAGACAACACATCACAGTGTGCTTTCTAAGGCCCTGGCAGCAAGAAGAAGAATGGGATCCCCCTTTCTGGAGATCTGAAGATCCACCCTGTGCTGGAGAAAAATAGCTGTGGGCCCCTTGGCCAGAGATGCGTATGCAGGCTCAGTGCAGACCCAACGTACACTGCGATGTACATGAGCAAGCACAAGCATGAGGAGCAGGCTACCACCGGCATTTCCTTTGGGGTCACCATGGAGTACCCCTGGAAGCAAAAAATGATGGTGACATGGCCAGAACGAGGGAAAGCAGAGCGCAGAGAAAGCTAATGATGCTTGCCCTTCTCTCATCTCTGTTCAGGTGTTCATCTCTCTCTGCTGTGTTTTCCATTTTGCTGCCTTAAACATTCCTTGTCATGTCAGAGCAGGAGTTCAGTGGGAAAACCCTCATCAAGAAGATTATATGCAAATACATTAAAATCAGAACAGATTGCTGGAGATGTATGTTTTGGATCCTGTGGGTGTGTTTGGCCTGTAGCTTTTCAGCTACAGAGCACTCATTAGGCTGAAATCCTAGCCCTGTAAAAGCCAGGGGCATTTTTCCAGTGACTGTGGATTTGGGAATTGGCTCTCCATGTTCAGTTCCCAAGTACCAAGCTCAAGTACCAAGCTGCCCATCTGGGAAGGAGGTGGCTTGTCTTGCAGGCACTCTGCCTGGCAGCTGGGGTTTGCAGAACCCTAGGATGGGAAATGGGGAGGAGATGACGAAAGTTTGGAGAGGAACAACCAGAGCATGCCGCAATTTCTTCTTTCCTAAAAGCGTGATCCGGTGTGCAACCAAATCTCCCCTTGGCCTTCACCTGGCCATTGAGAGACATGCTCTCAAAATGCTTCAGATGTCTGCAGGGGCCTTTTCTGTTTCTGGGAGGGTTCACTTTATTTGTCGTGATTGTCAGCAAATATAGACTAGGTCTCATTAAGCCAGAAGAAGAGTGGCGACAGTCTATAAATGGTCATCTTTTAAAGGACTCTAAATGAAAAGGATAAAACTGCTTTATGGAGATGGGCCATCCATCTGCAGATGTCCCAGGCTGGGTTAAATTAGGCAGTTTCACCACACCCCTTCATTTAAGATAGCTCTGAGAGATAGCTGAACAAGTATTTAAACCCAAAACAAAAGCAAAAACCAAGCTGCTCTAAATTCTGGGCAGAGGAGATTGGCCAAGGGTGGAGTTGCTGCACATTTTCTTTGAGGGTGAGACTCCCTTCCCATGCCCTGGGCTGGTGATGGTCGCCCTAGGGCAGTGACCCGGGGCTCAGCAGGGGAAATGAGCAGCCAGGGGCAGGGGTGGAGGGGGAGTTTCTCAGCCTGGCTCGGTATGAAAGGGAATGCACAGGGTGCTGCACCCTGAGCATCACATTGAGCATGGGGTGGGTGAGGGAAAGGAGCAGTGAGACAACACACAGAAGCAGACCTGTTGGACTTGGATCAGAAAACATAACCGGCTGTATAGCGCTGCTGGCTCAGAGTGAGAAAAAACTCCTGCTTCCCAACCCAGGCAAATCTGGGTGTGCACACAGCAACTCCAACTTCAGAGACCTTTTGTCAGCTTATTTCCAAGGAGATCACAGTCGATAGCTGCGCCGCAGACACCGCTTTTGGAGACCTTGGCTGCAGTGCCACCACACCAGCCTGGCTCGGTGCCGGGTGCTCGGGGGCAGACCAGGAGTATTCTGCTCTTGGGACCTGGAAAGGAAGCATGACAAGTCCTGAACCTTGGCTGTGTCTTAGGAAAAACCAAGTATGCTCTTGTAAATAAACATGATTGACCTAACTTTATCATGCTTTGCACCTCCTGCCTACAACAACTTGCATGATGCTCAAGTCTTGTAGCTATTTGTATCCAAAACATTGTTTGGAAGGACACGTTTGTCCCAGCTATAGCACTGATTTTGGTCTCAGCTATTTATACCAAGGAATTATTACACGTACCATGCAAGTATTTTGAGCATATAATATTTAACTATTCAATTATTTCTGGTTTGTGGCATTCAAAGTCTGTCTCTTGACAGCAGTACCACTGCAACTTTCTGAAATTTGGTCGGTGGAAGGATGACATATCATTACTGCTTCTTGCCAACGTGCAGTATGATGCAGTTAATTAAAGAAACATAAAATTCATGTGTGATGGTAAAGATCACCTCTGCAACTGCGAATGCACACTGGCATTAAATCAGCTGTGTAATGAAGGGATAATTTCGTTAGCCATTTCAAGCTGAGGCTTATGCAGTCCATTATAAGAAGGAAATGTCATTGTGTGATTTAGCTGAAGGTGATGTCACACTGTATGGTCTATAATTTAGGCCAGATTTCCAATAATATTTTGATTTGATGTCTCTGACATACAGACTTGAATGGTCAGACCTTGGCTTCTGAGCACCCTTAAGCATGGGGGTGGAAAAATAGCCAGCGATGCCAAGGGAGCGGCCAGCAGCCTCGATGCCCTGCACATCTCCTCTAGCTGTCAAAGCAACTTTTGGGGTGGTATTTGCTGTATTTGCACGGGTAACAGCTGCACACACACAGCAGCCTCACCCCGACCAGACCTGAGCAACAGAGAACAGGAAGCGAGAGAGCAGGTGTGTGCCCCACTCACCCCCACCACCCTGGGGGAAAACCATCAGGAAAACTGTGGCCTTTGAATGAGCAAAGGTGGTAGGGTAAGAGTTACCCCTGGTAAACACACACCTGCAGAGAGGCAGGCTGCTATACCCAGAGCATCAGAGGTTTGATGCAAAATGTTGCAGGAAACAAAACAAAACAAAACAAACAAAAAAATGCATCACTTAAGCATGGAAAATTTAAGGTTCCCTTTGAATTAAAAAAAAAAAAAAAAGACAACTTTCAATTTCACATTCAGCTTTCACTGGTTGTGCATGATATTGTCACATAACAGAGGCATAAATTACTTTTGAAAGGAATAAAGATACACAAACCATGCACCAGCCACAAGACCTCAGAGGATAACATTTCACTTGCCCTCTGTCTCCATGACCTCCGCTGGGAGGTCCATTTCACCAGTGTCCTGAACGCAGCTGGCCTATGCTGTGAGCCAGGGAAATCGCTTGTAGGTCCATACTCCAGCCTGCTGGTGCCCTGCTAGCTCCCAGCAGGGCTGATCGCCTCAGACCTCAGTTCCCACCTCTCTGCCCTTCCAGCCTTGCACACCCCAGCTCTCCAGCCTCTCACATTTTGAAGTCATGGAATCAGAGAATGGTTTGGGTTGGAAGGGACCCTAAAAACCACCCACTTCCACCCCCCTGCCATAGGCAGGGACACCTCCCACCAGACCAGGCTGCCCAAAGCCCCATCCAGCCTGGCCTTGAACACCTCCAGGGATGGGGCATCCACAGCTTCTCTGGGCAACCTGTGCCAGGGCCTCACCCCCTGTGAGTGAGGAATTTCTTCCTCATAGATAACTTATCATACCTTCTTTCAGTTTAAAACTATTGCCCCTTGTCTTATCACTGCATTGCCTGACAGAGTCCCTGCCCAGCTTTCCAGTAGGCCCCTTTAGGTGCTGGAAGGCCTCAATAAGGCCTCCCTAAGCCTGGAGAGCAAGCAAAACTCTGTGGCCAGGAGGTGCTCGCACAAGATCTGGAGAGGAGGAAAGATGAAAACCCACAGAGGAGGGGCAAGCCGGTCCACCACTGGGTGCGGGGTCAGAGCAGGAATCACAGAAAATGGGAGCGTTTCCAGAAAGGGCACCAGCCGCATCATTCATCCCTGACACAGCTATGCAGCTGTTACTTAAGCCAGTCCTTGTCATGCCATAGTTCCCTGATAGCATCAGGAACTGCACGCACATTTGTCAAAACAGGATGACATCTAAAGATAGCATTGAACCTAAGGGGAAGGAATTTAAAAGAAAACAAGTCACCATGGCCACGGGGTAGGGTAAGAAAAGTGTTCCAAGTGTGTGGAAATGTGACTTCGGCGCCCTTTGCCAATATGGACCCTTGAAACAGCACCGATCTGCGTCCAGACGGCAAAAGGGAAACGATGGAGTCCCAGCAGCAAGTGAAGGTATTTTAATGGTCAAGGTTGCACAACGCAGCTGGTGCAGGCCCAACACTGCTGCGGAGGCCAGGGGTTCATCCCGGGGTGGGGGGAGATACTTTTAGTCGCAGCAGCAGCAGCACCAGCAGGGCAGGTGAACACACCGACACCTCCACCCCAAGGAGAGGCACCTCCACCAGCCCTGCAGGCACCACGGCCAAGCCTCTGCCACAGCTCAGAGCCACGATTCAGCAATATCCCGAAGCAAGACTTAGCATGCCTCGTGCCAAGACGAATGCCAGCAGTGCAAAGCTTGGTTGAATCAGCTCCGGCTGCTTGCTTTTGTTTAGAAACGCTGATGAATTAACCTTGCACAACCATACCTGGTGCTGGTGGAGGCACTGCTTGCTTGCTCCTCGGTCACCCCCTGTGCAGGGCAAGAGGGGAAAGTGGCAGGGATGGTTCACACCTTCCACAGCCATTACGTCTCCTCCTGCTGCCACAAGCACTGCCGTGCTGCCATGGGTTGTGGTCTCCCTGGCACTTCAGTGGTCCTGGGTCTGACCTGGAGAAGGGTTTCTGCTGCACCTCTCAGTCTGAGAGGATGTCTTACACCTCTCCACAACCCTTCAGCATCACAGGTAGCTCCAGGGGAACACCTCACACATAAGGCTTCTGGCACAGATGAAGCTGGCTGTATTACCAAAGTAAAAATGCATTTGTCCACACAGGCAAATCCAAAGCAAGTCCATCAGGAAACTTTTTACTGTGAGGGTGGCTGACCACTGGCACAAATTGCCCAGAGAAGTGGTGGAGTCTCCTCCTTGGAGACCTTCAGAAGCCACCTGAACGTGGTCCTGGACAGCCTGCTCTGGGTGTCCCTGCTTGGGCAAGTGTTGGAGCAGGTGGCCTCAAGAGGGCCCTGCCAGCCTCAGCCCTTCTGGGATTCTGTCTTCTCTTCCCTGCCTCCTGCATGCCTCTATTTCAAACCTTGCAAGCAGTCAGGTGCATTAGTATCCGCCATTCACTTCTGTGTGATGACATGAAACACAAAACAAGGATGTTTAAGTGGGAACTATTGGTGCTATGTGTCCCCCAAATTCTTCTGAGCTGTGTGGCTAAGAAAGCTCTGCTTTGGTGACTTTGAAGAGAAAGTCCCTACAAATCCTCTGTCTCCTGAATTTTTCATGTAGTGTTTTGGGTGGCGTGGCCTTCCTTCCCGAGGCAGCCTGTGCCAGGCAATGGCCAGATGGGGTTCCCTGCAAATTTTCAGAAAAGCATCACTTCCCCAGTGAGCTCAAAACAGTGTCATATGGCCTATAGCCAAACTGTGATGAACTGATGAAAGTTTGTTCTGATGATGTAACCCTGACCGTGTTAGGTAACACTGAAGGGTGGCATTGCCATGGAAACACAGATTTTGCAATCCTCCCTTTTTTAGCTTACTCATGCACTTTAACTTAAACACAGCTGTATCGTCCCTTTTATTTTCAGTGAAGTCCCTCTTTCTGTTTCTGACTGGTCTCTGTCTTCTTACGGCTAAGGGACAGTGCATCCTGAAAGTTTTATATTTACTGCACACAGGTAACAGACACAAGCAACAGGCTGAAAATTACTGTACAGAAGAGAGGGTTTACACTTGTGCCTTGCTCTCCAGCCAGTCGTGGGTTTCTCTGTGAATGAGGAAGGACACTAAATGTGCTTAAGCTCTCTAAAATGTACCCCTGTTAACCCAGGCCAGTGCAAGCACTGCTCTGAAGTCCCACATCCTTTCTCCTAAATGCTAGATCATCATTTCAGCTATGTAGACATTAAACAACTGAAAAAAAAAAAATGACTTCAGCTTCAACTTCAAAAACCCAAAAACCCCTTCAGCTTTCACTTCCCACTCTTCTGACTTCATCCTTTCAGTATCTCTCCAGCCATCACCGAGTCCAGCCAGAGGAAGACCTAACAATTGCAGAAACAGACAATGAACTTTCCCAGAATTTCTTTATCTGTTGCAAACAAGTCAGCCAGTAAAACGCGGTGGAAAAGGACCAACTTTTCGCTGTGTTTTTAATTTGCTACACACCTTCAAGACAGGACTTAAAAAATGGTTATACTGAGTATAATGGAACCGAATGGATGACTGAGACTACAAACAGTTTTTATTGTTTGCATGTGGCCACCGTGTAACGTAAAGCACCCAACCATTTATTTCCCCAAACCACTTATATCAATTCATCAGAAGGCAGTGGGTATTTTGCAGTGGCTGATCATTTTTTTTGCAGGATTATGTTGCAATACAGTTTTTAGCAGGGAAATTTATCAAAAGTATTTACAGTTGGTTGAAAGTTCAAAGGGGCGAGATAGGAATTCAGATTAACTGGAAATCTAAACAAATGTAAAGGAAAATAAGGATCAGATTCCAAAAACCTTCCAGTCTACATTGCAAGCGTAACAAATGTTCTTGATTTGTGTTGGTTGTTAAAGAAGTGTAAATTCCAGGATAAATTGATGTAGCTCCTGGGATGAATAAAATCAATAATGTAATAACACGGAGTTAATACCAAGCTGACATTGATTGAGAATGAGTGCACTGAATTTGAGGTCTCCTTCCACACACAAGGAGATACTAGTAAATCAGAGCCAGATTGCCAATTAAACCTTGTTATTTCAGGGCAGAGCGGAATAAAATAATGCGTGATGAAGAGAGTATCCTGAGAGGAAAGCTATCCAGGTGGAAGCTGAGTATGCAGGAAGTCTGTGATTTCTGAACAGCAGCATTTGAAGAAGTCAATAACGCTCTGGGAAGGCTTGCAGAACCCGACTGTGCCTGGTATCCTTTCCCATAGTTACTTGTATACAAACAAAGCTGGTGGGGCTAGGTTAGAAAAAAGAGAACTTTACCCCAAAGAACGGGGTCCCAGATCACAAATCTTTGCAATCTGTCTCTTACATTATTGCATTCCCTTAGCGTACGGTGAGACTGGTTGATTAATGGGTCTGTCCCAGCTTCCACTAGTCCTGCTCCCCGGGTGTGTTCAATGCTGTTGCTGCTGTGTATGCTTCAGTCCTGTCAGGGTACAGAGTCAATGCTGAGTGAGCGCTGATCCTCTCTGGGCATCCTGCTGAGAGCAACTGAGGACTAATGGGAGGAGATTTTGGTTGCTGGTATACTAACTTACCCTTCAAATCCCCAGAAAGGTTTAGATAACTAGGTTTTGATGAGAAATCAAAAACAAAATCCACATTGAGCATGCAAAGCAGAATGAAAAAATGACGTCTGGCTTCTTATGTGTCTCTCTCTGTCCCCCTTTCCTCTTCCCCACTGGGATCCTCTGGTATCTGGCAAGACTTCTCTTTCAGCAGAGGTAATATTTGAAACATTACTCACTCTCCTCTCCTCAGCTCCCAGTTTTCTGGAAACTTGATTTAGCTTTGATGTCACTGAAATCTCTACACTTCAGTGACTCTTGGCTGAAGCTGGGCATCAGGGTCAGAAGTCACTGGGAGGAACAAAGAGGCAGATACACAGGCATAGGGCATGACCTGTGAGCCAGATTTTAAAAAATGTTCTCTTTATTATGGTAAGTGGAGAAGATTAATTTTGAGGCAGGGAAGGGAAAATGACTGTGGAAGCTCAGGGTGCTGCAGTGTCTCTGCTATCGCCTTTTGGAGCAGGCAAGTATACAGAAAGCCATCACTGAGCCTAACTGGGCTTCTCACTTCTAGCCCTCTGCCTCAAGAAAACACAAACAAAACGCTCTTTTTCTACAGCTGTAGGACTTGCACATCAGCTGGATGACTTCTCTGATAAAATGCATAGACTTTTGTTCAGAGCGATCACGACCTCTCCTTCTAAAGCAAATCTCTCCCAGGTAGAGACCCCCACACTGCCTGTCTCTGCGGGCAATTCGTTCATGCCCAGGGTATGCGGCAGCCCCGGACTCTCTGTGATGGCTGTGTTGGGATGTGCACCGGACGGGCTGCTGGTGATTAACAATTATTTGACCAATTACCAAACACGTAAGACTGACTTCTATGCATGTATACCCCAAGATGCATCAAACAGAGGTTTTCACAAGGATGACCATCTGACCTTGCTTCCCCTTGGATCTGCTTCAGGTTTGGTCCCCAGCTTCAGCATCAATGGAAGACGAATGCTACATGCTCCTCAGGGTTTCGTGTCAGATCCCAGTGTCTTCTAATTGCAGTTTGCTGCTGTGTATGACGATAGAGGCTGGTGAGTAATGAGGGAGAGAAGATGTCAGACGTGGATGCCCTTGAAATAGGCTATTCTAACGCTATCATGTTGGGATCAGGAGAAGAGCATTATCTTCAAGTTTGTGTGAATGAACCAGGGCTATTTGGCAGCTCTGTAATTCATTCAGCTTTTTTTTTCCCTCCTCAGAGTAAAACACCAAACTCATTCATTATAGTTGGCTTCAGGGCTCTTGGGAGCCTCCCTGAAAGCTCTCCATCTTCAGCACGGACAGCTAATCTGGACAAATAATTTCAAACAGTTTAAGAAACAGTTTGACCCCCCAAGGAAAATAACTGAAGGTCAAAGGGACATCTTGGTGTATATCTGTGGAGAATACAGATTGAGTTGTTTATTCCTTCTCTCTGGAGCCTAGCAAGGTTCAAATTCAGTTTATAAGCTTATCACCAAAATTCATTTTATACAGTACCTTAAACATAAACTCCCACTCAGCCCGATCAAAGCTTTTCCAGCACGAAGCAGCTGAGCTACAATCAGTCCCCTTGTTCAGCTGGCCAAGGCAGTGTTCTTAATCTGTATAAAAACAGGAGTCAAATGGTGGTTTTTAATAAAACGGGTTTGATCGACTTCCAAGGAGGTGGCAGAGGTCTGTGGAAAGAAACATTCCTGCCAGCTCCTCCGAAATGCGTGTGACCCCGTGGAGTGCCAGGCAGCGAGAGGACCCCGCGGCTCGCTGATGACTGGCCTCATTATCCTAGGCAGAGGGTGCACCCCCTCACCCTTCGCTCTAACCCACCTCCAGCCTCAACTCCTCGAGTTCCCTACTCCCAAAAACTCATTTATCTCGGCTCCTTCCCCTGGGCTTTGCCGGAGATCAAAGTGTGATTGCTCCAGTTGTCTCGGTTTCAAAGTCTATTGCTTCTTTAGATGCCGTTGCTGCTTATCCAGACAAAGCAGCTCTATGCTGAAAGGAAAGTCCACAGCAGCTGCAGATTTGAGACCGGGCAAAGTGTAGGAAGGGATGCATGAAAGACAGCACCCTTCTCTCTTCCTGGATGTTCACTCAGTTGCTTAAGTGAGAGCCGAGGTACCCCAAGAGCACTGGAGGGACACAGGACCATCGATGACAGCCTCTGCTTGGTGGTCATGCCACATGCACCCAGATTTGCCCCACAGAGCCGGGCATCTGGCTGGAAGCTCAAGCCCTCTTTTGAACTGGAGTTAACATCAGCGGGGAGCTCCCTGAAGCCACAGCCCCATATGGCACAGGCAGGGAGGAAAGCCACGTCCTGGGTTGCTTGGGGCAGAGCACCGATCATCCTGAGCACACGGGGAGATCGGTTCTGTCGGGGGCCAAGGCTTCGGTGTGGTTTGGGGCTGTCACACGGCTGGATCTCTCTGCATGATGACATGGAAGAATCAGGACAACGCCGTCCTGTAATCGACTCCCTGATGATCTCTGAGCCTTTCTGAAATTTCTGTGCGACAAATTGTGTTATTCCAAAAAATTTCAAGCACTGACTGCCAGAAACCATTTTACTACCCTAAGAATAGCTCAGATGTCTGTCTCTAAATGGCTAAAATAAAGATCATCACAAAACATTCATGGCACAGAGAATAAGAACCAGTGGGGAAAATGAGGCTGTAATGAAATAAAATGATTCTTTGGATTAGCTCTGGACTTCAAACATTTAGGGCCAGAAAATTAATGTGAATTAAATTCCGATCCATGCAATTAAGTTACAGTAAGAGGGCAGCAAGGCCATTTTAGATTCATGTGCTGGTAAAAAGAAAAAGAAATAACTAATGAAGATGTACTTCTGCATTCATGACATCCTCTCCTCTCTCCAAAAGGCTGTCAGAAGAAGTTAGCAATAAAGCCAATGTAACCGAGATTGTTTGAGCAAGATAGCTTGCTGACGTGACCTATTCACACATAAAAGTCAACAGCAAACATTTCAGCCTAGAAAACCACTCAGATTTGGCAGGAAGACCTTTTTTCCCTTTGCAACTGTGCTTCAAACTAAGCATCCCTTGCAGGCATCAGCCTTGTTAGGCACATTACTGTCCCAAGCAGTTTAACCACTAAAATAATCTCCTTCTAATAATTTGGGCAGATTCTCTCGCTGAAGAGCCATTGGAAGAAATCTCTAGTTTCAGGAACTACATGCATCACCTCCATTTTTGACATCACCTCTGTGTTCTATTTCTCTCCTCATGTCACTATCACTTTCATAAATAGTGCAGAGTCTGCTTTTTGTTGTTGTTGTTTGTTTTGTTTTGTTTTACTTTATTTCAGATCTTCAACAGAGAAAGTGAAAATGAGTAGATGCAAATGGAAGTAGCCAAATCTCGAGAACCTCTCTCCAGGAGGGTGGCTGTCTGCTGGGGATCCATCTTCTATCCAGCCATGACACCACAACGTCTGTAAGTCTACAGAAGTCTACACACAATGTGCAAAGCGGCTAAGTGCTGCAGCCAGTGCTTTCCTCTATAAAGTGTTCTGTTTAAAGAAGAAGCTCAGTGAATTGCTAGATAAAGAAATAGCGATGAAGTACTGTTACCTCTCAGTTCTGCCTCGTTAACTGCCCATCAGACTTACAATCTTTGTGCATCCACCTCTCTTATCACCACCCGGTGACAGGCAACTCAGATTTCCCCCTGCAATCCTGATCACCTTGCCCGTATCACTGGCCTCAGGGCCCCGACCAGGCGTGATTTCCACCTTGGCACCCACACAGCCCATCTCCATCTTGGTGCTTCCAAGCAGCCTCTTCCTGCTTGCTAACACAAGTGTTCTTGCGTTCAATTACAACTGCCACGCTATTGAATCACTGACAGATGCAGGACAGGACTTGAGTGAGGAGATTTCTAGGAACAGTACATCTTTCCTGTGCTGCTGAACTGCCTCTCTGAATGCTTGTGAACCAGGGATTTGAAGAACCCTTCTGTTACTGCATTCACCAAGCAAGATGCACCCTGATTCTAGGTAATGAGATCTCATCGTTCATTTTCCTAAAAATTAAAAATAAAAATGCCTTGTTTTGTATGTGTGTGTATAAAATATTGCTCACCTGCATTTTTCACCTGCACATACAGTGACAGAAAATGTTTATACAGGGTAGTTTGTTGTACTGTCATTGAAGAAGGCAGCTGACAACCTCATTCAGCTCCTGCAAAGCCTTGCCAACGAGACTTAGAGACGATCAGTTTTGACGCACAGTTCAGTCTTAGTCACGATATTAATTGTGCTCTGTGTGAGATAACAACAGGTTTGGTCCTGCGCCTTTGAGAACAATGAGAGGTTTGTCATCGGTTTCTAAAGGAACAGGATGGAGGTTTCATTCTTTCCTCATTTTGTTTCGTCCAAGCGAGAGGAATCACGTAGGATTAGCAACTGGAGTAGTTCAGCGTAAAGCCCTCATTCTTTCCAGCTCATGCTGGTCACTAGTTGGTGACGTGGTTAACTAGTGACCTAGATATCAGTAGTACAGTGAGAAATGTCCACAGTGAATGATTTCATCTGTTTTGCTACAGTGTTCCTTGCACCTCCTGCAGCAGCCAATGCTCATTGTCTAAAGCAAGATACCAAACTTCATCAGTCTCAGCTAGCACAGCAGCCCCTGGCTTCCCATAAATGAGGGTGCGTTTTTTTCTTTGCCTGCGAGGGTGGATGCAGTATCTGTGAGAATACTCACCAGGTTGCTCCCTCCTTGCCGTCTCTACAAAAGTAAGCCCATGATTCACCCACACTGCTCAAGCATGGGAACGGGCAGCCCAGGGAAGTGGTGGAGTGCACGTCCCAGTAGTTATTTAATAGACTTGTGGATGTGGCACTGAAGGACAAGGTTTAGTGATGGGAATCAGTAGGCTGGGTTGATGGTTGGACTTGATCTTGAAGGTCTTTCCCAACCTAGGTGGTTCTACGATTCTGTGATTCGTGTACTTGCAGCGTGGTGCCCCAGCCTGTCTTCTGCCGCACGACCCCAGGCAGTCCTGGGCTGGCCAAGCAAGCGACTTCTGGGGGGCAAAGCAGCGGAAAGGCACAAGGCAGACAGGGAAGCGTAGGGGTTGTCTCACCCACCATAAGATCAGATGAAGGGTTTGTGGTACCCAATCTTCATCGTCTGCAGGGCTGAGTGCTGTGCTCCTCCCCCTCTGGCATGGAGAGTGAGCTGCCCAATGCGTCACTGCCAAAGAAACTTGGGGGACCTGCACTTAAATTTGGACAGAGCAACTTCTCAGTGCTGGCTGGAGGATTTGAACACAAGCACAAATAATTATGCAAGGGACAAGAGTCATGAGATCTCTGGTGAAAGAAGGAAAATGAGGCATAGTCTGAGAATATAATGCTCAAATTCCAAGATGAGGATCAGGCTGTGTTAATGCAGTCACATGAATAGTGTGAAACATGATTCAGTCGTTTCCATGAGCCTGATCCATGTAACCACACGCTGGATGAAGCTGACAGATCTGTGTGTGGCTCGGTTGTGCTTTAGGGCATTGTCCCACCCCTGATGCTGTGCTGGAGATGAAGGTGACATCCCCCCCGGGGGATGCCTAGCTCATCACGCAACAGCACCTATATTTTCCCAACCAAAGCCAGCACCAGCCACTTTGCCAGGAATGAGAGAGCCACACCCCTTCTCCAGAAGAAGAGGGGATTGCAACAAGCATCCCTGAAAAAATGAGCAGCTCATAATGGCTGCAGGCCACAGCAGGCCATTTTCTATCCTTCAATTAGCGATCTTCCACATGACTCACCAGAGAGCACGGCAGCAAGGGACCTGCAATCTGCAAGGGCCATATCTAAGTATTCATTGACAGGACTGGTAGCACCACTTTTTTTTTAAGATTGCCCAACTTGTCTTTGTAAGAGCCCATTTTTAGTTGCTCACAGCTCTGCCAGCACTTTATCAGATCCAGCTGACACGTTTCAAGCTTCGTGCTTGCCTACAGCTCTTTGCTTGTTTGTTGGGTTTGGGGGTTCGGTTTGGTTGAGTTTGGGGAGGATATCTTACTTTCTGTTTAACCAGTTCAGCTGTTTCCAAGAGTGATCTTTGTTTAAAAAAAATAATAATAATAATTAAAAAAAATAAAGAATCAGATGGTTTTCTTCCTACAATTGTTCCCTGTGGCAGAGTACTGATATTTGTCACATTTGTTGATGGTCCTCAGGTTGTGAATCTGCCGTGAATGACCCTGCCAAATGATCTCCTGGTGGTAATCAGCTCACAAACAAGCCACTGTATGGGGCCACAGTCGGTAAGCAGGTGAAGATGGCCCTTCCTTACCGTGGCTACTCCCAACTGCACCAACAGCATGGGAGCAGCCACTGATTGCAACTCTGAAAGCCCAGCAGAGAGGCTGTCCCAGAAAAGCCTAATGAGGGAAGGCTGAGGAATCTGAGAGGAGTGCTGGAGCAGCAGAGACGGCCTCGGTGACTTGGGGCTTCATGCAGAAGCTGGGGACACACGAGTGCCTGCAAATCAGAGAGTGCACCCTGAAGGCATGATGTGATCCACTCCTTCCCTGCAAGGGTGAAGTCTACTTGGAGCAAGACTGAGGGAATGACCTGTGAGCCTGTCGTTGCTATCTGCCTCTGTCATCAGCTTTCTTTTAGTTCAGAGAGATGAGCCCTGCCAGCTCCTACAAACTAATTTAGAAGAGGCTCTAACTAATTTCGGGAGGTTAATACGTTCCATGTGCTCCCGGCAGATACGTGAGAATGATAGGCATGTGGCTGCTTCTCGGACCTGGGAGATTGTTGTGCCAGAAAGCCACCATCAATCAATCAATTAGCATTGATTAATTAGAGGGGAGATGAAGGACAGTAAAGATACTGTAATCCTGTTTTCTGAACAATGGATCTGAGCACGTGTAAGGCCCAAGCATTCCTGAGCCAGGAGGTGTTTGGAGCGGGGTCAGAGACTGTCTGCAGTGGGAATAGCATCTGAGGGGAAGAGGAGGTGTGTCTTGGAGGAGGAAGAAAGGATGAGGCTTTCTGAAGTGAGATCAGGCAACTATAAAGAGGGAACGGATGATGGAAGAGGGGAAAGGAGCTAGAGGGCTAAAGCTAGGGAAGGGGAGAGAGTAAAGCAAGGGAGAGATACTTGGAGGGGGGTAGAGGTGGGAGGCAAGCCTGTCCAGTTCTCACTTTCCCCCATCACTGACTGGAGCAGGACTAGCTTTTCCTACCTCCCAGCCCCAGTCCCAGTCTCACCTGCACTGTCTCATACTGGAGGGCCCCTCCCACAGCCAGGCTGCAATGGGGAACAAGCAGATAGCAGTTCCCAAATCCTCCCTTGGGGTACCTGCTGGTCCCCACACCTGCATAAGGGTGTGATGGGATCAGCTTGGACAGGTATTTGCAGCACCAGAGGGCACCAGATAGCAAGGAGCAGGTGTTAACTGGGTCCTTGGGGCAACAGGGCTAAGGGGGACGAGCTGGAAAAGCAGACAGGAGGGGCTATGTGCCACAGGTGGCAACGTCAAGAAGCATACCTGTTTTTGCATTTGCTTTTTGGAATCAACTTGGAACAAATCTCAAGGTGGATGGCTCCTGGAATTTCTCTTCCTGCCCTATCAAATTTACAACGTAAATTTAACTCTACCTTCTCTGAACTGGGCAGGCCTATAATGCACGTACCCCAAACACGGCTTTGCAGAAAGTGTAAAACACTTAGAAGGAAAGGAAACCACCAGAGCTACTGCTCTGCAAGCATGGTGAGACTTGTGCTGCTGATCTGTACGGTCAGGACTCATTTACAGCCCTAGAAGCAATCAGGCACCTGGGAAAACCTTTCAGTTCTTGCACGGTCTCTTGCAGCCCTCAGCCCTATGCAAAAGACACCATCTGCACTCCAGGGATGTCTGTCACTGAAGACATCGGCCTCAGTCATTTTGCTTTCCCCTGTTAACAAGCACGCTGGCCAGAGGGCCCAGAGGCACTCCAGGTGACACACATCTGATAGCATCGCTTCAGCTCTGGAAAAATCAGGCTTCCTTTTTTCCCTCTGCGTCCTTGGGCTTCTGAAATTAGATTTCCTTAGATGTAGGGTAATTAATATGAGTCCTCTCCTTCGAAAAGGCACTTTAGTCAGTCTGCAGACCTGACTCTGGCTGCATGACAGAGACAAGCATTACATTTTTCATGCACAGCCTGCTCAAAACCGAGTCTCGGGACTCTAATGGACTCTTGAAGAGAAGCAGCTGTGGCTGACGCAGGCTCTCAGCCCGCAAAACAGTCGGGGGCAGAGCAAATACCCTACCTGGCATGATGATTTATGGATGCGTTCAGAGCAAGACTTTCAACTGTTCCCCAACTACACAGCTATCTTCTCTACCTCCTCTACAAACCGTACCTTCTAAATCGCCCATTTAGCCTCTCTCCCCCTAAGCTCTTTAGTCAGGTCACTTCATTTTTAGCCTTGGGTTTTGTCACAGAGACTGCTCAGAGCAAGGGAGGCCTCCTTTGCACAGGTCACCTCAGTGTCTTTCAGCCAAATCATCTGCCATGGCTCTGACAGCTCCTCATTTAAACTCACTTTCTTACTGCTCTGCTTGAGTTTCACAGCAAGCGGGGCCACCAAGAGTGAGAGGATGTGGTTTACCAATCACATCAGCGATTAGAAACACCTTGTTTTGGAAGGAAAACTAAGAAAAACATGAGGATGCTGCTGAATTGTAATAAGTACTCAGAAAACCTTGATGTGTCATCTTAATCATCTTCCTATTCATGAATGCACTTGAAACCTCTTGCGAGGTTATGATAAGGAGTCACTCACCAGCGTTACCAGAAGACAAAGCGTTCTGTTTTTTCAGAGCAGCAAGTTACAACACGCGAGCGAACGCTGTGTGCAGAACGCTCTTCACCTCCAGGTTCCCATCCAGAACTGTATTTACCCTTGATAAATGATGAACTATGTCCTGCAGCTGCGCTACATATTTCAGCCTCACAAGGGCAGGAGTAAGGTCACAGCGATTCTAGAGCACTGTCTATCGAGACAAAGGGACTTGGACTGGGTTCGTGTGCTCTGTGTTTCGTGCCGCCCAGCTTTCTGCTGTTTCCCCTGTCCCTCGTTTCCCTGGGGACGTACCCACAGTTTACGGACACGGCTCCGCAGCTAGGCTTGGCCAGCTCATGCGCTTCTCCCTTCTTCCACCGAACACTGTCTTGTTCCTTTAAACCCTGCTTAACCTTACTTTGGTTCCTGTTTCTGTGCAGGGCCCACACACCAACAGAGAAGTGAAAGCAGCTATTTCTGTTCCTTTCCACAGCGCTGAGCAGTGTCTCTGAATGGCTGAAAATTAGTAAGGGCCAGAGACGTAGCCCAGAGGCTGAGTGGACTTCCAGATCCGCTCAGTTCCAGCTCAAAACGAAGGGGACCCCTGCAGGGACCCTCTGGTGCAAAACTTCAAGCCCTCCTCTGGTAATGGGAGTTTGCTCTGCTGCCAGCAACGCATGGGCAGGCCCCAAAGGAGCTGGGCGCCCAGGTGGGCCTCACCTCGCTGAACACGAGCTGTCTAGGAAGTTCAGGTCGTCATCGAGGCCTCCTCAGCACGCAGTGAATGAAGACAGAAAAAGAAAAGCTCATCGCACCCATTTTATACTTATTTTGGGCTGGAACTAACAGTTCCTGGAAGGTGCCTCTTTGTCTCCACAGGGAGTGGAGACCAGCTGAGGCTAGATGGCGAGCTATCAGATGGCTGGGGTTAGGTGAAAGGAATCTAAACCATCCTGAATGGCTATGTTTATCTGGGTCTCCTGCCAGTCCATGTATTTAGGATCTCCTGGTGCTGTTACTTGCGAGGCATCCAGAGGGGTGTTAGGTGGTGCCTCCAGTGACCTGATGTCACTGTGGCTTTCTGGATGGTTTTGTTCTCTGGGAGTTATGTCCCTTCAACCAGGAACGTAATGCTACAAGTCCAGAGAGGATGGAGAAGAAAGAGAAGAGGATGCATCTCCCCTGTTCTTAATGGTGCCTGAAGAACTAAGGCCCGAAAGTGCCTTAAACGAGTGAGAAGTGTATCTGGTGACTCCTAATTTCCTATGGATTTCTGTTTATATCTCTGATGCCTAGTAATGGACAAATGCCAATTACAGCTTCTCCCACACTTCGGGAGGTCATAATGTTCCACTCCCATGTAAATTGTCTGATGTCAACCACGAGTTCTGCTTGAGCTTTTCTGCCAGAGGAGGCAAGTTCAGGGTATGTCTCTTCTAGAGAGCCTGCTCTTTTCCTGACTGGAATTGGCGTTTGAGTTCAAAGATCTGGGCAGGATGGCAGAAATACCTAGCTAGACTTCCAGCGAATGCAGCAAGCCTCTCAAAAACACAAAAAGGACCCATTTGCCCATTCATACTGTGAAAAATGAACTAAGAAGGCAAATAGTTTTTCCTCTGCACAGCTTCCAGAGAAAAGTTTTCTTCACCTCTGCCTTTTGTCCCCGTTACATCACACCTCCGAAGGCATGTGGTAGGAAGAGAGCAGTTGTTTTTGTTATTTAGATACAGAGCATCTTAAAGCATGCTAGTTACTGCTGAGTTGGGTGGATAAGGCTTCCGGATGGAAAGTAGTGCCTCCCTTTCCAAAGGGAAAAAAAAAAAGTAGGTACTTAGAAAGGTAAAGGGCAATTCAGTCCTTTGTATGCTCATATCATAAAACCGAATAAGAAATAATTACCATAAGTGAGGCAACCAGATCCTACACCCTCTGCAACCTGAATGTCATCCTTCTGTGTCATCAAAATAAAAGTTACTTGCACAAAACACGTTACTGACTACCTTATCTCAGTCACATGATCTTGCACATACAAAAGGAGAAGACCAAAGTCTTCTAAATCATGTCCCTATGCAAAGAAATGAATTACAAAGGGTTTAACTTCATTTCTCTCTCCCAAACTATTGGCACTAGGACAGGCATGTGATTTTATCCCTAAACAGGGTGTTCCTTAGGCTCTTTGCCAGTTTAATTGGCTTATTCATATCCTTCCCTTCCAGATTACCTCAGGGTGATTTACATGCTGGAGGCCTATAAACACTGATGATTCAGTGCATGAAAACCAAAAACATTGTTCAGTGTCTGACAGGGTCCTCACCGGCTTTTGCCCCCAAATTAATTGTTCTTATTGGGACAACCTAACTAATAATCAACCTCTGACATCATCCTAATGTTATACAGACAAAATAGTTTCTGAAAAAACAATGGGACTATTGTCATTTGTTTTTTTTTACTGGTGTTTCCAGGTACTCTGCAGGAGCAAACAATAGGCGAGGTTGTCAAATGAGGAGATACAGGTGCTCCCAGCCCAGCTTCTTCAGTATACTGGACATTTTGAAGATGGCCTTTTTTTGATTTTCCATGAATAACAGCTCAGACTGAGCTCTAAAGAGA
The DNA here is from genome assembly GCA_011075105.1 of Heteronetta atricapilla. NCBI lineage: Eukaryota > Metazoa > Chordata > Aves > Anseriformes > Anatidae > Heteronetta > Heteronetta atricapilla. Next base: position 80,999,579 of record CM021733.1, read on the forward strand.
TTCAGTCACAAGGATAATTTCATTTTCTCTCCCTACAAAACATAACTTTTCTTATAGCAGTTCAACAGATACTTAATATGGCATTATTTAGATTGAGTAGGTGGACACCTGTCAATTTGAGAACAAATTTCCTTCACATGTTGAACCTGAACTCTGTATTTTGGAAATTTTCTGCAGGCCAATTCATGCCAACTTTGCCTTCAACAAATAGCAAAACAAGCAAAGGTTTGTATTCTTGCACAAAGAAAAGGCTGAGAGAGGTTTGTTTTGCCTTTGTGCTGATTAAAGACTTGGACTGACATGCACCTTTTTCTTCCTGCAACATGAACAACTTTGATAAAATGCACCAGAAAACTTTACAGGATGTATGTTTCTACTTTTTTTGGTAACAATTTACTACTGTTTCAGTCCTCTCACAAGAAACAGTCACTCGGTCTCCCTTCAGGGGGAGGTTACTACAGTCCATGTTCTAACAGCCCCGTTCTCTCCTTACGCTGTATAGTCCTGCAGTGTCTTTCGTAGGGAAGCTCTCTGCTTCTGATCTAACCCTATTGCCAGCTACATGGATACTGATGCAAATCCACCACCCTCCTGTACATTTCCATTTTGGCACCTAAAAAAATCTCTGTGCTTAACGCTCAGTTCCCTAGGACCATCAACCATTTCTTTTTAATCCATTTCCCAGTAAGATTTACATGTCTTTAATACCCACAGCTCGCCTCATAAGGCAGTCTCACTATTCAGATACCTGTTTTCCCAACGTCTCTGGTATATCATCTACTAATAAAGCTTGTATTCTTTAATAACAGAGCTTATGCACTTAAATACCTGCCGGAGGACGAACACATCTGCACCACGCCAGCTGAAGTATTTCAAAGTCCAGCACTTTTAAATCAACTCAAATGCCTTAAAACTAGTTTCCCTGTTTGCACTGACAGTTGTGGTTACAGGTGTTATGCACTTAAAAGCTCTGCCTAGATATTAAAACTTGCACACAGCTTCGCTCATATTTGCAATCGCTGACTGTGTTTATCTGTGAAAAATCTGCAGTACATTTGTCATGCCCACACTGACTTTATATAACATGTTCATGCAGAAGTTCCAAGCAACATCACAGAATTATTACCGTCCACATATGTAAATGCAAGGGAACCACTCCACGAAGCTTTTAATATATATATAACACAGGGAGAACAAGCATGTAATGAAATGGTGGGAAGAGTGAGGGGTGAACTCCCTGGAATTAAAGCATACATGTGCATAATTCTTGTAAATGGCAGGAATGCTTCACTCCTACTGAATACTTTTAAAATATTTATACCACATACGGGCTAGTAAATAAGATTCAGATCTCATAAGAAGTCCATCATAGGACCTGATCGTCTAGAGTGTTTGAGAAATTGCCTAACAGAGAAATAAGCCGAACCTGCACCAGATTCACTGCAGGAAACTGGCGAGCTGGCAGCCCTGAGAATTCCGCCTCTTTGATCCACAATGAGCAAGGATAATAAGGGTGTATGTACTCACCCTCCTCTACTTTTCACTTTCTTCAAGGAAAACAGTTCTGCTGATTCAGGGCTCCGGCCATGGCCCAAGAGAATTTTGCTCTTACACTCCCCACACATCAAACCTCTACTTTTTAAAAAGTTCTCAAGATTTTCTGGCTCTTTACTTAATTCAAGCAATTATGGTAACAGGCTTTTCTTTGTTGCCTGTCACCGAAGTATTTTAAGCACTTTGAGTCCTGTCTCATTTTATCCTTGTTTCTGAAGGAGTCAGTTCTGGCCTTCAGCTCTTTGTTTTCTTTCAAAACCTTATTGAACGAGCTGTGCTCCTCTGCGTTCACTTCAAGGACAGAATGTTTTCCTTTGTCATGATAACTCCTATTCTGAAACGTCTCAAACTTACAATCAAATGCAAAAACAAAGTTCTCTCTTCCATTTATTCCCGCTAAGAGCATCCCGATGGCTGTGCCTTTCAGAAAATCACTAGAAACTACATGCTGCAGGTAACAATGTAGAAAATGACGCTGAATATTCGCTCGGGATAACTCAGGAAGGAAAAGTCTAACGAGGCATTTTACTGGGGAATGCCCGGGTTATGTTTTATGTTGTGACAGGGGCTGGAAGCTACAGTAGGTCTGCTCCCCTCATCCGCATTAGCGCTTTCCCCAGAACCATGAGGGTGAGCATGTGTCATGCCAGCGCAGGTATTGCATGGAAAACCGGCTTCCACCCAAGTCAACAGGAAAACAAAACAGCCTAGGAGTCAGAGCTTCCCTTTCTTTACTCTTATTTAAATGTCAACCAGTGTTTTATGTGGTTGTTTATTAAATAATAATAACACAATAATGCCCAGAGGCTCCAATTAGGACCGGGAAGTCGCTGCAGCCTGATTGTGCAAACGCCAGGGAAGGGACGGAGGGCTGGGAATTGGATGCCTCCCCAGCAGCTCCTCTCGGCAGCCGGGGAGCGCTTCTCCCAGGGCTCCCCGGCTCCGGAGCAGCTAATCCTGTTGTGTGCGTGGGAGTTTTATGCTACTTCGGTTTTCAGGGTTGTTTTTTTTTTTTTTTTTTTTTTTAACATCAAGATATAGAATAACCAGGAAGGCATGCCTAAGAGGTTTTCTTCAAAGTGGCTGAGCCCACAAAGGGAAAAAAGAGCGCATGGAGATGTATATGCTAATTCTTATTAATTAAAACCAGAATGCCGGAGTGAAGCCGGGCAGTCTTTATTAGCTAACATTAAAACAAAGGGGTGATTCGCCTTCCTTTCAGACAAATGTAATCACGGCAAAGTCCTGCTCGCTGCGATGACGTTACTCCTCCTCGCTTTACACCAGTGGGAGCACGGGATCCGGTCAGGATCCGTCAGGAAGGACTCGGAAGCTGATAACGAAACAAAAGGACAAACACGAGGCACAAGGGGAGGACAATCAGAGGAGCGGGATAAGAGCAAGCATGTTGCTCTTGGCAGAAAGCAACTGGCAAAAATTAATCGTGTACTCAGCCTCTCGCTCAGTTCTTTTTGTTTTGTTATGAAACAGGCTTTGTTTTTCTTATAGAGGAATGGGATGTATTTCAGCAGAGCAATCTGAGCTGGGTAGGCTTTATGGCAGAAGTTTGTTTTATAGGGAGATTTGAATGAAGACAGAGCGGATTTGGTTCACCAGATGAGCGCAGTTGTTCCAGGCTGGAGCAAAAAGGGCAGCATGAATGAGAGCCCCCGGAGGAAAGCGTGAGGAGGTAAGGAAGGAAGTGATCAGAGGAAAGCTGGGGTGAACCAGAAGCACAGGCACAAACCCTGAATGAAAGCTGTGTCAGAACGACGCTGGACCACAAAGGCAAGGCCTGAAACTGAAGAGAACACCAGCGGCCCAAGAAGGGGCAGGAGGGTGGCAAGGTGCTGCTGCATGGCGAGGAGAAACAGGGAGGAGGGCAGTGAAAACTTTATCTGCTGCAGTGGGGAGCAGAGGGACCCCGAACAGAGAGAAAAGAAGTCAGGGTTGTAGAAATAGTGGAAGAACAAGCACGGCCTAAAAGCAGCTTTCACATGGGGGAGAAAAGGGAACAGGGAGCTGGGAGGATGTCACCTTTCTCTGTGGTGGTGGAGAAAGGACAAAGAAGGGATTTGCCAGCACAAGGGAACAAGTTTCTTGTTGTGAAACAAGAAGAAACTTTTGTGAACAGAAAATGTTTGTTCAGTGAGGGATTGGTGCATGGGATTGGGGGGGGAGGCAGAGGTATGGAAGTGCAGGGGCGGATAGATGAGAGGAGGAGAAGAAAGTTAAGCATTAGATGTAGACAGATGGCACAGCATGCGTATCACCTGTAAAACCAGGGAGGATGCAGGTCAGCTGCAGAGGAAGAGGAGGTTTTTGAGAACAAAATGAAGCCAGATACTACGTGAAAAAAAAAGAGAAGGATGGAGAAGACTAAAAGATACTGAAGGAGAAGTTGAACACTTAGTAAATGATCTGGGAAAACAAGGTTTAATTAAAGTCCTCGGTTCTTCATTGTTCTTTGTAGAAAAGCGAGATTAAAGAAGCAAAATTTTCAGCTGGCTTCCACAAAGCTTACGTGCAAAATTTCCAAAGAAGCAACAAGTCTGCGGCTACAAGCATGAGCCCATTTCTTCAGTGTGCACACCAAAGTAGAGGGGTAGCTCTTGTGAGTGAACAGAATGGAAGGAAGGTGACTATACTAGTAAAGGAGCCATATGGGTCCTTCCACCTGAGGAACATCTAAACATCTGCCTACCAGCCTCAAGGTTAAGCCCAGTTCTGAAAAACAAGAGAATCCCCAGAGTTTACAGCTTGGTTGATGCTCTAAGAGATACCATTCCTGTACCTAGTCCAAGTAATTAGTAGGAAATAGTTAATAAGACTCAGTTTTGACTGTGTCTTATGCTAGTTTGTTCAGTAACGTATTTGCATGGAAGAAAAGCCCGATCTTCACATCTTAGCCTTAAACAGCTGCATAAGGTCATGGAGGATCTGGGCTCTGCTCCACCCCAACAATTGAGACATTGACAACTCTAACCGTGTTTAACTTCAACAGCTCTTAGTTCACACGTTTGGTATTACTCATGTGATTAACATTTGGCCTGTAATTTGTTTCAACATTCCAGTTCAACGTATTTTTAGTTGACTTGATTCTGCTCTCCAGTTAATACGCAATACCACACTGCTCCTTTACCGGTATAATCATTGATGAGCAATTGTCTTACAAAGATGTAATCAAGTCTTTTGGAAAAAAAAGTATTTGTAGGAAAAATTGTAATTTTCATTTCTGATGAACACCGTGGCAGCTGTTTTTGTTTGTTGGAAGATTAAGAGAAAAGAAGAATTCAGTTTGGTGCAGTGTTTCTCCAAAAATTCAGTCAGGGAACCTTCCACATGAAGGTTGAAAATATGAACTCTAGGAGGGGACGATGGAAGATAACAGATAAGGGTAATGCAAGCATTGATTTTTTTTTTATTGGAACTATTGACAGCAGAGTGTGAGGGTGTGCAGGACATGGGGATGTAAGGCATTTGTTCTTCAGGTTGCAGTAACATGACCAGCACCTCATAACACTGCCCTCCCGATCCACCTTACCCTGGTATTCAATGATATGATTCACAGCAGATGGAAAATTGTTCCACCTTTTGCCAGCAGTGATACCTTCCTGAAATTGTAGAGGTAGCTGTGGTAGTCAGAGCTGCAAAATTTTACTCACTGCTTCCTAATTATTCTATACCCAGGTCTGCTAGCACAAGTCACACTTATACACCAGTGAGTTCAGTAATTTTCTTTTTATAGCCTCAATGTATCGTCCTGAATATAGGTGAACTGACTCAAATGGGTTATTACTGTTTCACCTCCTTGCAAGGAAAAAGTTCTGTTTCACTGTGACTTCAGGGTTGCCACCTCGCATCACAAAACAACTGCAAGGGCTGCCTGGCTCATTGAAAGCCACCATATCATAGGAATCCTTTTCTTAAAGCATGAAGCCTCATCTAGAGATTCAGGTTTGATTTTATTTTCAGCCATACTACCGTTACTGTAGGAGTGCTCTGCAATCTCATCCCTCTCTGACAATTACAGGTCTTTTTCTTATTTCCAGTTTGGGTGAGATAACTGCCAGTTCCTGTGTCAATGTATTCCTTATCACTAAAGCATTTTTTTTTTCAAAATTTAGCTCCTTGCACTTTAGAGAAAAAAAAAAAGTTAACAGTAATTTGGGCTAAACACACCCTAATCCTTTAATTTCTTGCAATAACCCCATTTTCTGCTCTGATATTCCCAAGCAGCCCAATCACACTTTTCTGGTGAAGTTCTGATTTTAGTTAATCTTTCCTGAATATGTGAGTGGAATTATACACAGTATTTCAACTGAAATGTGTTTTCAATGCCTCTCATGTTGGCAAAGATACTTTCTGCTAGAAATACCTTAATACCTTAAATCTGAGAAGCACATTGTCCTATTGAAGGTCATTCCTTCAGTTCGAGCCATAATTTTTGGTACACTTTACCAATTTACCAGCATAAGTCAGCACTGAAATATGCACAGGTGCCCTTCACTGACCTCTGGCTTTCATTCCTTTTTCTTTTTATCCTTTTCTCTTGCCAGCACTATGCAACTGTGTAGCAAAGCAGATTGAGAAAATCATCCATTTTTTTTTCAGCTGATTTTCCTGCCTTACAATTTCTGCACTAATCCCCATTTCCTTAACTAATCATCTTTTTTTCTTTTTTTTTTCATTCAGCACCACATAAACACTTCACTGAAGTCCTCACAGATGATTTTTTCTGCATTTTACCTACACAATCTGCAAACACGGTGAGTGCCTGATATATCAGTAAAAAACCTTCAATATGTATGAGCAAATTGGAGCAGGATGACAGACACTGCTTAAGATGACTTTTCCTCAGCCAGGGTGAGATGGAACAAGGCCTCGAAAGGAGCTCAGCTAACTGAAGGTCACTTGCTTGCAAGCACAACCTGTTAATGAGAAATGAGACGCTGTGAAGTGGGAGGAATACAGTGAGACAGCACAAAAGAAAAGGACTGTGATGTGGACCCTGCATCAAATGAATATGAAGTCTCAAGGAAAAGGAAGAAGCAGAGTCAAGGTGAAGTTAAAGAGAATGAGAGGAAGACAGGGAAAAAAAAAGCAACCTAAATACAATGGGGGAGTGGAACAATTGCAGAAGGAAGTGGAAGATAAAGAGTAATACTCAAACAAATAAATTTTCACCACAGTGCCAAAGCAATATACTGGAAGGGCTATTCCATTCCGAACTGCACAAAGGTCAAAATGTTGTCCTACATTTGGACTTGTCCTTTCAGCAGGTGTCATGCTTGAAATCCAATAAAATAAGATCCTATAAAATTTAGTACAAGCACTGGCTGTAAATAAGCTCTCCCATTCCCTGTATTAATAAAATTTGTGGATGTTATTTAAAAATATGCCCATAACAGGGTTTAATTTTAAAGGCACCCTATGCAGCACATAATGGGACACTGCAAATTGGTTATATAATAAGTAAGTAGAAGAAAGAACAATATAAACAGTGGTTTGCAGCCTTGACCCTATGCTGTTTCCTGCCACAATGAAAGTAAAAACACATGTTCTCTGACAACCATCAAACACTTTGTCACTGCTGTTGGACATTTTGCTGCCTTAGGGCCTGTCTACATGCAAAGCTACATTGGTTTAGCTGGGTTTAATTTGCTGCAAAGGGACGTGTGAATTCTTATTTTGACTTAAATCAGAATTATTTCAGTTTAGCTCAACAAATTAGAGGTCAGATAAAGCCTGAGTAGCTCTGTTGATTAGGACAATCATGGTTCTAATCAATTGCTTACAATTACAGTGCTGCCTGCACTGGCAAAAGCTTGCTTTCTAGTAGCTTATCTTGATGAAGTTTTGCCTGATTCCTCAGACTCTTAATTGACTTAAATTGTGGCTGAATAGTCCTTAGGATCTGGTGTCACATGAGTTAGTGTAAACCAATCTTTTCTGCTGGGGAAGGCAGAATATCTACAGAGATATCTATACAGAGATAAAACAGCACCAATACTAAGTGGGAAAGCAGTGGTTATTCTAAAATTGAGGTCAACTTTTTTGATATTGCTCCCAAACACAGGCACTTCTCAGCAACCAGATGATGGTAGAAGTTGCTGTGTCAGCCCTGTGTGGGCTCAAAGCTCTCTTGGCCTGAGCAAGTGCCTCATACACATGCTGAAAGACATGCAACGTTTGCTTAATTCAAAGTTGGTAAGAACAACTTCGCCTCAGCCTTCCTGGGAGAAACACTTGGGTAAGAATACTTAAGACTGTTGCATGAACATAAGGAAACTTAACCTGCTTAGGGTAATGCAGTGGAAATTAAGAATTAAATGAATGGAAAAACAGCCATCATTATTCCTAAGAAGAGCATCCACAGAAGGAGTTATACCGGTATAGTAATAGGAGGACAATTACAACACTAACAACATCACTGTGTTTCCTCAGCCTTGTTATGGAGTGCCAGGACTTGTCTTAGCTTTAGAAAAGCTTGTCAGCATCCTCCTTCCTAAGGAAACGTCCCAAGTATATTCCCCCCACAGAGGCAAAGATAACAGCCGAGGAACCATTTTGCTATTTTCCATAACCGGTTTTAGGCCAAGGCAAGCCAGGTAAACCTAAGGAGAGCATCTCTTAATTGCCCCAACATTGCCGTGAACTTCTTTGCCACGGAGAAAGCAAGTTATTAATTACTATTCCTATTTTTGCTGCAGAAAGGCCCTGCCAGGTCACCCCAGCGCCTAACGCCTCAGTTACACCAGGAATCGCACGCACTGCCACACAGCCACGGTGCCACCGCGGGCACAGGGCTGCGTTCAAGCCATTATTAGGGACTAATTAAGCCCTTCCTCAGTTCGGGCTGCCTGTTCTACACTCCTGAGGGGCTGCTGCTCGCCCCCTGCCCTTATTTTCGGGGCACACAAGCACTGTAAGCGGAATAAAGGCGGGGTGCGGGCGGCCCAGCCCCCCTGCGGGCTCCCCCCGGGCAGCACCGCTCCCCCGGGGCGCCGCCATCTCACGGCCGGCGCCGCCAACCCCGCCGAGGGGGGATTTAAATCGGCACCCCGGAAGCCGGCGCGGGGCACGCCGGGATTTGTAGTCCCTGCAGCGCCCGCTCCGCCGTTGCGCGGAGCGGCGGGGAGGGCGGGCTCGGACTACAACTCTCATGACCCTCCGCCCCCGCCCCCCGGCGGCGGGGAGCGCAGGCGCGGTGCGGCGGGCTGCTTTTTGAATCCGCGGCGTTGTTATTGACGCCATCTTGCTGGTGCGGGAGGCACGGAGGGGAGCGCCGCCGCCGCCGCCGCCCGGGCCCCGCCGCCATCGCTCGTCATCGGCGGCCGAGGGCCGGCTGAGCGCGCCCGGCCCCGCACCCCGACACCCGCCCGGCCCCCCGCCGCCCTTCGCGGCCGGTATCGGGCGCCGCCGGGGCAGGGCGGCCGCGGAGAGAGCGAGGGGAGGGCGCCCGGCCGAGCCCGAGCCCGAGCCGCGGGGGGGGGGCCCGGGGAGAGGCCGAGAGGGAGGCGGCGGAGGGCCCTGACTCGGCCGCCCCCCCTCGTCCCTGCCTCCCGCCCGCCGCACAGCGCGGGGAAGGCGCCTCAGGGCAGGGCCGGCCGCCTCCGCGCCCCCTGCCCGTCGCTGCGAGCCCCCTCGCCGGCCGCCCGGCGCCATGGCTTGCGGCGCCACGTTGAAAAGGACTCTGGATTTCGACCCGCTGCTCAGCCCGGCGTCGCCGAAGCGGAGGCGATGTGCGCCATTGTCAGCGCCGGCCTCGGCCGCCGCCGCCTCCTCCTCCTCGTCGTCCTTCGCCGCCGCCTCCCCGCAGAAATACCTGCGCATGGAGCCCTCGCCCTTCGGAGAGGTGTCGTCCCGGCTCACCACAGGTGAGGGGCTCGCCGTGCTCGGGAGGAACCCCCTTCCCCCCCCCGGGCTTTGGGGTCGGTTTTATTTTGGGGGGGGGAGGGGGGGGACGATCCCTGCTCGGCTTGGCACGGCGGCGGCGGGGAGAGACACAATAGAAATGGCCGTTTGCGGCAGCAGAGGGGGAGGAGGGACGGCGGGGAAGGAGGGGGGCGGCGCGGGCGGCTGGGGAAAGGGGTCGGGGGGGGCGTTATGGGGTTTGGGGGGCTGGGGAAAGGGGACCCGAAAAGGGGGGGGGGGAGGAGCGTGGGGTTGAGGGGAGGCTTGAGCCGGTGCCGAGGGAAGGGGGGAGCTCGGCAGGGAGGGTTGTGCTTTATTTATTTATTTATTTTTGGTAATTACGGCTCTTTATTTTTTTTTTTTTTCCCCTCCTCTTCCACGGGTGCCTGGCTGTGGCCGGGAGAGCCGCAGGGGCGAGGACTGCGGAAATGCCGGGGGGCGGCGGGGCCGGGGCTGAGCCGGCGGGCGGATTGAGGGGGGGGTGTGCCCGTTCCTTGGGGGATCCCGCTGGGTCTGGCCCCCCCGGGGGGGTTGTTCCACCGTTGTGGCCGTTCCCCGGGGGCCCGAGGCGAGGCGCGGCACCTCCTCCCCGTGCCCAGACGGCGGGGGGGTGGGAGGGAGGGAGGCAGGGCGGCCTGTCATCAATCACCCGCAAAACGCCAGTGGGAAAAGGCAAAAGCAGATAAAACAAAGGGGGGATTCCGCTTCCAGCCCCGTAAGGCGCGGCGCCGTCCCAGATGACCCATCCTGCGGCATCCTTCGAGCTTCCTGCGAAAAGCGAGCGATGGGAGCGATCATGTGCTGGTGTGAGAGTTGCCTCTAGGGCAGATAAAATGGGATCGAGCAGTCTCCTCGTCTCTCGGAGACGTTGGGCGAGAACGAAACCCTTCCCCGTGCTTAACGTGCGAGGGATGATTCAACTGGTGGCCTTGAAAGCTTCAGGTCGGCTTGTGTAATTGTGTCAATTAAAAATCAACCGAGTTCGTTTTACCAATGAGTACGAAGAGAAGAAAGGAATGAATCTTGGCTGGGCACGCAGGACTGATTGGCCCTTCCTATGGTTAGTCTAGTGGGTGGCTTCCAGTAATGCACTTAAGAACGTTTATGCTTGCAGCCATGAGTGGTTGCAGTGATGAGGTATAGGTCTGTGTCCTTTGTGTGCAGGAAAAAGCCCTCTGTAATTGTTACAATAGAATTCCTTCTGCTGTTGCATTCATTACGCCCTTCTGTACAGAAGTTTGCCCCGGATAGCTGCCAGTGTTGACCAGGCAGTAAGTTCGAAAGCATTTCCAGATGGTCATCCTCCCCCATGTCCCTTGTTTCAGTATTCCTAGTCCTGAAAGCTGTACAGTAGAACCCTTCTTTTTCTTTATGGGTTTACCAAAAAATGCTCCTAGGGAAGCGTATAGAGGGCATACAAAGTACTTACACTTGGCACCAGCGCGTTGATATTTTTTGAACCTCTAGGAAAAGATCTTGAATGAGTCAGCGGTCTGGGATGAGGGCTGTGATGGATTACACTCCCCGGTACAGTGAGGCATTATACATGCTTTGAGATAGATCTTTCAGATCAGAAATCATTTGATTCTTTCTAGAAGATAAGCGTTGCTTTATTGCCGTGATTTCTTTTGGCTCGTTTCTTTGGGATTTGGAAAGCTTAGGTTATGAATATTTAATCTAAATATTGTCTGGCCAGAACGTGTGTATTGCTGAAAGGAGACAAATCAATAAAATTTTCAGCAGAGATTGTACCTACAGCAGTATTTGAGGTAATGCCTCCGTTCCTATCTTAATGATTGAAGCCCTTAAAAACTAAATTGTTACTGCACTCGAGCAGATACAGGCCTCTCTTGAAAAAATGGGAGGAGGAGGTTGTAATCCATGCAAAAGGTGGTTCTGCACTGACGAGGATGTTTTATATAGCAGGCATCATACAGAGTAATGAGAAGTGAAGGGCACTGAATCAAAATGTCTCTTTAGAGCACCGAATGCTCCTGAGCAAAGCTGGCTGTGTTTGCAGGTTGGGCACATTTACATGGCTTTTGTGTAAAAGCTCCCTCTGGTTTCTGTTACAAGGAAAAAAAAAGCCTTTATGCAGCGCTAGTGCAAATGTCACCGTAAAGGAGCTTGCTTGCTTTTTCCTTCTGGTTGAATTTAGGGGTATAATGACGTTGGGTGTATTTTATTTCAGCCATCAGCGGACAAACCAGAGCTTATCATTTTAAAGGGGCCACAAAGATTTTGCGGGATTCATCCAATCTAATTTTGTAAACGTACATCTGACCTAATAATTAGTGGTATTCTTGATAGTCAGTTGGAAGAAATAGATGGTTTGTTCTAGAGCTCTGCCCGGGGTTGAGGCAAAGCCTGCTTTAGAAATATGTATTGCTTCCCATTGACTGTAAAATGAATTTATGTGGCCATTTCTGATGCAAATGTCTCCATTTGGGTCAGATAAATCTTGCCCTCTGTCTGAAAAGAATTCCAGTCTGATTTTCGAAGTGTTCCCAACTGAGTCACTGTTTTGTTCGGTTTTATATTGAGAAATTCAGTAACAATAGCCAGAATTCAGTTGACTTCACTTACGGTTTTCTCTGGGTGTAGCTGTAGTGCTAAGATTACCAACACTTAAAAGGTATCTGACTGAATTTTATTTAAGGAAAATTACATCGGTATGAAGCCAGAGGTATGGCTATAAAGCCAGATGCCAGTACTTCATTTTAACTTCATGTTAAAGTGTTTTTTTTCAACCTAATACCGTGTCGTGGTACTGTTGAACTTATCAGCACCAGAGCTGCTTAGCACATGGTTAATCATTTCAGGAACGAATTATCTGGAAGCAGAATACGGATTGATTGGGGGGGTGCTGAGAACCACGAACAGTGTGGGCAGTCAGATGAGAAAACAGCTGTCTTTGTGGAGTGCTCGCAGACAAATAAACGATAAGTCTGCCTGAGACAGGGAAGGCTTATTCAAGATGAAATTTATCTCTCACAAGAGTGCTTTAATATTTTGTGGTTATTTGAACAGCTGTTAGGTCACTTCCAGTTTCTCAATGAATTTGGCAGCCAAGCTGTAATTGTGGCTTCACCATCTATGTTTTCTGTGGAATTGACCTTATGCTTTCTTGAGCATACTGTGAGTACGTTTGGTAATTTCTGGCTAGCATTGTTTGCATCTAGAATTATCTTCTGGAGAGTATGCTTGCCATGAGGAGGGCCTGATCCTGGAGGAGTGTCTCCTCTGAGGAGTTTTCTCCTGATGGGATCCTACATAGGAGTTTGACTTTGGTGCAAATTCTGGCCATGGGTGAGACCCTGGTGACACGCTGAGTGGCTGGGCGAGACAGGAAGGCAGCTCCTGACGTTACGGAGGGCGTTGAAGATCTTCCTCTGCAGGTCACTTGGGTGTGCGCTGCGGTATCACAGGAGTGTGGCCGAGTGGGCGGTCTTGGGAAGGAGGGGACTGGGTCGGGACGGCTGGGTGATGCGCTCACTTTATCTGCTCTGTTCCCGGGGAAGTCCTGAGGGAGTACACTGTCTTGGTTTCAAGCCGTGAAATAAATTTCAGCAGCTGAAGGGCAGAAGTGGTGGTATTTTTTCTATCCTCTGCTGGAGAATCTGGTTTAGAACCATTATTTGCAGTTTTACCCTGAAGAAAGATTGCGTTTCGGGCAAGAAAACCTTATAAAAGTGAATAAAATATTTAATATAAAATTAATATAAATATATTCATAAATGACATTCGAGTCCTGTCTTGAATTGAAAGGCACAGGTCAGTGTTAGGAAGCCCGCATGTCTGGGTATTTCTGAGACAGAAGCAGCGGTGGGAAATGCAGTCCAAATAAAACCATCCGGCCAAGGGTGAGAGGGGATAATGTTGGCAGGAGTTGAAATCTCCTTGTCTGTGATTCACAGTAGCTGAGAAGACAAACCCAGCCCAGCAGCTTTCTTGCATACTATTATTTCAAAATCCGAGGTTAAGTTGCAGCCAGAACCTTGTAGAATCCAGAAGAATGTTGTATTTAAAAACAGTTTGTGAAATCTCTTAAAAATCCCCAAGCAAGCTCTTGCATCTGTGTGTGCAACGCTTCTCTCCATCTGAAACATTCATCTGCTTGAACGTTTCCCCAGTAACTCGCTGGTGTTGCAAACCAAAAACTGTACGGGTGGGGTTATTGAGAATAGTCTTCACCTCGGGTCACTGGCCGAAAGCCAAGCGGAGATAATGTCAAAAATCTGTCAGTGTATGGAAACTCCTGAAGTTAGGCGCTGCTTAGGAATGGGCGGGCAGAACTGGTCTTTGCTGCTTGAAGGGCAAACGCCTCTGGTTGGAGATGGCAAAAAGAGGGGGTGGAAGAGCCTGTCTTCTGGGAGATGACCGAATATTTACAAGCAGAAAATAATCAGACGTCTTCAATACAAGGCCTTTGTCTCTCACAGAATAATCTGAGAAGTGGACTAATTAGCGCTAATTTTCAAAGTCAGGCAAGAAAATGACTGTGCCCTTTTTGAGTAGGAAGAGCAGTTGGCCTGCCCCGTAGTGTCCTCCCGTGACCTTTGGGTTGTCCTCTTGAGCAAACTTAGAGGGACTTCTCTCTGAAACTTCTGGTTGGGCAGTGGCCACGTCCAGGTTTGCGTTTTAGACGAACAAACGTAGCGGCTTTGCGACGAGGAGTGTAGGTCCTGCAGCGTCTCTTTCTGCTGAATTTCTGTTTTGTTAACATTTATTGGCATGTGTATTTATTGCTAAATTACCGTGGCAAGATGCCAGGCTTCTCATTGTGCTCCAGTTTTGCAGAAACCATCAGCATTTTAAAAACAAAACATTCCCACCCCTTAAAAAAAAAAAAAAAGGCAAGGGGAAGGATCATAATGGCTGCATCTGGTCCTGATCATTTAATTTATATGAGAAATTTCTGTATAGATGCCTGTGGTGTCTATAAATGTTAAGTACCCTTGGACTTAGATGTTGTAAAATGTCGAAGCAGTTTTTTTTTATTTCAGTGGCAAGTCTGATAAATGCAACATGACATTTTTTTGTGTGCGAAGAGAAAGATCTAATTGCTGTATCTAATACATTTTGCATTGCTTGATTTATTTTTCATTGCCCAACCCCTTGATCAGGGGAGCTGGGATTTCCTGAAATAGCACGTTGGCAGGATGAGCTAATGGCTGCGCGAGCAGCCGGCTCGCTGTGGCAGAACCAGAACCTTCATCAGGCTGAGCAGCCGAGTAATTGGATCTCGCGAGGCAGCCGCTCGTGTGCCGCAGGACCCGCCACGAGCTGCTTGTGCAGCCAGAGACGCTGGCTGTGAAGTGTCAGCACGGACCCGTTACAGAGTTTTCTGTCTTGGAGCGTGCTCCTCTGAGATGAACATGATTTCCGAAAGTATACATTTGACTACCGAAGCCTAACAGACCATGCCTAATTAAGAAGCGTAGCTGGAGTGATGGATGTCCGTGACCAAAGCGGGAAGAGGAATAGAATATCTGGACCGTTTTAATTTCAGTCTCGTGTCTGTGGACGCTCTGTATGAGGAGATAATACAGTGAGGAATACTGTTAACCCGCTGCTCTGCGGTAGCGCTGTCCTTAGGGGCAACGAGCTGCTTCAAATCGATTTTGCGTGTCAGTAATTTGGTGGGGGAGATAAAATTAGGAATGTGGCTGCAGCAACTAAACGCTGACTAAGGGAGATGAGTCTGAAGTAGGACGGTGGTTTTGCTTCAGAAGGAGCTGAACGCCCTTAAGATGTACGCTGCTGACGTGGGGATAGCGCTCGATGGATTCGCTTAGAAGAAATCTCAGGCGTGGTTCAGGACCGAATGCATATGTTGAACGGTGACACTGCAAACTGAAACCCGAGCTTTAGGTTCCATTTCAGGGCAGGAAAACTGCTGCTCTGATTTCAGCCCACTGAGTCACCTACCTCCTTGTTCTGCCAACGTTTCCTTCAGCTAAGCGAGAGAAGCTGGGAACTGAGATGCGAGACTGCCAGTTTGAAAATCAAGCCAAAAAGAAAAATCCTTCGGGGAAACAACCAGCACCTTTGTAGTTGATAAGAGGTTATTAAAATGGAGAAAATAATTGTTTGCCTTGTTACCTTTTCAAATTGAACTGCTGCTTCCCTTGTACATAATTTCTCGGTAATTACAGGTCAGGATGAAGTAATTAGATGACAGAACTTTGGAAAAAAAAATAATTTCTCGTCTTTTTGTCATGAATTAAAGGAAGTGAGAAGTAGACATCACTCCCAGGAAGTAAATATTTGGCTTGGTAATGCATCAGTGTGACAGATCATATTTCAGTTGTCAAACGTGAATTCTGAATTACCCCTTCAGCTTTTCACCTCCCTTTGTTGCGTGCGAAAGCAACTTAAATGTGTAATTCTGTTTCCCTGAATCACAGCTCAGATTTGGAAGGAAGGCTTTGGCGAGTGCCATCCATCGCCCGAATGCAAGATTTCATGAACAGAGATAACTTCGCGTGATGATCCTAGCAGACAGCACTCCAGATGAGAAAGAGTATCTGTGCATTTCATTAAGTGCAGGTGTATGTGGCCAAATCCCCGTGCCTTGCGCAGTCATGGTGACCCCAGCACTCTTATCCTTCTTTGTCCTGGCGTTGAACCTGGCCTTTTGAACGAGGATGAGAAGAAGGAGGGACACGGTATGGTCTTGCTTAACTGCTGGCATCCAGTCATCTTGAATTGGGAACGGCACTTAGGAGTGCCGCTTCATTTCAGTGGCAGCGGCATGGACTTGGCTTGCTGCTGCCCTACGTTTGGCAGGCCTGGTTTTCACTTTCAACTCCTCTGCACGGGGTTTCCTGTAGCTGTCTTTGTGCTTTCGGAGCTACCCCTAGCTTGTAGGAAACACTGAGCTGGGGGGGGGGGGTAAGGTGAAGTTAAAATAAAACTGAAGGTAGGTCACCGTGATGTAGGTCTGCTTGTATGAAATATGTTCCTTTTATCATCTCATACATAACGTTGCTGCCTGGAACACAATGCCCGGCGTGAACTTCAGCACCAGTAAGATGGATGCAAGTGTTACTTAAAACACCTAATGAATTCTAATACGCATGATTCAAGTTCTCACTTCAGTTTTATAGTCTTAGAGAAGCTCGCTTAAATTTAGGTTTTCTCTAATTAGTACACTTTCAGATTCTATATTTCTACATATAAAGAAATTTGTTAATTAAAATGCATGTCATTGTTGAAAAAGACAATTTGGGCCTCCATATTTAAGGAGCAAACCTGTCCTGTCTTTGACACCAGTTAAATGAATGCTTTAATTTAGTTGTCAATGCAGATAGAATGGGTACAGCTAACTGGAAGTGAAGGAAGCGAATGTGAAAAGGCAGGAAGGTTTTCTGGAATCCAAAGTAGGTTGGAGAATGAGATCT
Source organism: Heteronetta atricapilla (assembly GCA_011075105.1). Lineage (NCBI taxonomy): Eukaryota > Metazoa > Chordata > Aves > Anseriformes > Anatidae > Heteronetta > Heteronetta atricapilla. The sequence continues at coordinate 81,016,456 of CM021733.1, forward strand.
GCTAATTTTTAAACTTTAACTGGGCCAGAGTTTTAAAGGGCTTGACACTCAGACGTCTGCTTTGTAGATACTGTTCAGAAGTTACTTGCTTCTCGCTGCCTTAGGATTTCATGGCTGCTTTCATGTGCTGATGCTCTGTAAAAACTGTTGTAAAGAAAATGTTTATTCATCAGACATATTTGTCTGGATTTTTCTAAGCAAAACTGTAAATGCTGGAAGTCTCTTGATGCATTTCAACGACTACTTTTACTCTGCTAGGTTCAGTTAAAATAAATAAACGTTAAGGTCAAAATCGTGCTGTACAATTAATTCAAGTAGTGCTTGTGTAAATGCACTCAGGCAAATCCAGAATGCTTCATTCACTTCTGTAAGCGTAAATGCAAATTAAGAATGTGAATAAATGTGTGTTGCCAGCATTACCTCTGAATTTGGATATACTCTAGGTCTTCTATGCTTTTCTAAAAATAATGCATTAACCCATTAGTTGCATCCTTTAATAGTTACCTGAAATGTTTTTACAAACAAATGTAATACAGGTCAAATCTGGGCCGGATTTAATCCAGTGTTTGTTCAGTGACTTCAATTTGTTGATAAGATTTTCATTTAAAATCAGTTGTAAATGTTTGCAAGTGTACAGTTGGCAGTGAAGTCCTTTAGCTTGAAGTAATGGATTTAATGCTGCTGTATGTTAGTAAAGAATATACTGATGTGGTCCTGGATGCTGCAAGAATGTGCCTGTGTCATTTGCAGTAGCAGTAATCCAGATTGAAGGGCTTGATGGTGTGTTAAAGGAGCCTCTTGGTCTCCACGTCACAGATGGTGGAAGTGGGGAAGCCTGAGTCATTCTGTCGCTTGCCTGTGCTCGCAGTGCTGTGTAGTCCTGCTCTACATGCTGACCAGCAGGGCTTTAAATCCCTCCATTAGTCCGAATATAGGAGTGCTGGTAACCCAGAGAGCTTCACTGCATGCTCGAGTGTGCAGCCAGGACTTCAACTTCCAGCCTTTTTTTCCTAGCGGCTGTTTGCAGTGCAGACGGTGCGTTGCCATTTCTACTTAGTTCCCTTCTTCCTCCCGTCTTTGTTTAGTTTTAGCCCTTTCCCTGAAGTCACAGCTGTGCAAGCCATCAAAGCAGCCTTTTCTTAAAGGGGGGAGAGCTGTCCCACTGTGCCTGTCAGTAGCTTTTCTTAAGGCTTTTGATTGTCAGAGCAAGATTAGAAGAAAGCCAGTTTAAAAAAAAAAAAAAAGCCAAATAAGAAGTAGGTGAAATTAGCCCAATATTGAGGTTTCTGTGCCCACAATTCAGTATAACTGTGTCTCCGTGGTGCACAGGCCTTCATTTCCTGTCCCAGTTGAAACTGTTTTCCCAAAGTAAGTACATGATTATTTTTTTTCCCCTGTTTGTATATCTTAATTTCAATCCTTCTTTTCTGCCTGTCATTTTAACATATTCTCTGAATTGTTTTCGCTTTAACTTGCAGCAGTTGCTAGGGCTGGAAGAAACCTAGCTGATGATTGTTGCTTTAACTCTTGTGATCTTGCTAAACAGGCTCTGGCCAACGGACTTTTCTTAACAAATTTGGAGGTTACTCTGGTTTGAAAATATATCTGCATAAATACAACATTAAGAAGAGTTAGATTTTCATCTAAGTTGTTGCACCCCAAATTTGGCTTACATTTTTACAGTTCATATGGAATTTGGAAAGCCTGCCCAAGACCACGTAGTCAGTGAAGGCTGCACGTGGCGTGTTGCGTTTGTCTGTTGATGTAAATACAGCATGCGTCCTTGTAGTGTGGACATGCTTTAGGACAGATGTTATCTTAGGAGCTAACTTGCTTCCTGCTCACAACTGAGCGGTATCTCTTTAGCTAGAACAGCACAAGATTATGAGGAAAAACACTGTTTTGTGGCCATAATGCTGTTGAGTTAAACATTGCAGTGCCGCCTCTGAATGTCTGATGTGGTGGCTATGCATGTGAGAAATCCTACATGGGATTCTGCTTCATTTTGGAAGCCTGTGTCTTGGTTTAACCTGATTTATGTATTTCTGTGCCACAGTGGAGGTGTATATATTATATGTCCTACAAGAAGTATAAATCCTCCAGGCAGCCTGGAGTGCATTTCTTCCTCCCCTTCCTCACTTTCCTTCATTTCCTGATTGTGTTTCTTCATTATGTCTTCTGCAGCTGCTGCTGCTTTCAGCAAAAGTTGCTGTTCTCCCAGGAGACTGAAAATTGTTCAAGCACTGTAGGCATGGGGCTGGAAAGGTAGAAAATGCAGGGCTCTTCACCAACGAACAAAATCCAAACAAGCTTCTTTGCTGAGAAGGCGCTGATACCTCTGTTGACTAGAAATGGTTTGCTCTCTAATAAACTGGAAGCTCCTGGATTGATTTATGGAATTGGAGACCCACTACAATCGTTAAACCTCTGAACTGGGAATTGGCAAATGTTGGTTTCTGCTTGCGCTAGCATAGGCTTCAGCCACTGACCGAAAAAGCTGTTTGCTGCAGTTAACCTGCTTCAGCTGGTTGCTTACTAGGAAGTGTGCAAATATGGAACCTCAAGAACTTTCTGCTCTCAAACGATGAAATTTGTCAGAGAAATTTCAACAGTATTGGTAAAACGAACAGAGGCAGGAAGGAACTGAGTGGAATCCTTCGTAGCTCTGACGCGACGATGCTGATCTGTGTGTATGTGAGCTTTGGAAAGCTGTCTGCCAGAAGATGAGAAGCTCAGTCTCAGGGAAGCCGATGGCTCAGGGAAATGCTTTTTCAAAATGTATTTGAGCATTTAAGAACTGTCGTAAGGAAGAAGGCTTGGGAGGTCTCTTTCTGTTAAGGTCCCTGGAAGGTGAGGGGGGGAGGCATTTTTAAAATACTTGATGTAGCCAAGGGATATCCGTTCAGGGCACTGATGTTCCTAAGAGCTTTTTGTCACATGGCATTTCAGTGAGAAAGCACACAGGACTGATAGTTTTATGGCAAGGATTGTTTTTTCCTTGTCATTGCTCATCTCAACAGAAATGAGGTTATTGAGCACCTGCTGTATTTTTCACGGTGCAATCAAATGCTGACCTACAAATTGCCATACTTCATTTAAAAGAGGCTATTGATCCATCCACAGGGTTTATTCAAACAGATCTGGGGCTAAGACCAGTGGTGAGGGATACATTCATGTTTTGCCTGTCGGCTTCCAGTTCTTGGAGGTTTTAAGCAGTAGTTGCTTTAGAAATACTTTGTCTAAATTGTTTCCCTCTCTCCTTTGCTGCCTGTGTGGCAGTAACTACGGAGAGGAGTGGGACTTCTTGGAGATGTGTTATTCTGGAGTCTTCTGTTCCCCTTAGCTCTGTGAATGATAACAGTGTTGTGTGGAGGAGAAAGGTGATTGCAGATGAAACGTTTGGAGGGAAGGTGATGAATGCCAGTGGAAGTTCTACAGCTTAATTTTTACCACATGTGTCATACAGTTGATGGTTCCTAAATTTTAAAGTTCTGCTGTTAATTTTTGTTAGCAGTGCTCTGGCACAGATGTTTGACCTTAACTAACAACATACTTTGCTAGTGTTTTCCTTGTGAAAACAGTCTGGAGTTACCTTCCTTTTGGTTAAGTTCCTTCATTTGGCTTGCGTCTTAGGTAAAACGTTGTTGTCTTTGCAGGACATGTTTTTAAGAGTCTAGCTCTTATAATCTGTTAGTCATCTACAGTATTTGGCGTTTGAGTGGAAATAAGTGAAATCCTGAGATGTAATTATTTTAGTCTTTTAATTATTCTATTGTTTTTCTTCTAGAACAAATTCTGTACAACATAAAACAGGAGTACAAACGCATGCAGAAGAGGAGACACTTAGAAAATAGCTTCCAGCAGACAGATCCTTGTTGTTCTACTGATGCACAGCCACATGCATTTCTCCTTACTGGACCAGCTTTGCCAGGTACCCAGAAAATTCTGTGTAATTTTCACTACGTTTTTGGGTTCTGAGCCAATAATTTTCCCTAGTTGTCTCGTGTTTTATGGCACCTTGTCATCACTTATTGTTTCTTTTTTGGGCAATACTAGCATTGATCTGGAAGATTGTACCTTCTCATTTTAGCCGTCAGTGGGACGCAAAGCTTTTAAGGTTTTCAAGAGATGGTCCTGCTTTCCCTGCAGCTGATCTTATAATAGGCTTTAGTAGAGCAGCTGTCTTTGCAAAAATATGCTACAATTTTAATACAAAGTAGAAGCTTGAATGTAAGTGGCACCAGCTGTTTGTGTAACATTGTAGAACAACACTCCTGGTGCTTTGCTACCCATGCCTATCATGAATCACACGTGTCTTCCTTGTGAGGGTTCAGTTAAATTTTACTTTAATTAGAAGTGTTCAAATGACACAAACTTTTCTTCAAATCTTTTGTAAAGTTTCTTTAGCGTAAAAGATGTAAAGAAAACTGAACTACTTACAAGTGGTAAATTGGTATACCCAAATATTTTCTTAGGTACTTCATCTGCAGCATCATCACCATTGAAAAAAGAACAGCCTCTGTTTACTCTCAGACAAGTTGGAATGATCTGTGAACGTTTGCTGAAAGAGCGTGAAGAGAAAATCCGTGAAGAGTATGAAGAAATTTTGACCACAAAACTTGCAGGTATGTTATAGTTCAAAATACTGTTCTAGGATGAGTTCAAAAGTGTATTGTTTTCTCATTTTTTGTGGTATGCTATGTTTTTTTCTGACCTAATCTGATGAAGGAATGAGATTGTATAGGGGACAGAAAAAAAAAGTGTAGTCTCTTTGATAGGATTTTCTCTTCTGTGCTGCCTTGAATAGAAACTGTGACTCCTGGGTATTACTAATCAATGGAAACAGAGGTTTTATTTCAGATAGAATTTTCTCTTGCTATTGTGTTTGATCATTTCCTCCTCATGTTTTTTTTTTTGCCAGAAAGACTTTCTATTTTACTGGCTTAAGAGCTCTTTGTGAAGGACTTTTTTTAATGTTACTGCTTGGGAACTGACTTCCTTTTTCTGGAATTTGGCAAGAAGACAGTGCCTAAGATTGCCCTTTCTCTTCCCAGTTACTTGCATTACGCTGCTGCCAGTGGAGTAGTTTGGTTGCTGCTTGAGCGTCAGTAGTTGAGATGCATTTCTGATCCTGTTTGTTGAATTCTTGTATTTCCTACCATTCAGCTGATATTTTTGGTGCCTGATGCCAACTTACCTTTTGTTAAGGATCACGTTAATGTCAGCATTGAAAGAAGGACCTTTCTTTAGTTGTCATTGTCCTCCACTCCTAAGCATTTTGGTAATGTCTGAGCACCTAAATTCTGGTGCATTCAGAGGTAGGTGCCTTCACAATATGATTTGGTGTCTAATACTTAGTGGTTAGTGTAATTGTAGTGAGTATCTTCTGAGTACGCTCTTCTGCAGCAAACCTGCTTTTAAATACCCACCCACTGCCATTCTGCATCCCACCTGAAATTACATCAGGATTAAAGTTTGCAAATCTATCCAGGTATGGGAGTAAAACCTTCTGCGGGTATGCCCACACAGAAGGTCACCAGGGTTGCATCAGGGGTGTGGGTTGCCCATGACGGTATTGTCTCTGCACCCAAGCCCACGTTCATGTTCTGTGCTTGCTGGTCTGCCAGTGCTGTATAAAAACTGGCATAGTTCTAAGTCCCTCTTAAATCTACATTTCTTTAATACATAACTAGCCTTACATACTTAAATTTCTTTGGGACTAATGTTACATTTCTACATTTTTCTTTTTAACCTGCTTCAGACTGGTGAACTAGGATGCTGTAGTTTTCTTCTAATTCATGTGTTAGGAATTGGGTCAGTTCTTGTGTTCTCTTAAACACGTTTCAGTTAACAGTGATCATCATAACCATTTGAAGAGCAGATACACTTGTAGATATGCCCCAGATGCTTTCTGACACTTTCTGTAGTTCTTCACAGCAGGAACCCTTCTGTCAAGTTCTTTGCATGTGCTCTTTGTGTCAGTCTCAAAGTCATTTAGGAAGGAGGGGTGGCTTCTGCTGGGGCATGGGGCAGTTTACAGTGAGATGAGATGTGTTCTTAGGGTCATTGCTGAAAGAGATCAAGTTACTGCATCCCGTATCTCAAGCTGTTAGTAAATTTTGAGTATTATATAGGAATTTAGAGAGTCTGCCAAAAGAATTTAGACTAATTCCTTCCTTAGGCAGCCAGTAATGTTTTTCTGCTGACAGAGTGATTATATACTTCTCTAAACTTTGTGCAGTAAGGTGATACTCCTTCTTACAGACGAGTGAAATCAATGGAAATGTAACTGGAAATTCTGTAAGAGATATTAATTTAATAGCTTCTTTCAAGTGGCTTAACTGAATGCTTGGATCTCAGGTATTTTCCTTGTATCCTGTCTGAATCACAGTTTTCTTGTAAGCAGTTAGCCAGATACTGCCTTTTTTCCCCTCTCCGCCATGTTCTTTGTGAGCAGAGTTGCCTTTCATACAGAGTTAGCATTTGAATGGAAAACTCAGATCACTGTAATGCCCTGATTTCCCCTTCTGTCTGTTACTCAAAACTTCTGTGTTAGCATAAAGTTGGGATCGCAGAATCCTTTGCAGATTTGAAAACCAGAGGAGGGAGTGCAAGGGGCTACGTGAAACTTTAGCTTGAAAGCAGTTCTAGAATCTGCTTGTGAAAAATAGCTCTTTATTATTGTGGTTCGAGTTCTAGAGTAGTTAGAGTATAGCAATAACATTGGTATTCGTGTTATATAGCCATCTTTGGACTTACATTGTTAGAACCTATGGTACGGGATTCCAGCTGCACAAGTATCTTTACAGTTGTTCACTTCAGTTTTCAAACAATTCAGTTTAGATCACTCTTGCCTTTGGATTGCTTAACTTCCTCAAGCTGAATGCCACAAGAAAGGGGATTTTTAGTAACCGTGGATTCTTTAAATTGCCAAAGCCGTACCGCTGACAGAGATGATGCTATGAAGTGGCTGTGTGTGTTGACTTAAACCATTAAGGAAGAAAGGTTGCGAGACGGTTTCTGGCCTTTAATACATAACTTTTAGGAAAAGTTCTAGTTGCTGTTGTTTTTGGAAATGGTTTCTGGGCAACAAATCCTTCAATCTGCTCTTTGTGTTATTTTGTTGTTTGGCTAAGATCCTCACATGGCTGCTGCAAAGCCATCAGCCAGAACTGCACTGGAGCAGAGGTTCTGCTTGTGGGCAGAGGGGAACTGGCTGCCATGACACTGGGCCCGTTCAGGCAAGGATGAATGTCCTTAGATCACGGAGTCAGGTCCGTACTTGGGGCTGCTGCTGCACTACTTGCTGATTACTGATACGCTGTTTACTTCAAAGGTGAAGCTCATCCCTGCAAGAGGATGGGGACTTTAATGGGGCAAACCTGTGGGACTAGGAACCACTACCAATGTAACTGCATTTTTGGTTGAAGATTGCCTTCTTTGACCTTGCCCTTTTCTCAGAACACCCCACATTGCTGCACATGTATTTTCCCACAAGGGAGGAAGGGGAATGGAGAGGAGCGGCATCTGGTAGATATTACTCTCCTTGTTCAATTTCCTAATTCTGAAAGGTGATATCCTGCTGATGAGTGCAGTATTAAAGCTGAATAAAGTATTGCGAGTGTATGTATGCGTGTATAGAAATAATCTGTCTGGGAAATAATAATGCTTAGTCCAAAGCTAAACGAATGTTTGATATCTAAATTTCATTTCAGATTACGCAGTAGCTGTTTTCATCAAGTCCGCAGTCAGCTGGGTGTCTGCTAGTGTGGCTACTTCTGTGGCTGGGATAAGCCAAGCGCTAGTCACTTAGCGTCCCATCTTTTTAGTTTGCCTTTTGTTTTTCATTTTTGGTTAGTCACCAAAAAGAATTTCTAACTTTGTAGCAAGTCCCTTTCCTGTACCGCTTTGTTTCCATACCGTTAAATTAATTTGGTTCTACATCTGGTAGTTGGCAAGAGCAGAGAAAAGTGACATTTCCAACCCTAGCGCTGACCGTAATGCTGTTTGCTTAACTGCTCTCTGCCCCTTAGCATCTGTGAAATGGGCAGGCTCAGTTACTTCGAAATAAGAGATTCTGACACTTAAAACATGTACTGGGTATATGCAGGTCTTTGTGTATGTGCAACACAGTTATCTTTGATAATATTACTGTATTTCTAAGGGAAATTCTTTTAACTAAGGGGACATGCTGCATTGTTGTTCATGGGGGATGGAAAAGAAATGGCAGCTATGAACTGTGCGGTCACTTAAAACTGCTGTTAGTGGATGTGTGTTTAATTGATATGATTTGTACAGTATAAAAAGTAGCCTTGAATATTTTTCAGCCTGAGTTAAACTTAATAGACTCACACTTCTAATGCTTCATGCTTGCAGAACAATACGACGCATTTGTGAAGTTCACGCATGATCAAATCATGCGACGATATGGAGAACAGCCTGCCAGTTGTGAGTATCTCTTTCTTCCGGTTCCTACAGCCGCATTGGATTACCAAACGTTCAATAGTTGAAATGGCCTTTGTTCATTGTTAAACTTCGACAAGGCCCCAAGGCAAAAATACTTCACGTTGGTAGTATGGAGAGCCGAGGTTGAAAGGAAGATGTGCGTGCGGTCAGATGCAGCTTTGGTTTTAAAACATGCAGAACTGTCACCCATTACGTGCTGGTTTTTGATTCTGAAAAAGGTTTTGGTATTGCTCTAACGGGTTTGTGATAGCCCTGCCTTTTGTTACCTTCATCATTAACTCTCGTTTTTTTCTTTTTTGCAGACGTTTCATGAATCATATTTTCTGCATATGTGGGCTGCCCTATACACCCCGTTTTATTGTTGCAAGCTGTCCCAGTAATGACTTGCAGCAATGCCATATTTTTTCCCCCTGTGAACACAGGTTATTTCAAGCTTTTGTCAGTGGCAACCACTCTTATGCAGCAACTGGTTTTGGAGTGCTCCCTGATGTCAGTACCACCTGGATGTGGACCTTTGCTACCTGTAATAATACCAGTGGCCTCATTTGCTGTATCATTACAATTTGGCTTCTTATGTTAATAAGTTTGAAAAAGTAAAGGATTAAAGCTGGTGTTCTTGAAGTTGCCCTTCACTGGTTGTGTAAATAAAAATGTAGAATGACACTTCTGACTGAAGTTAGTGTGGTTTTCATAACTGTGCACTACAACAGAGCTGTAATCACAGTTAAATTAGAATGTAATCCCAGGACAATTTTAAGCAAATAGCCCACAGTACTGCCTGTGAAATAGTGAAGGAGGGCATTTCTGTATTCCATGACTTTTTTGGGGGTTAAGAATGGGTTTATATGATTTCTCATTTTTGTAGTTTTTATTTATTCTATCAGTCTTTAACAAATGTTTATTGCTGCAATTTTTCAGTGTATCATTGTTTTACTGCCCTTGTAGTACTGGAATTTAGTTGGAAGAATAAAACATTTACTTCTATTCTGTTTGTTTTTAATATGCAGGTGGAACTTTTGCTGTGTATGAATAAACTTAAATCTGAGTGTTTAAATGAAAACTGTATTTACTAGCAGTAGCGGGTGGGTCAGCATTTTAGGAAAGGAAGTGGATGGAAACCTCACAATTCTTCAGAGGCTAAGAAATGCTGCTTAAACTGGATGTGTTGTTTTAGTTAGGGAAGCGTGTTTGTGACACAACTGACAAAATACTGATACAACTTGCAGCAGCTGACTGGAAACAGCTGTGCTCGTCTTCCTTCAGATTTCAGTGACACATCAAAGGAAGTCTGTTCCTAAGATAGAGCAGGTGCTTGTACCACAGGCTGCAGCTACCTGGGTGTTCGAAGAGCTGAAGGCGTCCAACCTCTGCGTTCTGGGCCTAGGAGTTTGTTGTTAGATATGCTCAGCTGTTTCCAAACTGCTGTGTAAGTGGTGGCTGCTGTTCTCTGTGTAACTCTGAGTCACAGCACGAATGACTGAAATGTTACTACACGGTAATTCCAAAGCTGTGCGCCACGGCTAGGAGTATTGCTCATCACATGACTCGGATTATCTGCTTTGGGGACTTAAAAGCAGTTTTAAAGTAATCCTTCGATTAAACTGTTCTCTAAATTAACTTACCTAATGTCAACTTCTGCTTAAGTGGACGTCTGTGTGTAGTTGATCTTTGTACCGCTTCAAGTTAGTGGGGAAGTTTTAGCTGGAATGTAATGGAACCTGGTAGATCTGTGCATTCATTGGCTCATGCTGTTGGTTACGATTTCAGAGGAGCCATGCGAGTTCTAGCTCTTAGTGAACTTCCATTCCCTTGGTAGTGATGCGGGTCCAGAATTACGCACGTAGCCACGCTCTCTGAGGATTTTCTGGACGCTTTCCTGAAGCCTGCCTGACCTTAATATTTGGATTTTTCTTAACAGTATTTCAGAATGTCAGAGCTCTCTGCCAGACTACTCTTGTGAGTCTTCCATTACTGAAGACAAAACTAGCGAGGTTCCACTACTGTCTGCCTCGGGGTTCTCAGCCCCCCCTCCTTCCTGCTTGTTTTGGGGCCTCCTCCTGGTGTTAACTTGTTGAGGGCAGGAAAACCTTTGCTTCTGGGTGGACCACTACCCAGATGCCAGCCTCCTGATGCATCCCCTGTATCTCCCATGTTCCAGGAGATCTTTGTTCTGGCTTGATAGGAAGGAGTATGTGCCTAACTGATAATTGGAGGTAGAATTAAAATACCAGCCATTGTGATTGTCTGTCTCGGCTTATCTTATCCTTCAGGATATTAAGAGTTATTATAAATAAGAAGTGATGTCATGTTAGCACCCAGTCATTCCTGTGCTGCTCCAAATTAATGCATAGTAAACAGTCTTCTGGCTGATTAATGCCACCACGGGTGCTTATGCCTCACAGCTGTGGTATGCCTAATTTGTGCCTGTTTTGAAAAGGAGGTTGCATTCTTTGAAAATTTTCTTTTTTTTTACCTACTGCTTGTTGTTTGACTTTCTCTAATCTCAGTGATTAGTATCGGATGTGATGGCTGTCACATGAAAGGCTTGTTTTAACAGGTAGCTCGCTCTTCAGTGGGAAAATGGCTGGCTGCTTGATAGCTGTTGGAAAAAAACAACACAGGAAATCTCGGGTTCTGTGAGGAAGTAGGCTGGAGCTTAAAGAAAACAGCTGCTTCAGAGAATCTTTTCAGAGGTGTTTTGGAGGGCTTAGGGCAAAGCTGAAATGGGTAAGACTCAACTAGTGTATTCTTGGTGCTGCATATTGTGGTTTCCAGAGCTTTTGTTGAGGATTTTGCAATTTGCATGTCACTGCAGTCCAAAAGCAAAGCAAATTGAGGGCAATTGACTGCAGCTTTACAGATTGAAACCAAAGATCTTGGTTAACCTGTTTTTAAGATTGTGACACTTAAATTCTTTTCAAGCAGATCTTGGTTACTGTAAACTGAAAAAGCAGCATGTACTTTCTGTGTTGATTTTCGTCTAGATAGGAAAGCTTACAGCCATGAGGTTCTTCAGCATTTCTCAGGGTTGAAAAGGAAGGAGATTCGAGCAATTTTGCGTGCTGATGGCTGAGATCTGCTCAAGCATCTTGCACAGCAAGCCTGTTACCAGATTGTGGTTAGAGGCTGTGTTTTGTGAAGGATTCTCTCCAGTCTTCAGTTGGGAATAGGGAAGGATTTATCTGAGTGATTCTGCAGTGGGGAAGAAAAACATTTAAGCTGGAAAAATATTAAGAGTTTATGCTCTTGTTGCGAACCAGGGCTTGTGACCTTTGTACGGAAGTAATGAGATGAAAAACCTGAGGATGAATGTTTGCCTTTAACACCAGGTGATATTTGCTGTTGTAGTAGGCTCCATGGATCTTTCAGTTTCTTGTAAAAACTCAAGTTCTTGTTTGAAACCAGTAAAGAGGTACCAAGAACAAAATACTTCATATAGAATAACAGAACAACACTAAATTCTTCAAACAGTTAGCTGACTTTTGGGTTTAACTTTGGGCCATGGTTTTGTTGACAGATGAGGGTGTCGAAGAACACAGTGCGGGCACTGGCTTAGAGGTGAGCGAGGCTCTGCGCTGTTAGTTTCAGATCTGGTATCGCAGTGCGAACTTTGGCCTTGCTTTTCATGAACGCTGTGCCCAGGGAAGGGGTCCTGGAGTGTCTGCAGAACGTGTTACTGCTATGCAGACAACAGTAGAAACTAAATTTTTAAATTACATATGGCCAATTCTACTCTTCCTGTATGTATTTCAGCTGGGGTATACAAGGGTGAGTTTGGAACATTTACAGCAAACAGCAGTAAAATAAATCGAGGCGCCCTAGACCCCTAGCACCAGGAGTTTGTTCAAGGTGATGGTTTCACATCTGTACCATCTCTTCTGCTCCTATTCTTGGTGCAAAATGTAGCAATGTTAAGTTCTCCGTTGGCAACTGGGATGCTTTGAAACCAGCCTCTGAACTAACTGGATACGACTCACAAATTCTGTGTATTCTTTTTAAATGCCCAACCATCCTTGCAGAAGGAAATGAAATTACAAATTCCTCCTTACATAATTTTTGCCATCTTCTTCCCTTTTATGCATCTTTCAGTTCTATGAAGTGCCAAGTACTGAAGGATCTGATCCCAAGAAACCATAAATAGTATAGCAAGCTTAGGTGACTTTAAGGTTCTGAATTCACACGGTCATTACAAAGAACCGGCCATTAACTGCTAATTTTGCTGTTTATTTTTGATGTCATGTTGCCAGCTCATTTTGTGGTTAAGCATCACATACTGTTAAAGCTTGCTTCTCTTTGTTTCCAAATATTCTAACCCTTAAAAGGTCTGAGTGATTTTGTGGTGACATCTTGGATTGGGACAAGTTTGGGGCTGGGAAGCTGCGGGAGGTAGCTGAGGACAGGTGTGGGGTGCATTAGGCTGCTTGGCCTCTTGCTGATCAGTGAGACATCTGGCTGTTTTGCTGCTCACTTGGGTTTTTCAAGCCTATTTGCAAAATAAATAGGTCAGGTTCAGAACAGAGGCAGCCTGTGCAGCATTCTACTCCTGAAATTACTCTTTCCTCTCTTCTTCTTGGAAATCTTGGACGTTCAGAGACTGTGGAGCACATGTAGCTGCCCCTGGCTTGGTCTCTGGAATGAAGCACAGTTGAGTTTGGTTACCCCTGTGTCCTGGTGGAAGAGAGGAATGTTGGCAGCTGCTCCGGTGTGATCCTAAAGCTTACTGTTCAGAGTTCTTGTTGGTACACTTCCCAAGCTGCGTGTTTAAGCAGTAGAGGCTGGTAAGCTCATCTTCCTCAACCCCTTAATTTGGTTGACACCAGTTAGAGCAAACGTACAGCAGGAAGCATTTATTTTGTCTCTGCAGTTAGAATGACTGGAAAATACAGGACTTGTACTCTCTGAGGGTATTTAAAACAAACTCCTGAGTAAATAGCTCATTAGCTTCCAGCTTTTTGTAATAAGACTTATCCTGCCCTTGTAGGGCTCTGTTTTACTTACATGGTACAAACTCCAGAGCTCCAGGCTATCATTATCAGCTGTTTTGAGCAGGAAGGCTGAAGCACCACTGCAGCTAAGTGGGAGCATCTGGCTTCTTGTGACAGCTGGATGTTTGCGCTGGGAGCAGCAGTGCTTAACTACCTCCAACCAAAGGAAAGTGACGGCACTCAGCTGAGGCAGCCTGAAAGGTTTTCTTTGGTGGTAAACACAGCCTTTCACAATAAACTAAGTAATTCCCACCCACCACAAAGTCTAAACACTCTTCTCTAGCAGTGCAGCCCGTCCCTAGGTGATAAGGCTGACCTGAGGCCTCCACCCCACGGCTGCAGTGTACAAGCCGCAGCCTGGGGGCCAGTTTATCAACACAGAGCAGACACGCTGTGCTGGAGGGAAAGGCGGCTTCCCCCTTGGTTCTGAAGGCTTCTTATGTGGCTGGAAAACACATTCACTGCCCAAATTGGGTGAAGCCTGATGCATAAGATGGGCAGTGTAGCTCTTGAAGGGCAAAGAAAACTCTTACTGGTAGATAGTGGTAGTAGTGCCTCTACTGGTCTGCTCATTAGAGCTGTCATATTAGCAGTGCTTCCATGTTCTCAGCCAATAGGTATTCTCACACAGCTGTTTCTTTTGCTTGTGTAGAATACAAATCATCAGTGAAGAGAAAAAAGATGGTGTGTGGATTTTACTGCCTTCCTCCAATGTGTGTGAACGCCCTATTCTTATTTGGCCTTTGGCGACACAAATTCCCCCCAGCTAAGCTAGCTAGTACTTACCCTCACTACAGAAAGGAAATGATTCAAAGTTTGCTTTTGCTCTTCTCAGAGAATATAACGCTGTATCTTCAGAAGTACTGTCACTTTCTCTGCTTCAAGATCAAGTTTTTTAGGGTGCTAGGACTGGTTCTGCTTTGAAGGACATGCAGCAGATGCCAAGCACAGGAGCTTATTGTCTTCCTTAGCATACTTAAATCTGTACTTCAAGGATGTGGAAGGCATTTTACGCTGATGATTCAAAGCCTATCAGATCATGAGCAAGTTAATAATGCTGCTTCATTGCTTCTGCAGCTGACACATCCACTGTTCTCATTTTGGCTTGGCATCCTGAATTATATCAGGGTAGTGTTAAGTGTTGCACAAAGGTGATTACACTGGCACACCAGTACGGTATCTGGAACACGAGCAGCAATAGAGCAGCACATTATAACATGGAGGCAGAGTGTTAAAAACAACATTGTTACTGAAGTTCCTCCAGGCACTGGGAATGCATCTCAGCGTTCAGTCATCCTTGACTTGGACTCAGCCTGCTAAATTAGTTAAGACTAGTTTAGTGGGAACACTGCCATTGCCCAACGTTACAAAGAACAGCTTTATTAAGGTTCTGGTGGCACATTAACAGCCTCCCCATGTCAACCTTGCCACGTGATCGGTTTTCTGCTTGCTAGGCTTTATGAAGCCCAGGAGTTCCAGTTCAGAAACGGCTCGAATAAAACGAGCGCTGGACATGTCAGTCAAGGAAGCTGGATACATTTTTAATGATGATAATCAACAGGGACACCACAGTCTCTCAGAGGGGAAGATTGCTAAATTATGGTTAGCATAGATTACACAAAACATTGTGTTGCACGCTAGAATTGTTGGAAACGAGGGCAGAGCATGCCTGGCCTACAGAAGCACAAATCATCTGTGTTTCTTTTTGCTACCTGAAAACAATGTGGCAACAAAGGAAGCCTGTCTCTCAGAAGAATTTCCACTTTTAGGTCCATGAACAAGTAAACAGGTAGATACCTGCATAGAGATTTAAGGGGGGGTTCATAAAACAGCAGAGCTATAGTGGTACAGTATCACCACACAGACAGACTCACCCTGTAGTTAAGTATCCCGTACAGCTGCTCACCCCTGTGGCAGCACTACTGCTGTAGCCATGAGTTCTGGTTCCAGTGCTCATCCTTCAGATCCTCTTAAGCGAGATCTGCAGAATCAGGATGGATGTTTTGTGCAAACTAGGAGCCTCAGCTCTGAGGTACCAGAACTCACAGTTTCTGCAGATACTGCTTCATAAGCATTTCCTCTGCTCATGCTTCAACTGTTCCCATAATAATAAACTACCAACTCTTTCCATCTCCTCTCTCTTCCTCAGTAATGCTCTCCCCCTGTATAAGCAGATGTACCAACTCTCAGATCAGAGAACTCAGAACAGCTGCTTCATCTTGTTTCAAGGTCTGCTGCTTCTATTTCAGATCCAAAATGTTCCTCTGGACAAAAGCTGCTCCCTTACCTCCCCACCCCCAGCCCAGCTATTTCCCAGGATCTGTTTCTGTGACTTTGCACATGAAGTACATAAAGACTGCTTGAACCACTTGTCTTACTTTTCCTGGAATTAGTTACAAGTGCACAAAAAGCTGCATTTAAAAAGTCTTGGTTCACTAATCCCGTAAGCATTTGAATGTCAAATAAATTTAAGACCGAAGTGAGAAAGGATACTGTATAACATCATCCACCTGGTCTGAGGAAGGTGCATCTGCATTTGGTTCCTCACCTGCCATCACCACAGTTGAGAAAGCCTAGAAAAGGAAAAGCAGCACAGTTTTAACACATTTCGTGAACAGGCAGAGCTGCATATAAAATAACGAGCTCTGAGCTAATCACTGTCACTCGGGGGAATGAGATCTCGGAATGGTAACTCTGACAATGTCAGTTTCACAGCAATCCGAAGAGCAAGCAAGGTTACATATTACCAGGGAAGGAACACAGAATGAAAGGACATGACTCCCTGAACTCATGACTACATTTTACATTCTAAATACACTTTGGTTCCTGACCCATTCTCAGAAAAAAATACAGAAAGCGAGACTAAACCATCTGGAAAAATTAAGCTGGCTGTAGAGAGATGTATAAAATTGAGTGACATGAGGAGGCTGGACAGGGATCTGAGATCCACATCCTCTTCCAACTCACAAAGAAGGCAGCAGCAAATGAAGCACATTCAGATCAAGTAAGAGGAGTGTTCTGCGCACTGCATCTAGCTAAGCTGAACAATTCTTTCCCACAAGCTGCTGTGGTTCCTGAAAACTTGCACTGCTAATGCAATCCAGTTAGACTTAACGAAATACAGAGAAAACATTCCAGATTAGGAAACAGTGGAACCAAAACACGGCTGTTGGGAAGTATTCGGAGAATGTATCAGATTGATGCACATTCTCTTCTTATACTCCCTTTTGGCCATGGTATGAGACAGGATATGAAGTTTGAAGCTCTGCTCTTCCCTAGCGTAAGCATTCTGCCCCAAAGCCCCACGCTTCAGTGGTAGCGCTGCCCTGGTTCCCTCAAAGTGTCACTTAAAGGGGAGAAAGGTAGCTTTGTGAAGCAGAACGTCTGGTCTGCAATCATGAAACAGAAGAATTTCATCACAGAGTAACAATGCTGGAAATAAATGATTCACAGCAGTTGGGTGGGAGGACTCTGCGGGCTGGAGACACCGTGTTCTCGTGCAGGAGGGACCGAGGCAGGCAATGAGGTCGTTGTTGAGGGGCTCAACAGAAAAGCAGACACACAGCAGAAAGGTAAATCAGGAAAATACTGAGAGCAGCTGGAGGCACTGCTTGCATCGTTACGTACCTCTAACCAATCAACGAGATTGATTAATCTGCCGCATTCCAAATGAAGCTTGTAGACTATGCATATGTCAGGGGCTTTGTTAGAAATGCTTCCTCCATCACTTCTCAAAGCTTGACTCTGATGAAAGACAAAGGCAGGAACCTCGATCAGTTTTTAATCCGCAGCCATCCATAAGGCTGGATATAACGCTGCTCAGGAAATTCGCACGGGAGGTATTTTAACCAAATGTTTACTGGTTGTGTGTTTAGTGCTAAGCTGATGGTGCAAAGAAATGAACAGAACAAAAACAACAAAACACACTTAAAAAAAACAACTCTCCCAGCCACTTCACTCCTTGTGTTCCTTCTATTATCTTTTCCACTTACACTTTTTCTGTTCAGATGATTATCTGCTTGGGCTTTTTCCTGTTTCTCTAGAGAGAAATAAACTGTTCCATGGATTCAGGAAAAGAAACTTATCATGATTAATCTTAGGCCTTACTATGTAAGGCCCTCATCCTCCCTCAGCAAGGAAAGTCTTAGCAAAAATCTTGCAAGTGGGCTAAAAAACAAGATTGTTTCTTTCATCTCAGAGTTTTATCTTTGAAATGTAACAATCATTTCTCTGGCTTGAAACTCAACACCTATAAAGGCAGAAGTCTGATTTCTCACAAACTGTTCTGTATGTCAGGAAATCCAGGTCATCAGCACCAAACCATTTACTTTCTAAGTAAAAGAAAAACAAAACCCGAAAACCACTAGAAAAAAGTCTCTGCATGGCTGCAGAAATTTATGACATTTCACCTCAGTTCATAATTTTATTCAGTTTTCAGTCTCACATACTCTAAAAAGCCAGCTCCTCTAATAAAACAACTACGGATCATTCCTTTCAGTTCCTAAAAATTGTTGCTAAAATGCTCTTATATGGCAGTAAAAATACGCCAGCACACATGCCAGACTTGGGAAGTCTATAAAGCACAAGATAGCTTCATAAATAAAAGCTTTTCGAGATAGGAAAGAAGGTTGGGCAACACCCACAACTTTGCTCAGGAATCTTTAGCTTACGTTTTATCTATCTCAGTTCCTGCAATTTGTGAGGCTCAGATTCCATATGGACTCCAGCACTTAGGAGACTTTTCACGATTTTCAGAAAGCCTAATTTCAAGTTTATGTATTCTGTACAAAGAACACAAAAGCACAGGTTAATGACGTTAATTAGGTATCCGTTCAGCCCGGATGGTCTCCAGATAAATTCAGTGACATGGCTAAAACCTCACAATGTTGCAACCCAACATCAATTTACTCGACTAATTCGGGAGCATACTGTCACAGTTTCAATAAGGGAATCACAGAATCATTAGGGTTGGAAAAGACCTCTCAGATCATCCAGTCCAACCCTATTACTGTGTTACCAACTAGCAGAGGTGAAGTTACACCTTCTGGGTGATCTAGTGGCTCACCACTACCCACAGGGGTTGCCCTACACTTCTTTCCTCTCCGCTACCGCTCTGAACTGCATGGCTCCCTACCTCTCACCTTGGTGCTAACTCCGCTGCTGCTGGACACTTTGTACTGAATTCTAATCTCTCAGATTTTGTTTTTAATAATAACTTGTCAGTGCAAAACCCGAATTGGCTTAGGAGAGCATCCAGCAAGCACCAGAGCAGATCTACAAGGAAGGAAGGAAGAGGGACCGGGACCATGCCCTTCTCTTCCATGGAAGCAAGATACCAGAGCTGCCCAAGACACAGCAAGGTGCTTCAACCTAACAATTCCTCGTCTTTAAGGCCTGATCAGATACCAAAACCAAGGGGGATACAACTGCTGGAACAACTGCATTCTCCTGGAACAGGCTCATCTGTAGAAATTAATACATAGGTAACCTCACACAAGCATCTTCACCACGAGGGAGCTGCTGCTGTGGGCAGGGAAACCTCAACTCCCTGAGGCTGCAGCAGGGCTTATTCCATGAGATCAATGTGAAAAAATCACCCTTTCTACCCCAAGGTCAAGAACAAAATTTGCATGACCATCTAAACCCTGGGAAGATTCAAAAATTACATTTCCTTGAGCTAATACAACCCTAAGCAGTGACTTGCTGATATTCCAGGTTACAACTTGCTGTATTTTCATGGGATCAACAAAAACAGAATTGTACTTTTTTGCGTGTGCATTGTTTTTTCTGGCTCTTTGGTTCGGATTTAGCTGAATAAATAACTGGACTAGACTCATGTAAGAAATGCATCACATTATTAATCATTTGCTAGTACTCCACTGAAGCAGATCCTTTCCTGTCCTAGTCTTATGGTAGGAACAGCTCTAGAGAACTGCTCTGATCACATCCCAGGAAAATACAAGCTATTCAGAAGTCATAGGTACAAGCAAGAAAAAATATCTGACTCACACGGGTTAAAATGCTAAGCAAGGTACTCAGCCAACACTGCTGCTACTAGAAACTATGTCAAAACCTTCGCAATTTAGTCAAACATCAAAAACATGTTGAAGTACGTCAAAGAACAAAGTGCAGGATGACAGAGGACTTTAAGTCCTGTCAACTCATCAAAGAGAATACTCATTCAACACAGCAGCAGCTAGATTTTGCTAGCTTGCCTAATCTCGACAGGTTTTTCTACAGCATAAAAGTTGGTGCTGTTCATATTGGGCTTCTTCAGCAGTAGCCCACTTGCTAACTGCCATTTTCACAAATCAGACCAAGGCATTTTAGAAAAAGTCCTGCCCACAGCCAACCCCTCATTCAAACAGAGGCACGGTGCCAACAAACCCAACACGAACTGGGCTGTGGATTTCAAAGACTGATCTTTCTTAAGCTTGGTTTCTGGTAATTAAGTGTTGGCTCCCATTCAAGTACCACATAAACACACAGATACAGATATAACCAATGTCTTTTTCAAAGCTGTGATCATACTTTAAGAGAAATGTCAAAGTGCAAGGATAACTCCAAGTAGCATATATATTCTAGATGCTATAATCTATATTCTATACACCATAATCAAGGATAAATCAGAGAAGTGTATGTTCACTCCTGCTCTAAACCATGCGCTTCTCCTCTCTTTCCTTTCACAAATCATCCCATGAATATGATACATGAACGAACTGGGAAAAAGGCTGTTTCTCTTCTCTAGAGAAAGGTCAGGTTGGCTAACAGAATCAATGACAATCCTTCTCATGGGCTCAGAAAAGACAGGATGTCGATACACAACAGATATTTAAATTAATGTAAAAAAAAAAGGACTCCTTTAAATATGCTTGTATTTAAGACATTGTAAATTTCCTCACTGTCTTCACCTTACAGCAAGCCTCCACAGCGAGGGCCCAGCACCAGCACTGCAAAGAAGGTCTCTGGAAAGAGCCCCCAACACTATTTTTTCCCTTGGACACAGTCCTCCCATTCATCATGGAGGACAAAATGACTTTTCTGCTACATCTGTAGAAGGAAAGATCACAACTAGAACAGGCTCTGGAAAACAGCTTTCCCATATAAAACTCTTTCCATAATCAGCCTCTTTATTTCAGCCAGCCAGATTCCCTAGCTCTTAGCAAAGTCCCCAGTTGCTTATCAACACTGACGTGCTGGTTCTCTGCAAAACATCTGAGTGTGTGCCAAGCTTCATGAAACAGCAAAACTAAGACTTTAACATCATCCTTGTGTACAGCCTTCAGAAACTACTCCAGCTCTGCAAACAACTCACTTGTTTCTTACCTTCAGGTAGGAGTATGGGTTATTCAGAGCCGTGTGAAGTGCAACCCTTGGGGCAGCGTTCAAGTGCTCACGAAGAACGCTGGCTGTGTTGAAATACACTATCTCATGCAGCGTTTTGTGGTCTACAGGAACAAGGTAGTTTCTGAAAAAGCAACATGAGGTATGGGGTGAGGAAGGGAGATAAAGCTTCACCTTAAGGGACAACAACAGAACTTTACAGCAGTCAGAAACTACAATAATGTATTTCAACCAGTACGGACAAATCTCCCCCCCCGAAAAGATGAACAGGACCAAAATCAATTTTTAAGCACAGAAGTCAATAGTTATCAACTCTACGTCTGATGGATTTAACTTGGAATTCTAGCTGGGCCAGAGACAAACTGAAAAATAAGGGCATAAATGCTAATATCAGCTAGATACTCTGCTCCATAAATCTTACTGATCCATCTTGGGGCCATCTCTATCTTCATATTTGAAGCTTTTTTATTGGCACAGCCATACTTCTGTTAGCTTCTCTTCCCCCACCCATGCCACCACAGGCTTTCAACCTGCCACCTCCCTTCACTAAGGCTGTACGGTTAACAAGGGCCTTCATCTCTTACCCCACACGCCCTTGCAAATTTTCATCTACCTACAAAGCTGCCTCCACCACCCTATTTGCTATGCCTTACTTGCCGAAAATTGCTAGGATATCACACTTGGCATCTATCGTTTCATAAATAGAACAGATCAGCAAAGATTAGATTAAAAACTCTCGACTTTATTTCATAACGTACACCCAGCCCTCCCCTCAACTTCACTCTGTAGACAAAATAAGTTTGTCAGTTTATGTGCCAATTACTTCTAACCTATGGAAAAGAAGTTGTATTATTTTTTTCAGAGTGCTCAATCAAAGGAAGAATAAGAAGGGGGAAAACAACAGTGTGCTACATACCACAGGGACTAAGACATAATTTTGACAAGACTTATTCCCACGTTAACTTGTTAGCAAACTTTCTGTTGTAGCTTATGATGCAAACTAATGCAGGAATATAAAATAGAGAAGCTCACCTTACAACACTGTCTATACAGTCAACAACTTCAAAACGAAGCATTTCAAACTTTGTCAGTTTCTTAGACCGCCTGGACTCCTTCAACTCCAACAAAGTCTTTAAAAAAGAAGAAGTGGTGCATAAAACTACCTGGGAAGTAATTATTCTCTGGAGAACACAATGTATATGTTGAACATGTATAATTATTTTTTGCTGGCATGTCTTCACTAATGATGATCCTAACTGTGATCGCGCAGCTATTTTTATTTAAGCCAGTGTATTCAGTTCTCATACTTGTAGGAGTTAAGTTAATTCTTCAAGCCTCAAGCTTGAAGAAATATGGGTTAGGCAGAGTGTAATTTACAAGTTTGACCCAAAAATACAAACTAATTTGCACATTAAAATCCTGGTTTATGACAGATATTTGCTATTATTTTCTATTCATCAGGTAGGTCTGACATACATAATTGTTACTGTTCATTCATTTGTAAGAAAAGCTACTTATAAGGAACTGTTAGGCAGAGCTCCAGCTAGCAGGGAACAACTAACCATGGACAAATACGTCTTAAGAAAGATTCAGTGAAGGAACTAGTCTGTGAAGCCTATGCAGGCCTAACCTTCTGAAGATGATAAAGGTCTGTCTTCTTCTGGAGCTCCTTTTGTGACGATACAGACTCATCTCGTTCTTGGCAAGCTTCTGCTACTAGAACAAAATGAATGTTTGGTACGTGGGGTAAACTTTTCCTCAATAACCCCCATAACCCTCTAGTCCAAGCAACGTGAGAAGCGTTGACATACTTGTTCACAGACCCAAACACAGGCAGCTTTTGAGTCTTGCATTTGTAAGAGATTGTTAAAAAGGATTCTGCAGGGCTGCTTAACCAACAGTAATTAAGTAACTGAAGCAATGCACCCGTGAGCAAAGATCCAGCACTAGCTTTGAACATCACTTGAACTCCACTTCTGTCATTCTGGGTCATGCTCTCAACATTTGTGAGTTGAACGGATTAGTACGAGATAGTCCTGATGCTTAGTGAGCGTTCAAAAAGTCAGACACTACCTATTTTATCTATTTGCAAAAAAAAAAAAAAAAAAAAAAAAAGGAAATAAGTTCACCTACTAACCTCAGAACCTGCAAGAAGAGCAGCAAATCAAAAGCCCGGTAAAGTATTTTGTTGTCCAGTTTTATTTTCACATTAATTTAATACCAAATTTTGTTTTCACAGCCATATAGTTTGTTGATAAATTGCACCAATAAATAATAATTTGGGGGTTAAAAGCAAATTAATAAAACCTCCCAAAGCACAATCAATGCCAGGATGAGTGATAATTTCCAAATCAAAATCAAAATGTAACTACATTTCCTGCTTTATTTATTAAGATGTCTGTAAAAGGGAGATTTCACCTACAGATCACAGGTAAAGCTCCAACCAGCAGTAGCAATCATGATCCATAAAAGCTTTCTGGTGACCTATATAGAATGAGCTGATATATTTTACTGCCCTCTGAAGAGGTGTCAACATCATTAAAAATCATCACTGCAATTCTCTTAGTATGAACAGAAAAGATCTAATAGAAAACGACATCAAAATTATCTTCCATAGTTGGTGTTCCAAAACACATCAGTGCATAGGGCAGGACTGCAGACTGATGCCAAGTTTCAATGTTACAGAATCTTGATTTGATCAATATCTTGCAGTGCTGATCCATTTTTAGCAATTCTCAGTTCTGGAGAAAGCAAGCTGACTAGCTAAAACTAGTAACTTCAATTTTTATTGAAAGTTATGAAAATGCTCAGGCCCACGGTATCAAGTAACTCTCCCCTAAAAGCTCAGAAACAGTACTAAGAACTGAACTGATCATTAAAATGTACATTGAAAAACCACCTCATTTTTTTCCTCCAGTTCTCAGACACACAACGTCAACAGCAGATGTATACATACACACACTGCACAAGTCCTGGAAGACTTTTTCCCAGCACATTTGCTAATACATTTGCCAATTCACTTTCTTCTGAAAAAGTAAAAAAAAAAAAAAAAAAAAAAAACTGATGCTATCAGAGCAATGCAAAAACAAAAAGGCTTTTACAAGACCTCCATGTGAATGAGCAACAGAGACCTAGTATCTAGCTCACTGGAATTTTATCTACTATTTCTATTTAGTTAAAGATTTCAAAACAGGGATCTTCCTCTCTCCACTGATACAGTTTACTTGAGGTACTTTAAAATCAAATCCTTCTGCTCAAAATAGACTGAACATGTTTTCCTTCCTCAAGCTTCATGTTTTGCTATTTTCCAATTCACTAGGAAGTCTTGAGAAGACGGACTGATTTTCAAAAACACACCACCACCACCACCACATTTTGGACTATCCATTCACCGTAAGGGCTCTGAGGGAGATTTGGGTACCTAGTATTTTTGGCAGACTTCTGAAAACTCCTGCTAAAGATCAACACTACCAGAAACATACAGGAAGAAGTCACCTAACTCAGCACTCTATTCATTTAAGGCTCATTTTAATCAACCCACTCTTGCTTCTTCATTATAGCTTAAAACCTTTTTGAAAACAAAGGCCATTCATAGACTCATTAGACTTTCTTTGTTTTAAAAACTTCTGCAAAACAACATTTGAAATAAATACTGCCTTTTTGGTTGTTTTAAAGTTCTGCATGTCCCTGAATTCCTTGATTTTTTTTTTTCCATTTTGATTTGATTTGATTTAATCTCTCAAGGTAAAAGTCCTAATATTTTATCCAATACTTCTGGAAAGACTGCATTTTAAAGTGTTTCCCTTTAATTTTCCTTTTCCAAATTAGATGAACCTTCATGTTTTCCCACGTAGTTCAGATTCTTCAGTGCCAGTACCTTCAGCGACAAATACAGCCTCTTCAAAAGGATCAGCACATTCCCGTACCACAGCTCCGAAATTACTATACTTTTTCACAAATGCAAGGCACAGACAAGCACCGATTATTCTAAGTAAACCCCCTGGTAACCCCTTGCATTGCACATCTACTTTAATTAATATTAGACTGGTTACTTACTCCCTACCTGCCTACGTGGTGGGTAGCAACCACAACTGACAATGACCTCGGTTTAGTATGCATAGAATTGACCAGATGGTAACTGCTTCACCTTCCAAAGGGAAACACGGGGAAGCACTTCTTCATAGCTCAAGGAAAGAACCCAATTCCTGTTCCAGAGGAGTGCTGGAATACGTCATATTGCTGTTTCAGATGGAATACAGCCTCTGAAGGACAGAAAGCTGCTACTCATTTGCCTTCCTGAAGCTTTCAATATGTCCTCGTACAGTGAATAACCACGTACAGGGGCTCAACAGGTTACAGCACGTCAGCAGGGCCAGGACAACTGCCAACAAGTGTCCTAGGTTTCACACAGATCTAACTGAAGGTGTGGGCAAAATAACATCTATACAAAATATAGAGATATCTAAATCTGGATTAAATACTTTGTCATAAGCAAGCCTGCTTCTACTTATCTTTCAAAATCTGTTTTTACTTGTTAAATGTTTTTAATGATTGCAACATCTGGTAAAATGCTCAGAATACACATATGACAGATTCAGTGAGTAATGTTTGCTGATCTGTCCAATTTCTTATCTTACATCACTCTACAGTATTAGAAAAGCATGAACCACAAAACAATAAAACATAAATGGCATATTTGTGTCCGTGTATTTAAAGACAATCGTGAAATATTTGACAACTTGGTACAGTAAGAGGATATACCACAGAAAATGATACCATTTGTCCCATTATAGAACAGCTTCAATATAATCTGCAAAGGAACATATGATAATGTACACCCACCTTCTAGTTTCTGAAACTGGGTCAAGAACTCCTTCAACTTCTCTACTGTCTTATCAAACTCCTTTCCAGGAGATGACATAAGAATTTCCACACATTTTTGAAGCATGGTTACCAAATCGCACTTATTCAACATCCTACAAGACACAATTGTTGACACAGAACGATGAAATGTCTTTCAATGTCCTTAACTGAAAAAAAAGTAATTTGAATAAAATCCTTTTAAAAGAGAAAGCCTCCAAGATTTCAAGCATTCAGTCTTGCTGTAATTTTTCTTGCTGTCATTACGAGAAACAAACAAACAAAACCACAACAATTCAACTTGGATAGAAGCCCTTCAATTTTTTTCTCTCTCCCCTTCCCCCAGGAACTGGCAAGGAAAGCTTTACTTCTGCTGTACCTAAAAGACTGACTAGGTACGTAATTATAATTTTCTGATAAGTATATATTCACACATCCAAAAAAATCCATTACTCTCTGTGACTCAGAATGAGTTCTCAAACTAAATTCAAACTGCTGCCTTCTGTATTTAATTGGTATGAATCTAACCACTCCTAGAATCACAGATTCGCAGTTGGAAGGGACCTCTTGAGATCATCTAGTCCAACCTCCAGCCTAGCATTTACTTAGCTTTATTTATTTATTAGAGCATTTTATAAACATCACCATTTCAACGCTCAGTTTCATTTGTAACCTATCAAAGCAAGTTCTTGCAATATTCTTAAGTGAACTCCAGAATCAGTCACTGCCCCAAGCCAGTATCTTCTCACATGCATTCACATCACTTTTTTCATGCAGCGCAAGAGATTCCAATCAACACACCCAATGGTTCTGAACTATCTCACATTCATAACAGCTGTGGTTACTAACAACACTACTCAGCTTATTCTCGCTCTTTTGCTTCATCTTTAAGAAGCACAAAACAATGATGCTAACAGTTTCAGGATTTCAGAAGACTGAGAAAACACAGATACACAAAGAAGGGACCACAACAAAGCAATGAAATGATGGGAGTAGGTCTCATGTCAGCTGCCTAAACATTGTCTTAGGGAGCTTCAAGGATACATGTATAAGAGTCTAGGGTAGCTTTGTTGAAGTCTGGAAGGGCAATTGCAATTCAGGCTGTAGTTTCTGATTGGCAGTAGATGTTTATCTCATTTATGGTTATGGATTTTTCTAAGTCAACAGTTGCTTCCAGATACATTAATTTTGTATAGAAAAGGAGCAGGAGCTAACAAAAAGAAAGGGTGACCTTGACCACAGAAAAGGAAAAAACATTTAATGTCTTACAGAGAATAATGAATAAACAAGACAGCTTTCTTCCAGTCATGAGAAAACACTGCAATAGTTAAGCATGGAAAATGAAGAGAGTATGACAAGATTTACAGATCTGTGAGTAGATGTTCTTTTCCATTCATTTATTTTAGAAATATTATTCAGAAAGAACCTGCAAGTTCCAGAAGCGTCTTGGATACAGAAGCCTAGAGAAAAACTGGGCTATGAGGCCCCAACAGCTGGCAAAAGGATGGTTATTATATATTGAGAAACTGAAAAGGATCCCTTTCAGCCTTTTTTGTGGCTGAGATTACTGCAAGGTATTCCCAGTATCAGAGAAAACTATTAAGAAAGGAAGATCTCAGATCATCCAGAGACATCCAATAAATGTCTCTTATTACTTACTGTATGAGTTATGAAAGAGAAGAAAGAAGCCAGGATGAAGTCCATAGAAACTCCCTCAGAACGCTGAAGCAAGGATCATCTGAAGGGGTAACAGTGAACAACAAAGTGACATGGAAGGGCAGGACCGTGACGAGCAGCAGTATGTGCCCAATGACATCAACGATTAGAAGGCAAAAGTAGAATACAGTATCAAGACAGAAGATAGGTCAGGTCATCCTCAAAAAGTTTTGTCACCTAAAATCTTGGCCAGATGTCCAAAGCAGTTAGCTCCCTAAAAATCAATGAAGCGAGACATACACCAACATCTCTTCATTATCTCTCTTCTGATTTGACTGATTACCTGCTAATACTCCCAAACTCTCCCTCTCCCCATAATATTTTCTGGGCTCTAGAGAACTAGCTTAACATAGAATAACTACTTTCCAGATTGCTAAAGTTAGATCTCCTGAAACATTAGTTCTGAGCACAGCACTTTTGGCTGTATTGAAGGAATAAAAGCAGTCTAAGAAAAGGCTGAAGTGGACAAAACCAACTAACCAAAAAGCAAGAAAAAGGAACTCAGGGTAACTGAAAGCCCTTCATTCAAACATAATTTATGAAGAGCAAAAGTGAGATCACGTTGTAAATTGAGAAATAAGCTGATCAAAAAATTCTCGGTTTTTACTGCCTAAATGAAAAGGGATGTGCTCCAGAAAATATCAGAAAGAATAATGGAAGGGTGAACATATGGAGTATCAATAGGTGGCAGGACCTCTGGGAAAACAGAGATATTAAAGAACAGTCAATAACTTCCATAGGTGAGCACAGGAAGGTAAGGGGGAGATTGTGAGTGGAAGCACAAAGATCACATTTTATCATTTTCTTCTAAAAGACAGCAGCACAATACTATGTAAAAAAATAAAAATCAGAGATGAAAAAATAAGTGTAAAACAGAGAAGGGAGTTAAAGAAAAAGCAGAAAAAATACAATCACAGCTAGAATTCTCATTATTTTAAGGAATCAGGTTGAAGGAGCTGGGAAATTACAGAATTCCTGAATTAGAAAAAACAAAATATCATATATGAAAGCAATAACCCTGATCACTGCTATTTTTATTCTACCTTTCATTTTCTACCTGGTACTATCTATTCTACCCTGAGCAGTGGTATTTCTATCAGAACCTCCATACAGTGGATGCCAGGATGAAAGAAAAAGCAGGAGGGAGATGAACTGGTAAGAATAAAGACGGAGCAAGCCAGAACCTGATGGCAGATGAATTGAGAGGCAGATGAATTCAGAGTGGAGGAAAACAAATTAAACATAGGAGGAGAAAAGGGAGAGGAAAAAATGACCATGAGTTACTAGAGATCACAGAATAGACAGTACAGGAAAGCACAATGACACATTTGTAGACACGGGCTGATAAGTGATTGAGCGCTGTCAAGATTCAAGAGTCAGAAAAGAATTAAGAAGGAATGACTGCAGAGATGACAACTCAAGCAAGTAATCCTTTCTAAGGGATGAAGATAAAAATAGAGCAAAGTGGTGGTGTGGGAGAGAAACTCAGGATGTCGAAGGTACAGTGTGGAGAAAATGTTTCTTCTGTGTATGAGCCCAGATAGCGATCCTCCACCCAACACTGACATGGTTTTTCTATTCAGTTTTACTGTCAGACATCAAACCTCACAAGGCCAGAGGCTCTTGAGGAAGCAGTTATGGTAACAAGTGTTGTATCGGCTCCTCGTGTGACAGAAACAATGCATTATTTGAACGAATGCAGCTATCAGGAAACAATCACTTGCCATGATGAAGCATGTTTACAAGTCAGTAGCTGCAACACTGCAACTGAAAGGTTTTTGATTATGAAAACTGCCTTAGGTGACTTTTCTATTTTAAACACTGACGGACAAAAAAAAATACAGGCTCTGCTAAAATCCTAAGCTCACAACAGTGCAAAAAATTAGCACTATCCCTGTACAAACCGGTAGACATGTCTATGAAAAGGAAAAAAAGCAGTAAAATAAGAAATAAGAAGGCCTCAACTACTCATTTGCAACAGATTCTCATTTTTCAGAATGGGTCACAATTTAGGCAAGCTAAAACAACTTTGTTGATCAACTGTTAACAAGAAGGCATTCAAAAACACCGCACAATAATGTATTGAAAGAATTTCTAACACAATCATACTTTAAAAGAAAGTCCAACCAACGTTCTCATTCACACAAAGGCACCTTGATGGCTTTGGCATAATTACACAGGGCATAAGAGTTTAGAATCTGGCTGAGTTTCACAGAAAACAGTAGGAACAGAAAATGAAAAAAGCCATTATACTTGCAAACAACCCCACAACTAGCTGCAAAGCTTCCAAACAGGTAGCATCCTCAGCTTTAAGTTCTAGGATAACAGATGACTGATATTCTATATGTGTGCAGTGGTATTAAAACAAAATGGAAAGGAAAAAGTCACCTTACTAGCTGAAGAAATGACTCATACTCCTCTGTCTCCCACACACGGTTTTCCAAACATGCACAGTGCAGCTCCCTGATCTGTTAGGCAGAAGGTAAAGAAAGAAGAAAGAATAATTTTTTTTTTTTTTTTTTTTTTTTACAAGCAAAGCAATGGGGAACCACAACAATCTTTTCAAAGTAATTTTCAAAGTAATACGTAAATCCTTTGGAGCTCGTTTCCCAGAGATGCAGAATGACCACAACAGAAATTGAGATTATTTAGTACCTTACACAACTGACTTGCCGGAGTCTGTATTTATCACTCTGTACCAGGTAACTGCAGAGACCAGAGAGGAATTTGAATCAAATGCCCTGGCTAAAACATCTCCTAAATCTGCAATACTGGGACAGTTCAATCCCATTTTGTAGTTAGGGCCAGACTCTAATAACAGCATGCAATAGACTGAGAACTAACAGCCAAATGCACACACACAGAATATATTATTTTTTTAGTGGAAGATGAAATTGAGAAGGTAGATTTAATGACATTAGAGCAATACGGCTATTAAGAGCCATTATCACTGTTCCCTTGCTATCATTTTTTGTACAGGTTGTTAAAACTCAGTCTCATCCTCTGAATTTGGCTATTCTAGGTGGCAGAAGAGTACACATTGTCTATAGTACATACAGAGCGTTCCAGATGCAGGAAAGTCAACCTGCCAATTCTCTTGCTGATCTGTCCATCTGCCTCCTCCTACAAACTCCTTCCTGCTGACTGATGAAGTATCATCCCCACCACAAAAGAAAACACATGCTGTTCTTCCCTGCCCATAGCAAGAAAGAATGTGTCTCCTTTTGGGAAGCAGAGGACAAACCAGCAGAAGAGAACATACAGAGAAAGAATAAATACTTGTTCAGGTGTCATACCATGAAACAACAAAGCATACTTCACTACAATGGAGTAACAATACCTCACCTGCTTGCCCAAAGGAAACTTTGGAAGAGCAGATGTGAAAACATGAAGACATCTCAGAACTGGAAAATAATTTTCATGGTAAACATTCAGGTCCTCCAGCAACTTCTGTACTGTTTCCTACAGTGACAGAATAATTGCTTCGTAAGTCATTCTGACATTCATTTGTTAAAACTCTAAGGAAGTACTTAAAACGACTCTGGGGTTTTGACATTCTGGTGTGCTGTGACTCAAATCCCCAGTATTAAATTAAGACCACCATGCAGAAAAGTTTTATTTCAACAGTCTGCTGCAATCACACTGCATATTTTAAACTTCACTTTCCTCTTCCATCTCACTGAAGAGCTGTTATTGATTAGCATTATTATCTTATCATTTGGCTACTATATTTAGCTGTTGTTTGGCGTGCCATCTCACAACAAACAGGACTGAACTTTTAATATGCACTGAGAAATCATATAGCTAAATTTATTCAAATCCTTATTATTTGCATTTTTATATTACAAACATATTTAAAATGTATTTATTACATGAAGGGTGGCTCCTGCTTTAATAGTAAGTTTTACTAAAAATGAAGTTTCACATGACAACGTTCTAGAGTTGCTGCTTCTATGTGCTCTTAAGTTGGCTTGCTTAGTCATAGATTGAGATCTTCAGAAAAAAAATAAACAAATCATGTATTAGGAAAAAAAAAATGAACTGCTGCTATTGAATTTAGCAGATCGCACCTTGTTATCACTGGCTTCCCTTGGAAGGTTATGCAAGGCTTCTGGAAAATCCTACTAGCAATTTCTGGTAGCTGTATTCAAGTATTTTAGGCTCATAACATTAAGTTCATGAATCAAGAAATCTTCTCTCATCTGACTTCAGTCAAAGATCAAAACAGAAAAAAAGGGCTGTCTACATTTTTAGTACCATTTCAATCAACTCTGAACATACTATTCCAAATGGAGAGGAAAAGAAACACAAAACAACAAAAACAAAACAAAGAAAAAAACCACACACCCAAGCCACTGAAATTCACTAAAGTTAAGCTGAAAATATGGATATCAAACATAAAACAAAGCAAAAAACTACAACAATAACAACAAACCAACCGAACAAAAACAAAGTTAGGTGCTGCTGGCAATATACAGAAGACCGAAGTGGAAAGATGTAAGTATCATACTGGCGGCTGAAAGTAACAAAGATATTTGGTGCTGCAGAGAGCTTTCCAATGTTAAAAAAAAGGTCTGAGATGATAGAAAGCATTAAGATGTTTCTCTCCATAGACTTTTTATCTCTTAAAATGTAAGGGTCATTGGTTTAACAATTATTTAAACGTCCTTCCAAGTCATTCCAAGTCCCTAAGACAGACATTTATAAGTTTGTAGTTAAATTCTATGCAGGGTCATTAAAAGAAAAAAAATCTTCACCATAAAAAAAGCTGAGAGAAGGAAACAAGTTCTGTTTGATGCTGCTAAATCAATCTTATTCCCTCAACTGAGGGGATTATAGCATCTATACTTCCCTCATCTGGTTTCTCAGATCGAAACGGATGAGGTTACACAAATTAAAATGCAGTAAGACTATGCATTTTGCCAAGTAACAGAGTGGAAAGACAGTCTGTTTCCCCCCTTACTGCTGTTGTAGAAGAGGTTGAAAACATTATGGGAAGGCCATGCAACATTCTTTCCATATAGATCGACGTATTTACATAATTTCAAATGACATTTGCCATGAAAACTTTCAGACAACATTGTAATTATTCAGGATGTAAAACTGCCATGAGAAATTGCATTTAAACCCAGATTATTTTAAATAGGTGGAACTCCTCTATAAACTACTAAAAAAAAGTGGTAACAACATGGAAAGCAAATAGCAGCTGATGTGGGATATTGCAAGTTTGGTTGATAAGCCTGAACAGCAAGTTAACCTAGTCCTGAACGTGAACAGTAAATTTATATGAAGTACATACAACCATAACATCTTTGAAAGTATTTCCAAAGTTAGGAATGATATTGTAGGTCAAGAACACGTACAGGCATACAGAATAGATCTATGGAAAAGCTCATCAGTACTAGTCTTTCCTTCCCAAGCAGGAAACACTACCAGCTTGGCAACGCAGTAACAGTCCTACTGCTGCTATAGCAGAGATTAGAACTAGCACCTTAATGTACAATTGGCTGGAAGCATCATATGCACGTAAGCACAAGAATTCCAGCTGTTTTTTCCCCAAACTTCCATCGTGGGGATGGACTTACAAACTAAGGGGTACATTATACTTATTAATCACACTGATGGATATTGAAATTCAAAGTAGCAGCCCATTAAGTGGTGTTTGTTTAAAGCAACAGCCACTGCTGCTCATTCCCACTCCTTCCTTCTTTTGTTGCTGTTACTTCAACAGAAAGATTTATGTAGCTGCAGAGAGAATAGGCTGGGGAAATTATTCTGCAGAAACAAACCAGCAGAAAAAATCCACATTTTGGGGGTGGTTTTTTTTTTTTGTCAGGTTCCTTTAAGTTGGATTGTTTCTCGGATTATATTCATAGTGCAGCCAAGCAAGCTGTTGTGCCAGCACATCTGCTGAGGTGTGAATAAACAGCATGGAAACAGCAATAGCTTAAGCTATTTTTGACACTGAAGACTGAGGACCATAAAATCCCATATAAATCATCTCTAGCCTTGACTACCAGAATTGAAATGCACTCACAAATTTGTCTGCTCTCTTCCAACCATTAACGATGTTCTTCACATCTGATAAAGTTCTTACAGACCAGGAAGACCTGCTAGGATACATTAATAGAATCATAGAACAGTTTGGGCTGGAAGGGACCTTGAAGATCATCCAGTTCCAACCCCCCTGCCATAGGCAGGGACACCTCCCACTAAATCAGGCTGTTCATATAATAACAGGTTTCTCTCTGGTCGTACCATTTCCCTGACAGGTTAGCTATGCACCTACAGGGAACGGTTCAGCTAATGAAAATTACAAACACATTTTTCTTCCACTGTATGATGAATCCCTAAAGTGCTCACAATAGCAGTACCCTGATTTTAATCACTTGACAAACCTCCAGGTAAGCATGCAACATAAAGTTTTAATCCCGTACAACATCTAGTGTGAATGTACACCTTGAGAGCCAGTCTGCCCCATTGGATTCAGTCAGAGACTATGGAAGGGTAAGAGCTCATGAAGTAACCTCTAAGATTACTTACTTGTTCTTCAACCATTGCACTGTCCGTCTGAGTAAGCATTAAAAGACCAGGCCATAAATAAACCTTGCAACCTTCTTTTTAAGCACTTGTATTTCTATACATAGCTAAAAGGTGATGTAAGAAAAGCTGTGCAGCTTTATATAAAGGTATACGCAGAAAGCCTAGAGATGTGGAATTTTGACTTGTGGAATTTTGACTTGTGGAATTTTGACTTCTCATTCTCCATTACTAGATATGAAGCACAGTATGCACTGTACAAAAAAGGTTATACAGATCTGTACATCTTAATCATGTAATTTATTATCTTCCACATAAGCCAATATATTTGGAAAGTTACTTTTGCTCTCCAAAGGCATTCTTAAAATTTTACCTTTAAGAAATTGTCTGTTGTCAGCAGTGCAATCTGCTTCTCTGATGTTTGATTTTCCACGTACCTGGATGGCAAGGAAAAACAGGAACACAAAAATTATGATGTAAACTGTGCTTAAAAGGTTATAAGGTTAAAAATTTCAAAATGTTTATGCTAATATAGGGATTTACTTGAAAAGATTCAAAAGGGATAGCCACATCCCAGCAAGTTGAAAAGCCACAACTAAACCCTAGAGATTATGCTCCATATCAGTTTAACAAGTTGAGAAGTGATTTATGGTTATTTGTCATAATAGCTCGTTTCTGTATTAAGTACAAGAGGGAAAAAAAAGTCAAAGTGATGCAACAGATTGCAAACCACAGAAGCTGTACCTTCCATACCAGATGATAAAGGGTTCCTGAAAATATTTAGAACTGTCCTCCTTTTGATGAATTTACCTTTGTTATACAAACATATGCTCAAGTAGCCTACAGTTATTAGTTAAGTTTACAGATTCCTTTTATCTTTTCCAATGCTGACTAAATATGTGAGTGTCCCAAAATTAATTTCCGCCTCTTACCTTCTAAAAGAGGGCAGCCTTCGGATGTTTTCACACTGATTATGTGATAAAGAATTTAATCTCTTCTTTACTTCTCCCTGATGGCAGCACAGTACGCTAAGAGGCTGGGTATAGAAGTGCTCCACAATGCAGAGCTGAAAAAAGCAAGAACCAGTGACGTTAATAAAATTCATCCTCCCTTCTATACCTACCTTTTACGGCTTTCTTATTCCTACAGTGCATATTCTATAATGGTAGTAATGGCACTCCTTTAAAAAAAAATCATTACAGTTCATATATATTCCACAACTCACGTCACTACACTACACTGATTATTCAGGTTTAAATACAGGCATGTAACTACCTTTTTGCTCTGTGGGCTATTCATGTGCAGTACCTCATTGTTTCCCCTCTTGCAAAACCATAACTATAGCTTGTCAAATATTTTCTATTCATTTATGGAAATTACTGCATTCTTTAGGTTACATATTCAGCTCTAATGTTCTTAAATAACAGAGTACATTTAAAGATATGAAAAGCAATTGCAGTATACAAGCAAACTTATCTCATGTTCTTACTTCATCTTCTGTTTCATGTACACAAAAAGACATTGCTAAGTTCTTACTATGCACTAACACAAATATGCTCGATCATTGATTTAATCTGTGCTGGATATTCCTAGTATAAAGGCCTTGCAAAACAGCAGCATATCTCACAGAATCATAGAATATCCCGAGTTGGAAGGGACCCATAAGGATCATCAAGTCCAACTCCTCTCACCACACAGGTCTACCCAAAAGTTTAGACCATGTGACTAAGTGCACAGTCCAATCTCTTCTTAAATTCAGACAGGCTCAGTGAAGTGGCTGCTTCACTGGGGAGCCTGTTCCAGTGCACAACCACCCTCTCGGTGAAGAGCCTCCTCCTCATGTCCAGTCTAAAATTCCCCTGCCAGAGCTTAACATCTCAATCACATCCAGTCTTAAAAACACAACAAAACAGACAAACCACCTCACCAAAACCATTTAAAAATAAAACCATCAAGGGGGAAAGACACTTCCTGTCAGAAACATTAACGTCACTCCTAGACATAACTGAGGTGCTCGTCCCCTGTAAAAATCACTTAGGAAATATGATCTGAAATTGCTTCTTTGCACTTGCAGAGACACTGAAATATACAGAAGCCTGCACAGGTCTGCCTGAATGGGTACTACTGTCAGGGATATTTCTCCACGCCACATGCAATCACTGAATCTTAAATATCAAGGAACCCAAGACATTCTGGATGTGTAAGACTGTAAAATGGCAAGTTTTTCTAACAGGTTCCTTTGTGGCACCAATCAAAAAAGAAACACAATTTCACAATCCTGCATTAAACGATTCCACAGAAAACTCTTGTCCACAATCCAGAAAAGCTACACAGAGACTTGGACATGGAAATACATCTAGATACAAACATAAGCCAATATATATATAATATATATATATATATAAACATGTATTTTTATATATATAAATATATATATATATATGCATGGACTTGTTTATTATTAATTTTTAATAAACTTTATGAAGCCTTCCACTTTGTCTTCCAAAAGGGTAAATGAAACTGTTCAATTGCTGCACAGCTACTTGGAGCACAAGAACCACCTACTTTGAGGCACAAAGCAAGTGGCCCTACAGCTCCTACTTCTCTGAAAAGGTAAGCAGTGTGCATCCAGAAATTATTCCAGAAGAGTTCCAGCAGGAAGTGAGGAACAGATACTGGTGTAGCTTACTCACACCATGACAAATTCTGTTCACAGCCCTAAGAACCTGGTACAGAAGAACAGAATGGCAACTTGCTACGCAACCAATTGGGAGAGTTCTGCCAGGGAAAACTGTGTCGGAAGCCACAGTTTAACCCATAGCAATATAGAGGCCTTTCCTATGCATTAAGGCAGGTCACCTTTTTAAGTTCAACTTTTAAATATACCTTTTTTTGGTGGCAAAATAAGCTAAAAAACTGATTTTAAATGCTTCCTTATTATACCTGGCCCTTTAAGTTTTTTGTTATACCTTTAGCAGAGAACCGAGATGTTTTCAAAGGGCATTTTGTTTCATCCACTTCAATAACAGCAAGAACAGGATCAAAAAAAAAAATCTTTCAATGTCTAGTAATAAAACTTCATTTTCAGCACATGCTATTTGAGATCTTGTTAGTATCACCTACCTGAAAGCCTTTGATAAAATTCTGGACAGAAAAATCATGGTACAAGAATATGTTGATAAGAACTTGCAGAACTTTCTCACTCAGTTTAAGTGGAAACTGGGTTGTTAAAAGTACCTAAGGGACACAAAAGGAAAATGTAGCCATAGGAGAAATTCTTTCCTGAATTCAATTTAGCAAAATTTCTAAGTACAACACAACTCTCAGAATATGTTAGCATGCAACTCAATACACTACCAACTTGTAAAAACTGTATTTTTACTAGAACAAATACCTGTGCAAAGACTTTCAGTTAGTTATTTCATTTTTCTAAGTTCCTTTTACTAATAAGCAAAGTTTGTAGTTAGTTTTAGCTTAATGTTGTTTTTGTATTATTTTTTAAGTTACAAACAACAGAAAACAGATCTCTGTAACAACCAAGGATGTTACCACTTTCAGGATGTTCAGATATCCTACACAAAGTGATACACCAGAAATCACAAAGGCAAAGTGGCTATATGAATTAACCATTTGGATAACTCCGCTAATTTTTGACAAGTGGCAGAATTAAAGCTGAGCTCATTTTTTTTAAAAGATTTATTTTTAAGGCTATCCTTTTCTGAACAAAGCCAAACCTGGATCATAGCACTAGTCTAATGAAGATGTGGGGATGTCAAAGTGTAAGTGTCCCAGTATGTATGCACAGATATCAACGCAAATGATAGATGAAAGCAGGTGTGTATCAATGTAGAGAGGAAGCTCTTGGTATTGATAAGCTGCCCTGCAGTTATGTGTAGAAATATCCAAAATTCACAGCTCTCAGGAACAGATTCCATTCTAAAAGCTTCAAAAAAACTTGCCTGTAGAACCACACCTGTACACTGTTCTTGAATACACACACACACTCTTACTTAGAAAGGGAATTACCTTGTCAATTATAGTAGACAGGTGCTCCTTACAGGAAAGGGATTGGAAAAGCTCTATGCACAGCAGAGAGGAAACAGAGTGAGGAAGTAAGCTGTGGATAATCATGGGAGATGTAGCGATTCCAAAAATCAGTACTAGAGGTAATTCACAGATATGCTGACTAGATCATGGGGTGGGGAGGGGAGAAAAAACATAAGTTACATTATAGAAAATCATAAATCAAACACATTCTATTACTACTACAGCATTGAGCTCAAATGACTTACCTGCAAGAAAAGGACAAATTAAATGATTTGTTGCCAGTAAACCAGTAAAAGACGAAGAGTAAAAGGGAAAAAAAAAAAAAGGAAGCTACTTAAAGCCTTAAAGCAGAAAAACAAATTAAAATGTATTTTACGATTCAAATTTCAGGAAGCAGCATAAAAAGCACTTTCAGTTATAGTATTGCACTGACCCTATCTTCCCAAAGTTATATTCAGAGAACTGAATCTTAGCATTTGATTTTTTTTTCCAAAGAAATAAAGAAAAATGGGAAGAGACTTTGAACAGCTAACAGTCACAAGAACATTTACAAATTTTACAAAACTTAGTAACAGCAAAATAAATGTGAAACCTCTCTGAAGTTCTATCTTCCCACTGTTCTTAAAAAAAAAATAAATAAATCAACTTCTCCAGATTCAATCTTCTACAGATAATTATTTTTTTAGTATATGCTTTGAGAACTGACAGCCAGGACTGAGTGCTGTATTCACTAGGAACAGCTTAAGTACAGTGTTTTCAGTATTATTTCAACATTATATTCCTTTATTTTTTAATTGGAGTTTCAAGCAGATACAAATTCTGCTATCTTACATCTCTTCTAGGTTAAAATGGACAATTTATTCATTTTCTTTGTTGTTACCACAGCCACACTTTTTGACCTTTCACCTATCACTCCACAATTACTTCATTTCTCTAACTCCTGAAGAGTCCTTGCTATAGACTTAAACATAAAGCGGGGGAGAGGGGAGGCTTAACGACACAAAATACAGTCTACTTTAAAAATTTATTTGCAAATAGTAGACTGTGACAGACCTGAACTAGACTTCATTGCATTCCACATGCTCATGATGAGGTACCTATCCTTAATACAAAAAAAACAAAATGAAGCACAACACTTAAAAAACAATTAAAACCTCATCTTCCCCTGCCCTACAGCCCAATTATTTTGAGATGATTATGATTTCTGTTTTTACATCTTGAAATGTTCCCCAGAGAACCCATCTGCCAGATTTAAAGTAGCAAAAAATTTTATTGCAGGCCTCACAGCAAGTGAAACTGCTTAGCCATTTTTAGAGGTGATGTCAGATGTGCATGCTGCAACTGAATTAACTCTAGAGATGCAGCGCTGATCCTACTGTAACTGAACAGAAGATGCTCTTTTTGGAGAGTAGCAGGGGTTATTGATCGAAATGCTGGAGATGATATTAAGGAAAACAGTATTAAGGAAGGACAGAAGCACCTGAAGTAGTCAGCTACTCATTACATATCCTGGTTAACACAAACTATATCAAACCAGAGATTTTCTATCACTTCTATTAGTAAGCCAGAAACCTTTAAACAGTTTACATTAGTATCACAGATCACAGAACGGTCGAGGTTGGAAGGGACCTCTGAAGATCAGCTAGTCCAACCCCCCTGCTGTTCTAAACAATTGCAAATAGAAAATGGGTAACAAGAATGGAAGAACAAAACTTCAAGCCACATTACCTGCTGATAACTATGAAGTCTTGAAGTACTTTTGTGGTGAAACTTTCCATATCTTTGAAGATAACCACAACTGGAGGAGACTGCCAGTGTCTGGAAGAAGTTCTTTTTTTGCTTGGAGTCTCAGAATTTGTTTTCTTTAAAGCCAATGTTTACACATTAATAAACAGAAGACAGTAAAATAAAAAGATTGAATCATATATGTACAATATTATAATGCTCTAAAGTGACATGGCTGACTTATTTTGTACGTATTTTGCTACAACTGTACGTATTATAAGCATCTAGAACCGCAAATTTTCTTCTTTCTGTCTTGCATAACAGGAAGTGCAAAGAATAAATACGTTATCAAAAGCTAAACAAACAATAACACATTCAACAAATACAAGGCTAGCTCTGTGGTTCAGAACCGGTAAAAGTGTGTTGGGATTGAGGAAAAAGATTTAGCTGGGAACCTGGAAGTTGCCCGTTTTCTATACATTTATACAGTAAGAAAAACTGCAGGTACTTATTACATTTTTATTTAACACACTGCTCGCAAAATCAGTTCTAGCTTTTATTCATGACAGAAGAAAATACTTGAATAAAACATAATCAGTTTTATTAAATAGAAGGATAAAAAACATTTACAGTTATTTTGTCACTGCTTTTCAACGTAGTATGGGTTGTAGATGACATACTGCCACTAACGTTTATTATCATGTCATCATCATGTTATGATGACACAGAGCACTAAAATGCTGCCTTTCCCCCAGATGGCTGTTCCTTCTTGAAATTTTGTTTTAACAAGCAAAACATCTCACCGCTGCTGGCAGAATAACATCTGGCATGAACATGATACTACATTTTAAACTTCTGGTTCCCATGTAAACATATCATAAAATAGTACTTTACCCAATTTTCAGAATGCTGACATTCATACCTCATCAGAAACTAACTCCACATCTGTTACCGATTTACATTCAAATCACCTCAGTCTCAGTCATTTCTTAGTGTTAAATGAAAAGCTAACCTTTGGCGTTTCTTCACTACTACAATGAGGTATTCAATTTCTTTTTTAAAAGAATCTAAATGTCGGACATTTTTGAAAACAAGTGATACAAAAACCAAAATCATACCTTTGTTACACTTTCATACCAGGTGATTAGAGAAGTCATTGAACAACGTATTCTATTCTGGGAAGTCTGTACATAGTCGTCTTCCTCTGATGAGTCCACATCTACATAACAGTTCATCAGCTGCCCCAAGAGCTTCTGCATCAGATTTTTTATGCCTTCACAACACATTTTTAGACAGACAATAAAGACTTTCAGTTAGTTGCCTAGAATCTTTGCACTTCCCCAACTCATGCTCTAAGAAATTGCCCAAAGTTCTTACTTTTCACTTTTCTAATTATTCTCCTTCTCTCTCCAGAATGCACATCTCACGTTCCATAACGCTTCAAAGTATTCATGATATGAATGTCATTAATGCAGTAAAATGTATTAAGTTGCCTAGATAGCAACAATTACAACAATTCAAGTTAAGATGCACCTTTTCTAAACTCCACAAATGCTGTCAAGAGTGGCCTAAAATAAATGAAAAGGCCGATCAATAGCTCTGGGGAATGCTGCTGTGAGTGATTTAAATATTTTTATTTAAATAAGCTTTTATATTTAAGTAAAGAGCAGAGGAGAAAAAAATTTCCTACCCATTTCTTCTGTGCAATTAAGCAGTTAAAAAACGTAGTGCATATATACATGATCTGATCAAAAAAGGGGAAAGCCATCCTTCAGTATCAACATGCAGTACACAAAACAGCACGCTCTTCACATTCATACTACAACAATTTATTTCAATCTTCACTGTCTTAAACAGAACTGGACAACAGAACTGTACACCTCTTAAAACACAGTAAGCATTACTGTGATGTTAATGTAGGACTGAACAACTCTAGGAGGCATTCAGTATCCCTCCACCCTATTATTCTTACCTTTGGGGCAAAAACTAGTTAACTGACAACTTAGATGAAGAAGCAAAGATACTGCAGCATTTACCTGGGCAATCTTTGGCTTGGAGCAAGGCTACATAAGGAGTAACTTTATTCTGAAGGACTTCAGAGAGACTTCTGAAAGTCACGTCATGATCTGTAACATTTACACCTAGAGGAAAGACAAACTAAGTGCATTTTGCTGTGACTTGTGACCACACTGATGGAACGATAAAATGGACAAAGACAAAAACCAGAGATACCACAAATATTCAAGGAAGGAATTAAAAGCATCAAACCATCTATGAGGTAAGATGAAAAACTAGCACAAGATTAAACATGCACATTCACACTAGCCAACTGAAAGGAACAAGGAATCACTGTAAAGATGGCTCACGTAGTACTTTGCCTTACGTTTTTATGAAAGATTTCTCAAGGGTGCAAACCTGCAGGGAGTGGGATTGGTTTTCTAACTTCCCTACCACTCATAACTGCAGAAGACATCCACAGTCATTTAAGCACTGGAGACAAACAGATGAATTTTGCTTTCTCTAGAAAAGGAGCAGTGCAGACACCTGAGACCTGGATCCTCACGAGGCTTACATAAGGGGGGAAATTACTGAGTTTCAATGAAATACATTCTGAATTTATTATGAACTACTCAACTTTTACTGCCTTTGTGAACATTCTTAGTCAAACAAAGAAAGAAAAAGTCTCTCCAGAGGGCAATTCAGAGCTTCTTCCACAGAAATATTCAAAGCAGCAACTTTCTGCTACCTACAAAAGCAGACTAACCTTCCAGGCTCTGTTAGCGTTCACACAATAATTCTGCAGCACAGGCCTAATTTTAGGTTACCTAACATGATCCAGTGAATACATAATCAGGTTGCCCTGAAACAGGCTTAGGTCTAGTTATAAACATTTGAAGAAAAAAAAAATAAAAATACTTCAGAACTTTAGAACTTTGCTAACTTCAGTACTAAAACCTTCAGCTGTTTTTTTCACCCTCTGCTCCTTTTCCAAGATAATGATGCTTTTCATATAGAAAACTTAGAAAACTACACAGAAAGATGCACTGCAAGAATCAACTCATTAACATTTATCAGAAAAGCAGAGACTGTATAATCCCACAGTTAGTCACAGAAACCACCAAGGAAATTAGTGCCAAAAAAGGGGATGGAATCAAAACATCTCCATGGCATTGGGGGGGGAGGGGGGGGGATAAAATCATGACCAGTTGTCTAAGATGCACCTTTAAGGAAGGTGTTCCTTACTGTACAACTATGTACACAGACAAAAGGGAAGCAGGTCAAATCTTTCTTCCTTTTCTCCCATCCCAATCTCTTCTGTTAACATTTTTGAAAGCTGATGTTGCTCACACTAATTGCCAGAAATCAGCAATACAATTTCTTTGATCTCTGTATCAATTTCAAGCCTCTGTAAGAGAGCAAATGGACGTAACAGAATACATCTTAAAAAAATTACCTAAGACAAGAGCTGCAGTAGGGATTTCTCTGGACTTCATCCGACAATTCCATTCTGTTGTCTTCTCTTGGAACTCAGAATGAGACCGCCTCAAAAAATTCACGAGGTTATCAAATAACTGCTTATTCAGATCTTCCTCTATTTGCTGTAAACAAGCAGATAATTTTTATTTATAGAAATGTGGAAACACCAGAATATCTTCATTTTCCTACCCTTTCCCTGCACTGGATTTAATCCTTAAAACTCCAGTGCAACATCTAATGTAACACTAGTGGTTTTTTTTCCTGTTGTTG
The DNA here is from genome assembly GCA_011075105.1 of Heteronetta atricapilla. Classification (NCBI taxonomy): domain Eukaryota; kingdom Metazoa; phylum Chordata; class Aves; order Anseriformes; family Anatidae; genus Heteronetta; species Heteronetta atricapilla. Next base: position 81,059,886 of record CM021733.1, read on the forward strand.
TTGTTGTTTGTTAGTTTTGTGGTTTTTTGGTGAATTATAAACTTGCCAGTTTATTCACTATGTGGGAAACACAGACATTTCCCATCTTGGAACTTCTGGTCTAATGTCTCAACAATAACTTGTACAGCAAATGAGCCGAACTGTGTTGTCACACCACAGGCTTTAAAGAAGGAGATACAAACATGGAGGCAAAGAGTTAGAGACACAAAAGGCATAAATATAACAAATGTTTATAAAAACTTCTATTATTCCCTCCTGGGTTAAAAAACTCCTGTAGAAATTTTTCTGAGAGATCTGTATGAGAACAAGCATTCAGCTCCTTTAAATTCAATTCAAATTGAAAGAAAAAAAAATACAATGATGAAATAAAGTATTAAGTATGTCTTATAGAAAAAAATACTAAACCACGTGACTGCCTCATTTGCTACACCGTCTTTTGCCCTTCAGGATGATCTTCATACCTGAATACACAGCAAGGTCAGAGAAGTGCAGTGAGAGATACAACTTTTAAAGGCAGATATATACTGGAAACATTTTGTATGTCTTTTATTATATATGTGCCTGTGAAAATCTGTCTCTAATCCGCAATACCCCTTCTGCTAGAAGGGCCAAAAATGTGCTCTAAAATTTAGTGTTATCAATACACACTCTAGAAGGCTGACGAAAATTAAGCCCCTATTCCCAATAAAATCGCAACTGAGATTTCTTAGGAAGAAGTGCCACACCCAGCTGTGAACTTGATTTTAAATGAATCTGCAAAGGTTGTCTCTAGCAGTATTGCTGAGGCAGCTACCAAAAGAGTTAAGAACCATCTCCAGGTTGTTGCATATGATGCCTCCTAAAAAACCTGAGCTCCATTCTTATAACAGAGAAGAGTTCCTACTGCACACTTCATAAAGGACTGATGAACTGACAAAACACACACAAAATAATCTTTTCACCCTCTACTTATTCAAAAATATTCTTCTGTCTTTTTGACATTGATTGTCTGCCTCTGAGCTCATACCAGGTAAATTGTATGGTAACTGAGAAAAAAACTGTAACATGACATTTCAAAAAGTCACAGTTTATGACATCAGCTTTATAACAACATCTTAAGAGCTTCTCCATTACTATTCATCCCCTGACAGTCATCAGAGCTTCTGCTTCAGAATCCATCAGGCCTTGAGCTTCTGATTATTATTGTGCAAGTTTTCACTAAAGCCAATCCAAAAAGATTCTGAGTCCTCATATTGCATGGTTCCAGCTTCTTCTATTTCTTTCACTGTGCATTCATGAAGATTGAATTCAGTCTGCCGTACCACTACACACTTACTTAGCTTTCTTAAATCTATCAGTCTTCTTCTGTGAAAATAACTTCATTATTTGCACTATTTTGGTAGTTTTCCACCAAGAACTTTAGGCTGCTCTGCATCTCAAATGACCAACTCATTTACTCGCATGACACTACTCTGGAACCTCTGAAAAAAAGTTGAAAAAATTATCTGGCAATTCAATCCCTGTTACAACACTAACACCCAGTGAGATTTTGCCATGTGTGGTCTGAAAACTATTATTTGCACCTTAGAGCTAAAATTACCATGTTACAGCCCTGCACTTGAGATTTGTGTTTCTAACCTGGATCCTGGTGTAACACCTGGAAGTTTTGACCTTACAAGAAGGGAATGTTTCTGAAAGCCCTTGATGAGATGTATCATAACAAGAATATTTGCATGACCACTGCTGAAAGCAGGGGTCAAACCCAGGATATTCTGCAATACTGGAATAAAAGAGATCAAAAATTCACATTCCAAAAAAAAACTGAGATCAAGAGCATAATTCCTGCAGCACTTTTGCCAGCTTTTCATGTTGTGAGAAGCCTGAGAGGGTGTCGTCACCAAATGCCACCACTGCAGCACAGTTTGTGACAGACTTACAAAGTCTGAGAGTGTTCCACAACAAAGTACATGGAGGTCAAGTCCACTTCAGTTAGGTTCCAGAGAACTGAAAGAAAACCAACACAAGCATATAGCTTGCCATGAAATTGCCAGGTAGCAGTATCCTGGCAAACACTCCAGTAAAAATCCTGTCTTTAGTACACTACCAGAAACCCTAGAATAAAAGTCCAAATCAGCAAGCCAAATCAGCAGGTTTTCCACCATGGATCTGGTTTACTACACCAGGGTTTCAAAGCACAGAAGAAATAAAATCACAACTGGATAAAGCCCTCAGCTACCTGGTTTGACCTCACAAAATGACGCCACTTTGAGAAGGACTTCAAAGACTTTGAAAGACTAGAGACTTCCTATGGTCCCTTCCAACCTTCATTGTCACATGGTTTTATGTAAAAATAATTATCATCTCAAAAAAATAAAAAAAAAGCCACCAACAGCGAAATATTTAGGACAGGAAAGAATGATGATTTTCCAGACGGCAGCGGCTCTGTGCTTCTAAGTAGTTAAGGGAGGCTTTTACCATGATGGGATGTGCTGAATGTTCTTGGACAAATATTTGCAGAGCACTAGGAAAAAAAAACACTTAACCTGAAAATCCAGCAGCCATGTTGGCTATGTAGAAGCATTGTTTTAAAAGCCTTGACAACAACGTGCCAAAGTAAGAAGACAAGAAAAGGTTTTCCAGAAGTGGCTACAGATGTCATTGTCCCTCTAGACTCACAGTGTAACTGACAAGGCAGTTTCTGCCAGAGCTGGTGGCTAACCTGTCAAGCTGAAGCAGCTAGCAGGAGGATACCAAATCCACCTCCAAAAGCTGATCTCTATGATCAGCACTGTGGCGTTGCACACTGCTTTGCGCACCCTGGTTGTTACGGTTTGAAAAGCGTGCTGATGAGTCCAAGTGAGCTGGATCATGGAACAGTAGAAACAGAATTAGAGGAATTTACGAGTTTAGCCCAAGGGTCCAGATCATAAGCTCCATCCAACTGGCTCCTACTGTATATCCCAAAACAAACTTGAGGAAAAAAAAAAAAATCTAATAATGTTTAATGCCCAATAGCAGGCAAAGGAATACGGAATACTTGCCCAGAATCCTTGACACCGAACAGAAGAGGAAATCCCTGCTGTACGGAAGCAATTATTCATGCTATAATACAAGCCAGCTGGCTACTCAGACACAACAACAGCATGCCATCTACCACACAACAATTAGGAGGCCACATTTCAGTATGAAATTAACTCCTAACCCCACCAGACAAACCCACTGATACTGTCGGTGCTAACTCAACGGTTTGAGCTTGCAGCCTTATCTTTCACTATTTGACATCCATGCAGTTGTATTCACATAAATTCACTGTGAGTCTTGGGCTGCTGTGAGTTCTGTAACACTGAGGTCAAAAGCAGCCTAAAGTCCTCAGAGGGCTGGCACACACAGAATAGAATTGGAGGTAGAGGGAAAAAAAGTATGCCTGGAATTAATAAGAAGGTCAATTTTAGATGTAGAGCTTAGGGATATGGTTTAGTGGTGGGCTGTTAGCGTTAGGTTGGAGGTTGGACTCGATGACCTTGAGGTCTCTTCCAACCTGGAAATTCTGTGATTCTGTGATTAGTTAAAATAGAAGCTTAGAAGAAGGAGCTTAAAGCATCAGAAGCATGTAGTTCTGTGGTAAGAAGTAATGTGTAACTGATGGATTTTTTTAAGTTTTATTTTTTTTTAATTTTGTATACTAGGAAAGGATTTCAGTCTTGGTCAGTATTTATGACCCTTTAACAAATTGTTCTTTAAAGTGCGTATAAAGAGACTTCCAAAAACAAAGAAGCAAGCAGCATTGTTATAAATGCTTTAGTATTAGGTGCAAGACTCACCTCTGTTTCCAATTTCACGTGCTTCCATAATGACTGACAAGTAGCAAACCGTAACTCGCTATCCTCTGAATCACTGTTTCCTTCCCTGAAGTAGTCAGCTAGAAAGCAAAAGGGAAACACAAATATTATTAAAACAAATCATTTTTTTTATTGAGAAGAAAGCAAAGTACTCAACTGAAACAAGAACATCTATGGATAAAGATATCTATATAGATAGGTATAGCAGATATATCCACATAGATGTAAAGGAGATGACTTTTCTCTTAGCCAGTTAGTTAACTGCTGGTATCTGGTAGAATAAGCGAGGGAATAAGCAGAATCTATTGCCCAACTATACAGGCCTCAGTCAAAGAGCTGGCTTCTACCTCAAGTCCCAGAGGAGCGAAAGGCTAAATCAGGGCAAATATATAAATATATATATAAATTTTAATATATATATATATATATGTATATATATAACTTGCTTCAGAAAGTTATGTGGGTCTGTCACTATCACTGTCTGATACGAATCACAAAGACTTGCAAGAACACATGCAGAAGAAATCCTTTCTGTCTTCCTGGAAAGATGCAGTAATACCAGCATCTTTCTTCCTGGAAGGAAGAAAGAAAAAAAAAGAAAAAAAAAAAAGCCACAATGTATACTGGGAAAGGACTGTTAGGTTACCTAAAATATAGTGGTTTTTTGTTGGTGATTTTTTTTTTTTAAATACATGTATCTTTACTACCATAACTACCCCAGAAAAACTTACAAGCACAAACCAAGCCTGTATTTTTGAATCATCTCTGTCTCTCACTTTCACATGAGCTGTTTAGAAGGAGGAAAATGACGAAAAAATATCTCAGCCATAAAAGCCACGAATCCTTCAAAAATCAGCACCTTTTTAGTAACACAATGTCTTGGCACATTTTTGAATACATCTGGCTTCCCAGGTTCTCCTCTAGCTCACAGATACGAGTACAGAAACTCTCTACCAGCTTCCTAACAAGAAGGGCAGAGCCAAAAGTAAAATAGGAGCCTGAACAGAAACAAGTCTGAGTGACATTTTTCTTGGTTTTCCTCCCAGGTTCACACAGTCTACATTTCATAAAGTAAAACAGCACAGGTCTGCAACCGTCCTGCTCCCAGCAAACCGACACCTTGCTCCCAGCTATATAGCTTTTAAGGCTTCACTAACACTACCTGGAAGAACACAAAGGCTGAAGGTGAAGTAAAAAGCCTGTTGTTAGCTGTTGCTTGCTACAAGGCAACATTGAACATAACAGCTAAGTTTTTCTAAATGCAAATAAAAAGCTTGATTACAATATCCATTTGCTAAGCCATTCACAGGAGCATCAGCTGTGGTTTGACCTCTAAAGAGCTATATGAGGAGCACATTCAATCTTTCAAATCACTAAAAAAAAAACTTCACTGTAAATGATGAACAAAACCCATCCCCACCTAATCTTCTGTTTTCCACATCTTCCCTGAGCTATCATCTCATTTGTATCCCTAAGAAAAATCACTTAAATACTTAACACACTTTGACAACACGGGCTTTGAGTTAAAGACAATTTCAGCCACCACCATACTTATTACATCAAAGAATAATATTCTTTATTACCAAACCTCAAACTGTACGTGCAAATGTACGCAGAAGGCCTTTGTGAGGTGCAAGAGTATTATCAACAACACCTGAAACTTCACATTTGTCAGGTTTGGGCTTCCAAACTCAACATATGCACATCAAAGTCATGTTTATTCAGAATACTATTTGAATCAACTGCTGTTAGCAGTCAAACTAGCTCCCTTCTGCTTCTCTTTTCAGAATGCTCCAGTCAAATTCATTTTTCTGTGACAAAGTATGTGGTAGGTGGAGCAACACATTTTTCCAACCATGATTTATAAATCTTGCAAAAACATACTGTTCAGTACAGGGCAAAATTCCGATGTGGTTTAAGTGCATAGGTCTTGGTTAGTTTACCTTGGTTGTTATTTACCTTGCAATGACAGACTGGATTATATCTGCCTACCACTCGTTCCCTGAGCCACAGATGTAACAACTCTCACAAAAAAAAAAAAAAAACAGTAATTTGGGATTAATTTTAAAGCAGGTGCTGTTGTAAGTCCCTCTGGTAATGAAGGAACTGTGATGTCTTCCAAAGCCTTATTACTTTCCCCTCCACCTTTTTGAAAATATGTATTTTCAAACTGTCACACTTTTTGACAGCTCTGTCCATGCCAAAAAATTTTAACCTGGGAATAAGAACAGTTAGTTCCCTGACCAATTCTCAAAGAGCAACTATTTGGGCACCCTTATTTATGGCTCCAATAAGAGTCTGTCCCATTTGGTCTTCCTCAAATGCCCAGAGACTTGCATACATGCCTTTTGGATTGGAGAAAAGAAAGTAAATGTAGCAACAGACATTAGTGAACACAAGCCAAGGGATGTTCACAAATGGCTTCTGCCAAAGTTGTTTGAGGAAAAGAAGAAAAACTACCCAAACAGGCTAAGAATTATGAATGGTATCATTTCTGATTCCCATAGCTTAAGGGGTTCATTCCGACTCTTCAGATGGATGGCTTGTCAGTTAACGATTTATGGCAGCATGGAAAGTTCTCTTGAAACAACATCAAAAAAAGAGCAAAGACAAAGGCCAGCTACACATTCTTGATTGCTGTAGATGAAAAACATTTACGCTAACTTATTATTTCTGAAGAAATGAGTTTTCAGAAATAATGACATCAAGGAGCAACTGAAATCCTCACACAGGTATGACAGAATTCAATCAGAACTGAAGCTTCCAGGATTAACCTTCCCGAACAGCAACATGCATCAAAATGCACTAACCTGTTTTTTGAGACACCTTTCTCTTCTTGGGACTTGGTTTAAAAACAAAGCAGCCCTGGAGAATAACAAGAAAAATATAAACTTTAAAATGAGCATCAATCCGACTGTGACTCCTAAGGCCATTTTATTATCCTTTAATCACAATGTTCCATCAGCAATGTAACCAAGTTGCCAGCATCTTAAGGATACCATTAGTTGTGCTTTTATTTTCCCGTTTCAAGCTAGAAAAGCAATGGAAACAGTATTCCAGGATATCTGTGAGAAACTTCTATCACCTTTCGATTATGTTCTTCAATTCATCCATCAGCTAGAACAGCAGCGAGAGGAATCGTTGAACTCCTCATGTAACTTCATTTAATAGATTTAAAATTAAGAGGAAATGATTCCCTAGGGACATATCAATAGTTTCCTCAATACAGATTCAGTTAAAAGCAAAACAAAGCAAGAGGCTGGGATGCACGGAAGAGGTGATCCAAAAGCCAATGACACCCTGCAACTGCAGAGGACAACAAATCCATCCCAGATCAGAAAAGTAAAGACAGATGAAAGCAGAATGACAAATGGTTGGAAAAGGTTCAGATAAATAAAAGCCCTGCCTCCAGAATTCCTCCAGACAGAAGTCATCTCACAGTTAGATTTGATCCACCACCAAGAAGGATGAAATCAAATGCAAGTACTAAGGTTTCATTTTTTCTATTTCCTGTAGAAAACCTGAAATTTCTCCCCCATCATTCTCTGAAATCAATACTCATCTTCTTTTTGCAACTTCCTTTATACCAACAAGAATAAGCTTTCCCCAGCTCTTTCTGTGAGGTTCTTGTGCCACAGCAAGAATGAAGCAAAAACACTAATGTTCAAGGTATTTAAACAGATCAATTCAATCCAGTTTTTCTCAGGGAGATGCTTGCATAAGCAAAGATTACTTAACTCAAACTGAGACAGTTCAGCCAACAGCTTAAGAATGATCCAATAAAAGTGATACTCTAGAAAGATGTTCAGTTTTGAATACAGACACTAACTTGGCGGGTATCTTAGGACACGTTATTTCCTTTCTGATCCAAGTAAGAATCTGAAGTCAAACACTATATTGTCCCCCTCTGAAAAACTGCCCTGGAAATTGGAAAAGTTCTCAGATACTTCCCATCTAACTACATATATTAAAAACCATCTAAAAATAGCTGGACAAAAGTTGGCCAGCTGTGTTGTCCGTACCCTAAATGCTGTGGAGCAATTCCACTACAAAAACCTTTGACACAGGCTTATTTATGCTGCATTACACACAGTAAGTCAGAACAGTAATTCTTGAGAGGACAAATGGAATTGGCCCAAATTACTCAGGGGGTGGTGAGGCCCTGGCACAGGCTGCCCAGAGAAGCTGTGGCTGCCCCATCCCTGGAGGTGGTCAAGGCCAGGCTGGATGGGGCTTTGGGCAGCCTGGGCTGGTGGGAGGTGTCCCTGCCCATGGCATGGGGGGGATGAGTTTTCCTACACGAGGGGAATGAGTTTTCCTACCATAAAATAAAGCTCTGTGTGCTGCGACCACCTGCTGCTGCCCACGACAGAACCAAGCCAGGCGCCACACAGCATGTTGCCGTACCACATTTTAAGCGAAGCGCCCCGGTGAACGTTCCCTCCTCGCTACCGCCCCTGGCCGTGGACCAAACGAAACCTTTCTGCCCGTACAACAATAACAAAAAAATCACACAAATTTAACGCTTAAACGACAGCAAACACGACACCCCCCCTCACCTTGGAGACGGAGCCCACGCTCATGTCGCCCCCCCCCCTTCCCCACCAACGGCTCCGTGAGGTAACGGCCACAGGCCCCTGAGGAGGGAGGGGGCGGGAAGGGCCACAGCGCATGCGCAATGCGGGGCAGCGCGGAGCTGACTGGGCGGGCGGAAAGCGGCGGGTGGGGGCAAGGGGCGGTACTGACCTCCCGCCCCGCGGCCCGGTCATGGCAGCTTGCGCCTTCCGGAGGAGCATCGCCACCCAGGTGAGCCCTCCAACCCCCCCTCCGGTAGCCGTGATCGGGGTTGCGCCGAAAGCGGAGCCCCCCGCTTTGAGCCCTCAGCCGGTTCCCCTCCCCCGGAGGTGGCAGTTGGTAGGGCCGGTTGCCAAGGGGATCGGCGCGGGCTTCGTTGGCCCGCCCACCCCTAATGGCTGGGGGGGGGGGGGGGGGGGCGTGGTAATGGGGTGGGGGGGGGCGCGGATGAAAAAAAAAAAAAAAAAAAAAAAAGCGTTAACCTGTAAAAAAAAAAACCCGTACGCGTTTTTTTTTTTTTTTTTTTTTTTTTTTTTTTGTTTGTTTTGTCTAAGGTTCCTTTGCTGTTCCCTGCGTTTGTGTTGCAAATTGGAAAAGAGCAAGCTTAAAGTATTTCATAGTTCTCTGTTTGGTTTCCTTGAGAGAAAATTTACTTGAAAATCCTTCAGGTATATAAACAGAGAGCGGTACCTTTCCTGGGTCTTTTTCACTTAAGCCACTTTGTTCTTTATTTCAAATCTAGCTTTCGAAGGTTTTGGATCTGCCGCCAGAAAATTTAATAAAGTCCATATCTGCAGTTCCCGTCTCCAAAAAACGGTAGTGTTTGCACTTTATTTTACAGTGTTTTGTCATGCTATATTATTTTTGATTGTGTTTGTTAGTGCAATGGCTTAACATGACTTCAGGGAAAAAGAAATACAGAAAAGCAAGCATAAGGTAATATACCAGTCCAATTATAAGAAGATACCTAAATCTAATTAAACCACTCTGTTTTTTGAAGCAAACTCAACACAAATATAATTGCTTCAAAAATATAAATAATATGCACCGATTGAATGGTAAACGTTTCAGTGTTAATAAATGAACTAAATATGAAACTGCTTAGAAGCAATGTGAAGTTACAGATTTTGTTTCTCTGTCATGCTTGAGAGGTGTAGTGATTTTGGAAGATAAACTACTTTTATTCAGGAGTATAACTTTTTTTACTGTGGAATGGTGATTTCACCCAATGTATTTTACAGCTGTATTAGAGCAAAGGTAATATTTAGCTTTCTACTGCAGCTTTCTAATCATAGCTAACTTTTGGGTACCTGTGACTGGCTTATGCTTGCCAATTAGACTTGCCATATGCAGTCAGCTTGGATTTGTCAAACCTCCACAACATTTCAACACTTTTCCATGATATTCATCTGTGGTTTTTTTGTTGTTGTTGTTTTAGGCATGTTGCTGATTTCCAGCTTTCCATTGCTTCTGTTCTAGAAGACCATTCTAGTGATCGCTTAGCGCAAGATCTTCAGCTTCAAGCTCAGAAGCTAGCTGAGAAGGTACTCTTAATATGGTAATTCCATGTATTTGATGCAGTAATGAATTTACAGACTAGGAATGTAACAGGCATCGTAAAGTACATGATATTCTTTCTTCAAACATCTCTTTGGATCAGAGGAGTTTAATGACTGCACCCATTGTCATTGTACACAGTCTTCGGAGGTAATCGGAGGAGCAGTTTTTTGTGGAATTGTTGTTTTAAAATAGTTTGAGAGTAAGTAATATTTGTGAGTTAGGAGGCACTACCTAAAAGATATGCTGTGCTGTTGACCAAAACTAGCGGAAAAAATTGAGTACTTAGTGGCTTGAGAAATTAAAGATGGCAAAATCCAACACTAAAATGACAATGGGGAAAATTAATCTGTGGGTCAAACAGGCCAGAATTTGAATTAACTTTGACTAACTGATTGAAATGGAGGTTTCTTAGAATGGCAATGTTTTCGTGGCTATGTCAGGCCATGGGAAATGGCAGTGTTTGAGTCATTAAGGCTAACTACTGTAATTAAAAAGAAGCAACAGGCAAAACAAGATATACATAAGCAACACAAATCTTGAAGAAACTGAAGGTACATGGAAGAGAAGAAAAATTCAGAGAAGATGGTATGTATAAAGTTGAAAGAGGGACTAGAAAGGTGATGCTATGTTTTGAGGAGCATCGAGGAGCATATTAGAGATGAAAAAATCCATTAGAGATGAAAAAAATCCTTCAAAATCTAAAAAGCTGTCACTGGTGCTGACGAAGAGGAGTATAAACTAAGAAGTAGTGGCAATGTTAGTTGCAAAGAGGCAGTAGATCAAATAATAAAAGTGCAAAAAAGATGCTTCATCTCCCTCAGAAAGAAGTTTGAGAGGAAATCAGTGGGGTTGCTATATTACCAGGAATTAAAAAGGACAAATAAAAAAAATAGAATATTACTGAGAAGCTAAACTATTTCCTTATTTCATTCTTCACTGCTGAGATGTTGAAGAGAACCATACTTTGGACCCATTTTTGTAACACATGAATATTCTGACTCAGGCAGAGGAAGAGCTGATGGTGCACAGATGTACAACCAAAAGTTCTGAAACAACTTTAAGATGATCTAGCATCATAGAATAGTGTAAGTTGGAAAGGGCCTCAGAAAGTGATTTGTTCCAGTCTCCTCCTCAAAGCAGGTTATTGAGGGGTTTCGGATGAGTTTGCTCAGGACTTTTGAAATCCACTGTGTTTTTATAAGCCTCCAAGGATTTAACAGCCTCTGTGGGAATTCTGTTTCCGTGACTGTAACATCATGGTAGCAATTCTTTTCCTTGTGTCTAGTCTGTCACTTTAAAAACAACTGCTGTTACCAGTGATTAGAAAGCTACAAATGTGTCTTTCTCTTTTATTGGTTCTGGCTCATTAAATAAATCTTGGCCACCAAGCGTTACATCTTTACATCTGCTTTGCTGTGTAACAGTAGAAAAGAGCAGACCATCAGTATAAGTTCAGAAATTGAATACACCACACTGGTTAACCAAAGGAGGGAAAAAAAAAGAAGAAGAAAAGAAAAACCACTCTAAGCTCTTAGAACCATTTTTGTTGGATATTGGGTAAAAGCAATGCATTTATTATAATTTGTTTAGACTGATCATGTCATCCACAAAGATAAGCAGTATAGAAATACAAATATGCAAAATATGACCATAATATCAAAAATTAGCAGTAAGACAGAGAAATGTGGGCAGTGATCAGTGTTTGTCATGATAAACAGTTGATAGAGTACCTCCAGGTTCAATAGCATGCTCTTAGTCACTGAAGAGGAAATCGGTCACTGCTGCAAGGCATAGTAGCTGAAGTCAGGAACTTCATGAAACAGCAGTCCAAAACTTGTCTGAGATTTTCTTTAAGACGTGGATCTCTTTCTTTTTTTGTGTTGTCACACACACTGTGTGAAGCTGTCAAATGCATCTCAGCCTTTGTGTGTACAAAGAGATCATCTGCTGCTCATAGCCAAAATAAAACACAGCCGGGACACAAGCAAGGACTGAAGCAAAACAAATGTGTGACATTTCAGAGTGAGTTGTGTTCAGAGCTAGTAAGCATGGATTAGAAATAATAAAATCATTCTTTTTTCAACAGGATGGATTAAATGATCTGTGATTGCTTCCAATCAGATAAATAGCATTTAATATTTATAATGGATTACGTTAATATTTTGAGTGGATTGAATTAAAATTTCCCAATTTACCTGTTTTCATGGAGAGTTACTGTTCTGTTTTTATAGCTAAAATGTGATGCTGTAGTGAGTGAAATCAGCACCGGTCCAGGAACAGTGAACTTTATGATAAACAGGGTATTACTGGCAAAGGTGAGTATGATATTTCAGGTTTGTTAAAGTTCCTCAGTGTAAAACTATGAAATACTTAACCATAGTCTTTGATACTTTCTATGCATGTGTACTTGTTTTTCATAAATTTTCCTCACGGATTCCTGATGCTGCTTTGTTAGATGGGCCTGGAATTGGGAATGAGGGTCACAGAAGTTTATCCTCTTGAGGGAACAATGTGCCTACCCTTCAGTTATAATGACAATCTTCTTTTTCTTCCATGTTTCTGCTCTAAAAGGCAGACTTCACATGTTCTTTGTGTTTCAGAAGTACACAACTCAAAATTTTGGTCTTGCATATAAACTTTTATTTAAAATAAAGAAGGATGGTAGAAAGCTGAAATAAAAGTACGTGACTTCAAATCTACCATCATGTACTTTGCTACCAAAAATTCTGCAAAGTCCAATCTGACTGAAATTGAAATCTTATTTTGTTAAACCAGTAATTCAGTGAAAGGAAGATATCACTCAGTAGTGTTTTGGTTGCACTCGGTCTGGCTTATTTGCAAGATCTTCCCTTTGGATAGGTGTCTGGCTGGCGCTGTTCAACTGGGGAGTGAATGAAAGCCCTGCTAAGCCAGCTGAACTAACTTGGGTTGCAAGCTATGTTGTGGTGGTATTCAAGGCATTAATCTAAGCTGCTTTTGTGGAAACAACATTGTGGTCTTAGAAAATGAGCCACGTGTGATTTGGGCAGGAAATCAGATCTTACCTGATGCTGGTGAAGCTCGCTTCCTATCAGGGCTTCCACTGAGCGAGTCACTTAGGCCTGTTATCATCTTCTCCTGAATGATAGGTCGCCTTGTGAATTGCTAATGCCTAGGCAAGGCATTCCTATCAATTGGCTGCTTTATTTATGGCCACGAAACATCTCCGTAAATTCTCATTAACTATCTGTAATCCATCATGATAAGAACATAACACCTGACTATTCACTGAAAGAATAGTGTTGGTGTTAAATTATATTCACGGGCAGGGTTTGACAAGGTGCTTTGTCTGTAGGGATTTTAGTCAGTATAATGAGTCAAGCAAAACCACGTGTCTGGCCTAGTAGGGTTTGCTGGAAGAAATGTGGGATTAGAACACTGAATTTTGCATTATATCACTGAGGAGGGAGGAGGAGATAAGACCTAGCTGTGACTTTCACTAATAAGGAAAATAGGTCTATAGTAAATTTGAGGATGTGTGTGTGTGTATGGTTTACCTTCTAAGGTGTCATAATGAAAACAGCATTAAAGGTTTCTCTACAGGCATAGTTCCTTTCTTCTACATCTGTTAATTTCTGCTGCAGAAGTGTTTTAAGGTGACTTTAGGAAAAATAAAATCAAACAAGTTGCCACTGAATGGAATGAGATTTCCACTTCAGTTCACATTGGTAGAGGCCTATAGTGTCTTCAGGAAGTTTGATACTTACAGCTTCGTGTATTAGGTTTTGTAGAGTATTGACATCACTGTGACAAACTGAAGAATACAGGATGTGTACAGGGACTTACCTTGCTGTATGTTTGCAGTGCTAATAATCTAAGCATAGGATTCCTCTTTCCACAAATGGCATTCAAGCTGTTGAGGAAATATTTTAAGGAATTTTAGCTAGTCTCCATGCTTTCAAAGTAGACATGCTTTCGTACAAGCCGTTCTTACAGACTCGCAGGTGGGAGAAGGGGTGTTTAGACACATGAGGACTGAATAGTTGGCTTACTTTGGCGCTAGAGGAATAGAAAGCAGGCTGGCTTTTGATGCCTAGGAAAACCTAGCAGTCTTAGTAGAAAGTGAGTGTTGTGGGTTGTTGTTTTTCTTCCTGTTTTGGAGTTAAGTGACTTGGTGATTCTGAGGAGGCTTAAATTCTTGCAAAAGTCTCCTGTTTTTCTGTTTCCACATTGTATATGCATACTCTCATTCAACAAGAAAGGAAAAGAACGTTAGGCAGGCTCTATTCCTAAAAAAAAAGGTTAATGAAGAAATACAGTGGGCAGTGATGTAAAGCAGCTAGAGATGTTAGTCTGCCTCATGTTCTAGAAAAACAAAGTATTTGTATTACTGAAATCAGAAATAGCTAAGCCTCTTTTTTCTGGTTTTCCTTCACTTAAACCACTGGTTGATGTGTATGTCAATGATGATGATCATTATTATTAAGAATGATCAGACCATAAGGCACCTCCCATAAGCTGTTGTTTCAGTCTACCTGCAGTGAACTGATGGAGAGGATTCTGCAGTTTTGTCCCTTAGGCTGGCTTTAGTGCTAATCACAACGGCTAGAAATCCTGAACTTCTGCAACAGATTTCCTGAAAGAGAAAAATGTGTTCATGTGCTGTTCAGGTGACCTGCATAAGCATGGTATAGCAAGTATAGCACACTGGATTTCTTGCAGGCCCTCAGTCACAAGGAGTGTGTGGGAGGTCTGATGTGCCCCAAAGGGCTGGACCTCTGTGATTGGGCTGTGCTGTGTGCTGTGGGTGTCCTTTGCACACACATGTTGACAAAAACTTTAGATCTAGGACAGGGCTCATTTGGAATTTCACTCCAAATTCCTCAAAGTGTGCCTTGATAAGATTTATTCATGGGAAGAAGGCACTTTTGAAGAAGCTCAGAGGTATGCTCTGTAGCTTTTCTTTTTAATTCAGGGAAAAAAAAAAAAAGCCTGCTGAGGATATCTGGCTGCACAATGAAATAAATTCTCTCATCAAGTCTATGGCTTACAAGCTCTCCCAATCTTTGATCAAAATCTATGGTCTAGTTCTACAAGATAGCAATTATTTTAAAATATGTTACCTGAATTAGACATGGCAAGGGTCCTGGTCAGAATAAGGTAAGAGTCCTGTTTACATGAGAACGCCTTGATTTTACATGAGGTTACTATTCTACCCACATTCTTGGGCTGACTTTCCTTTCCTGCTTACTGATTACTTCAGGGTGACTCTCCTGCACTTTCATGTTGTGTAACGAAACAGTTTTAATGAGATCTACACTTTCTACTTCTAAGTTTTTACCAAAATCAGCTTAGATTTTCACCAAAATCTCTGCTTGCAATTTGTCTAACTTATTTAATTGATCCGGTGCAGCCTTCAAAAGTTAATGGCATTTCCATCTGCATGTGATACCTTGTTTTCTTGGCAGACCAGCCATCTAACTGGTAATGTGAAAAACAGCTGTGGGATCAGACTCTTGTGTGGTTGGTGGATGGTTTTCCTGATCACATTTTCTGTTGTTGACACTTATTTTCTGTCTTTTTATCTTCCCTGTGCTTTAGACTGTGCTGCAGCAGGTGTTGAAAGATGGCTCAGAATATGGAATAAAAAGTGAACTTTTCTCCACGGTGCCTAGGCAGAAGGCAGTGATTGAGTTCAGGTAAGCACTCGCAATGAGTCCTTTGAGGATACAGCCTTGTCTGCTGATTGATATTCATTGCCGTAATGTGCACTGCCTGTGAAGTTAAACCATATTTATGGTATTACATTCATCAGTTTTTAATACTCTGATATATTTGCCAAGTAGAATATAAGTTTTACTTAGGGAATTGAGGCTTTTTCCAGAATGTATTTTTGGTGTTTGAAGAGTTTATGCCTCGTTCTCCTCTAGTGCATAATAGCATTCAGTATTTAATTAGGCTTCTTTTGTCTTGTTATCAAGAGACATCATCTGAATTCTCAGCCAGTAATGCACATCTTCCACCTGGGTTTCAGTTTCCAAAGCTGTGACTTAGCTGTCCTCACTACCTTCATCCTTGGCTTGCTACAGCAGCCAGGCATTTATCTTGCTAAATCTTCTCAGTTGCTGGCCCCAGAACTTCTGGCCAGTATCTATTTTGTTGGTGGTCACCTGCTCATGGAAAGAAGTGGTTGACTTGGATCACTTTACGTATTGAAAAATAATAATAAAATTGTTCACCTATTCTCTTTGTGAGCCTTCCTTAGTTAGAAAGTCAGCACGTGCCTTTAATTTGGAGGGTGGATGTTCATAGCTGAAGTTGAATTTTGTTTTTGAGGGCAAACAGTTGTGGGCACAGTGTTCCTTTTCCCTTTTGTTGATAATGAAGCTAAAAGCTGTAAAGATCTAGCTCAGCTATTTTGTAGTATTGTTTCAAGTGAATGCTTAAGACGAATTAATAATACGCCACTATTGTAAGCTTAAAGTGAGCTAAAATACAAACAAGCTGAACAAAACATTTGTTCACATTATAAAACAGCGTTGGAGGTGTGTTGGTTTTTTTTGTTTGTTTTTTGCATAACTATATGCCATTTACAAGCTTTGAAGAGGACACTGTTGGTAGAAAATATGACTTTAGTTACTGATCCTTGTATACAAAGTTACAGGTTCTGGTACCAGACTTACCTCTAATAAAGGTTTGAAGAACATGATTCTTATGTCCAAAATACATGAAAAGTGAGACAGTAGTGTAAGTCCTTTGTCACTAGTATAGCTGGGTATTGGGCGGTTCATTGGTGTTTTCTTTTTGTTTAACACTGGCAGCTAGCTGATATGAGAGGAAAAGTTGGCTTGATAGGGAGATCTACTACTTGGAAAGGAAACTAATCAGAGAATTGCAAGGGCCAGTTAAAAGCTGTGGTTTAATTACAGTTCTTCTGCTGTACTAATGAGTTGAATACTTCTGACTTGGTGATCTGGCAGTCTTGTACATTGAACAACTGACCAAATGCTATTTGTGGAAATTTGTTACAGCTCCCCTAACATTGCCAAAAAGTTTCACATAGGACACTTGCGTTCCACAATAATAGGTGAGTATGCATTTCAGTGTGTGTCCTAAAAGGACTTCTTTGTCTCCGTGGTTCACTTGACAGGGGAATTCTGCTAACCTTTCACTCCTCTAGTGGAGTGGCTGTGTCAGGCTTGACTTCCTAATTAAAAGCCTTTTCCTCATTATACAGTGAAGAAAAGAGCATGGTGTGTTGCTGGCAGATTTATTAAGTCACACATAATATAGTTTTATGACTGTGAACATTAAATGAAGTACTTCAAAATTGTTCCACAAAGACACCCAGGGCAGTTTTCATTGAGGTGTTATGAAAGTCCTTTGAATTTTAAATTGCTGATTTGTGCTGGACTGCAGAGCAGATAGTTATGTCTTGGTGGTTGTCTTGCAAGACATTTGCTTTTATGTGTTAATTCCTTTATGCTGCTGTTACTGACAGAGCTGCTGTCATTTGTCATGGAATAATTAAGTAGTTTATTGTGCAGTATTCTAATA
The DNA here is from genome assembly GCA_011075105.1 of Heteronetta atricapilla. Taxonomy (NCBI): domain Eukaryota; kingdom Metazoa; phylum Chordata; class Aves; order Anseriformes; family Anatidae; genus Heteronetta; species Heteronetta atricapilla. The sequence continues at coordinate 81,077,375 of CM021733.1, forward strand.
GCATATGGAAAACATTATTTCTCCCTTTTTTTGCCCTGTCTCTTTACAATTTGTAGGTCATTAGCTGAAGACCCTACAGCATCTGTTGAGCTAATAATGCATTATTTTTAATTATACTAATGTATCATGTATAATTATTAGTTACATAAAATTAATAAATCTGCCTCTTCGTGGACTGATGGTTGACCGAGTGGCATTACATATTTTTGGCTGTTTATATTTCATTTCTGGACCTTTTGTTACCAAAAAAAAATCAAAAATAGTTCTGTAGATGGATGTTCATCCAATAGAAACAGAATGAATTGATGACAGGGAATAGGAATGGAAAGTGGTTGCAAACTATAGTATGGTGTTACCATAAAAGAAAAAGAGAAAGCTTTTTGCAACCTTTGATACCAGTATTGTCATGAAAAGGTACCCCTGAAGCACAGAAGAATAGGGGAAGGGTTGCACATATTTCTTGGCTGTATGTATTTCTTCTTCGTAATTCTATGATACAGCTAAGCTCAGGAGAAAGATGAAGGGTTTCTGTTGTAATAACAATTAGAACCAAGATGTTCTTATGTGGTGTGGTAGGTTTGGACCATATCAGACACACAGGGTGTTAAGTGTTCAGTATTGTTCAAGGACTAGGAGTTCTCCATTTAACTTCACAGTTAACAGCAGTCTGTGATTTTCAGTACTTGATTAACCTCCTGGTATGAGGTTTCCTGGCTTTGAGAAGGGGGTTATGGATACTAACATGTATTTGTGAATATACGAGAAGTTGTACATGACTCCTTATGAACATAAGTGGTTTTTATATTCATGTACTTCCCAGAATGTGCGTGCACAGACAACAGTGACACAAACATATGGATCTGCATGAGACACATCGTGGCACCTCTCAAATGCAAAGCTGTTTTTTTTCCTGCTCAAAAGATCATAGCTTTAAGTTTGGAAGTATTTTAGCACATTGTGTGGAGTAGTTCACTTGACTGATTTGCTTTTCCTTTTCATTTTAAATATGACAAAAACAGAAAATTGATCTGTTGAGGTTGACCTACAACTTTGCATACTAACACCAATTTTGATTCCTTACCAGGGAATTTCATAGCAAATCTCAAAGTTGCACTGGGACATGAAGTAACAAGAATAAATTACCTTGGTGACTGGGGCATGCAGTTTGGTATGTTTTGATATTTGTTTCTCCTGTTCCCTTTTCAACTGTATAACGTGGTTCAGGCTTCCAACTTCAGTTTTTGCAGGCACAATGGATTCATACTGGGCTCATTAAAGAGCAGCATTGTGTTCACGTGCAGGTAGTGTTGTTAGTCTCCTTAAGACAAAAACAAAGCAATCCGGAGTGATTCATCAGCAGTATGATGTATATTACCGTGCAAGAAATACAAGAGGAAATTTGCCCAATGGTTTCTCAGTAGCTCTCAGATTACCTATGTGGTGTTTGAGGTTTATTTTTAATGCACAGGAGAAATATTTTGAGTATGGTGGTTGTACTTGTGGTGCTCTAGTAGCTGAACAGGCTACTGTTGCTGCCTCCATCCAACATAAGTACATATTACTGTATCTGTTGCATGTCTGTGGTGATACTACTGTCCTCCTAATTCAGGTTTTGCATGGGTAATAGTGGAAGAGTAAGTTTGTTAACTTAGCTATGCCACACCTATATACATAACAACAGAATGATTGTATGGGAAAAAAAAGAAGTTACATTCTTGTATTTAGTTGTCTTTGTGTGTGTCTTTATATATTTTTTGTTGTTTTTCCCTCTGGAAACAAGTTAGAGTATAACTTGTTTAGCAACTGCATTTTAGTAGGTTGAAGACTAGAGTGTTTGTATTATTAAAGGTATCACAATACTTCCCCCAAAATATTCAGTTTACCATTGAAATGTAGCAAAAGGAGAGGTGTGTAGGTAGAGAATGTGCAAGTGAGTAGTTCTTAGAAGACTGTCAATCTTGCCTGCATGTGCATTTGCTTGCACGCACATACACGCCACTACCTCCACCAAAACGTCCATCAGGTAAGTGAGGACTGAGAAATCCTCTCATGCAGACCTGCATGGTTGATATTTATTCCCTGAGTAGGGTTCATTTGTGTCTGCTTGCTAGTTCTTTAAGTACTATTCATATATGGCAGTTGACCCATCAATAGGATTCCCAATTTTGTTCATTTCTGTTTTTAATCTTGCATTTTAAGTTCATCTAAATTCTCCATTTCTATTTCTAATCCCCCCACCTCAAAGCTGATTTTGACCTATTTTTATGAAGAAAAAAGAAATACAGCCATGCCCATTTCCTCATTCTTGAAAACTGTTACACTCATGGAAACTATAGAACTGCCACACAGCTTTTGCAGTGGGGTCTGGAAACAGCATTTATTTTTAATTGCCAAACACGAAGTGAAATGTCTGTTAAGCAGCCTTTTTTGCTCTTTCCGGCCCTTATACTGCCCCCTTCAGTTGAGCTGGTTCAATGCTTTGCGGGATTTCAATCAACTTTGTGAGTAAAACCGGGTTAAAAATTTAGCTGAAATATCCTACTTCTACTCTATTTATGTATTCACATTCAGCAATATTGATAATGTACCTAAAAGGTATTCAGTTCTATCCATTCTCCTTCTAGAGTAAATTTCTGGGTTGTAGACAGTTGGGTAAAATATTCTTATGACTGTGAGAGCAAAAATAGAATCTATTTTTTTTTCCTTTGTCAAATTATTTCCTCCCCTTGTCTGTTCAGATTGTGTTTCTGGTCAAACCATAGTTTACAGCAGAGTTTCACTTTGCTTAGGATTTGTTTCGTAAGAATTGAATACAGAACGAGTTTACATAAAACTAAATATTTTTCATCATTACATATTTCATTCATTTTTACCCCACTGACATTATTTTTGTCATCAATGTTTGTATAATGAATGTGGCAATGGCAATTAAGCAATCAAATGCAAAAGGCAAAGGGCTTCTCAGCTGACCTCATTCACTCTGTGAAGATAAATTGTACTCCTAAGTCTGAATATCACGAAATTTAACACCAAGTTTCTAGAAAGAATGAGGATGAGTGTGTTATTTAGTTATATACGTGTTATTCAGAGCTGTTAAAAATCATACTTCTGACACAGCAGTCCCAGCTATAGATTTCCAGATGGGTGCTCCCTTCTTTATTTGGGCTGGCTCAGCTCAAATATGTGACAGGCTTTATAACAAACAATACAGTCATGCTTCACAGAACTATAGCATAGGAATATTAGTATATTAGTCCTTTCCCAGAAGCGGTGCTATAATTAACAATCTGTCAGCATTTCCATTACAACTGCTATTGTTGAAGGCTCTAAAAAATAATTATTGAAAATGTATTTTTCTGAAAAATGGCAGAGAAGTCCTTAATCTTTAAGCAGTTTTGGGGCAGGTTTCTTCAGGTAACAAATCTTAGGCAGTCGTTCTGTCTGTCAGTCCATCCATCTTCCTGACACTGCTCCTAATAAATTCTGAATGCATTAGGCAACCTCAGCCAGATCTGACAAAAAATATCTTGGAGAACAAAGTTCTTCTAGTTCTGTGACAATTGGCGGATGTGTAGGGGCAGAAATGCAATGTAGTGCCTTCAGGGAGAGACAGTTAACTTCTGAGCTCAGCCTGTCAGCTCACCAGTCAGCACATCTAAGTCAAAATCAGTCCCAGCTCATGCTACATCTTGCCAGTAATTGGTGAGTATAACAAATATTTAGGAGAAGACAGAGATGTGTGGAAGGAAGCGTTTGGGTTGAATGAAAACTGGAAGTCTTGCTTGGGGTTGGACTGTGAAACCAGCACTGAGAAGTGGGGTGGGAAGGTACGCTAAGAGAGATCGTTAAGAAATCAAGCCCATAGAACAGTCTGTCTTTAAAGAAACGCCCTTTCAGTAGGATCAGACACATCTTATTTCCTAAACTCTAACTTGTTTTTCATATCTAAATCTGCTACAGCTCCTATTGCAGTCCCTGTTTTCAAGAGGGAAGTTCTTGAGATAGCGCTGTTTGTTTAGCTGCAGAGGGCTTTTCAAAGGGGTGCCCACATTCCTCAGATGCTGTCTTTGTATCAGTCCAGGTCCTTGTTGGCTCAGAAGGAAGCGATGACCTTAAAAGCAGCCTCAGATAATCTAAGCGGCTATGGGGTTAATATCGCTAGGTTACGGAATGAGTTAATGGGCTCTTTTGACTTAGACAATAAGACCGGGGTTTGAATTTCTTGCCCTTTCAGAACGTGCTGAAGCCAAATCAGATAATGTGAAGAAAAACTGCACATTCTCAGCATTTAGCAAAAAGCTCCCTTCAAAGTGCTGCATGAGTGCTATGTGAAATACCGCATGTCCCAGTTTCTACTGTCCTTGGAATGATAACGCTGCTAAGGGAGGAAGCCAAACAAGGGGGTTGATTATTCTGTTTGCCGGACAATTTCCCCTGTGTGGCTTCATGTTTTCATCTGGTTGATGTGTAAAATATAACTTTATCTAGAAACAAATTCCATTTATGAGGAATTGAAAAGTTGACATTGTATTTCGTAGTAATTTCTAGCTGTTAAAGCTTAGAGAATTAAAGAATAAAAGGCTACGCTTTTGATCTCAGTTTATAGCATATACATATTGTTTAGATATGTAGGCAATTTGTCTTGTTGCATAGTGCTAAGCCAGGGCTTGCTTATTAAAACAACTTGATCAGCAAAACAATACACTCTGGGCTGGGCTATTGTCTAACTTTGTATTTACTTGTTTTTAAGGTTTACTGGGTGTTGGTTTCCAACAGTTTGGCGATAAAGAAAAGCTGAAATCCAGTCCTTTACAACACCTTTTTGAGGTAAGTTCAGAGAAGACCATTTGGGTACTTCAGAGTATAATCCATTTAACTTCGCTGTCAGTTCTCTACAGGATGGTGCCTCTGCAGGCTCCTGAGGGACTTCTGCAATTCATGTTGTATTTAAATGACTTCAGTGAAAGACAGGTGCCCGTAACAGCAGGGACAGGTTTCATTAGACTGAAAAATACACCCCCTAATTGAGGGAACTGAATGGGTCCTCGGGTTGCATTGGGTGCTGCTACTGCCACAGGCAGCTTGACCGGTATCAGCTGTCCTAACTCAGCAGTGAGTTGCCAGTATTTTAGAACAAGTAATGTTTGATTTCCATTGCTCCATACACAATTCACTGTGGCTGGGGGAAGATGATCTTTGAGGTGTTTTGGAGCTGCTGTGGAGCCTTAGCATTTACAGGTAATGAGAAGTGACTGTCACTTTTCAGAGTGCTGTTCCAGCCCTGCAGATTGCTTTTTCTTTCAACTGTGTGGAAGAGCCAGGACCACTAGAAGGTGTGATTTCTGTTGGCAGGCATTAATGAAAAGCCTTCCAACGGCAGGGAAAGCTGTTTAATTGCAGGAGGGTGCTCTCTTGGTTGCCCACCATGCCTGTCCTGGCACAGTGCGAGTGTCACAGTTTGCATTTCTATGCGTAAGGGACAAATGAACTCCCTGGAGTCTCCACACAGACTGTCACAGTTTAACAAGTCTTGTTTTTACAGAACTGATATGATTTTGGGTGTTGGTTTGCTCCATCCAGATATCCATAACTCCATGCAAGTCAGTATTTATTTCTTCCTTTTTACCAGTTCCTATGTTACTTCTTGTTTCAAACAGTGCAATAGGCAAACAAACAGAAGGCTTTTGTGAATCTTCTGATACTTCTAACTTAGTTCTGGTTGACAACGCATGCTGTACAAATCCAGCAGCCACGGGGATAGGTGGATGTTTACTGAATGGCTAGTGTCCCAGGTCTCATCCTTTAATAGAAAGGTTTCAAGTGTTAACAGGGCTTTCTCAAGGCTCCTGTGTGACGCTGTCCTCCTGCTACGAAGCTGAGTTACGCTTTACCTTCCGAGCTGAATGTGGGAACTGTTGCTAATGCTGGCGTTCAGGCAGTACATCAGGTTAACTCTTTAACGTAAACCTGTTTACTGGCAAAAGAACAAAGTGTGGTTGAATGCCTGGGCACCGTACAGCTGAATATATATTAGGCAGATTTATGTGGCAGAATAGCTTCTTCTGAGTTTGCCATCATCTCTGCCATAGATGTGTTTTGTTTTCTCGTTCCCTCATCCATGAAGCCTGCTCCAGAAAATTGATAGATTATTAGCATGGATGTGTTTTAGAGCCTTGGGACTGATTTCCAGAGACAGAAAGTACTAGTCACATTCCTGTGGTTATGCATCGATTTATCTTACTTAATTCTTGTTTATAATTTCAGTCCGTTCTTAGGATTTAAAATTTGACTACTTGAATTTTGCGTTAAAGCTTTAGAATATAATCTATTGCAGCAGCATGTAGGCCTTAAACCTGAAAAAATTGCCTTTAGGTTTAGTGAATAGTGTTCCATTGAGCTATAAGATTCTAAACCAGTGGTTGTCTGAGACCAAATTACAGTTCTCAAATATTCCCTATTTTAACTGTTTGTTCAGCTGTATTCCCGGATTGTATCAAATACAGAGGCATGTTTTAAAGGGGTGTTTTTCTGCTGTTGTATGAAACCAATCTTTCCTATAGTTAAAATGACCTTCTAAAATTTCCATGGCACGGTCTCTGTATAAACAAATATGTGGATGAATGTGGATGAATGTATCTTTCCAAATATCTTTGCACCTTATATTTTGGCCAAGAGTCAGATTCAAATATGTCTTTTGCATTATTTTTGTCCTGCAGGATCAGAGATGGGGAAGGGGTAAGAGTGTGTGAAGCCATTGTTTGTGGGAGGGGGAGCATTGTTCTTGGACAGGGTAGAATTTTTCCTCTACTTTAAGTTCCTTTTTTTTTGTGGCAGAACTAAGCAAACATTAATCTTTGAGGCTTGTCAGCAATACTCTAAAAATCTTGGGACATGAAAGGAAGGGGAAAAGTTCAAGAGTTTTGCAGTGAAAGCTTTTTGTTATAGGCAGACCCATTTGAGCAAGGTATTCTTGGCAAACTCGTCTGAACATTGCAAGAGTGAAGTTTAGATTATCAAGATTGCAGTGATTTGGGGATCAAAACTCTCTTACAAAGACTTGAAAGTTAATCTGCATTGAACTCTTCAGGTCTAAATACACAGTGTAACCCCTGGTTAATTTAATTATTTTTACGTAATACTATAACTTTTTAAAAACTTTTCAGTGAGCTTTCAAGTTATTACACATGGAGGGAAGGGAATCATTGTCTGGTGAACTCTTTGGCCTCTTAATGCAAATGAATTTGTTTATGAACACGAGAGCCAATTTTGGTGTACCTTGGTAAGATTGGCCAAGAGTTAGTAGTACTTCTAGCAAACTGCTAGTGCACATGCATTTCTAGGCAGGTGGTGATACTCATATGCTTGACTCCAGCCAGAGAGAGGCAGGTGTTAGTGTGGATACAGAGCGCTATAAGCATGTGGCTTTTGGATCAGAACTGGGTTTGTTACTGTTGTTGGTTCGGTTTCAATCTTTTTCCCAACTGCCATCTAATGTCTATGCAGTGCGAAGTATCAACTTTGCGGTCCTCTGAAGAAAAGTCTCTGGTTTAAAAGTCCGTGATGGTTTCCCCTTCATGCAAATTATTTCTTCCATATTCTGCTGCTGTGGTTGTTTCAAGGTTATGAAGATGCTGGTAGCAACAGCAGTAAAAAATTATGACATTAGTCTTGTTTGAAGATAAGCTAGCTGCACATTTTCCTGTTGGAGTTTAGACTAGTCATTCATCCTTTAAATAGGAAATGTGCTCCTTTAACACAGCTTTAAAATTTTTGACATTAAAAACGTCACCTTTGAGTCTGTCTGTCTTATTCTTGTAGAACTTTATTTTTATTTGAGGGGAGCATTATATTTCTTCAACAATTTCAGTGCCATTATATTTTAGGTGTATGTGCAGATCAACAAAGCAGCAGAAGATGAAAATATAAAAAAGCTGGCTGCAGATTTCTTTAGAAAACTGGAGGAACATGATGAACAGACGTTGTCACTTTGGAAACAATTTAGAGGCTTCAGCATTGAAGAATACATCCGAATTTATAAGGTACAAATAATCCACTGCTTTTTATGTGTTGCTAGTAAAATGGTCTCCTTTTATCTGTTGGTCCATCAATATAGTTGACAGCACCTTTTCATCCAAGAGACTGCAACTTAAGAAGAGAGGCTGATGTAATGTTGTGAATTCATTGCCTTTCTGGTAAGCTTCACGCTGTCGAGAGGAAGATGTTTCTAAATATGCCAGGTTATGCTCTGTTCTGTTTGGAAAAAGCACAGCAGTTGATTTAACATCCAAGTTGAGAGTCACTTTAGTTGCTGGCAACCTAGGCATGCTTTGTTTAATAGGGTCCATCTAATTGGACTATTGACTAACCCTCCATTCTCAGGAGCCCTAAAGCCAGGAGTATGGCACTGAGCAACAATGTAAACCAGTGTGAGCCAAATATCATTCCGTTCTGCTTCACGTTTGAAGTCGGCAACAACCCACTAAATTTAAGTTTCCATGTTATAAACTTTATTGGGAGATAACTCTGTTTTCACATTTCTGATCTGATGTGATAATGTGGAGTTGTGTATGTCACACGTTAAATTGACTGAAAGAAATTACAGTAACAGGAGATTACAAGAGTAATCAGTGCATAAGTACTCTGTAGGTAGAGTTCAACAAATATACAACCATCTGTTGTACACTGTAACCTCAAGAATGGAGCTGGTGTCCACTGTTTTGTGGGAGAAGTTTGCACTATTGACCACAAAATCAGTGTTATGAAATTTTGAAAGGGGAGTGGAAATAAACCTCCTGTCACTGAACTCAGTCTCTTGGTATTAATAGCATATAATCCTCCTCCAGAACCACTTGAATCCATCTGAAAACTAGCTAGTGTTTCTCTTTCCTATGTTCTTGCAATAAGATTCTGGACTGGGTGCCTGATTTTGAAGTGCTTGGCCATTTATTTTTTTTCTAACTTCCAGTTCCAAGGAGTTTGTGATTAGTTTTATGCAACTGCCCTCTGTTAGCACTTTTCCATTCCCCTCCTCATGATGTATTTACAGACATGTCGTCTTTCATCCTTGTTTTGCAAAGTTAAATGAGGAGTGGCTTGCCCTACCCTCCATAGTCTAGATAACCTCGCTGTTCTTTAATTTCTTCCCTGAAAGATATCACTGGATTCGTGCCCTAAGTTAAGTCTCCTAAGTGAGGCACAGCCTTGATAATTCTAGTGGAAACCTGACGTTAGGGTGAATGGAGCAGTAGGCTGTGTATGCAACTGCATCGTGATGGTTACTCATCAGCGATCACGTGATGGTGGATAGAGCTAGATCTCAGTCTCTCAATTCCTTTTCAAACCAATAAACATCTAGAGGATGACTGACAGCTTTTCTTGTCCCTGGTTAAAAACCTTAGTCCCTTGTACTGTTATATTACATTTCACCCTGTTTTGGCAGTTAGTCATCCAGTCTCTCCTAGGTGTACTTTCAGCCTTCCTTGCAATGGTGATTTCTGTGTGCTCACCAAAGGTTGTGTGCTCAGCAGAGTTTGTGAGCAGCTCCTGCCATTTTTTTCCCCTTTAAATCCTTTGAAATAGGATTGGCTTCAAGGCCAGGTAACTGTAGTCCGCTGGGTTCATCTTTAGCACAGCAAGTTAATTACATACCCCAGAACTTCCATACTAATTGCTCTCTCCAGTTTACTCCTAATTTCTCTAACGTTATATCCAACATTGTATTCAGCTCAGGGAGATTAATTCTAATTCTAGTGTAGAAAGCTATTATATCAAAATCAAAAGTATTTTCCTTTTAACAATGAAGTGACATTTCTTGGAATAAAATCCATTTTTGCTCTCTGACCCATGGCACAGATCTGTGATCCAACTTAATTGGAAGAAATGTTTGGCCTCAATCTAACAATGTTTCTCTTCTTTCATATTCTTGGAACCTTTCAGCGTCTGGGAGTCCACTTTGATGAGTATTCTGGTGAATCATTTTATCAAGAGAAATCCCAGGAAGTTCTAAGGATGTTGGAGGATAAAGGACTCCTTCAGAAAACAAAGTATGACCTGGTTTTCAGTCTCTTGGTGTGGTTTATTTAACATTTCAGCTAAAAGATAAGATGACTGAAGTGTGTATATAACCTACAGGAAAGTGCTTTCTTTATATGGTTTCAATAGCTGTTCTAGTAGAAAACCAACAGGGTTTGTGCAATTGTAGCAAAAAATTAAGTTTGCCTTGTTTTGTTACTAACACTGAAGCCTGGCTGTGTCAAAGTAGGTGCAATGACAGCTGAGCTCCTAATGGCCTTTTCAACTGTTGATTAGTTTGGAAGCTGCGTGTGTCAATTAACAAGGAGAGTCAGATGAGATCCTTGCTTCTGGGTGCTGCCTGGCTGAACGGGGATGAAAATTATACTCACAGAATATAACAGAATATGAGGAGGTGGTTCTCTGACATCACCAGTGGTGACAACAAGCTTAGAGAAATGGCCTTGGACAAGACTTCCAGGAGGCAGTCGTTCAAGGAAAGATCAAGATTGTTCAGAGTGAATGGGGTCATATGACAAGAGGCCTTCTGGTTTGTTTCTGTCTTGCCTGAGGCTTACCTGTATTTTGAATCGGGACTGCATTTACTTCAGCCTCTTCTCTCAACTTACAGAAAAGGGACAGGAGTTGTGGATCTTTCAGAAAAGAAAGACCTCTCGTTGTATTCCACAGTCATGCGTAGTGATGGGACATCTCTTTATATAACAAGGCAAGTGAGTTCATCTGTGTTTATTAGGTTTTATTTTGCCAGTAAACTCTTGTGCATGAGCACATTGGTAACAGATAGTGCAGATTTGGAAGCTTTTTATTTTTGCGGTGAAACATATTGACTAATGAGTAATTGTAACTGGAACTAACAATGTAACAATGATGGGATGAAAATGACTTGGGAAAAACAACTGCTTTAAAATACTTCTCATTCCCTTAGCCAGTCTGCTAGTAAATCTCCCCTTTCCATAAGTCATAATACTATCTTCAGCTACTAGCTTTGAAAACAAAGCCAAGATCTCTTCATCTCATAAACACTTGACAGATGAATGTTTTAGAAAAACCCTTGCTTAAAATGTTTATTTACAGTGTGATGCAGAAGAAAATGGCTTGTTCAACCATGCCTCCATTGACTAAGTGGACCACCAGCACTGTGCCATCAACTTTATCACTGTTTTTCTCCCTTCTAATCAGTAAAATTTCTCTTGGATATTTTGATATGGAAGTCTTAAAAGCTTATTTGGGCCAGTAATATAAATCAGATCATCAGATGTCTAGCCCTCAGGATAAACTGTACATTTTTTCAGGAGAAGAGTATTAGGGACTGCAATCAGTCCTGCACATCAGGTAGCTGCTGAATCCCGGAGCCTGACAGAGACAAGGCTGCCACAGTTCCATGCCCACGGCCCCAACCAGTAGCAAGGCTGAGCATGTGTTCCCAGCAGGCACACAAACACACAAAACACATGCACGGGGCCAACCAAACAGACCAACACAAACAAAACCACTCAGTACTCAAATGCAGACAGCACTGTTGATCTCATTTTTTGCCCCTCTGTGGGGATGAAGGTCTAAAAACACACACACATATTGTGTATATATATATGTATGAACATAAATGTATGTATGTGGTGTGTATAAAGTATATGTATTGTATGTACAGAGTATACATGTACAACGTAGATCTCTCCAACTGCTGAGCTCAGACTCTCTGCCCATTAGCCCTGATCCCCAGGTCTCCCCACTCACTGGCACCTGTGTATGTGAGCCCCCAGGGACCATAGTGCAGCAGCAGTTGCTGGTACAGACACAGCCACCTTGGATTCCTCCAGTAACTGGGCTTAGATGTGAGGTCTGTCTGTCAGCTGGCCCTGGATCCTCACTTTCTCCTGTTGCCTCCTACACAGAGGCCCCACCGTATACAGACGGGACTCTCATTCAACCACCCCAGCCCCCCAGCCTGGTAGCTGGCGTGGACCTCCTGTTACCTCCCGTAGCCATCTCCTGTGGTACCTCAGCCTTGAAGGCGCACACATACCTGGCCCTGAGGGCGCTTCACCTCCCTGCTGGGTAGTTCAACTTGATATCTGCTGCCAGTCACAGGTGGACATATGTGCATTTACTCCAGCCTCTTCAGCTGCTGGCACCACAGATGTGTGGCCCGTATGACCTGTAGTCCTCAGTTCCAGTGACTGACGCACAGAGCTGCAAACACTTGGATATGCACAGAAGAGAGAGCCCCTCACCCAGAAAAGTTAGTAACGGAGTTTAAGGAGAAGACAGGACAGATTGTACTGACCAGGTGCAAAGTATGGCCAAGCCCAGACGGACTTCTTCTGTCCATAAAAACTGTTTCCTCAGTAATTTTCATAGCCAGTGGTTTAAAAAAACTATTCAAGTGCATGTTGTGAACAAAGCACAGATGTCCTCTTTTTCACTCCAGTATGTCACTCCACTCCCCTTCATAAGAGTAGGTAATTTTCTGAAGTGGCAAATAATGAGGCTTGTTTATTGTTTAGTTTGAGTGCAAGTCCAAACAGTTTCTTACCATCTCTTTCAGAGATATTGCTGCTGCTATAGACCGAATGAACAAGCATAGCTGTGATACTATGATTTACGTGGTAAGTAATTCTAGATTCATGAACGCTTTGAGCCTGACTCTCTCCAATAATCTGGGGGGATCTCTTGCTCCCAATTACAACTTAGGCACGTGGTGGTTTTGGCAGTAACACAGACTGTCCTCATTGCCCAGAAGCTATGCCTCAATCTGGCAGTATTTCTTGGTTCTGTTTCAGCTCATGACCCGCAGAATGGTTGGAAAATTATTCTCTGTTTTATAACAGCTCTTCTCTGTTTTAAAATCTCATTTTGATTTGTTTTAAATATACCTTTATTCAATTGACATTATATTTTCTATATTGATATAGTAATTAATATTTAAACAAGTCAGAAAAAGCTTTTAGTGTTTTAAGGGGTTGTAATATTATAAATTAATGTTCTAAAATGAATCTGGATTTATTCTAAAGTCCTGATATGGTATCTGTGATGTAAATTCTTACAATTTTGAGCAGTGCCTCGATTTCATTGTGTTAGAAATTATACATGAAATAGTGTTTAATCAATCTGAACAAAGCAGTTGTAGGCAGGGAGCCTTTTTATATTTCTGTGCTTGATTGTTTTGCTCTGTAACCATTCCAGCAGTATCAGTAATAAGGAGTAGGATTATCTTCTCAATTTTGTGGAACTTTTTTTTTTTTGCTTCATAACCACCAAGGATGGATCGTATGATGCTTTTAAATGTTCTTTTTTTTTTTTTCCAGATTTAGAAAAACAAATGTTTTGAGAATCATGTTCATTCATGACCAATAAACAGTCGCTTAATGACCTGTGGGGAACAAACATACACGTTCTGGCATGTTCTTTGTGATGTGATAAGGCCTGTGTGTTTTCTCTGGTACAGCTTTTTCAAAAGCCAATATATGTTACAAATACCACAATTTGAGGGAGAAATCAGTAAACATAAAAAAAAAAACAATGTAGTTTAAGTGCAACTTTTCATTAGGTCACATTCCTCCTTTTATTTTCAGTCTTCAGGATATTTCTGCCAGCTTGTCATTCCAACATGTGATCACAGAAGAGGTTTTTGTTGTTGTTGTTTTATTTTGGCTGGTTTGCTTGGTGATGGCGTGGTTTTTTGCCTCTGCTGGCTGGGACACACTAGAGTCACTGGCATCAAAGAGCAGTGTGGCTGTGAAAGTGCAATTCATTAGGAGTTAAGGAAGCTTCCTGCTAGTTCATGTAGCTAGGTAATTATCTCTATTTTGTACTTGTTATACCATGAGCTAGTGGGGACCAAGGGAGAAAGAACAATTAGAAAGAAAATTACTGGGTATTTTGCACAGATCAGGATGTGCACTGAATGTTAAGCTAATGGAGTAAGCACATCGGCTCACTCCATTAGCTTAACGTGTGTGGAAACAATAGTCTCATATTAACAGGTTGCTCGCAGCTGAATTGGAATAACTGAATTTTTGTTTTCATTAGGTCAACTTGTTTAAAAGAACATTAAATTGGTTTGTTAGTTGTAAAGCTGTAAATCAGTGATTTATAGTAAAATAGTCCTACTTATCTCATAAATATGCATCTGAGCAAAATATCCCCAACATTATCAAATGCATGACACTTATTAAAAATGTGAGAAAATCTCAGCTGAATGTTGCACTCAACGCAGGAGATGAAAAACTCTTATATATGAAGAATACAACATAATCCCCACTGTCAGACACCAAACTTCTCCCATAAAGCTAACCACTTAGATTACATTTGGACACGTGGGGGCTTGTACAGGAGGGAAAAAAAAGCCATTCTTCATAATACGAATCTTCTTCAGCTACTTTTGCCATGCTGTGGAGCTGTGCAAAAAATGTAGTGTTTTATGAAGTGGTAGTGTCACATCCATGTTTTGATTATTAGTTTTAGGCAGAGAGAAAGTTGGGTGGTACTCCTAGTACTTATTTCCCTCTTTTTCAACAAATTTGGTTTTCATGCAATTTTAATTAGGCGAATTGCACCATATAAACATAACAAACACTGTTTTGCTTCTTGCAGTATCACACAGTTTCCAAACCACAGGAGTTGATGCTTAGTTTTCAGGTGACCACCTGAAACCTGGCATTTAGCTTGTACTGCCTAATAAGTAGTCTTAGCTTGGCCTCTCTTCTCATGTTCTCATTTCCTTGGTAGCTTACAGGATTACAGAAATAATCTTTTAGATTATTATTAGATTATTTTCTCTTAATGTTGCTCTGCCCATTATTTTTACATGCATAGGACCTACAGGTAATGACAAACTTAAGTTCTGCACTGTGAACAGTCATGAAGGAATTAAGTGTTAGGAGGACTGGCATCTTCTGATTGCTTACAGAAGACTGCAGTCCTTCAAAGAGGCTTTAAAATGCTGCCCCAAGTGATAAGGGACATGCTCTTGTACACAAAAAACAAAACTAGTTGCTGTCACAGAATGTATAATGTCTCATAAAACAATGTATAATGTCTCATAAAACAGGAGAGTAGAATTGAAGTCAGACCTAGTGTGGAGCAGAGGAAACAGCAAGGCAGTATTGGCAGTACAGTGCACTGCCCCAAACCTAAACGTCATCAAATTTATTGTGAGATCTTTTAGCAAGAGAGATCTTGCTTTGTTTCATGTACTGAGAGCTTTTACTGTATGTGAGGTGCATGGAAAAGAGCTTGGAAGGACTTGTTTGAAACCACCACTGTCCATTTATTTATTAGCCTTGCTTGTGAATCTGCAGGGGAGAGGTGACGCACAGGAGCTGAACGAGTTATGAGGAACTGCGAAAGAGGAAGCAGGTGCTTTAGGCTTAATGCAGTGTTAGAGATGAGAAAAAGAACACAGATAAGCACCTCACCCACTGCTCACTCCCTGTCTTGGAATGCCAAACAAATAAGGAAATACTGATTAATGAATTATCTCAGCACTCCTGTCAGTCTTGTGTTTTAGGGAGGGATAAAGAAGACGCTTAGTGGTGCAGACAAAGCAAGTAGGTAGAAAAATGAACTTTGTAGTGACCGTTGTGGCTAGAATACTTGTGAAGATCCTTGCTAGACATAAAGAAACTTCAGTGGAAACTGCCTTAAGTCATAGGAGAGAAGAACTGGAAGTGGAAGAGAGCACAGATGCATCATTAATATAAAAATATTATCATTTATGCTTTATTTATTTTTTTAAAAGCTCCACAAGCCACACTGCAGACAATAGAAACTAGTGGATTCTGGAAACAGAGAGCTTTGTCTGCGAAAGAAGGCTGCCTTTTGGTTTTCACTAGGAGCCATGTTAGTCCATGCAGGTACATCACTGATAGTTGTATCATTATGTAGTTGTATCGCTGTCAGACTTCAAGAAGGCTTCTCTTCACGTGTTAAAGGAACCTTGAGGTCCGGTGATGTAAAACATGGGAACGTGTCAAGAGCAGCAAGGCTCTGAATTGAAAATAGAGGCATTTAATCTGATGGGCAAGCAACATAACATGAAACTAGAGAACAACAAGGTTTCATTTCAACTCAAGGCTTTGCATCCATGACCTAGGAATAATCATTTTTTAAAAGAGATTATTTCTTTTGTAACAATGCAAAATCGTGTTGCCACATATTTCAGCTGATAGTTTTCAAGTCTTGTCTGTCTTTGCAGGTCTTAATTCTGTTTGCAGTGATTTATCGGCACAGCATCAGTGGTGCTGTGTGAGTTAACAGCTAGTTCCTACCTAACCTGAAGTGTTTTCTGTTATGCACCAATTCTATCTTTTAGACAGATAAAAGTCAAAGTAGTCACTTCCAACACTTGTTCCAAATACTGAAGTTCATGGGCTACGACTGGGCAGAAAGGTACGTATTTATGAGTTTTGGTTACGTTCTTTTTTGGGTGGTGGAAGAGGGGGGAGAGTGGAAGAATGAGTATATGTACAGTGGAATTTCAGCTGGGGGCACTTTTGAAGAGTATGTCCTGATTGTGCTCACCTACCACCATGCTGTAGCACCTCATTTATATATTTTGGATGAAACTAACCTACAAGATCTGCTACAGGTGAGCAACTCTTGAACTGCAGAGGGCAAACAGACTTTTGGCCTGTAAGACCCGACTAGTACTAGTTCAATGAGGAGGAAAAATAAGAAAACAAAACCCCCAGAGTGGTGTGCAATGCGTGCTCAGGTCCTCAGCACCAACCATTTCATTCTGTAAGCCTGCTCCTGTCTTCCTTGCAAGTGGAGATACCACCATGTGTTCAGGATGCAAAACCCAGTAGCCCTGTCTGCCACTCTTCGGGGTCTTTTGTAACTGCTTGATATAAAAATGAGAGAAATGAAAATAGTCTTTCAGAGACTTTATGGCACAGGTTCTGGGATGCTGTATGATCACTTGTTAAGTTATTGCTTTGTGAAGTATGATATTTTGGGATTGATCTGAATCTGAGTTTGAACCATGCTCCAGGCCTGTAGTATCTACTGCAGGGAAATGTATCCCCACTGTTACTCATTTTGATTACCCACCTTGTTAGCAAGCTGAGCAAAGGTCTGTAAGGGATCTGCAGACTAAATCATATTCCTCTCTGACAGACCGTGTGTCTTTTGTAGTTAAATACAGGATTTTAGCCTTTTGGAATATTAGCCTGCCTCCTTCCACACTCCTTCAAGTTGCACTAAAATTACCTTAGGTTATGGATCCAGGATAATGCTTGGGATTAGTGTGAGCAGAAGCAGTGAATGTTTTATTATTAGCGATGATTAATTACACCTTTAGTTTAATGTGGCCACAATAGAATTATTATGACTCCCTCTCTAATCTTATTAACAGGTTTGTGTTGCCACAGTAATTTGATCTGTCTACATCCTGCCTCTCATCAATTTATTGCTTTGAGCCCACTGCACTAAAGCTAGTAGCAAGAGAGGTTCCCAAGAGCGCACAAACGAGCAGGTTATCATAGCTCTGGTCATAATTTTCTCATTATATAATATGTATGGAGTTTTGGTTGCCAAAATGAGAGTTACTGATAAAATCACCAAGCTTCCCACACTGGAACACTATTTATTCAGCTGTTACTGCTTTTCCTGGTCAGAACCCAGCTCTAAACAAACACTGCAAACATTTCTGTTGATTAAAATGTAATTTGGGGTCCTGCTGCTTTTTCACACAGGTGCCAGCATGTGTCTTTTGGGCTAGTTCAAGGGATGAAGACGCGGAGAGGAGAAGTTGTTTTCCTGGAAGATGTTTTAGATGAAGTTCGTTCGAGGATGTTACAAAACATGGCTTCTGCAAAAAGTTAGCTATTTCAGGTCTTATTCATTTCTTCTGATGTTCTGTGTGATCAGAAACCTGTTGTCTTTTCTGCCTTTTACTTTCCCTTGAATCAGAATAATCACAGCGATACGCCCTGACCTGTGTGCTTTTCCTATCTACCGTAACTCAAACAACACTTAACATTCAGAGAAATTATTTCATCATGCTCTTGCATAGGAGAGGATGTACTTGCTCTTGGGGGACAGCCAGTGATTGTTTTTTCTGGAGGGGCAGACTAGTCAATAGTAGAGTTGGGGCTGGAGTTCAGGGAACAATAGATTTCATCCAAAGGATTTGTAGCTCTGACAGTTTTCTCTGACACGGTTGACCATATGTTGTCTGCAGCTACTGCCTTGTCATCCTCCCAGCCTCAGGACTGTTTCCGGAGTCCCCAGAAGGTCACAGGTCTGCAGCAGCCTGCTGAAGGGGATGTTTGCCTGTACCTGAGGCTGTGGAGCTGTGTTGATGCAAGCAGTTCCCAGGGAAATGCTGCCCCCCTCCTGTGCTTTCTACAGCTGCATGCTAAATTGATTGAGTGATCAATTTACTGTGCATCCTTTCTCTGCTTCTTCAGCTTTTGTAAGCCAGATAATTTTGCTGGAAGGGCAGACAGAGTAGGGAGGTAGAAGAGTGACCATCTATAGCAGTCAGTTTTACTGCAGAGAGGAATGGATCTCTGCGCTTCAGTTTAAAGGTCAGTATTACAGCTGAGTGCAAAGCCAGCTTATTTTTAGGCTGGACTGAAGCGACATGGCAGAGGTACAGCACATGTTCCATTGCACAAGCAGTAAGCAGAAGAACAGCCAAAGGAAGTGATGTGTTCAGATGGCACTATAGCATTCTCCAGAGTTTATCCATTAGATCAGTTAGATCCTAAATCCTACCTGTGCTTGTGAAACTTTTTCCCCTTGTGTTTGAATTCCTGCCTAGCTTCCCTTTTCCTAAATTAGAAATGATAAATCCCTTACTCACAGTGATGCCTTCAGTGTTGGAATAGTGTCTGGATGCATAGTGGAAGATATTACACATGTGCGTGTGGTATCAAGATGCCAGACAGTCACTGAAAGATTGCTGGGGCTGGGCTTCTAGCAGCCAATGCTAGCTTTAAAAATCATGCCTATAGGGGATTGAAGCTGCTTAGTTAAATACTTTTGTATAAACTCACTTTGCTATTAGCTTCATACAGGTATTCTGCTATTTAAGTTTCCATTATCGGCATCCTTTTTCTTTCTACTCATCTCAGTAACCCTGCTGTCCACAAAAATCCCCTCTCTAATGCCTACTTCCTTTGCTGCATAACTCTGTCTTGGATTTGTCTGACATTTCTTTGCCCCCACACTTTTAAAATTCAGTACTTTCTAAATTTTGTAAATAACAATGATATGAGTAGTGTGACCTTGTCAAAGTTCTCTCTGTTGGCTTTGCTAACCTGGCACGAAGAAATAGCAAAGCAGAAGACAGAAATCTAAGTGTATTAAAACTGTGCTGCAAAACTGATTCCACTGAAGTGGTGCTTTAAGATAACAGCTCAGTTCTGCATCTTCAGCTGTTAGTAGGAAACCATCTGGGACAGCAAATCATAAGCTGAACTTGGAAAATTTAATAGACTACATATACCACTACCAAAAACTGTACTTGCTCCTTGCTAAGGTGGAGCAGATTTGCCTTGTAAAGACTGTAAGAATCCTCCTTTCTGTCCAGCAGAGACAAACTGGAGGAGGGGAGGAGGAGACTGACTGAGAGCACCACGATCTGAGTTTAAAAATAGTTTTGGAGGTGTGATGTAAATCAGAAGGATCACTTTTTCAGTAGGCAAGGTTGTGAGTCCAAGCACAAGTCGTTGATTTCCCTGAAGATGCAGCATTTGAAGTGCTGTTACGCAGGCAAGGTCACTGTGCTTCTGATGAACCGCAGCACCAGCTTGGCCCTGTGACCTTCCCTGTGAGAGGGAAATGAAACTGGCCCTTCAGTGAGTTTCTGTACACAGCAGCATACTGCTGGAGAATATTACCGAGTTGCAAAAAAGCTGGATGCAGCTCTTAGACTCGTCCGGATGAATTAGGTTTTGTAACGATGGACATAAGTTCAGTGTATTTAATTAGAAGAGCTTTGGAGAGGCTCTTGTCATGTCTACCCAGGAAGAAGATTCCTTGTAGGAAAGTGATTTTAATCAAAGAACTAATAATGTCCAGTGAAAGAATATGAATTTAGATGAACTGCAATGAAAGTATTATTCACACAGCAGTTTTAGGCTTGCAACTTAGACGTCCCACATTGCCTTCGCCCATCTGAGGTACGCAGTACCATCTTCACCTTGCTTTTTTCTGGTGAGAACGTGCTTTCAGGAAACCCAGGTCCCTGAGGCCAGAGGCAAAGTCTGAAGCGAGGAATACTTGCCCTTGGTGGAGGAGGGTGAGGTTAAGGAGCATTTAAACAGACTGAACTGTGCACCATAAGTGAACAGGGGCCCAATGGGCTGCACCTGTGAGCGCTGAGGGAGCTGGCTGATGCTGCCTGAGGCCACTCTTGATCATCTCTGAAAGGTCTTCACGATCAGAAGAGGTTCCTGAGGACTAGAAGAAAACAAATGTCCATCCTTGTCAGCCTTACATCAGTCCCTGGGGACAACTAATCCTGGAGTCCATTTTCAGAAGCATGAAGGACAAAATGGTTATCAGCAGCAGTCAGCACGGATTTACAAAGCGGAAATTGTGCTTACCCAACCAGGTAACCTTCTGCAATGAAGGGACTTGGAGGATGAGAGGAGAGCGCTGGGAGTTGTTCACCTTGACTTTAGTTAGGCTTTTGACACTGTCTCCTGTAACATCCTCATAGGCAAGCTGATGAGGTGTGGGCTGGACAGACAGACAGACGGATTGAAAGCTGGCTGAATAGCCCCACCCAGAGGGCGCTTGTTCAGCTGGAGATCCATCACTAGCCATGTACCCCAGGGGCCAGTACTAGAGCCAAAACTGTTTAACTTCTTCATTAATGACCTGAATGTTACAGATGAGGCAAAACTGGAAATAGCAGCAGGCCACTCAGAGGGACGTGGGATGGCTGGAGAAAATGGGAGAGAAGAACGCTGTGAAGTTCAGCAAAAGGAGCTGTGAAGTTTGGCATCTGGGAAGGAATGACCTCAACCACTACTGCTGAGGGGGTTCTTTGGTGGTGCCCAGTGAGAGAGAAAGAGACAGTGGGCACAAACGGGAACACAGGAGGCTCCATCTGAACGTCAGGAAACACCTCGCTGCTGTGAGGGTGACTGGGTGCTGGAGCAGGTTGTGAGGAGGTGGTGTGGTCTGCATCTGGGAAGATGCCTGAAACCTGTCTGGGCACAGCCCGGGCAGGCTGCTCTAGCTGCCCCTGCCTGAGCAGGGCAGTGGGACTGTGGGCTAGACAGACTCTGGAGGTGCCTCCTCATCTAAGTGGTTCTGTGATTGCATGTGCAGACAGCACCCGTTTCCTCCTGCCGCTTAAAAGTGAAATTGGAGCAGCCAGCTCAGGTTCTCTGAGTACAACCAGTTTAGCTGTCTGCAGTGGAAGGCATGGATACTCCATAAATGTGCATCCGAGTGCTCTATTAGTCATTGGAACAATTTGTCTTTGACTGTTTAAGCCTTCCTATCACTTCCAGTTTTTAAACAAAAGCTGAACGCCTCTGTCATTCTCTCCCTGGTTTTACAGATTGGCTGTTTGAATTACAAAGAGGAATTCAGTGTAGTCTAGACTAGTGTAATGAGCCAGCCTTAAAATCTGTGTTAAACAGAGGAAGTGGGGAAAAAAGCGTGTCTGAAATAGCTGTATCTTCAATTTGAAGAAAGATTTCTGTCTTGGACTTGCTGTATGCATCCTGACAATTTCTGTTTTGCTAGCTCACAGTTCTGAAAGATCTCATGTTTTACTGACATCTCGAAGTCTGAGCAAGTCTTTACACTGTTATGGACTTGAAATTTCTTTTTCTCTGTTCCCTTTCAGCAACCAAGGAGGTAGAAGACCCTTTGGAGACAGCAGAGAAGGTTGGTCTTGCGGCACTAATAATTCAGGTGAGTCTGAGCTCCCTTCAGACATGTTTGTATCTTCTGTGCAAAGTTATAAACTGAGGTGGAGATCCATATCTAGGTAACGTTACGTTACTGTTCCAGGACTTCCGAGGCCTTCTGTCTTCTGATTATCAGTTTAGCTGGGATCGAGCTCTTCAAAGTCGTGGGGATACAGGCGTATTCTTGCAGTACACCCACGCCAGGCTCCACAGGTACGAGGAACATTGGTATGCAGAAGTGCAGCTGGACACTTGCTTTAACCTTATAAACTAACTGCTTCGTTAATGGCAGTGTTAAGTAGGAGGGTTAACTCCTTCCCTAAATAAGGCACATGTTTACTCTTTCAGCAGGGGTGTGAGTTTACACTAGGAATTGCCAGGACTTCCCAGAAGAGCAAGACAATTAAAATTAAATTCCCATCTCATTTCTATAGGGCTGAGCTAAACAGTCCCTGTACTTTCACAGTTCTAGCTACAGCCTTTGTGTGTGGTTGCTGTCAGTGCTGAGGAATGATGGCATGAGGATTAAGGAAACTCATGTGCAAACTGAAGTGCCAGTACTTGTAAAATACACCAAGTTACAGAACTTAAACTTTTTTTTTTGGCCAGTCCCTTTTTAAAATTGTTGGTACCAAATGTCTAGCCAATTTTACATTTTTTAAATCTTGGATTGATTTCATTCAGCTCGAATAAAAGATACCTGTCCTTTCTTCTTCACAATACAAATTACTGTTTTTCTTGTTCGTCTTTGCTAACAAGGATTTTTCATTCAACGCTTGTTTTTGATTCTCATGTTTCAGTTTAGAACAGATGCATGGGAACGAGCAGCTAACTGACGTTAACGCGTCGTGTTTGCAAGAGCCAGATGCCATCGCTGTTCTTCAGCATCTTCTCAGGTTTGTCCTGTTTTCTTGGCAAATACCAGTTCCCTTAAAATAAACGTGTTGATTTGCTGCCAGCCTGTTGAGGACACACAGATTGCACAGTCATAAGAGAAAAGTGGCTGTTTTGGGCACCAGCTTGTCTGTTGGACCATAATGACTGCAGCAGTAGCCTTCTAGGTAAGGCCAATGGTATCCTACCTCCCAGTGAAATTGTATTTCACAGAAAACCCATGGGCCGTTTCTTGGGGTTTATCAGGTTTGTGCATAGCTGCCCATCTTCTGTGTGAGAGCTTACAGGGTTAATGTATTTCAGGGTACTTTGCAGGGACTGCTGCATCCCAGGTGTGCATCCATTTTTGGATAGAGGTTGTTGCTCCAGTGCAGGGCTCTTATTTTTAGAGACCTTCAGGTCTGCTTGTTGTAAATGCCTTTGAGTCCATCCGAGTAGCGTATGGAACCTGTGTGAAACCTCTAGGGCTTTTTCTTCCAGCAGGAAGCTACATTTAGGCTGTCCATTAGGCCAGGCAGTTGGTGGCTAACAAATTCATAGTTGTGTATGTCATGATTTCAGGAATAACAGTTATGATCCTCCTCCTTGTCAGCTGCCAAGAAGAGATTCTTCTCAAAAAGTTTCCATGATAAACACTCCTGAGCTGTCAGAAGCCTGCTTCCCAAGGCTCTGGTTCTGCTCTTTGAAACACTGGCCCTTAAAATTAGCTGGCCAGTTCTGAACATCTTTAACTTTCCAGACCAATGGATAGCAGATTGAAGGCAGCATGTGTACCCCTGCGAGAAATGGATTTAACTAACTGATAAAATAATCAAACAAGTTGTGATAGGCCAAGACTGAAATATCAGCTTCATGAAGCAACAAGATTGCTATCAGAAGAAGGGCTCTTTACTTGATACCAGCTTTGTTGTTTCAGGAAGCTTTATGAACAGCTTTTTGGTAGTTTTTTTTTAAATATATATATAATTAATATTAATTTTGGTATACCTTTTGTCACTGCCTCCAAGGAGCCAGCAGCTGCTGGTCCCTTAACTGTGACAACGGACAGGTTCCCCTGATTTTCTCTCCCCTCTGTTGCAAAGGGTGTGAAAGCAGCAGCCTGCCTTGTTTGAACTGTAGCCACCTGGGGCACGCTGGCCAAGGTGAGCTGCTGAATGCACACATGATGTTTGTCTAACTTCTCCACAAAGGGATGGGCAGCACTCCCTTGTGCTATTGCTCTTACACGAGCCTTCATTACCGGAGCTCGCTCTGCGTTTCCCCTACAGCTGGCTGTTCAAGGAAGATCCCAGCAGTTCAGCATGGCCATGATGGTGGGGATGGGCTTGGAAGCCAAGCAAAGACCAGGAGGTCCGCTCCCCATGTGGAGATCTGTTCAGCCTGAGAGGTCTGGGGAACTTTGATAGACGTTGTGAAAAAGAGGCACGAGCAGACAGCAGAACCCATGAAACGAAACCATGGATCTCCTTGAATCTGCTCGTATTTTCCAGTTGAATACTGTCTTACATAAGTCTGTGTTATTCCAGGATTATGTAAACCCACTTTGTTTTTGTCTTTTCTAATGTTACAAAATTCCCTTTAGCAACTTAAAATTCTAAGCTGCGTGTATTAAAGGCAGCATCTAAGGGACTATTTTGTCTGCCTTGGTTATTTAATACATGTTTTTTGCTCCTAGGAACTTACAATTACTGTTGAAATGTAAAACCAGACATAATGTTCCAGGAGCAAATACAGCTTTTGTGTTCTCTTCGCTATCGTGTGCCTCTCCGAGCTCTGCAGTCTACAGTGTTTGCATGATGAGGAGCAGAAGCAATCTCTTTCCGACAAGAAGTAAACGAGGAAGAAATAATCAATTGTGTGCTAATTACATGGCCTAGGTCTGGTTCAGAAGACTATTTCTGTGAATTCTGCAGTTGTGTTTGTTCTGATTTCAGCAAGGCTGATGAGCCTGATATCTGAGGACACTTTGCCACTTTTACACCAAGCCGTTGTTTTCTTTCTTTACAGGTATGATGAGGTCCTGTACAGATCGTCTCAGGATCTGCAGCCCAAGCACATAGTCAGCTTCCTCCTCACGCTTTGGTAAGGCGATCGCTGATACCAGCATCCTCCTCCGGTAAGGACAGGCAGTGCCTGTCTTCCCGAGCTGGCTTTGCAGCCCTAAATCTGCACTGCTTTGAAGAGAAAAAGGGTGGGAAGATGTAAATTTGTGGCATGTCTCTGGAGCAGAAAAGATACCAAGTAGGGTAGCAAATGATAGCATAAGTGGTCGAGATGAAGGCTGAAACCAGGAAAAAAGGAGTCAGGAGCCTCCTGAGAAGCTGACTGCTTTCAAGAAGAATCCTTTGACTGTAACCCGGGGCCTGAAACCAAAACCCTAACAGACTAACCACATCTCTGAGGAGATTTGAGCTGATAACATGCTCTCAAATCTCAAAATTTTAGCTAGGTTGTCCAAAAATCTTTCAGCCACTGATCTCAGCCTATGTGTTGAGATGGAAAAAGCATGTTATGGCTCTAAGTCAAACTGGGCATGCAGCCTGTAGGGAAGGCCTCCCCAGGGACCTGTGTCAGGACGGTGAAGCTCTGGAGTAGATTTGCTGGAGGAAGCGGTACAGTCTGTGTAGAGGGAAGGCTTTAACAAGTCAGAAAAAAATGGGTAAGGCTTTATGCACCTGGGCAATGACAGGCTGCGTGGCTCTCAAGGATCTTTCCAGATCTGCTTTGTTGGGGACTGGGGGAGAGGCTGATATTTTTACAAGCACCAAGCTGTTGATGGCATGCCCGGACAACACGCAGGCTCCAAAAAGCCATCACCTCCCTCAGCCAGGTGAAAGAGGCTGTAGAAAATAAAACTCTGTGGCACGCTGCAGTGGTGGCTTTTCCAGTTCTGCTGCTTTCTGTAGCCATTTGCTCCTTCTCACCACCTTTTCTGTTCCAGCCATCTCGCAGCTGTGGCGCACAAAACCCTTCCCGTGAAAGGCAGCGCACCTGAACTCGCCCAGGTATGGCACGGGGCCGTCACCGTGCTGGTACGGGGCCGGAGCACGCCCAGGGCGCTTGGAGGGGCAATCTCGTGGGGATGTGCCAGAATTAGCAGAATGTGCCCCCGCAGGCTAACGAGCCGGCAGGCAGGCAGTCCTGCAGGGTGGCACACCACGCCAGGAGGGCAGGAGCTGCTGCTCGTGGCTCTGCCTCATCTTCCTGGAACGCAACGCCGTGAGGAAAACTGTTCCCAGCCAAAACACCCCCTCCCCCTTTCCTCTCATCACCTTTCCATCTGAGCTTTTAAAGGAAATATTTAAGTCTGTAACTTGCTGGTTAATTTCTGACAGTTTTCCTTCAGTGGCTATGTGGGAAGACAGAGAATTAGGAGATAAGCGAATTTCTCTCCTCCCTCTTGCCACCTACATCTCCCAAGTTGTCTAAATTGCCATTCTGGCTACAGCAGCAAGGCTGACAGCTGTTGATGTGCAGTTCCAAACTGACGCAAATTATTTTCTACTTATCTCCCAGGCAATGTTTGACCCTTTAACAGCTCCATAAACGCTATAATAATTGCGCTGCCTTTATGTTCTCCCATCTATTTCAAAAGCAGTTACCTATCTGATTTTGGCAAGAAGTCATATTTAAATGCAGAGCTGTGGTGTGGGGGGAGACAGTGCTGTGGACTTGATGACGCTCCACGCTGTAGCTGAGCTTAGCTGCCGCAGGTGTTCCTGCCTCTGCGGATGGCTCCATGTATTCTTGTAGAAAACAGAGACAATTCAAGCTACAAGGAGCATTTCAGTTAGCCTGAAAACAAACAAACAAACAATAAAACCTTCCTGGCTTAGTGATAGCTTTCAAAAGCTACTTTTTTTTTTTGGAGTAAGCCCTTCCCAACCAGCCAGTCATGGACCTGACAAGTAAGAGGGAAAGTTTCAGAGCAGCCTGGAGTCAAGTTCCCTGACAGCCCCAGTCCCTGCCTGGTGAGAGGAGGGATTTCAGCAGCGTTCTTGGCCTCTGACAGCCTGGGCTGCCACGCTGGTGCACAGATGGTTGTTGCTGGCTCTTTTGTGAGCACCCTCCCCCCGGACACTGCCGTGAGGTTGCGGATTTTCTTTTCCTGTTTTTTTTTTTAACGTATAAATGACATTATTAGTCTGGGCACCCCGTCCCAGCTTCCCTTTGCAGACCCAAAGGGGTCCCTTTGTCGCTGGAAGGGCCACCGACAGCTGGTGTGACTGCTGCCAGTTCACGCCGGGGCGGTACTCAGCGTGCGTGTCAGAATCCCAAGGCTGTGCGTGGGGACAGAGGCTGCACACGGCGTGCTCTCCTTCAGCAGGCTGCCCCTCGCTGCCACAGCCTGTTCTGCAGCAGCACCGCAAGCTGACCCCTGCTCTCGTTTTCCAGGCCAGGCTCTGTCTCTTCCGAGCCGCACGCTCTGTTCTAGCCAGCGGGATGAAACTTCTTGGCATTACCCCCGTAACGCGGATGTAACAGCTGCATGCGATGCCAGATCTCCCAGTAAAAAGGTATTTTTTCAAAATATAAATACTCTCCTGCCAGTCATTGTTAATGCAGCCTGAAAACGCTGCTCTGGAAGGTTTTTAGTGCAGAAGAGCATGTATGGCACAGCCTTTTGGGGATGCCATAATTATTCTCTCCCAGACAGTAGCAGCAGCAGTGTATGTAAGACACTCGTGTCCTTGGTAGTTCCCATAAAAGGCAACGCTTCTGTATTTACCTTTGTAAACATCCCACATCCTTTTGGTACAGGGAGGGGAATTACGCTGCACTGCCCTAAGCAATGAAAGCCCCTTCCTGCATTGCCCTTGGGCGTTTGTTTAGCCTCGTGGCAGGACAGGTGCGCTGTGTCTGGGAGCACACTCCCTTCGTCAGACCCTGCCCTTTTCTTTTGTGTGGCCTATCGCATTCCCACCTTCATTCATCAAGACCAGCTGCCCCATCTGTCAAATCCTGTTCCTCCTCACGCTGACCTGATGACTAAGGAGAAGGTAGGTTTGCTGCTCAGCTGGTGGAGCAGGAACCACGGCACTCCCCCAGCAGCTCCATGCGGCAGGGGCTGCCTGGCAAGTTCAGAGCCAGAACGCTGCTGAAGCGAGGTGGAGCATCAGGCTTCCGCGCAGGTAGCGGTGCCAGCCTCTGAAGCGCCTGATGGTGCCTGCTGCCACCAAAGCCTTGGCACTTTTGGTGACGTGCTCGATCCCACACGCACGGGACAGTTGGCAAAAGGCAGAGGGGAGCACCCACTCCCCCTAGAACCAAATTTAAGCATTTTGTTACTGCTGTTCTTAACATGCCCCAATCTGAAGTAAAATCCAGCTAGGTAGCTCTGGTCGGAAGGAATTTAAACGAGATATAAATAGAAGTCAGATTGTTGACTCCACCGTGGATTTAAACAAATGCCCCCAAGTCAGTTTTCCCTAAATGCAGTTGCATTTTCTGGCACGGTTGAACTGAGTGATGCCTTGGAGGCAGGGAGAGAATTTTAGTTGGCACTCCGATTAAATCGAAGCCTAACATGCATTACAGGAACTGTTTTCCAGCATCACTTTGCTATGCATAAAAAGAGAAAAAGTGTAAAGATAAAAATGCTCTGGTCCAACGCTTTGATTTGGCTTATTCATACCAAGCTGGAGATACAACATGCCCGTCTCTCCCTGCACCAGTTTGGTTTGACAAAACTTGTAAAAGAACAGAAGAGCTCTCCACCAGCTACAGCAAGTGGAAAATAAAATTGCAAAGTGAAAGAAAGCAATCTACACCTTAACAGAAACACGAGATTTTCATTAGGAAGTTTTAACCCCAACAGCCAGCCTTACTTCTAATCGCTTTTAGGTAAGTGATGCTTGAAGTGTGCTTCTTACTGGGGGAGGTGCGGCTGACAAGTGAGACTTGAGTGCATACAGGAAGAAAATACTACTAAACCATCACAAAAAGACTAGCAAAGTACTCTGTTCATCTGATACGTATTACTTAGAAGAGAAACTCTCCCTGTGGTTAATCAAACTGCAATTGCCAAGTGGTTTAAGAGAAAATGCCGGCAGTAATTGCCCTTTTTAATAGATTTTTTTTGAAGCTTTGGGGCATTTTTGCCCTCAAAGGGCAAGACAGTTTATCAAATACACAATAAGAACCACTTTCCCTCCATTATGTACATTATATACAGTTGAGTGTTCAGTTCCTTCATTCTCTTTTCCTTGTAAATGGGACTCTTCATTTTCCATCACGACTGAGTAATGCCGTCAGTGAAATACCCACCCAGCTCCTGGCAGTAACGGAGCCTCAGCAGCAACTTCGGGTAATGTCACACGTAAAAAAGAAAGAACTTCTGGTTTCAGTCTGTCCCACTAAAACCATTTCACAACTAGCTAAGGCTAATTTGATAAGAAATGCAGTTTTTAAGTTTTGAAAGTCCATTTTTTCCTCTTGTCTGTCCATTTTTAAAGACAATGTCACACAGTATCAGGTCTCTCTTTTGAGCTCTTTGTCTCCGCTGGCTGAATTTTTGTGGTGTCTTGCCGAGGGAATCCATAGAAGTAAATAGAAATACACACCAGGACAGCACCCACCAAAAAGGTATAAGCTGAAAGGGAACAAACAGTTCAAAATAAACACCTTTGTAAAAGAAGAAACCACCTTCAGTAGACTGAGCTATATAAATTATGATGATGTCTGACAGTCTTAACGTTACTCAAAAGCAAGCAGGACAACAAGCTGTTCTTAATTCACAGGATCTAAAATCATACTCTGCCACTGAAAACTCCTGAGCATTTACAATCCCCACAGCATTTCAGCTAGTTTCATATTACAAAAATGTGGTGATGGTCAGAAAATCAAGTGTGAAACACCTTCTGCAGTTCCAGATGTGCTCTGACAGGCCTGTGTTACAATAAACCTACAGTAAAGACACAGCGGATGTGATAGCACAGCCTGCGATAACACATTTTGTTTGCATTTTCAAATTTAGACACACTTGAGAAATACTTTATTATCAGTGAGGCTTTCACTGAAAGATCAGCAGTCCAGGTTTGATTTGTGCCAAGCAGCAGGAAAATGTTAAGCCCAGGTGAGTTTTTAAAACCAGTTGTCTTTCATCACTTGATTTAAGGCCCTGTTTTTCAGCTTGTGATGGTTTTCTTCTGATGCAAACCTCTGTTAAGTTTCACCTCACTACACCAAATCAGAAGCACGGTTTTTCCACCATTATACTGTACTAATGCTAAACTATGATAATGGTGGGAAAGTCAAAAACCCTAGGAAAGTACTGAGCAGGGGTTACTGAATACTTTATCAGATACACAGCTGATCAGGGAGAAAATCCTCTGTGGCTGTAGAACAGCCCACAGCAGTTTGCTGTTTCCTCTCAGAAATATTCACCCTGGTCACTGCAGGATGCGCTCTCCTGCATCGCTGGGCAGCAGCAGGTATAACCTAACAGGATGCAGTGAGGGCCTTGCAGAAACAGAGGAGGAATTAATTTGGCACTGGTTGTATTAAAACCAGCAAGATAGGGTAACTCACCGACAGCTCTCCCAGATAAGCAGCTCTAACAATTTGCATACTGAACTGCATTAGGAAGCGCTTCACGAGCAGGGCTGTATAAATCAGTAAGCTGTTTAAACCTGAAAGAACCTTTCCCTGTGAAGTTACAGGATGCCTCTGAAAGACCAAATCATGAATGCCTGTGAACGCAGAGGATCGTCGGGTACCTTATGGAACACAACATGCACAGCGCTCCTGGAGAAGACTAATTTAAAAACAGAAACATTCAAAGGAGGCACAAGTGATTGCCTTGGGGTACAGTCTGCTAACAAGGACGAAAACCTACACCTACAGACAAATCAGGGGGCGAAAAGGCACTTACTTAACTGGAGGCCAAAGAGGTTGACTGATGCCACAGTAGAAAGAACAATGGCTGCCGCTGCAGAAAAGCCCTTCATAATGTTATCTGTGTACTTCACAACAACAGACGTGTAGAGGCCGCCCACGCTGGCGAGAACTGGAAAGCAGACAGCACGCGTCTGTTAGTAAAGGTGCAGGAGGTTACTCGTCAGAGCCATGCATTTTACCCCGCTCCTTGTTTGGGCTGCATCATCCTAATTGGTGATTTAACACAACATGCATCGAGGTGGCACATCTATAATGGCATCTGGTAGATCAGCTGCGACTCATTTAACGATGCTCTACTCGCTGCTCAGTTATTTGGACTACTCTTTCAGCACAATTTTAAGTTGAATAAACTAATAATGTTCAAGAAAACAATATTAAAATAAAAACCACAATAAGAAACAGTGGGTCAGACTGTATTTGTAGGTTCACGCAACCAGTTACACCAAAAGTTAAAAAAAAGGCAAAGCAACGTAACACGACCATAAAACCACGAGATACTTACAGATGACAAACCAGACGTAGTGCGTATAGCCGTAGAAAAACCCCTTCTCAAGAACCTGGGCTCCATCTGACATGTACACACCAACTAAAGTCACCACGATCCCCGATAAGTACATCTGAATGTTCCTCACCCACAAGGATGTATCTGAACTCTTTAATACCTTCTCAAAATAAACTCCTAAAAAAGAAAAAAGTTTTTATTGATAAGATGAACAAGGCATCAACCTTAGCGATTCACAATTCAGGGTGTTTTAAAACCAGACAAGACTACTGGAATCCTCTCGTCTTACAGAACTGTACATTTCACATATGTGTCCTGCTAATGTGCATCTTCTGGGGCAGGATCATTTTAAGGTATACATATCATCAAAAGTAGATTCCGTTTCTCTTTACAGTTGTTTCAGTTGTTGATGAGCTTCATTGTTAAACTATTCCTCTTTTCTGTTTAGTTTTCCCAGAATTCTGATACCAACACGGTTTCTCCTGTGCAATTTACACCAGAAAAAAAGCACTGCACCCTGGCACCTGGTATTTAGTTCCTCCATCAGGATATTTAGCAGTGAAAAAAAAAGCACACGAAGAAAACAAAACAAAAATCAAATGACAGCAACCAAACGCAGCCTCCCACAAAAGGGGAACTTTGTTACCTCAGTACAGGGACTGAGAATTCCTTTGGAAACCTTGAGTTCAGAGCGCAGACGTGTTTTGAAATCACAGCTTCAAAGATTACAGAAGCGAACCAAAACCTGTGCTTTCCGCTAATTGAAAGTGCTAACTGTTTTTGAGGAAAAGGAATTCATGGTAATCTAAAGCTCTTTTTCACGGTGCCACACTGACCAGCGTGTTCTACCCTTACATCCTGCATTACTGAAATTCCACATCTACTTTTTCGTGACTCAGGAGGTGTGTGTCAGACTCGGCGGCCTCCATTTGACAAAGGCCATCACTAGCTGCCTCCAGCTACTGCTCCCACGGCTCTGCTCATATCTGGAATTTCCTCTGCAGTTCAAAACACGGGCATTTCACAGGATTCGGACATCTTCTCAGCCATCTGTGTGAGAAGAGCTGTGCGACCACGCTTCCTGGCGTGAGTCCTACTGATTAAATGTTTATTGCTCATTAACGTTGCCCATTAGATAAGGGAAAAGTACACCAAGTGACAAAGCACAGTGAAAAGTCCTGGGGGTTAGACGCCTTAGACATCCATTCTTCCTCCTGAAACGACCGAGTTTGCTCTTTTACTCATGAAAAATGCAATTTATAATTTATAATACGGCACAGTGAGTACGTATGGTGAATCAATTACCCAGTGGAGACATTTCCATTTCAGGTGTTTAAATTATAAAAGCAAACAAGGGAATACAATACTGTTTTACATGAAGACTATTTAAAAAGTTTAATCAACAATAATAAACAAAGAACTAGTCTTGTTAATGACTGTAGTGCTTAAAAGCACCCACAGCAGTCTATCGAGCTTTGTGCCTGCTGAGAAGACCCACAGAGCACGAGCAGATATAATCAATTTACCAGAAACTTGGCTGAGCGTGACCCATATTTATAAACTATTTATAAGCTAAGAAAACAGTAAGTAGGCCAGTGACATGGTGCTGTCCGTTCTGAAAATGCATAAAAATCACTGTGCTAGGCAAGATGTAGGAAAGAAAGTGTACTGTTTAGGGGAAATTCTTTAGTAATGTGACCCTCAGGTCACAAGGGCTCTGTCATTACGTATTTGTCTAAAACACTTTAATAACGTTGTTGTGCCCCCAAACTTTTGCAAATCATCACAGGATAAGGAGTTTGAAGAAACTTTTTTTCCATCTCCGAGGGATAAAACCACGTAACTTTTTGGACTTTGCTGAGTAACATAAAACATTTCATATGGTCAGTCCAGAAATTGGAGGTTTAATGCCAAGAATAACTTATTCACATTGTGGGTGGGGGAAGGAAGTAGAAAGAGGAAAGGAGTCTGAATAGGACATGTTTTCAACATGCACGGCCCAAGGGCACAAGGAGCTGCGTGGATGAAATCCCCATCTTCCCAGCCGCCTCAAAGCTACGGCTGTCAGTGAGGAATCACTGGGAGGAAACACCCCAGCTGCAATCCTTTTGCTGGAGAAGAAAGCAATTTGGGTCTCCGAAGCCTCTAGAGCAACCCTCGCCAGCCCTTTAAAAGGTCAGAATTTGCAGGGGCAGAGCTATCCACCCACACCATGGGAGCATTACGAGGCTCCAAAGGCTTCGCTGTGTGCTGTACGTTGCCTCATGGCTTGGGAGCATCTGTGGACATTAGGAAGTTTTGAACCTTCCAGGGAAAGTTGCTTGAGATCTACAAAGTCTTATTGTTTCTAATTCAAAACGCCCATTTCAGTGAAAAGACACCAAACCAGAACCTAACCTTCCTCCCTTTCCCACCTGCTAGCTAGAATGGTTTCCACGAGTAACAAGCACGTATGCACAGCACAAGATGATTCCTGCGTGACTGTACAGCACCAGAGGTGGGCTATCACATCTTTTTCTGACAGAGGGAGAGGGAAGAATCCAAATTACAGAGAGGAAAATATGCCCCTGTGAGCCAAATTCCAAATAAAGTAGTAATAGCATCTCCTTATTTCTTAGCACCAGCTCATTTGTCTTCCAGTCCTGGTCTCCTCCTACAGAAGCCAGAGAAAAACTACTCTTGAGAGGAAATGCTGCTTGAAACTAATGTAACATAACAAAAGCATCAGGCAGCTTATCCAGGCTTCCTGCTACTCAGCTTCCTCTCTCTCCTGTACTCCCCCTGCATCTCAGTTCGATTTACCACCTGTGACTATGGCAGTGCCTATGTTGGGGCTGAGCTGCCACAAGAATTAAGTGAGAAGCTCAGTTCCCCTTTAAAGAAAAGGGTGAATTTTTCATTCAATCACCATATCAGAGCCACTCGCTGTCAAACCAACTTTATAAAATGGATGGACATAAATTAGCTGTCCTGAGTTAATACGGAGGTTCCCTTCACATTATTCTAAGCATTTGAAAGGCTCTTCCACTTGCAAAACAGCCTTCCACGTTGCATCACATAAAACCAACAGGACGTGCTCCTCGCCATTTGTTTTTACAACTGGAGCAATCATGTCACAAATCTGGTTTATAATTACTGCAAGCATAAGGTAATTACAGGCAGAGGGGATAAAGTCCTCATTTATCTCCTAATCAACAAAGATAGCTAACGAATAGCACAGAATTGAACAGTTCAGTTGGCAGGGAACTAACTACGCAGACCGTCACGTCCCACTCCA
Organism: Heteronetta atricapilla; assembly: GCA_011075105.1. Classification (NCBI taxonomy): domain Eukaryota; kingdom Metazoa; phylum Chordata; class Aves; order Anseriformes; family Anatidae; genus Heteronetta; species Heteronetta atricapilla. Next base: position 81,111,861 of record CM021733.1, read on the forward strand.
GGGCTAACCAGGAGTTACAGTGCATTAATGAGGGCGTTGTCCCAGTGCCTCTTGAGCACTGACAGGCCTGGGGCATCAACCACCTCCCTGGGAAGCCTGTTCCAGTGTTTGACCGCCCTCATGGTGACAAAATGTTTCCCGATGTCCAGTCTGCACCTCCCCTGGCGCGGCTTTGTGCCGCTCCCACGTGTCCCATCAATGTGAAGTGCAGGTACTGCAGATGATGCCATTCCCAGCGTCCTATCAGCACAGAAGGTGTGCAACAGAGAACCTTCTGTTTTAAATGTCACGGAAATATCAGGCATTTTGGTATGAACGGCATGTGGAGGTCATACTTTACCTGCAAATCCTGAACACAGTACAGCGACAGCAATCGCTCCAAACCCTAGCCACGGATTCTGCTCCACCTGCAACATCAACCATTGTGTTAAAAAGGTGACAACACTGCAGTCATTTCCAAAAACCCAGCCCAGAGCTATTTCATTAAGTACATCACAATTGGTAGCATGTCATTACAGTACAGATTTGATTTGCTAGAGCTGCCCTGCAGATCAGCTCGGCGCAGTCGTGACAAGTTAACCGCGGCGTTTCATTCTCCATGGGCGTTTTTACAACCCCCGTGGTGCTCAGAGGCACGGGTACGTGGCTGTGTCCGGGCCGCACAACTGCAGGCACTGCCCTTCCCGCTAAGGCTGACGACCAGCGGCTAAGACCCGAGGAACAGAAGACACTTGTTTCTGCCTAGAAGGGGATTAGGTCACCGTCTCTGTCGGGTGTGTTTAAATGACGTACCCCTGCACTGCAGTTTCACTCCTAATTCCACGAGGGCTTCGACTCCAGGCTCCCTGCTCCAGCAGTTACAGCGCTGCGAGGGCCAAGTGCTGGAAACAACATTACTGGGACACTCCTCTCGTGGTGCTTTGCCATTAGAGCGACTGTGACCACTACAGTAATCGATACTGGTTGTGGCAATCACCTGCCTTTGTGACAGGCGAGACTGGAGGAATCCTGCAAGTCTGCCTGCACTGCTATACAACAAGTCCGAACGTAAATGATCGAGCCGGTGTTTGTGTTGTAGATGAGGTGATTGGAAAGAGGAAATGGATACTGCTGGGTGGAAGCTAAGAGACATTACCTTAGCCGCAAGCTGCTGTGAAGTGAAATACCAAGTATAAGGCAGTTTATTCTTTGAGAAGTGGCAAAATGGAAACTCTTACCTGAACTTTGGTAGCCTGAGCAGGCTCCCACTGCACCAGTGTAACACCAGCACAGAGCATGAAGACGGAGAACCACTGCAGTTTGCTGAGGGTACGCTTCAGCATTAGGACTGTACACAGAGCTGTGCAGGGGATCTTCAACTGGTACGTCACCTAAAGACAACAATACGTGGTGGTACAAATTCCCCCAAAACAAGCAAATAGAAAATTCAACTACAGAACGACAAATAACACATTTGTCGATTCCCTACAGCACCCGGGGGCGTTGTACCATTTCCTACGACAACAACATGAACTGGACATGACTGGCAAAGAGCAGGACAGCTCAGAAAAACAGCACTACAGCAGTGTGTGCTCTGAACGTAACAAAGCATTGCTCAGCTTCTAACACCACCCCGCGCTGGGCAGACAGATAGCTAGCGTGCACGCCTCATGAAACTGAAGAGAAACGTATTTACAGACCAGTTACTTACAAAAACGGGCATTACCTGGTAGACTGCTGCATCCAAGTTGCTAAGAGCCACGAAAGCCATATTGTTCTGGAGAGCATACACCAAAGAGGGAACACTTAATTTTAGCAGTTCCTTGGGACTTCCAAAAACATTTTCTTTTAGAGATGTTATTAGCCTTGCCAGACTTCCAGATTCTCTGCAAAAGAAAGAAATAATGTAGCTGGGGGCCATCCCGAACTGATATTTGAAAACAGAAAACAAATCAGCAAATCTGGTGGGAGAGCTGATTTTTTTTTCTTAATAATCATCTTACCTTCTGCTTGCTAAAGGAGAAAATCAGTGGGAAAAATTAGGGATGTTATCAACAAGTAGAAACCCCAAATGTGCAGACAACATTGTGGCATCAGGAGGTTGAATGAATGAATAAAAAATGACTTCAACAACAACAATGAACACTGTACATGGTGGACTAAGTGTCTAAGTAGGCAGGCAGTGGGTCCGAAGGGTGTCCCCTCCTTGGCCCCCTCTGAGCGGGCTATTAATGTGTGTGTGCGATGGCAACTGCCTGTGATTTTGCAGATCCACGTTAAAACGGACCTCACAGGACAGCCAAACAAGAGGACTGTACCCTTGCACTCTGCTAAATCTGAAGCAGCTGCCGTTCCTCAGCCAGCCCTGGGCTCCTCTTCTCACTCGTGCAGAGGGAGAAGCCAGATCTGCACCAGGACAAGCGAGTTGCTCAGGCAGGGTGCGTGGTGGCTGCCCATTGCCTTGCACCTTCACAAGCCTCCTTCATGCAATCACCGCGTGCGTGAGAGCCGGCAATGGAAACTTGTCACTTCTTGCTGCTGCCCCCTTCTAAGGCTTGGTCCTCAGCTGATTAAAGCTGGCCTCTGCACCACGGGTTCTCCCTTGTTACTCACACACCACTATGACTTCTCTTGCGTCCTTGTTGCTGCTGCTCAGGCCCTCCAACCCCTTCCCCGCCCTCCCCGGGCACCACCTTCCCCCTTTTCCATTCTCCTCCCATTGGCCACGGCCAAACACCAACACCCAAAATCACTCCCGTCCCCTCCCAGCTATGCCACAGGCCTCTCGACTGCATCCTTGCACTGCTCTTAAATTTAACACTCCTTTTGCTTCCCTTCCACACCCATACAAACAAATGGCTCACATCATCTCCAGCGCCCCAGGAAATCAACTTCCCACATTTCACCCCCATCCCAAATTCTTTCTTCCTACAAATGGACATCATCGACCTGCCCCAAACTCCTACTATGCAAAATTAGCAATCTCTGTCCCAGGCTCCTTCATCAACCACCTCACTCCTGCATGTTCTCCATTCTTGTTGGACCCCGACTCTGCTCCAGGTTCCTCAAACTTGCCTCTTCAAAGATTGATGAGCTCTACCCTCCAAAAATCCTTTGACGTTCCCCTCCTCCCTGCCTGGCACCAAGGCTGTACCTCCTTTTACGTGAGAGCTGGGCTGGGGCAGGCTTTGTACAGGCAGCTACAAGGGATTCTTCTCATTTTCCCGTAAGGGAGCAGCTGCAAAGAACAGCGCTGGGGCCATGCAGTTTCCGAAGAGAGGTGAGCGTGATTTCCTGCACTCCCGCTGCACAGCGAGGTCACTTGCAAGCTCTTCCCTAACTTTCGGGGAAACTTTGCGTGGGACAGACTTGCTGACCCTGCGCACATCACGGAGCTGTCTTTTGCAAGATGCGTCTGGCCACAGGACAACCACTGAGAGAAAAATGGACAGACAGGCAGCACTTCAAGTTTGTAGAACAAGGAGGGGGAAGAGTTCATGCCAGTGCACTACAGCTAATTGCACGGGACGTGGAACCGCACGAAGCACTGGGAGTCACTGCCATCACAGGCAAACCTGTCAGCTTATTTATTCTCCAAAGAACTTACTTTCCAAAGAACTGTTATTGCCTGGCAATGGGAGATAAGATGCAGAAGAAAACTCCGAGCACCTGATAAAAACCCAGGTACGGCTGCACTGAAGTGCTGCTCTTCCAGAAGCCTAGCTGTAAATCAACTGTAATTAGCACACGGGGAGAGCTCCCCTCTGTGATACTGAGAAGTCAAAAGATATCACATAGGAATGGCTTCTGTTATCAGTGCTGAGGTAGGCTGTTGAAGCAGAAATGAATACTTAGCCTGTACCTGCTTCTGTCCCAAAACACGCCCATGTACCATACGGCAGTTCATCTCGGGGGGGGTTTGCTTTCTGAAGCACACGCTGATCAAGAATCTCTAACTGAAAGCTGAAGTCAGTGCAAAGGCCACGTGGAAAGAGATTTAACTCTACGCAAAAAAAAAAGCATTTAAGAGAAAGCTCCTGTGGATAGCTTACACTGCAAAATGAGCTGCCCAAAGACATACACAGCAAAATAAGCAAGAAAAGAGAAAAATATTTAGCTTGAATTCAGCACTCTTGATGCTTATCTACATTTGACTTAAAAATGTATTCTGTTTCTACATTGCTCTGAATATTTGATGGGTATCAGTAGGAATCAGCTCTGCAACCGAAATACTCATTTGTTGAAAAAGCCAAAATTAAAACTGCAGTTTGCAAATGAACTTTTCTTCATCCATTGCTAAGAAATCAAGTACCATCTAAGAATCTGGATGTTGTCATTGCCAAATGGCGAGCTGGACTTCAAATAAATAGGAGAAGTTGAGTCTCTTCCCGTAACAGTATGGCTGAATAAATAATGACACAGCTTCAACTATTATAACCTTCCTTTTGGAAAGGAAATCTTTTGGCAGTCGTTCACTCATTCAATATGCTTTGCAGGCGAAACCCAAAAGGTAAACACAATGAAGGCGTAGCAGAAGAATGTGCAAGAAAACAAATTCTGCAGCCGGAACAACCCGAGTGTCATACCTCAGTATCCTGTACACCGCAGTAAGCAGCACTGGCTGCTTCTAAAAGGAAAGGTAGTGAAACGTATCCAGCCACACCGAACAAAAAGTTGTATTTTATCTTTTAACTGGCTATTGAGCTGCAAGGGAACCTTGCCTTGGGCAGGACTGAACTCGAGAACTGGAGGAAGCCGTCAGGCAGATGCTGCAGGAAAATGATGCCAGAACTCACGTTGTTCAACATATTCTCAAGTGATCTAAAATGGAAGATTCCTGGGAGATTGGCAAAATGTGCCGGCCGTACTGAATGATATGCGGTGTCCAAAAGAAAACTTCGGTCGTTGCTGAAAGGGTCCCTCACTACACCCAACAGAACTCACCAGCTCTTCTGCCAGCTGAGGAATAGCTCGGTTATCCAGGCGGCAAAGGACGGCATCCCATCAAAAAGGGGTGAGCTGAGTGCTGTCTGGTGGCACCCACCTGTCTCTCGTAACTATGGAGAAAACAACTCCTTAAGGTTTTTAAAAGCTGACCCGATCAGAAGAGATATTTTAACCTTCAAAAAAGCCCAGCAGGTACGATTAACCCCATTTTAAATGGCAAACAAAACTCCACTGTCAAAAAAGGAGAAATGGCCGTAGGAGATGACAACCCCAGAAGAGAGCAACCACCTCTAAACTAGTCACAGGCACCTGGGAAAAGGCTGCAAACAGCTTTCCTGCATGCCAGCTCGCGGCTCAGCTGCGCTCAGAGAAAAGAGCTGTCGGGGATCCTTAGGAGAGGAACTGACACCAAGGCAGGTGCTTTCTGCACCCTTACCTCTCCGCCTAATGCCACAGCACGTTCACACCTTGAATGCTGCAAGCAGCCCTGGATCCTGATTCACAAGGGACGCGGTAATACTGCGAAAGCTGTCGAGAAGGGCGCTAGGGTGATCACAGAAAAATTAGGTAAGACTCCTGGCTTAGGAAAGAAAAGAGTGTTGGAAAAAAAAAAAAGGGTCTGCAGAGTTGTGAAAACAAGAGTGGTAAATATGAAGAGGGAAAGGTTATTCATGATGTCTTTCAATACACAATGACGGAGCACAGTGAAATTGCTAAGGGAAGTGTTCATAAAAGAAGTACTTTTTCCATACAGTGTGTAATTGTATTGCAGAACTCGTTTCACAGGCACAATAGGGACTAACAGTTCAGAAAGAGCCCGCACAGTCTTGCGGAGGGCAGGATCATTAGGGGCTAGAGGCACAGTACACACGCAGCCTCCGGGCTGGGGATCCACGAGCACCTGCCACCAAGCAAGGGAAGCGCAGCCTGTGCTTGCCCTCTTGCTTCTAAGCATCCACTGCTGACTACTGGCGAGGGCCAGACGGCAGGCTACAGGAATTTTTGGCAGTGCAGGGCTGTCCTAAAGCACTCCTGAGACAAAAGTAACTGCCTTTTTAATTATTTCAGTCAGAAAAGACCAGTCACGCTTCCAAGGAAGCACCGTATTACAGACCCACCGCTTACCCTGCTGAACTACGCCCCGCTGCTACGCTGTGGGCAGTCTGGGTCCCACAGACTCGAGGAGTTACCAAATCCCAGCCACAGACCCTTCGCCATCCAGAAACGTGGGCTGCTGCCATCTCCAGAAAGCAGACTGGGTCCAGGTCTGCGCTGGCCACAGCCTTGTGAGAACCGCAGTGCCGTTCTTAATGAAAGTTAAACAGAAGGCTGCCTGCCACAGCGGCCCTACAAGTTCAAATACTGGCTCACTTCTAAAGCAACTAAACCACCATTTTGATGGTAAGAAGAGAAGATCTGATAAAAAAGAAAAAGAGGCACACCATGTGACTTCACAATCCCCTAGCACAAACAGACAGCCTTCTGATGCATGAAAGCCACAAAGACACACAGAGATCCTGAAAGAACACATCCTGCCAAAACAGCAAGAGCGGGGCTTTGGAAGAAGCCAGAGAATAAAGGCCCTTCCAAAGGATGTAGCACAGGGAAACCGAGACGCAGGACAGCAAACTGACGGCCCCACTACTTCTTCAGATGCTCACGCCTGGATTCGAATTACAGGTCGTGGTGGCAAGGTGGGATTACAGAAAATCTCGTGGTTACCACAGGGTCTTGGCTTTGACTCCCCAGGATAAAGGAGAGAGCACAATGTCTTTCCAAAACAATGTTTGGGAAAAGATATGAGTAGGATCATTACAATTTTATATAACTCAGCTCAGTCAGGCTGTCACCTACGCCAATACTCTAAAAGACTCAAAACATTGTAAATAACCCCTGCTGACATTTTGAGCCTATTCCAAAGCACATGAATACAGAAAATATGCAGAAAGGACACACCTGAATATGGAGCTGTTTACCAAGTAGTTCCAGCTGAGGCCTCACAAGCTCTAACCCGCACTAAAACGACTCTTCTGAGCCTGCCTACCAGCCACGCACTCACAGATCTGCGCTTCGGTAACAGAGAGCGTGAGCTTAGAAGTGGGGATTTGTTTCCCAAATGCTGATTAGCAATCTCATACTTACTTGGCCAAGATGCCCACACTCAAGAATAACTTGCTAACTTCGGTGATGCACACGGCTGTAGTAGAAAAGTAGAGTTCTGTCTGCACTGTCCTCGTGTACCGCAGCGCTACTGTGTACGTTGCCGCAACCAGGGTCATCACAGTGAGGCAGTACAACTTGAACGGTAAGCTGACATTTTCTGAAAGAAAACAAAGATACCAACTTAGCATGCCCTTCACTTTAAGAGCTGAAACAGGGTGTCCCACAGCCACAGGACTGCGCTGAAGGCTCCTGCAGCAGCGTACAATAATTTCAGTGTTGTGAAATGTTTTGTATAAAGAGTCTAAGATAAATCTTCAAAGTCTCTTCTCAATAAAAGACAGTACAGAAGCTCCAGATGTTTGACAAAAAGCCATCCTCTTGCCTTAGCAGCAATCCTTTGTTCTAGAAAAACTAACCATAGACCAATATTTGTCTTTCTCTGCTTTCCTACCCTTAAGGTGACAGTATGTGCTTGCTCTGGAATGGCAGCCTGTCCTCTCCATGCACTGTACTGAAGTCTGGCACGAAGAGCATTGGCAGACTAGTGGGAACAAAGAGAGGGGAAGCGTTCCGCACCGGCAGGGCAGGGAATCCATCCTGCAAATCTTAATAAATAAGGCAGCATTTTTCTCAGCCTTGTTTTCCAGCAAAGTTAGTAGGAGAAGACAAGTTTGCTCAGAACAGTGACTTCAAAGGGCTTTCTTGAAAAACGATTCGCTGTAGAAAGGTTATGTCTATTTGAGGAACCGTACAAGGACTGCCTATCACCCGTGTAGCCCTGCATCTTCTCTGCACCTACCGCTGTTGCGATTCTTGTCATGGTTCTGGCCTGGACCGATCCTGTTCTGTGCAGTTTTGGAGCTGGCTTGTCCCAGGCCTGGTGGCAGTAACATACCCTCCTTACATGTGGTGCCCGATGGGCGCACGCTGGTCTTTCTGCGGCATCTTTCGGGGCATCATCTGTCGTGTTCTGAATGTATCAATTAAGCTGTGTTTCTTTAGGATAAGTTTATGTTCCTTTGCTGACTAGGAGATGAGCTAACAGATAAGCTCCAGGCAGTTTTGTAATAACTTTGTTCATTTAATATGGGAATTAATTGCCGAATCCAGTGCAAGTGATGTTTTGGTTCATTTTTCTTTCCAGCCAGCACTGCCTTCCCTCGCATACGGCTACTGCAAGGTACGGTTAATACCTCCTGCTCCTCTAATCACGTAAATTAGTGCTTCCTTACAGATAACATCTCACCCACGTCAGTAACCACTTTTAAAAGGTAGAGCCAATTAGTTTTTGGAGGAACGATGCTCAGAAGCGACTTGCAGCTGTCAGCCGGTTTTAAATTAAGCTAGACTTGTGTTAGGGAAGGGGGAATTTGAGGGCATAACTGGGAGGTGAAATTAACCCAGCCCAGCTTTATTTAAATCAAAGAAGTGCAGAAACAGATTTAGACACGTATGTAACAAAACCGTGCTCCCTAACAGAGGGTGTTAGCACCAAGGTGGCGTTAGCGCAACTGTGGGGATTTCGTTGTTTTTTGTTTAAGTCTGTAAGCTTTAAGTCAAAGCAGTGGTATGTAAAATTAAATTCAGCGTTTGCCTACGACAACCACTCCTAAGAAGGGGGAGAGCCGCGTGCCCCCACTCACAGAAGGGTCCCCAAGGGCATCCCCCCGCCCCAAAATGGCACCCCCGGGGGTCCCCAAGATGGCGGCCCGCCTCCACCCGCCCCGGGCGCCCTCACAGCTCCCCCTCCCCACACCACCTCACCCCCTCCCCCCCACACCCGCGGTGGTCGCGCCCGCCGCCGCGCCCCCCCCGCCAGCCGGACGCGCCCACCGCAGCGGGGGGCGGGGGGGGGGGAGCGCAGGCGGCGGGGGCGGGCTGGGGCTGCCCCCCCGTCCAGTCCCGTCCCGTCCCCCCGAGCCGCGCTCACCCCTCGCAGCCGACATGGTGCCGGTCCCATCGCACCATAGAGAGCGCAGGGCCGGCCTAGAGCGTCCCGCGCCCCGCTTCCGCGTTTCACCATCGAGTCGGAGGAGCGCCTCGCCCCGAGTGTCCTCCCGGAGAGGGCGGGAGGAGCGGGGGAGAGGGAAGGGGAGGGGGGGTGTTGGGCGCTGTGGTGCCTTAAATGATAAAATAAATAAACGAAAGGCCTCGCAGTGGGCACCCGCCTCGAGCACGGTGGTGGGAAGAGTGTGAAGTGAGTCGGGGGAGGCAGCGCTAGGCTGAAGGAAGGGCTCGCTTTGAGCCCTGGGTATTGGGATGAAAAATAAGAAATTCATCACCTCACGGACCCTCGGGACCGTCCGGCCCCACCGCCACCTGATGGCCAGATCCACCCCAAAACACAACCCTCAGTGCCACGCCACACGTCCCCAGAATACCTGCGGGTGGGACCCCACCACCCCCTGGGCAGCCCTTGGCAGTGCCCGGCCCCCTCTCCGCGATGAAATTCTCCTGGTGCCCAAGCCAAGCGTCCCCTGGCACAGCACGAGGCCGTGGCTGCCTCCTGTCCTGTCACTTGTCACCTCAGAAAAGAGGGCGACACCCTCCTCACTGCAGTTGCCTTCCGGGCAGTGGCAGGGAGCGATGAGGTCTCCCCTCAGCCTCCTCTTCTCCAGACCAAGCAGCCCCAGGTCCTTCCTCCAAACTCGTGCTTTCTAGTCCCGTCACCAGATCTTGTGTTCAAGTCACTCGATGTTCTTCGTGTGGTGAGGGGCCCAAAACCGAACGCAGCACGTGAGGTGCGGTCCCACGGGTGCCAAGCACAGGCAGGCAAATGAAGCGCCCGTGCCCACTGGACCCCACCAGCCCACACCAGCACATCCCTTCGTCCCGAGGTGCAAGGAAAGCGACAAAACGAGGGCTGGATGCTGCACCCCACGTGGCAGGGCCCTCTCCACAAAGGTTACCGCAAGAGGGAAGCCCACACCAGGACAAGGCACTGCTTTTAGTAATGTTCCTATTACAGTGTGAACAGTATTTTCTAATTTGTACTAACTGAACATATACACTGTTACTTACACAATTTATTCCCCTCATAACCTCTACCCAGCTAGTTTCTTTCTCTGCTATGAAGACAGGAGGGAAAGCAGTGGAAAGCCACCTTGGCTCTGCAGCGGACACTGCATGGAGGCTTCGTTCAGGTCCCAGAGGGCCTCACCAGGCAGTGGCTGCCTACGACTGAAGGCAGCACACAGGAGGAGAGAGGCTGTGTTAGCGGCATTGTTTGGAGGCTGAGGAGATTTGAAGGATGTGGAAATGGAGCGATATTTTAACCTGTGCAGCAGCCACCAGGTGATTTCAATGACTGAATTGATGCACGCAAATTATGGAGTAAAGCTTAAGGAATTCAAGTGAAGTGTTAGGCTGCAATCTGTGCATCTCTGTTGTGCTCCCCAAACAGCACAATCTTATAGGACAAACAACATCAAAACACACAAAAAAAAACCAGCTGTAAATGCAAAGTGTGCTGTGATGAGCTACCCTTCGAATAACCTTGAAGCCTGATAGCTGCACGCACTGCGCTTCAGTACCAAACTACAAGGCTACGTCTTGCGTGACCCTTCCATCATAGGCACACTCACTGTTGCACCAGGAAGAGCTGTTGAAAAGAAGTAGAGATTCAAATAAAGACAAGCTCAGATTCAAATGGGCATGAACTGAAAATTGTCTCCCCTTCCACATGAATAAAGCCATTCTGAAAAACAATCTTGCTTTTTTTTTTTTTTTTTTTTTTTTTTCTGAACTATTTTAATGGTATTAAACACCCAGGAAGTGACAATCTCACATGCCTCTTTGTCTCTGCCAGTAGTAAACTTTTCCATATGACATGTTTCTGCTGTGTCAAATCTGAAATTACAGTCATGTTCCCCCCTATTCCACAATGCTGCCATAGCTTCTACAAATGTAAAAGAAAATAATAAAAAGGATTTTCACTCATCAATTTGCTTTTATATGTGTGTTTATATATTCTTAAAATACCAGCTCATTGGTTCAAGGTAAGAACTTTAACATAAAAGGTTCAAAGCAAATGGTGATAAAAACGTACAGAGCAAAAAGTACTGCATTAACCATCAACAGGGTATCTTCTCTGAATTAAAAAAGCTGCAAGTAATAGCACTCATGTATTTGTTAATAAATCTGAAAATTGGTGCCAGCTCATCATTGAAAAACCTGGAGCAGCAGCATATCTGGCTGCTACTGATTCTTTCATTTTCTTTTTATTTTTTTAACTTAAAAAAGTGAAGCCAAATACACCTTGGACAGTTAAATAATAATAAATAAATAAATAAAAACGAATGTTACCCTGTACAATGCCACAGAAAAGTCCCCTAGCAGCTCGAATCTCCACACTTCGTTATCACAAGCTGGTATAACAATGGCCCAGGAAACTAGGATGCACCATGGCGCACCTGACCACAAGGAGAGTTAACAACCTTAGCCAAACCCATGCAGTCACACAGGTGCCTCAGGATAATTTGCAGAAAATAACTGGTGGAGCTTTTTGTTGCTGTGAAAAGCATCTCTGTTTTAATGTATTCCCTATTTCGTCTGACAAGATTTTAAAGCCCAACTGATTCAGCTTTTCACAAAGAGAAATAATAGCTGCTGTTGAGTTTAACAGACCTGGCACTTATTTCAGTGCTGCAATGACATAGAGATAAATCCTTTTCCTGTTGTGCTTTAGTTTTTTTAATCACAAGTGAAATAATGCTTTAAAAAGCATGCCTGAAGTTCCTGTTGTTTGCCGTGTGCTGCTAAGCACGCATTTTAGCCAACGGACACAGAAATTATTGCAGACCTCAAATGGCTGCCAGAGCCATCCCAGATAGATTCAGGCCCCTGCCCTAGCCTCTGCTCATAAGGCCCATTACTTGGAGAGACATTAACGGCAGCACGAATGGACAGGCCCAAGAACCTAAACTGACTTCATCTTGCTGGTAAAAACCTGCTGGACCATTATGCTCTGTGGGTAGAGCTGTGACATCCGGATGACTCTCTCGGGATCAGTTTTACTTCGCACCAATGAGAATTATGCCTCTGTAGGAGCTGCAGGCTTGGCCCTGCATCTCATAAAAGCGGTGTGTCTAACGCTGTGCTTTTCATCTACCAAAGCCATGTCTCTTAACAGTGGTGTTTCAGCAAGCAGTCACTGTACTACAAAATCAAGAAAACCCCAGACCCACACTACACATCTAAATATTAGTTTAAGTTTTCAGGCACATCTTCACTATAAATTGCTTTTTAAACTCTGTGTGCTTCAGGCTCATCGTTTCTATCACTTAATACCATTTAGCAGCCCTAGCAAGTAAGACAAACGAAGTAAGTCAACTGCTCCTGGGATCAACAGACATAGTAAAATTTCTTGGTAACTTGATTCAGATATACGTTGAGATTTTTGTAAGTATTTAGTATATTTCTTTAGGTTTCTCATTTTCACTTAGGTTTCATCTATTGGTCTTGTTAGGTCCACTTTGACCATATGAGTAGCAGCAGATGATCCTCCTCGGAGACCTGCCAAGAAAATCTGTGGTCTGGGTACATTGCTCGAGTTATCGTGCTTAGTCTGGGTGCTGACATCTTTTGGCAAGTACACTTGGGTGGAGTTCTCCCTTCTCAGATGGCTGAGATCAGTCTGCATGGCATGAGTTAACTTGCGACGCAAATTGGCCTGAAGACGCAGAAAGAATCACATTAAGCAATATTTTGTTTGAACATTTTAGCACTGGCATACACTTAGGTGTTACACATTCTGCATTTGCATATTGTACCTCTATGGGCTTCACAGGAATGTAACACTGAACACTTCATCCTACCCTAAATTCATTGAAACTCACCCCTGAAGCTAACAGAATGTGTGAGCAAAACCGTATGCAACCCCACAATTTAAAAATTTTAAGTCAGGCTCCCGTTGTTTCTGTGTTTTTCTTTGGTAACTGTGCTTCAAATTTTGTTAAGTGCCTAAGACTTTGTCTTGTTAGAATGAAATGTCATTATCATGTTAATCTCTGCCAATGCCTCAAATTTATTTCAATCAATTGCAAAGTACACTGAATGGGATGGAAGGCGGATTAATCTCTTGGTATCTACAAGCTAAAACAAATCTGGGGATCCCAGACATTGTGGACAACTAAACTACAGGATCTAGCCTTTGGTTTCTACCAAATGTGATGAGATTTGGTGGTTGGTGTCACAGAGTATCAAATAAAAGGGAAAAAATACCTTCTTTCAAGTCATCACTTGTTAGGCCCTGGCACAAGACAGGTGATTTATGGTGGCAATAATAGAGCCCTGTTTAATCACAGCAACTGCTGTAGATGCAACAGAATCATTTATGAAGTGTTAATATTACCAAATCAGCACTTAAAACAACAAAATGTATGTTCCTTCTTCTATGTCAGCAATGATATCAACCCCTTCAAATTGTCTACCACGTTGTTATCACTGAAATATACAAAATACAGTCTCACGTGGTGGGATTCTGACCCGTACACATAAGTGAGAAAGTCCCCAGTGTGCAGTCCCATAACTGGAGTCTGAAGTCCAAGTCCGTGGAGTGATTAAGTTGGCCTGTAATTGGATGTTTGTACCAGGCAAAGCCAAAACACTCTCCAGACTCCACTAGTTAGATCTGTAGGGACTGTAAGGGAAGTTTAAGTACCTGCATGTAGACACAGTTCAGTATCTTAATCTACAACTGCCTCTTATGCACTGTGTCACGGGAAAATACAGAAAAGAACAATAATGAATTTACAGAAAAGATGTGGTGGAAAGAAAGAGTATTTTATTATTTATTTTTCTTTATTTTTCCCAATAAAGGGTTTTGCTGACAACTAAAACGAGTGACTGCTGAGTGACTGCTATTGCACTGCTTGTCACTGCTACCGACTGCATGCTTGTACAGAGAAACAAATGTTTCTCTGAGCTGAAAATTCTACTTCTAACGTCAAATAAGTCTTCTTAAAAAGTCCTATTTTAATCCTTCAACTTTTCTGGCTGAGTATAAACAACAGAAAAGAAACCCAAGGCATCCGAGCTTATCCTGTACCCAAACCCGCAAATAACGCCCGTTGCTCCCGTAATAGCATCAGATCTACAGATGCGTTGGTAAGCTGCATCTGTTAGTTCAGCACTCTGGCTCTAAGTGTTTTATCGGCTCCATATCACCAATTCAGCATAGTCAGTGCAGACAAGTGCTTTTGCATGAGCCTTGTATTTTTTGTTTCAGCTCCGCAGCGCCAATCTCCCATACAGACAGCTGTTGCTAAGATACCCCGAGTACTTTGGCTCTAAACATTTCAAAGTAACGAGCTACAAATTTGCTTGTAAACTCGTCAAGCTCAACTCTTAGAAAACATACACCTTTGCTTATGCTAAAGACAAGCATAACCACTGAACACATCTTAGCACTTACGTACTTCTGTCCATTAGAGAAGCAAAATGAGGCTTTAAGCTAGCCCACTTGCAAACCTAACTGGCTTCTTTTTATATACCTCAACAACACCTATTGCTTACAAGCCTTTGTAAACCAGCTAATACCATCAAAAAATCCCACTCTAAAAATTTTGATTTCCTTTTATAATGTTAGAAAGTTGATGGCAGGAAGAATGACAGAAAAGAAACAGGCCTCACAGCAGACAACAGGCCTCCACAGTGCATCTGTTCACAAAAACCAAACCTCAAAGTCACCTCCCTGCAATATTCTGTGTCCAGTTATTGTTGGTAACTGCAATATTACCTCCACTAACAAGTTCATTTTGATTGAATTGTGAAAATCAAGTGCTATACCTTAACAACTGCATGTGCTGGGAAAAGAAAAGCTTCTAGTAAGCAGCTTCCTAAATATATGCTGTTACTTCAGCAGCTTTTATGTATGTCGCCAACCCTCTGTGGGACTGTGATTTCCAATCCAACAGAAAATCGGCATGATTTATATACAACAACCATTTCCTCTGGGTTACATATACAACAGAAAAGCTACTTGCTCTGTTTCTTACATATCTGGATTGGTTGTACATGAAAGAGGGGAATCTCACTTTCAAAATAACCCAATGAGTTGGTTTTAGCAAACACGAGGATTCAAGATAAAATGAAAACTACTTCACTATGCCAAAAAAAAAAAAAGAAAAGAGACTCATGCTTTGATTTCTTTCAGGGGTGGATAAGTTAGTTCAAAGAAAGCTTCTGCAGGGTGAACCACATTCAAAGGTAATCCTAACTGTTCTGCCTGCCAGTTACTGCATTTTTTCTCCTCTTACTTGATGGTGATATTAATATACATTGTTCATCTGGCAATAAAGTTGTGCTTGACACAAACCCTTCTGCAACCGCGTTTAAAATCAAGTAATAAAAAAATACAAAAAACAATTTATGTAGCAACATCGTCAAACTGTTAAATTTGAGTGTGGAGAAACAACTTTAAGATTCAGTGCTAATCAGTAAACTTCTCACTTAAAGAAGGCAACTGAAAAATTAAGAATGAATAGACTTAGCAGTGGAAAGCACTGCTCAAAAAAGGGGGAAAAATGATTGAACCATTTGTAACAAAGGCATGCAGCTTTGGGTAAGTTTAGACTCATGCTGCAAAGTACAATACTTTGTAATAATTTAGTCTGAACTTTGTTATCCGGCACATGAAACTGTGGTAGTAGCAATACAAACCAATTTTATAGCTTTTCTTCTCAGTTCCCACTCATTCCACTCATAGGACTTCACAATAGACGGAGGCAAGATGTGAGTATCAGTCTGAGTGCTGCTGTCACATTTTGTGCTTGGTTTCATCGAATGTTTGTCTGCACTTCTTGCCTGGATCAAGGAAAAAAAGCCAACAAGCAAGGCATTAATGAGGAGAATACAGGCATCTAAGACAGAATATGGATATGTGTAATTTTAGATGCAAACAGAAACCTGCAAACCTGTAAATTGCAAGTAGGTAATGATTTTTACGTTCAAAAATGTTTTTGTTCCCCTGAACCCACTGAAAAGAAAGGAAACCAGTCAGAATTTGTTGAATTTAATTTCATCTGCCCTTTAGGCAAATGCCACAGCTGAATTTCAGACTCCCCCATCCTGGGTAAGTGCTTCATCATTGGACTTTGATAAAAAGGGATCCCACCTCCACAGGCAGTATTTTATGAGGCAGGCATCTCAGTTACCATCACAAACAGACTAAAAATCATAAATAATAATCAGGAGAAATGCTTACATCTCTGCCAGAGGTAGGACATAAACCCTATCTTTCTCACCAAGGGTCAGTTCAAGACTATGTACTTCACATAGCAAGGGATTTAGAATTCACAATGTGTCACAGAGAAAAGCGACGCATCAAAATCAAGCTTTTGGATTTCACTACAGGCTCATCCAGCACATGCTGATGAACTCCTGAGCTAAAGCTCTAGTTAATGTGGTATCTGGCTCATCTTCTGTTGCATTTATTTACTGTCCCTTTAAGCTAGTTTTGCAATAATGGGGAAAAGAAACATCAGACATGGGATCTTCCTAGGATAAGGATGAGCAGTTTTCATCACTGCCATAATCATTTGGCTCTACACACTCGCCTAGGAAGAGACAAGGTGAGAAGAAACGTTTTCCCCTTATGCTGTTATCTACACCATGAAGGTCTGGAAGAGAGGAAGCATCGGATGTTCTGTATGATAGGCAGATTATTATACTTCATCTGCTCTTATTATGTTCTAGAAAGGACAGATCAAGCAGTGACCCGACAGTTGTTCAGCAAGGGGCAGGGGCAACAAGTACCTGTGTGTATGGAGCAAGGTATTCAAACTGATGGTGAAGCTCGAGCAGATGAATTAGCTCTGCGTGTTCTTTTGCTTTTTCTACATTCAGCTGAATGAACTTATCTGGATCTTGAGCAAAAATGTAAGCAGATTCTTTGGAACTGAACACGTAACATCTGTCCTTGTGCTTCAAAATTCCAATAGCAGGATTTCCTAGGGAAAACAAAACAAAACAAAACAGAAACAAAATAAAATAGTAAACAGCACGATATCCAATACAAAAGACATATGATCTTGATTTAAAATGTTTCTCTCGAGTCAGCTTCATTTCCTTTTTTTTTTTTTTCTGAAATCAGCATAAATCCATGAAATATTTTTAAATCCAGAAAAGTATATTCCTTTAGGCCAATACAACTGCTTTTGATCAGTTTACATCCAGCATACCTTAATCTAGATCAGACTCCATGTCTCGGAGAAAAACAATGGATAAAACACCTACAGCAAAAGCATAAAAACAAATGTCCATACCCAGAAATGTTCCCCTTATAATCTCCAGCAAATACCGGATTGCAGATCAGCAATCAGTTTATACCAAGGGGCACTACACTGAAATTATACGAAGGGGATGAAGCAGCTGAGAAGCTGGACAACAAATTAACAAAGAAAAATTAGTCAATAAAGGCCAAATAACTTATCGAGGAAAACATAAATTGAGTTCACCTACAACGAGTGACTCTTTCAGCTACTATTGTCCAGGAAAGACTTAGAATTATCACAGACAGTGCCTTGAAGATATTAAATAGCACTATTCAGTAGCAATCAAAAAACACTCAAAGAATGCCAGGAATTAGTAGGACACAAACAGAGGGGGAGAAAAAAAATATAAAAGCCTATATTATGCTATGTTTTTAATAGTGCCAAGAAGTGGCCACATATTCCTCCCAGCCTCCTGTAGGTTTCAAATAGTTCTATATGGATAGGTTTTATAAAACACAGGAAGACAGAAAATGGAAAAAAATGGGGTAACTGAAATACAACTTCTTCTCACGACAAATGGCCCTATACCAGATCCAATAAAATCCTACCATTAGTAGGATTGCACCAAGTACAATTTTGCACTATTCTATTCAGAGAGGACTTTCAGTATTTTATATCTGCTGTTTAAATATATGTATGACGTAGGCACAAATGTGTGTGTTTCAACACACACATTACACTGTTACACAAAATAGAAGGAATGACCATTTACAGATGACTGTATGAAAACACATTAACAACAAACAAAGCTGCATTCAGTTGCAGTGTGGGTTGTACAGATGCACAAATAGCAGGAGGGAACATTTGTCCATCCCATTTCATCTCTGCTTCTGCTTGTTTGTGCCTATTTTCTCTTGAAGCCCTCCTACCTTCTATTTTGGGCAGTTTATCTGGGTATTTTTTAAAGAAAAATATTTCAACGGGGGAAATAAGTTATCTGGGAGTGCAAAATTGCAGTACTCCAGTTTTGACAAAAAGACGATGCATTCAGAACATCTTCACATCTTCTCTTGTACTTGTGTACACGTGAAGTAAGGAGATCTAACTACAGAGCATACCTGGAAGGATGAGGCCTTTTACACCAATTGCATATGCACAGAAACCATGGTACTGGATTAGCAACTCATCAAAATTAGCAGTAGTCTCTGGAAAAAGCCATTCTTGATTCTCAAAATCCGAAACGTTTACTCTTGTGCCTAAGAAATGATTTAACAAAACATCTGATGTTTAAAATATAATCACGTTACAAGATAACCTGATTATTATTATCTTCCCAAACTTCAGACCTACCTTGGAAAAGATCCTAAGGAACCAGTCCTGAAGGACTGAAAAGATCGGTTAAAAGCATTAGTTTTCTTTGGAAACAGGACAAAAGAGGAAGGTGATATCATATGGTCCCATTTTGCTTTCACCCACTCACACATCATCAATCTCCTTGAGTATAACGTGGTTATTAGGGATAGCATCTTTACAAAAACACACTTCTGGCAAAAAAATAAAGCCCCATTATTTAGCTTGTTTATTCCTCCATTCACTTCAGAAGTTCTGAAAGGTGTAAGAAATCATAAACTTAAGAAACTTAAAAAAAATTAGAAGTATTCTTTCTTCTGACAAGTCTGACATTTTTATATGTTATATTTGTAGCTACTAGAAATGTTTTCATTTTATATAATATATATATATTATATTTAATATTTATATTAAATATAAATATAATATACATATATATAAGTTTTATATATAAAAGCCCAAACTGTACATGGAAAATAAATCCACACACTACAAAGACTGCATTTTAATTTACTGTAGAAATTCTGATTATTAAAAAATCAATGTGTAGTTCCTCCTCTATGTAAAATTTAAATCATAAAATCTTGAGATGTTAAAGAAAACAAACCAAAAAATAGTAACTTTCAGTACCCATCGTTTCTCTTATCCTCTCCTCATCGGTTTTCACAGTCACTCCTTCAAGAAGAGATGTTAGCACTTCCTCAGGAAAAAGCCGCGATTGTGTTTCCAAGAACTGCTGCAGATTGTTGGCCATATTTGCGAGAAAGCTCAGGAGTAGTATCTCGTTCTGAAATCCAGTCCACACGTTATAAACTGCAACAAAGAGAGGCTGTAAAATAAAGAAAACTACCTGAAGTCTAGAATTGTTTTATGTCTGCAACATAACCCCAGTGCTGTGCACAACCACCCCTAATATGAACAGAGGTGACCTACAAGGCCTTCAGCACCCCACAAACCCAGGGGGAGCCTGGGGTTTTGAAGTGGAACTCCCATCGCGCAGGTCCAGGCACCTACATCCAGCCTCAGAGAGGTGCAGGGTTTGGGGCAAAACTGGAAGCTGCCATTCCCAGCAGCACTGCTGACAGAAATGTGTACTCACCTACCAAAGAAGGCCCTCAGCTTTGAGTATAAATGCTTAATTGTAGTGATATTAAGTGCGCCCTGTTGCCCCTAAGTACATGGCATTTATGGGGAGAGGCTCAACAAACCTGAAACGCATGCCAGCAGCGCTGTGTTTTATGCATGTTCCCAACTTTATTGCATGAATGGTCAAAAGAGTTAGCTCTGGAATTCATCAGCATCTCTAACACTGTGGAAAAGTTATAGGTGCAAAAATGGAAGAAACAAAGGGAAAGGAAGCAAAACCAAAACCATTCTTACTACAAAAAATTAGACTGAGTATTAATGAAATCTACTGCGTTTACTAAAACAAAGGCTTGTTACAAACATAGTCCAGGAAGAAGCCAAGAGCAGACAGCTTCTGGGAAGAAGGGCAACGTGTATTCAGAAAGGTTAAATTCAGATCAGTGAACTGAATCTTCCTAGGCTCCTTCCACCATCCAGGGGAAGAAATAGGCTTTTCCAGAGGAACTCAAAGAACCTCAGCAGGGCTTTCTTCTCTCACATGCCTCTGAGAAAAGCCTACTCATCTCTTCCCTCTGTCTTTATCACTATACTGAAGTATGTATACTAAAGTGTGTATCAAGCACTTAAGCCCCATGAAGATACAGAAGAAGAGAGAAAAACTGCTTTAAGCAGTGAGCAAATGAGAACAGCTGGTTTATAAAATCACAAGCACACATAAGCTGAAGCATCAGTTCACACCTGAGCTGCACCTCAAAGTGCCATTGCCATGAGTCTCCAGCACAGATACCCTCATGGGAAGTGCAAAAAATACTCTGAGTAAGTAGGTGGGGCATGATCTGCCCTCCTCCCTCCTCCACATCAGGCTTTATTTTGCTTTCTACTTATTTGTTCGGAAGGATGCAATAAAACCTAACATATGTATAAAGGGCATGCTAGTTCAGCAGCCACCTACACGGAATTAAAATGGTAGGCACATCACACAAAATAACGAGCTCTTCCAAAAAAAAGTATATTTATGGAAGCCTGCTTTCTGACGTATTTCTCTCCCATATCCTTTTTATCATGCCATCGTACTAATCCCAGGTTTTCATAGTGTGAGCAGGCACCTTCTTTAAACGCTTACAGTTCACATCACTCATTCTCTCTTCCTCCCACACCTCCCTCCCATGTCCTGTAACCACCAGCCAATTACAGAACATGGATTGCACAAAGGTACGTGTCTGCTCACTGTGCCCTAAGAAGGGCTCTAATTGTGTCTGTCCAATTACTTATTTTTCAGAGAACTTGCAGAAAATGACATATTCTGAGAGCTCTGGGCTCTAGAAAGTTCAGCTGGAACTGGCCAACGGATTCAGCAATTATTAGGAAGGGCAATGAGAGTGAAATCCCTATCACAGTAACCCAATTTCTTTAGAAAAATGTTACCAAGGAGCCATACTGTAATTGCAGGAATTGCTGTCTGAAAGGATTTCAATCACATTCTGATGTGCTGTTATCAATATGTTCTAACAACTTCTGCAGGAACAGGAAAGAGTATTTAAACACAACAGGAAAATACCACTGTAATTCTACAAATACCGACAAACGACTCGAGACACTTAGAGAAAAACAGTATTTAATTCCTTCCCTCCATTTTGTACCTTGCTTTCCTTGTACCTTGAGATCAAGCCTGATAGGTTAATCAACTCTTGAAAAACTACCGGGAGTACTGATATAAAAGAGAAAATAATGCAGCCTTTTCCTTAAAACAAACTATGCAAAACCACACTTCTAAAGTATTTTGTAATGGTTTCCTTTTTTTTTTTTCTTTTTATAATTAATTAAAAACAAGTAAGCTTTCCATCATCAAAACACCAAAATACTTACAAAAACTTCTTTGGTATCCACAGAAACTTTATTCTGAACTGTGTTTTTCAACTGCTCCATTGTTGTTGTAAACTGCACGTTCATCTTTTCAACTTCTTGGGCACCTGTAATTGCATCAGACTGGAAAGAGAATGTACGTCAGGTAAGAAGTATGAGAGTCAAAAAATGAAATATTTAGTAACAAATATTTATGTTGATCTCTTTGTTCAACTATTTTAAAGCGCAAAATGAACCCTAACTTGCAACAAAATAATTTTTTTCTTGAGTGGTCAGGTATAAGACCAGACATTTCTCTCAAACAAATACTAGGAATTTTTACATAAAGCCTCAACACTTCTGAAATGAAGAGAATTTTTTTTAAAAAATACATTAAAGAGAAACATTTTCTCAAGCTTTATGATGTACAGGAGAGTAACATAATTGTTGTAACATAACCCAGCTATTCTTAAAAGACAAATAAAGACAAATAAAAAGGTCTTCATAAGCAAAACAAGTTTCAGGAATTTAAATTGTGTTCTTAAGACTTCTGATGACTCCATGTGCGTTAGGGATGTCTACATCCTTAAACTGAGACGATTTATGGATTGAACAAGAATTTTTCTTTCATGTTTCTTTTGAGGGACAGCTTTTAATAGAAACAAATATTCCCATTACACTTCTTCCATTCTGTGCAGATATGAAGAGGTCTGTTATTTCAGGTAATCTGGCTTTTCTTACTAATTTTTTACAGAAGAATCCCACTTTATATTCTCCAGTCATCTACACAACGTCTAAGCAGATTGAGTATCAGTATACAAACAAGAAAAGCCCTGCCCTTTTAGTCCTTTGGTGATGAAATTAAACCTCCCCAAAAAGCAAAGCTTCAGAAATGAAATGCAAGTGCAGTCACACTGAAGGGCACAATTAATTAATTTTGTCTTTTACCTGACAGTAGCAAACCCCAGCAAGTCAGGTACAAAGCTCTGCATAACAGGCTATGTAGGCTCTCATATTCCGAGAAAAATCTGATTTCAGTGATTTCCGAATCTTTTTTCTAAACCCAAAAAGATGTTGTCTCACCATAAGGATGCAGAGGAAGGCCTCGTATTGTCTCACATTGAACAGTGCTTCTTTTAGTTTGAAAGAACTAAGCTGCCTGTGTCTGTGCTGGTCCTCATGCATGGATTCCAACAGAGCTGTGTAACAGTGGGCTAGCACATGGCAAGTATTAAGTCTGTCTTCAACAGTCTGTGTAGCTGATGGAATGGCTTCATTCAGAATGGCTGGCACTGTTTATATAGAATAAAAGAGACGCATACAAAAAGAGTGATTTAAACCATTAGCAAACGGTTACAGTGAAGTATTAGGGCACAGCAGTGTCCCAACAAGACGTTGATTTCTAACCTCTATCTGTATACTCCCAACTGTATGTGTATAGATTCAACCACCTGACTTACTAATCAAGTTGTTCCAAACAGTCAGAATTACAGGTGTGGAAATGTCAAGTCAAGGACTGTGAGAAAACTTGCTTTATAATAGATGCAGCTCAGTTGCTAACACTGACATGAGTTTCCTGTGAACCTTTAGGCAATCTGTGTAATTTTCAGTTCTCACTTTCCCCATCTGTAAAATTCAAGTAACAAAGGAAAATTCTTGCCCTGCTCTGAATATAGCTTTTGAAAAAATTCCAGGATACCAACCGACATTTTTTACCATTAAACAAGCAGAAGGATTCAAAATCCAAAAGATTTTTGAGAACATGTTAAGAATCTGAAGGGGTTACTCTAGATTATCAGAATACAGATAACGCCCCAGCAACTCTTCAGAATTCTCATTACACTTGCTCAACAGAAAATGGTAATTGGATTGACAGTGTTCTTTCAAGATCTTAATTACCTGCTTTTTAAGGCAAACCTTGCACTTTAATTCACTTAATGGCCAAGGATCAGGGAACGAGTTATCATGAGGTAAATTAGTGCATCAGGTTAATGCATATAGTCCTTCTACATAAACCGCACCGGATTCTCTTTTAGCAAAACAGGAGAAGCCTACATGGAAACCTACAATCAAATACTAAATATGTACATTTCCTCCAGGTTTACAGGCCCTGGGTCAAAGCTGTTTATCTAGAGAGATGGGATCTTATCGGAGCCACTCCAGCAGAGAAGGCCAGGAACAATTAATTGGGAATTCACAACCCAAAGGCAGTTGTATACTTACGGTCATCAATACCCTTTCCTCCTTTCCCACACTCCTTGTTGAACAATCGAATCCCTGTGACTAGCATGGTGAGATTTTTCAGCTGTTGCTCTTTATCCTTCTTACTGAGCGAGATGAACACAAGCAGCTCAGTCTGGGGGAATATACTCTGCAAGGCAGCTAGAACCATTGCAAAAGGTGAGAAAGCCCTTGGTGTGAGGAATCGGAAAATAAAATGATTAAACAAGCAAAAATAACCTCTCCTGAACAACAACTGCAGAAAGTAAAAATTATGGCAAATTTAGACTTCAGGGCTGAGCCGTGACAGTTCAGGCAGCAAGCATTCATCATGGTTTACCACATCTACATCTGAAGATCAGCAATGAGAAGGTAATATTTTATTTTTCAGTAAGAGAAGTCCAATCTCAAAACTGGGGAGTTTACTGACCTGTTACCTCCCTGACAACCTCAATATCTGTTGGGGATCCCAGGCCAGAGCTCAGCAGCATGTAGCTAACAATCATTTGATACACTTTCTGCATTTCATCTTGCACGCGAGGACGACTGTCTGTGATATCTCTGACCAGAGGAGCCAGCCTTCCCTCCAGAACACGACGCTGCTCTCTGAGTAATTCAGCTAAGAAAGAAGAGCAGTTAGAAAGTGATGTCTAAATTCTTTAGAATTTGGCTTATACAGATTGCTTATGCAATTCATTACCACGGTCAAAGAGCCACTTTAAGGTTTCTGAAGCACAGGTGTTCAGAGCACCGTACCTTTATAATTAACAGCAGTGGAGTTAACCATTAGTAAGACTAGCATCAGTCAATAGAGGCCAGAGGAATAGCCAGGCCAACTTAAAGCAGCAATTCTGGCTTTCTGGGCTCCCCTGATAGCAGTGGGACCCAGAACACCTAACATGCACACACATACACCCTAAAGTTACACACCCAGCCCTGAACACCACCCGAGATCTCAGAAGTCCTCTTACTGGAGTTACTGAGCTTGTTGAGCCCAGAAGGCTTTGGAGCCCAATTCTGCTAACTTTTGGTTTTAATATATGCTAACAAGAAAACACTTTCATGATGCCCCTTGCCACCTCAAACATTTGGTTTTTGTCTACGCCTGATCTGTGTTTTCTGTGTCCCAGCCAGCGCTCACTGTCCCACTGAGGTCTGAGCTTACAGTCTGAGCAGAGACTGTAACCCCATCTCACTTGGCTTCCACTTCCACATTTCCACTTCAAGACCATAAGAAGCTACCACTGATGAGACCAAAACTGTCATTGTTCAAGGTTACTCATCTCTCTTAATTATCAATATCGATAGATTAATGTGGTTCTCTTCCAGATACATGAGTGAAGTTCTGGTTAGTGTTTCTTTTTCAGATACACAGGTGCAGCCCAAGCTTTTCTTGCTGAAGAAAGCTAGCCAGTGCACCTGAAAACAGAATTGTTCCAAAACGATCTAATAAATTCAGTAAGACTCCCATACAGGAGGAGATAATTTACTTGCAAATGCAGTGCACATTTTTTCCCTAAAATATCCATACCAAAACACAGTGCTCTTGTATAATGCATCTCTCCAGGGATTTTTATTTTGCTTTGCTGCCAGCAGTCATTTAACAGGAATCAGTATTAGCCCTACAGAGAGATCATAAAATCTAAACTCAGAATCAACCTCTTCTATTAAAACATTTATTTGTATTGAAATTACCTCGGTTTGCATAGTTCATATCAAAGTAAACTTGCATCTTAATTGTGCTCAGGGATGGGTTTGTTGTGTCAAGCAGTCTGGTAACACAAAGCTAAGAAGAGAGACAGAAAAGTGAGTTCTTTCTAATTCCTGGAGAAACTTTTAAGCTGTGACTCTGTGACAAGTTTTATAGCAGCAGCAGAGCACCTCCCCTTCATTCTCTAGACATGCAATGAATACTATGAAGTATAACGCATTTACTAACATGAGGGAACACATAGTCCAGTCTTTAGCTACAGAGCTGTGATAATAAAGTATCATTAGAGATTTCTAAGTGTTGGTATCAAAATAAAATGGCATTAGAGGTACAGGAACAGGTAGCAAATAATGGTATGGTCTTAGCTAAGTACTGACGCTCAC
The DNA here is from genome assembly GCA_011075105.1 of Heteronetta atricapilla. Taxonomy (NCBI): domain Eukaryota; kingdom Metazoa; phylum Chordata; class Aves; order Anseriformes; family Anatidae; genus Heteronetta; species Heteronetta atricapilla. The sequence goes on from CM021733.1 coordinate 81,137,756, forward strand.
CCTCATGTCAAAATTACCTGGATAAGATTTTGCACATCTCTTTTGGTAAGGATTTGATCCACATTAAATTCATTCCTTGGATCTAGAACAACAGCTTTCACCTAGAAATTGACAAAAGAAAGCTATTAGTTTGTATCTCAGCACGTATTCTTTGCAGTTAGCCTTTTAAGTTTTGAAAAATCTCTGGTGTAGACAGCGTTTCTTCAGCCTTAAGAGGAAATAATTCGAACTTAAGTCGTTTAACATTAACTTCACTTCCCCTTGTGATTTACCGACAACTCGTGTTCCTGTAACCACCCTTCTCTGCAGCAAGCCAGAATGCCACATACCTGTGAGACTTCCAGATGGAGTGAACAGCTTTGCAGGAGCCACTGTTCACAGTGACTGGGTGCAACGTTTGGGGAACGCAAGGCAGAAGAATATTATTTATACGTTTACTGCACAGAAGGAACTGCGACAGAATTATAATTCAAAGTGGGAATTTGCAAATTTTGTTATCTGTAAGATCACTAAGATACTTCAAAGTATGCAATTGTGCAGATAATTACCTGATAAAATTTTAAAAACAAATATAATTTTTACTATTGTTTAGTTCCATTTCAATCTTTGGTAATGAAACAAAGTCAGTCTATTTCACTTGTGTTGCCAGTTTCTATTTCAGTTCTCAGACATAAGTGGAAAAAAATCTATTTGCAAAGAAATACTTTGAAAAGAACATTTTAAATACAGCTCCTTTAAAAATGTCCTGGAAATATATTTTTTCTAAGCAAAATTTTATAGCAATCCATTGTGTTTGTTTACAGACTTCTATGTTGGTCTTGTATGCATCAGTATAAATGCTTGCCCTTTGGATAAAAAACCATATTGTTCTGCATACAGGGAGATATTTGCATGCTTGCAAATGGTATTGATGCTGAGTATCTTGCAAGCCACATAAGTTTTTATCTGATGAAAATTTTCATGTTTAAGTGATTAACACTGCTTTTGAACTCAAATGTATTTTTAAAGACGTGGTGTTAACCTTTAGCTAGTTAAAAACAAGCAAACAAACAAAAACAGCTTAACAGTATTGCTGTGAACCATTTATATTCATATACAAGTTTATTGAGAGCTGATTCTTACAACATTAATAAAGAACCCATCTCCATCTTTCTTCAGGTGCATTCAGACTATATTTAGCACTGGTGCTGCGTCTTATAAGAAGAAATGCCAAAGTGTATAATGTATTTTAGGATATTAATAGTTGAACAGTTGTTCACCAAGGACAACACAAAGATTGATTCTATTTCATTTCTCATTTAACTGTGATCCAATCTTATTTCTCCAAATATTAAACCCATGTACAACACCCGTCCATGCCTAAACACAGAAAAATAAATCCATCAAAATAGATGGAAGAGGTAAATGTGAAATCACAAAGAATAAATATATCTGTTGCAATGAACCACCGATGGTATCATACCTTTTCGTTCATTTATGAAAGGTGGAAGAAATGTTATTAAAGCTCAGAAACAATCCTCATTTGCACGTTAGAATGGAAAAAAAAAAAGGGGGGGGTTATCTATTTGGAAGAAAAATGATGGAGAACTGCTCTGAGTTCACAGAAATCCCAAGGCTCAGGACCTACAGCCTTAAGCTCAAAGTCATGGCATTTCAGACAAATGAAATACTTTCTGAGGTTGCTAAGACCTCACACTGAGTATCACTGAAATTCTTCATGTGGACAATCAGAAAACGAGACATTTCAAAATTGAAATCACTCCTGAAAGCCTCAGCTGCAGCCACTCCTGCTTTGGCACCCTGACATGAAGTTGATATTTGACATTTATTGATTTTTAACACCACAGAAAGATTTATCCCCTTGCTCCACATCATATCGGGTCCAGAGGTGGGCTGTGAAGTTGATCAGAGGGCTGGAGCACCCCTCCTATGAAGAACGGCTGAGAGAGCTGGGGATGTTCAGCCTGGAGAAGAAAAGGCCCCAGGGTGACCTCATTGCAGCTTTTCAGCACTAACAAGGGGCTTATAAAAAAGATGGAGAGCAACTTTTTGCGCAGTCAGATAATGACAGGACAAGAGGAAATAGTTTTAAACTAAAAGAGGGGAGATTTAGTTTAGAGGTTACATGGAAATTCTTCACTCAGAGGGTGGTGAGGCCCTGGCACAGGTTGCCCAAAGAAGCTGTGGATGCCCCAGCCCTGGAGGTGTTCAAGGCCAGGCTGGATGGGGCTTTGGGCAACCTGGGTGGCATCCCTGCCCATAGCAGGGAGGTTGGAACTGGATGATCTTTAAGGTCCCTTCCAACCCAAACCATTTTATGATTCCATGATCATTCATTCTGGGTAGTGTCAGCAACTTTGGGGCAACTACTTACATTATATAAAATTTAAGATCCTGAATGATGCAGGCCTTGAAAAGAGGTTTGAACTGCCAAGCTAAAAGTATCCAGGTTTGGAAATTCTACATGCTCCTTTAGCAATATACAGGGAGGGAGGGAGATTTTATTGGCCATAATAGAATCTGAACGTGACTGGAAAAACGCCCAGATGGATTCATGAAAACCCTACAGCATTCCACTTGCTCTTACCATGAAAGCTACCAAGGTTTCAGAAACAGCCTGTCCCTTGGCGGCACATTCTTGTCCTACTTCGCGGATGATGGTCTTTATGATTCCTTCGGTCAGCTCGCCAGACATAGCGGTCAGACCCCACCCTGACAGGCCTATAGGACTTCTCACCGCGCTTCTCAGCGCCCAGCTCCCACCGCACCACGGCGGGCAGCGGGCACACTTGTACCACAGCCTTCTGCGGCCTCTTTTCGGTCACCGGCGGGCTGCTGAGGGCTGAGGGCAGTTCCAAGAGGCGAGCACTTAACCTGAAGCAGCAGGGGCAGGAAGGAAAGCGAAGGCGGGTTCTAACAACAACGCAGCTCTCCGCTGCCGGCTGGGGCCAGCCTGGGGCCTCCCACCCGCCTCCCGCCGCCGCTTCTGGGGCCGCCCCCCGTGCCGCCACCTCACCCCCAAGCCCCAATCCCCAAAGCCCCGATCTCACCCCCACCACCCGGCCCGGCCCTGTGGCAAGCTGCGGCTGCCTCCAGCCGGGCACAGCCGCTGCCCGTTCCCGTGGAGACGGAACCGCCCCGGGGCGGGCCCGGGCCCGGGCCGCGGGGAGGCGTAGGGGGGCCTGGGGGCGTGCGGTGCCTGTGGAAGCACGGAGCCGTCTGGGTGGGAAGGGTCTTTATGGCATCCAGTCCAGTCTGACCTAGTGCTGACAGGTCCACCGTGTACCCAAGCACCACATCTGCACGTCTTTTGAATACCTCCAGGGACGGTGACTGCACCACCTCCCTGGGCAACCCGTCCCAATGCCTGACTGCTCCTTCTGAGAATAATTGTCTCCTCATTTCTAACTTAAACCTCCCCTGGTGCACCTTGAGGCCATTCCCTCTAGTCCTATCACTAGTTACCTGTGAGCAGAGGCCGACCCCCAGCTCCCCACACCTTCCTTTCTGGTAGTTGTAGAGATCCACACGGTCTCCCCTGAGCCTCCTCTTCTCCAAACAACCCCAGTTCCCTCAGCCGCTCCTCACAGGACTTGTGCTCCAGGCCCCTCACCAGCTTCGTTGCCCTTCTCTGGACATGCTCCAAGACCTCCATGTCCTTCTTGTACTGAGGGGCCCAAAACTGAACACAGCACTCGAGGTACAGCCGCACCAGAGCCAAGTACAGGGAGTTGATCACCTCCCTGGTCCTGCTGGCTACGCTATTCCTGATACAAGCCAGGATGCCTTTGGCCTTCTTGGCTACCTGAGCACAATACTGGCTCATGTTCAGCCAGCTATCAATCAATAGCTCTAGGTCCCTTTCCGCCGGGCAGCTTTGCAGCCACTCTTCCCAGCCTGCAGCACTGCATGGGGTTGTTGTGCCCCAAGTGCAGGGCCCAGGTTGTTGAACCTCAGCTCAGGACATCCTTGTAGTCCTCCTGAGTGGCCTGCTTCTTCTTCCAAATGTCATAAACTGTCTTTTTCTTCCTGAGCTCTAGCCACAGCTCTCTGTTCTGCTTTCTGGAAGTCCCAGGTAGCAGTTCTGATAACCTGCATCCTTACTCTTCCAAGAATCGAAAGCTTTTATTTCATGATCACTATGTTCAGGACAGCCTCCAACCTCCACATTACCCACAAGTCCTCTGTTTGCAAGTAAAAGGTCCAGCATGAGTGACCTTGGCTCACTCACCAGCTGTGTCAGGAAAGTTGTCTTCCACACGCTCCAGGGACCTCCTAGACTGTTTCTTCTCTGCTGTGTATATACACGTGCATGTCTGCGTATATGCAAAGCACTTCTCTGCTGTGTATATACACGTGCATGTCTGCGTATATGCAAAGCACATGTATGTAGAGGCAGAGGTATAGATGTGCATGTCTGTGTAAACTCTACAGGCAAACTGTGTATATGCAAGCAAAAAGAAAGCAAGAAAGCGAGCAAGCAAGCAAGAAAGGCAGTTATACATTTGCCAAAGAAAAACATGCTTTCAGGAGAGGTTTGCAGTCTCTGTTAGACCACAAAAATTAATTTAGCTTGTCAGTCAGCTACTGAAGTTGCAGAACACTATTTCACGTTCAAAACATTTGGATTGCTCCCCTATAATTTGTGTTGAATTTAAGTTTTAAATGGAGTTTCTGGAAATGGAGGCCTGGTTTTATCCAGTGTTCTTGTAACTAGAATTAAAGACCCATATTCCCTCCTCAAAAATCCTCTGTGCCCAGCTACTTAGAGCCTGTGTCATACTCACTTGAAAGACAGATAAACGATTCCCTCTAGTGGTGTGTCTGAGCCACTCACTTCTAACAAAACGTGCACAGTAAAGAGATTCTTGGGTCTGTGATGCAAGGATTTTAACTGTTAGTTTGCAGAATCTTTAAAACAACACAGTAGTTTTAAAGTTAATGCAAAGGTTGACACCCTAGTCCTTTCTTCAAGGGAAAGCTTATCACCTGCTTGACAAGTCTGCTTGCAGCTCTGTTAGCTTCTTCCTGTGTTCAGGCCTCCTCCGCTGGGAGGCTGCAGGAGCAATGCAGGGCACCTTTTACATCTATCTGAAGATGCACCCAGGCACAGAAATTTACTAGACAATCCAGGATCCAAGCAGAAGCTGAGTTACCGTCTCTTTCTTCATCACTGAAGTTAAAACATGAGTTTTGCAGTGCAGATTTTTGTTTGCTACGTTTCAGGGTCCTTAAACTACCTTGATGCAGAAACTAATGTGTAATTGGTTGCACTTCCATCTGAGCATCAGGAAGCACTTCCTTCTGTGCAGCTGTTGGAGCACTGGCACAGGTTGCCCCACGAGGCTGTGGAGTCTCCATCCTTGGAGATCTTCAAAAACCATCCAGACATGGTCCTGGGCAGCCTGCTCTGGGTATCCCTGCTGGAGCAGGGGTTGGAGCAGACGGCCTCCAGGGGGCCCTGCCAACCTCCGCCACTCTGGGATTCTGTGAGCTGTGCTTCTTCCAAGGGAGCAGTGCGAGGAAAGTGCAAGAATGAAAAGCCTGTCCCCTTTAAGAGGGACATACACTACTCAATCCGTCTGGCTTTTAATATTTTCACGGAATCACACAGAAGTCTCACAGTCAGAAATCTACACCGTGAGGGCAGAAGTGTGATGCCACCTTCTTGAGTTTGTCTGTTCACAGTAAAACCGATTTTTGAAGTTGAGAATGTTTTGGTGCACGGATTTTTATCCCCTCCTCCTTCTCAAGCGTGCACATCACCAACCAGAGGCCCTGTCCTCATGGCACCCTGCTCAGAGCACACTGGGCTGCCAGCAAGCTGCACTGACCTGCTCTGCTCCAAGGACACATTCACACAAGAGCATGCAGCACTATTTTAAGTTTCCAGGCCTGTCCTGGAAAGCTATGCAAGTGGTAGGTATACACCCATTTCAGGCTCTTTGATGCAAGGTGCAGACGGCTTCTTCACATGTAAAGGAAACCCAGATGACATCTACAGCAATTATTTAAGGTATCATTAAGGGTTTGAGCCTCCCTATTAAAATATGGTAAATGAACATTAAATTGTTCTTCTGCTCTCTTCTCCCAGCTCCATCATTTTGCTGCTGCGTATCCCTGCTCCGTGTCTACCCCCGGTTCCCATTGTATCAGACTTTCACCACAAGTATGAGGGTACCTGACATGGAGCATAGACTTACTCCTTGTACAGAGAACTCAGGTGAGGGAAGCTGACAGCTGTCCCTGTGATTAAAGTGTCTCCGAGGCAGCAAGATTTTGCTGACCAAAGAAATCCAGTTTGGATGTTAGCTTGGAAATAATAAAAAAATCTCCCAGGTTTCATTCATATGTAGCACAGCACAACAGGTTTACCCTTGATTTGAGCATCTATAGGAAACAAAACAAAACAAAACAACACAGTAATGTATAAACCCAGTTAACAAATATATTATTGTTAGCCTGGATCTTTTGGCCAGCACAATGGATGCACTGTACTTGCTAGGTTACAGAAAAGGGAGGGGAGCAGAATTATTTGTCCTTCAAACCTTTAGAGAGGAGGGAGCGGAGAGATTCCAGACATACCATCACTAAGTGCCTCAACTGGAAACTCCCGCAAAAGATGCATTATTCAGCTGCATTCAGATGAATCACTACCTAAGGCTCCGCAGCAACTTTAACACTTCAGTTAAGGCATTAATAAAAAATAACACAGATCAAGAGATTTTTCCATTAATCATCCCTCTTAAAAATTGCTGTAAATTAGACCTGGGACTCATGCACTACTTGTTATGGATCAAGTAGTTCCCATATATACCTTTTGAGTTATTTTTTAAACTGGTGCAGCTTGGCCAGAAGCCCACACTGGTATTTCATGGGTTAGCTAGCTATTAACTAGTCCTTATGTCTGCACAGCTGGTAAAAAATCAGTGACTTCGGCATTCTTTTTACAGGAGACCACCTTCTGGCACAATGCTAACACAAGTCCTTGTAACAGTCCCAAATCCCACCAGTATGCAAGAAAAGGAAAAAATGTAATACTCTGATTTCCCTACAAGCCGAAGAAGTGTAAGAAACTGCTGCTGGGCAGCATCCCATACTGAGGGGATCCATCAGGAGATCAAGGACTGGGGACTGTCTTCTTGGGCTATAGGAACTTCTTGCAAAGTTGTGGAAACACAACTATCCAGTATGCAGATGAAGGAGAGAACGGCCTAGGAAATATGTTGCTATGGCTCTGACCCCGTTAGTGGAGAAGAAAACTGTACTAATAACAGGACAGGACAGGAAAAATGCTTCAGTTTGTAAATCAACTTCTCACCCAGCTCACTCTTTTCCACTTACAGGTTTCTCACTTCTGTAAAGGGATGCTCACTTCAGTACAAGGATGCTCTTCATTCAACTGTCAAAATGTAAGAGCACGATCAGTGAGTCAGACTGGGAGGGGAGGAGGATTGTTACCCACACTACCCCAGAAACAGAGCCCTCCCTGCCGTGTTTTCCCCGTGTCAAGACATTAGCTGGGAACCAACCCACCAAATGGATGGATGCCCTTGAAATTATGTACAAATTTGCAAATCCTTCTCCAAAATTCTGACCTTTGCTGCCTCAAAGCAATCCTATTCCCGGTGCAGCTTCTCTCCCCTAGAGCAGCTATTAAGGTTTAAGATCTTGTAGATTTATGATGAATGCTTGAGTAACACTTTAGACAGCTGTGCCTGTAGCAATCTTCAAAAGGAGTGCTATAGGCTGGAAAAAAGGTGATTTTTTTTTTAACATCGTGGGATGCCTGGTAACTGTTAGAGAACCAAAGAGCAGCTGAGTTAGCAGTTCTTATCTTTTACCTTTAAAAGTGAATTCTAAGACTCTTCTACAGATGCACAGCCCTGGCCAGCTGCAATTGTTTTTTTCAGTCTCACATGTCAGCTAATCTTGTTAAGGGACATGGAAAAAATACTTAGATAGAAAATGCCATGAGGAGATAGGAATCCAATTTGTGAAATTACAAGTACAGAAAACAACTGATGTAGAAGTAATTTAGTAAAGTCATTTAGCTGTAAAATAGAATATGATTGAAAAGGACTTAGAGATGGTCATTAAGTCCATTTTGCTGAAACAAGGAAAGGAATACTTTTCCCTGGCATGCACAAATATTTAAGGACAGTTGGTTTTGCTTTGAATCAAAGGCATGCCGTATATGAAATATTGAATCCTTTGCTAGGGCATTTTACCAGGCTGACTCTCTGTGACCTCCCATTCAGCTCCTTCCTATCACGTGGAAACAACTGAAGTGAAATGGAGTGTTTTTCGAAGTCTTTATTAAGGTGTGATCTGGAGGCCATAAAGATGTGCAGACCGATTCCCGTGCACAACCACATGTACAGAGCTCAGAAGGGTTTTGAGAAAAGAGTACCCAGCCTTTACATTATTTTTTTTTGGGGGGGAGAGGGGATTAGAGATGGGTCGTGATGTGCATAGATGTTTTAGTGGCAGATTAGAAGATTTTTAAATATTTGTAGATATATAAAACTAGGGCTCTCATGTGGCGTAGCAAGATGTTGCTTTACTGAGAAACATAATGTAAAGCAAGAGTTTCCAAAAAGCCTTCATTCTGGGTGTCTGTTCCAGTTAGTTATTGGTAAATTCTGAGTTAAAATCCCAGATCTAGACAAATTGCTGCTTCTTGCTTTGCTCACCACCCTAAAACAAACAAGCGAACAAACAAACAAAACTGAAAAACAAACAAACAAAAAAAAAACAACACATACACAACATGTAAAATGAAGCTGAAGTTATGGCCGTGAAAGAATAGGTTTTTGACCAATGTTTTTACTGGAGAGGCCAATTCCTGCTCGCTACCTACAAGGTCATTCCTACACTGTGGTTGGTAGCTGAGGGGCAGTCTTTATTTGGGGCTTCTGGTTTCCAAAAAAACCTTAGGTGATCAGTCTCCTCTTAATGCTAAAGACTTGATGAAGCTGCAGGAGCAGGGACACCTTGAAAGCATCTCTGCAGCACTGTGGTGGCAGACCTCAGCAGCGTCAGCCTCATGCTCTCCATCAATTCAATGAGGCTGCAAGGCTTATCCTGTCTGGTATTTGTGAAATATCCTAATGCTTAGGAATAATATTGATGCTTCAAGTGACTGAATGGATTAAATCCCTATAATTTTTCTTCCTTCAAAGCTAGCAAATCTTTAGAAACAATGCTGAGTCATTACAGCATTACCTAATAATTTACCCCCAAAGGAAACAGATTCAGAGACAGACTCAGCCAGTGCTAGTGCCAACAGACAGTATGAGATTGATCTTGTACTTTTCAGCGTCCACATACAGAACAGCTATGAATGCTGAGACAAAATTATTAGTGCTAGAGCTCCAAGGGTTTTTCACAATGATGTAGAAGAAGCAGCAGGGAATTATGTCCTTTTTTTTTTTTTTTTTCTTTTTTTTTTTTTTTCTTTTCTTTTTTCCTCCCCCTCCCGCCCCCCCGAGGTATATAATCTTTTTAAAATTATTATTATTATTTTATTTTATTTTTTAACAGCTGCAGGTTGTTATCTAAATGTCTTTCTACTCTCCACAGAGAAACAGCCACCTTTTAACTCACAAATTAGAAAAGAAAAGAAAAGAAAAGAAAAGAAAAGAAAAGAAAAGAAAAGAAAAGAAAAGAAAAAACCTGAATGCAGATGGAATAAAACTGCACACTTGCTAGGCATGAAGAATTATGTTTGCCTTAAAGTACCAAGAGCTGGGAAAAAAAGTCACAATAATATAAACAAAAGATATTTTGTTCATGCATATAGTAGAGCTAACCAGCTCTGGGTATAATGATCATAAAATCCTAGAATCACAGAATATGCCAAGCTGGAAGGGAAGCACAAGGACCATCGAGTCCAACCCCTGGCTCTGCACAGGACCATCCAAAAATGAGACCCTATGTCTGTGAGTGCTTCTTGAACCCTGTCAGGCTCGGTGCTGTGCCCACTGCCCTGGGGAGCCTGTCCCAGTGCCCAACCACCTCTGGGTGCAGAACCTTTCCCTACCCCCCAGCCTGACCCTCCCCTGTCCCAGCTCCATGCCGTTCCCTCGGGTCCTGTCGCTGTCCCCAGAGAGCAGAGCTCAGCGCCTGCCCCTCCGCTCCCCTCGTGAGGGAGCTGCAGGCCGCCATGAGGCCTCCCCTCGGCCTGCTCTGCTCAGGGCTGGACAAACCAAGGGGCCTCAGCTACTCCTCATACGTCTCCCCCTCTAGATCCTTCACCAACTTTGTAGCCCTCCTTTGGACACTGTACAATAGGGTTATGCAATAGTGTTATGCCCTCCTTATTCTTTCGTGCCCAAATCTGCACACAGTACTCGAGGCGAGCCCACACCAGCACAGAGCCGAGCAGGACAATGCCTGACCAGCTAGCAATGCCGTGCCTGATGCACCCCAGGGTACAGATAGCACCAGGGCACACTGCTGTTTCATGTTCAACTTGACGTCAACCAGAAACCCCAGATCCCTTTCTGTGGGGCTGCTTTCCAGCCTCTTATCCCCCAGTCTGTACATATAGCCAGGGTTGCCCTTTCCAAGGAGTAGAATCTGGCACTTTCTGTTGCTAAATGTCACACGAATGGTGATTGCCCAGCCCTATAGTCTGTCAAGATCTCTCTGCAAGGCTTCTTTCAGAGTTGACTGCTCAAGGGATTCAACAGCTTCTCCTAGTTTAGTCATCCATAAACTTAGTATACCGTCAAGTCCTGCGTACAGATCATTTATGAAAACATTGAAAAGAACTGGCCCTAAAAAGGAGCCCTGTTGAATCCCACTAGTGACTGGACACCAGCCTGATGTAACCCCATTCACTAGTACCCTTGGAGCCCAAGCCATCAGCCAATTGTTCACCCATCACATTATGCACTTGTCTAGCTGTATGCTGGACATTTTTTCCAGAAGGATACTGAGAGAAACAGTTTCAAAAGCTTTGCTGAACTCAAAAAAGATTACATCAGCTGGCTTCCCTTGGTCAGCTAGGTGGGTGACCTTGTCATAAAAGGAAATTAAGTTCCTTAAACAGGATTTTCCCCTCATGAACCCATGTTGGCTGTGACCATTGACTGCATTGTCCTTCAGGTGTTTTTCAATACCTCCCAAGTACAAATACCTCCCAGTACAAATGACTGGAACCTCTCTTGGTTTCCCAAAACCATTGAAAAATATTTGAGATGTCTCACAATGCCATCAGCCAGCTCTCTAAGTACACTGGGATGAATCCCATCAGGCTCCATAGACTTATATGCATCCAGCTGAAGTAGCAAATCATGTACAAATTCAGGTTTGGCTGGGAGTTCATTGTTCCTGAACCACAGTCCTCCAACTCAGGGCTTCAGGGGTCCCACCAGAGTGGTCCCCATCATCAGTGTTGAAGTCAGAGGCAAAGAAGGCATTAAGCATCTCTGCTTTGTCTGCATCCCTTTAAGTGTGATGACAATCCTCATCAGGTAGTGGATGGATGTTATCTCTGGTCCTCCTTTTGCTGTTAAGATATTAAACAAACACACAAACACGTGTTGTCTAAACTCACAGTACTGTCCAGCTTCAACTCTAACTGAGCTTTGGCCACATGAATTTTCTCCCTACAAAGGTGAACAGCATCTCTGTAGTCCTCCCACGTCGCCGGACCATGCTTCCAGTGGCCATACTCTTTCTGCCTAAGCTCTAGAAGAAAATCCCTGTTCAGCCATGCTGACTTTCTGCCCCACCTGCTTGACTTGGGACATTTTGGAATTGCCTGGTCCTATGCTCTTAAGAGGTGGTGCTTAGAAAGCAACCTGCACTGACAGACCCCAATGCCTTCAAAAGCAGTTTCCCAGGGGACCTTACCAACCAGTTCCCTGAGCAGCCTGAAGTCCGCTCTACCCATGTCCAGGGTTGCAGTTTTGGTGGCAGTTTTCCTCCTATCACCAAAGAATTTTAAATCAACGACTTCATGGTCACTAAGGCCAAGACATACTGATCAGCTGGGTCTGCCTCTTCCTTTCAATTTTGTCCCCTGCTACTGGAAGCACAGAGGAAAACAGTACCTGTGTGCCTGATCCTTTACCCAATTGTCCCAAAGCCCCAAAGTTCCTTTTGATTGCTCTCGGACTTCTCTTTGATAATTAATTGCTGCCAATAAGAAAAAAAAAAAACAAGCTTTGTAGCGTTCTTCCACAGAAAGAAGTCATTGCTTTGCTGGTCTGCTGTATTTTTAATATAGTTTTCTGTGGTCCTTATCTCTCTTCAGGCTTGTTTCATCTTTTTGAATTTAATTTATTACTCTCTACTTGTGTGTCACCATACAGCTGAAGTTTAAGCAGTGATCTGGAAATACTGCTCCTGGCTCAATTGCATGCAGTTTTCTCTATTCTTAAGTGAGTACAGTTCCTTTAGGCTCCCTATTACCAACTTAGTCTGACGGTGCAAGCCTTGTTTTATAGCATTTGAAAGAAGGAGTCATTTGTGTTAATTTGATCGTTGTTTATTGTTTTTAAGCTTGCACACACCTGATTGAGAACTTCCAGAGATTTTACCTGCCGCTTCACTGGAAACTATAGCCTGAAGACAATTTAGCATTTAAATATAACTGTGAAGATTAGGGTTTCACAACTTCTTTTCAAAGTTCAATTAGGGATAGGATGAAATTAAAAATTTAAGTAGCCTCCAGGCTGAGGTTTGAAAGACAACACACAAGTGTATTTCACAGAGACAGAACTCAGGATCTGACCTACAATCGGCAACATAGTAGCTTATATATTTCTAAAAATGGGCACTTTGAGCAAACCAAGGGTTTCCATGCCAGTTCCAACACTAGTGGCTGCACTTGATGCAATTCTTTGCTTCAGAAGATACTCCACCCTTCCAGCAAGCTCTACTGCTCTGCAGAACAACATCATGTTTTACTCTGTGCTGAAGAATATCCTCTTTCTCCCCAAGTTTTTAAAGGAAGACCTCACTGGCAGTAAAGGCAGCTAATTTCTAAGCTGTTTTGGACAACCATGAATGTAGAAAGTGATCTCAGAAATACCTGTGAAACTCTGGAAGGATATTTGCTGGAAGATCACTGGACATTTCCCTTGGCCTCTTGCTTATACTTCCCAGATAATGGACATCTAAATAGGCAAGTAAAACCAAAATTCCCAAAGCAAGCATAGAAGCTTACAGCCTGCTAAGATCTGTATCCTCTCTACATCAGATTGTAGAAGTGCCTGAACCCAAAACCTTGCGTTAATCAGTACGTATCAATGGGCATATCTAGCAGTAAACCTGTTTATGTCTCAGTCAAGTAGAACGTGCTCAAGCCACACCTTAAAATATGAGCAGCAGATTAAACATTTACACGATACCAGGCTGGAATGTTATTGTACTCAGGGCAGGCATGAAATAGCCTCTTGCTTTGTTCCTGCACTGCACCCCTTAAATCTAATAAAGACAGATATTCCTAGCACCCACATCTAGGGGGTGAGGCTGTCATTGGACTACATTGCTTGTAAAAAATTTCCTATCCTGGTAGCTCAGAGAAGCCTTGCAATGAGCTGCAGAAGGGGCTTCTGAGCAGCACGTGAAGGAAAAAGCTCTCTCCATATCCCATGAAAGATTTGGGTCTAGCAGGAGGCCTGCACCTCAGGAAAAGATGCTTCCCTCTTATCCGTACTGACAGCAGCAGGGTGAACAATTCCACCATTTGGAGCTGAGAATAGAAATATACAACAGGTAAGAGAAATTGTCTATGCATGCCTCTTGGGGAGGGGGTGAAATATGCTAAGAGATGACTGCATATGCATACTGTAATTCCTCCAAAAGTCTTATTTGTTAGCTTTCACGCTTCTCCGTGCTTGTTCTGGCTTCCCTTCACTCCAGTAGATCAGTCAAAACCACGAAAATAGCTTTAAAAATTTGTGTTTTCTCCGCTCTGCGTGAATACTGTGTGCACACGGTGACATTGCAACATGGTCACTTCCAGGAGGGAGGAGAAAGAAACCACTACCAAGTACTGTTCAAGAAGTTCTTGCCTCCAGCATAGGTTAAAGAAGGTAGCTCTCAGACTGTTGCCAATCCCTTTAAAAGTCTGCACAGATCCTCCACTTCTCTGATCCACACACATCAGATTCATAGCTTGTAAGGAAAGGGGAAGGGCAAAGAGTTTTCCCAGCCTCGGTATAAAGTCACTCTGATACCAGCTGACATCCAGCTCTTCTAGCACATTAAGCTCAGTATCACGTCTGCAAGACATTTTACTGGATGGACAATTCCAACTTTTAAAAGGTTAATTCACAAGATGGTGCTGTGAGAGCACAAACAGTAGGAGTTCTGGAAGGAGATTTGTGGTCGCACGTGGAGTACTGCTCTCAGTGACAAATCCACACAGCACCTTTGAACTTGGACATGCCTTAATGCCACAAATTGGTTTTACCAAAACATTTGGTGTCCAAGAGGAAAGAGGTTCGAGAGGAACATATCGAGATCCAAGGAGAGGTGGTCACCCAACACCTGCTGCCATTTCTCCTGTGGGGTCATGGTGTGTCTCTCAGGTTTTCCCATCTGCTTCCCGTGCCAGTATTTGGGTTAGAACAGATCAGTAAACTGCAGAAGCACTGATCTTTTTCTCCTATGTAAGGCTGCAAGGCAATGAAAATAAGATGTATACTGATTCTATGGTCAGGACTACAGTGTTCTAAAGCCAATTTTTTACTAGAAAAAAATGCAGTTTTAGTATTATCAGAGGAAAAGCAATGTTAGCAAAGGGAAAAAAAAAAAAAAAAAAGCAAGCAGCAGGAACTTCAGAAACAGCTTGTAAAGTTGAACCCACACTACTCACTTACAAACGAGCCCAGTTCTTTCAAGCAGTCTTTCATCAATATGAATGTCCTCTTCCTCTTCCAGACTTTCAAGACCCACTCCAAGTCACTCGGCATATTGCTGCTTAGACAGAACAGATGAAGCTAAGGCTTTCAGGCTTTTAATTTATTAGGAGGTTTTTGTTCAGGAGAATCTTTGAACAGCATATGTTCCAGCATCTTAACCTTGAATTTAAAGCTGCAAAGACTGGGGGCATGTACTGAATGATTTCTGCTGGTGCGCACAGAGAATCCCATCTTATTTTCCTTCTGAATGGAACAAAAGAAAGTTTGGCTGTCTTTCTGGCGGCTTTCCAGGCATCCGCTGGAGGGATCACAGCGGTCCCACGTCACGCTGTGAGCGGGCTCCAGCTCCTCATTGTCCTCAGTGAAAGCCCGGCAGAGGACGGTCTCCGCGGGGCTCAGTCCAGGACTGGCAAGCCTGCAGGAGCTTGTGTCAGCTTGCGCAGCACAGACACGGCTCGAGGTCTCAGTCACGGGGTTGCATCTCTAATTGAGCAGCAATAATCACGTCGGTGCAGTACGGGTCGTGTCCCAGTCGCGGCAGGCTGGGTGGCTGATGGTTTCTGTAACAGTGCGGGGTTTTCAGCAGAGTCAGCCAGGAGCTCCCCAGTACCCTGCCAACGCAGCCGCCTTTGGCAGCAGAATTAAAGGCACAAGACCTTTTCCTTGGCAGTAAGATCACTAACTCTGAGCTTTCACTTGCAAAGCTCAGCTGACTGAACTGAACTGAGTGCTGCAGCTTTTTCCATCAAGTCACGCTGTGAAACGCAGCTTCTTTCACCTGGTTTGTGAGAAGGCATGGGAATCTTCTGCTCTCGACTACAGCAATTAGTTTCATCTAACATGGTGTGTAGCAGAGGAAACTGCTCATGTTTCTCAGTCCAGTTCACGATGAGGGTTAGGTTCTTCTCATCAACAAATAGTTTTCCAAACCATTTAGGAGTCTTTGTCCAGGAGAGGTAAGCAAGTTGATGATAAAGCACTGTCAGCTCAATAACCAAGAGATGGCCATTATGCAATGTATTTATGTTCTTGATTGTTGCTCCATTTCCATTCTCAATTATCTATAGAAAATTTATTGTTTGTATTTAAGCAGCCACCAGATGTAATAGCTAAGTTAAACAAGCAGGTTATAGAGTAATAGGTCAGCAGCTGCTTTCTGATAGTGACTAAATGCGCTGAGGAATGGGAGAGGCAGCTATTTTTCATTTCCTTGAAGAGCCTCCTCTTTCCCATCACAAGGATGGAGTCTGTCATCTTTACCTTCTGCTTCCTGGTTATTAGCATAGCACTGCATCGTTTGCATTAAATGTATTTATAGATCAAAGTCAGGAGTCAAACACATTAACAGTTTGTTTTATTTTCTGCTGTGGGATTTAAGAAGAGTTGCCCTTTAAAGGAAGACACCTAAAGCAGTTCATTTAAATCTAGCCTCATCCCTGCTATTACTCTTGAATGTTCAGTGGTGTGACATAGTTTCTAGTGGAGAAACAAGTTCTGTAAAACAAACAAACAAAACAAAACAAAAAAGAGTCAATCCCGGAGATCAAAGAGTTTAGGAAGAGCTTAACACAAATGTTACAGCAGCACCCAGCTCTTCTACATTCTGCACATGACTGACGACAATGCATAAAACATGCCAGCGAGCATTTACCTTGTTCTCTATTGAATCAAGAGCAAAGGTCCCGTTTCAGTGCAAATGATGTTACATAAATCTGTGTTCTCTAAACTCTCAGCTCCCCCTTCTAAAGAGGAATCGGATCCCTGATTCAGTTCACTGCACCACAGCTAACAGCTGGGCCAAAATAAACGAAGAGGATGGGGAGAACAATGACTTAATTCAGTTTTAGCATGGGGTGCTTTGTTCGGTGAAAAATTAGCCTTATTTGAAGATAATGCTAATGCCTGCTTAGCAGGGAGAAGGTACTTTTGTCACCTGGTTCTGAAAGTGAAGGGGAGAAATGTTTTCAACATGTAGCTCCACGTCCAGAGTTATTTTCCAGTTCTAATGAAGAAACCTCATTTTGTACAAGTGGGGAGAGCCTGTACTGAGAGATACCCCTCAAATAATCCTACCTTTAATACTCCCTATCCCTGCAGTACCCTGAGTTTCAGGGCTGACCCAAGCCAGCGTTGAGACGCTAGCGTTGCCAGTGCTGGGAGTGTTTCAAGCCCAGGTCAGAGGTTTGATGTACCCGGGACACACGCACCCTGCCTCTTGTGGATTAGTGAGTTTGCAGGCCTCAGAGACTTTCTGACGCTCTCCTTTCATGTTTGTCAGCAACTCTTCATAAGCGTACTCTTTATAATGCCATAAGATACACTTTTCTTCTTCTAGGACTGTCCATCTTCATTCCGTTAACTTGCGTGCATGTTCAACCATGACAACTCCTTCTGTAGCCTGGCGAGAACCTCCACAAGTTTCTGCTATGGATTTTTCACGCTTTCTCTGCTGAAGTACCAGGTGAGCAGTACAGATTATTCATTTCTAACACATTACCTTGCACCCCATCTGTGTTATTGTAAGGACTTCAAAGCAACTTCAGCCATTAAGTGCCTTAAATATATCGTGAGGCAATGCCCAAAAGCAGAAGTGCTCTTTTTTTTTTTAATTTTATCTAGCTAGAGAAGAATTGAGAAAACATTGGCTTTGAGAATGCAGTTACACAAAACCTTCTGTGTTATGGTTTGGTTCCACCAACAAATAAGCTAGTGAAAAGACTCAAAGAAGCATTATGATTTCCCTTTGCAATACTTTTTCAGCGCTGTACCTTCCTCTTCCTCAAACACAAAATTACACAGGACTTTCTTCTTGTGTACTGCATTTTATGGGCAACTCTGACTTAAAGCAAAACTGGCTTCACACACATTCTTTTTGTGTATTAGGAGTACCTGCTGAATACCACTGAGCTAAGCTTTGAATCTAGACAAGATGTTAAGGAGACCTTCTGGCTAGCTTACTTGAGTTAGCAAGTGCTAGCATCGTAATTCCTCTGTCCTTGCAGCCAGGGAAAGTCGTAAGTCAGGAAGAACAAGTATCTGGCAGTCAGAAATGTTAGACCTTAGAGGAACTTTCAAGAAACACTTTCCAAGGCTATTTAAAGCTATGTCTGTAAACACCAGCTTGTGCAGATCATTTATCAACTCAGGCAGGGAACATAAGACAATAGGTGTCCTGACGAACAATACTTTGAGGCAGCCAGCTCTAAAGTTTTAATGCAATGAGATGCTCTAGCCAGGTTACCTTTCAAAGAATCCAACTCTGCTTATCACAAGGACTTTTATTTCAAAAGTCTCCAATTTTCCTTCCTATATAAAAGGAGGCCTTTATAATATGACAATATATGTAGTCTTTTTCCTCAAAATATAGGAAAGGATACGTTCTAGTAGAGATCATTATTGCAGTTAGAAATGCCCTCTGTAACTGAGAAATGAGATGAAGCATCTAGAAAGCTACCAAAAGGTGAGGTTCTTCAGCTAGGAGAAGGAGAGCAGCAGACAGGCTTTACGGGTGAGACAGAACTGTCTAGTTGGTTGACTCAGAAATAAGCATTTTTTTTTCAGAGAGACAGACCTAGTATCTTAGAGGAATGTCACAGAAGGACATCAGGTGCTGGGTGGAACAGCTCAGTGTCTCATTATCAGAGTTGTTCAGATATAACAACATTGTAAGATTTTCCTAGGTGATGTTTCAGGCTGAGGGTCCAGGTCGCTGACTTTTAAATCCACATTGAAAATCAGAACTAGGTATAAATCAGGATTATAAACCTCATACTAAAGAGGGATAACCAGAGGGATAACCAGAGGGATAACCAGAAATACATCAAAGTAAAGAGATGGTTAACACCTTCAATACAGAGTCAAAGTAGCTCAGATGCTAGCCTCAGAGTTGGACTATTTGCAGTACTTTACAGGTAAGGAAAACAAAAGAAGAAAAGACAACAAAAAAAACAAGAACAACTGTGGGTTGCCACAGATGGCAAAGGGAAGGGACTGCACCTTTAGAGGCTAACAGCTGTGGTACCCAGAGCCACACACTAATCTGGCAGTTTAGGGACTAATCTAGAGACTCCTTTAACAAAGGTCAAGACAAATAGCTGATGATAACTAGAAAAAGAACCAAGGTTTGGGCAGGCCATGTCACAGTGGGGGTACAGAAGTTTTATTTACACTTCTACATGGCATTAGTTCTCTAGCCTTTGTTAGTCAAGCTGTTTATCTGACTCCTGGTTTGCTCACTGGCCCAAAGAAAGCTCGGGTGATATATTAGCTGCTTGTCCCACAGTCTGCACTGGAGGAGGCACGGGCTTCCTCACTCTCCAGGTTGTTTCTGTCAGTGTTGTTGGGCTGTTTCTCCTTCTAGCAATTGTCCTTTGGTCACTGTTGTCACTTCCACAGCCCAAATCCTGTTCTAAATACCCCCAAAACACTCATATAATGTCCCTGCTGGCTAGCATTAATGCCAGTTCTCCCAGCACTTGCATCTCCCACAGTCACTTGATGCATTTTGTGCTTAGTCACTCCGGTTCCTTTACTCAACCTGTATTTCAGCTAGCAGCAAACATAGCACTGAACTGTTGCTAACTAAACACAACAAAGGAAATCAGGCCAGTAACTGAGATCACGGTTACCCTTTTATGTGTGTGTGTGCCGTGCATGTATGCACAGGCTGGGCGCATTCGTTCTGTGGTCTGTCGCCTGGGAGGCTCGGCAGCCTTTAATTGCCTGGCGTGCACAGAGAGCGGGCGCTCACACTGCAAACGCTGCCCGCGTCGTCGGTTCACTTCACACTGAATTTCTCCCTGAGAAGCATTCGGAGATTTCACAGTCTGCAAATCCTCCTTTTAAGACGCCACAGATCTCTTCTGCAGACCTGTGAGGGACTAATGAGCAAGATGTCTCTAGTTTCATAATTAGCTGCTTATCAGCCATACTCTACAGCTCCCGACTAGTTCAGCTGCTCCGCTGCAGTAATTAGACAGCCCACGTGTCAGTCTTTCAGAGCATTGCCATTGACAGAAAGTACCATTGTTCCCGAGACAGAAAACGATGGGACTTTCTGGCAATTTTAGACATAGCTTGAATGACTAATAGAGATACCCTGCTTTCTGTATTATTCACTGCAGCATTGCAGCTCCCCATGCTAGATTTTGTCTCATGCACTCGGCCGTCAACATGTGCCATCACATCAGTACCCCAGTGTCCAGATGTTATCTGAAAGCTTCTTTATTTGCATCATTCAGACAGTCAAAAACCGTGTATTCATGCTCTCTCTGATTCAGAGTGCAAGTAAAGTGGGTAGTGCTATTTTTCAGTCACCAGTCCTTCTCAGGCAGCAAGAAAATCAGGCCAATGAGCATATGTTCTCTCTGCTTCACACAGTAAAAGGCTTGCCTGTGTGTCTGAACTCCCAGTTTTTACTAGTTACCAACAGCTCGTGTACTCACAGATTTCTTTAGAAACCTATGGAGTATGAAAAATAGGCTCTTTTTTTTCCAGTTTACCAGTCACCCATGATAAATATTGTTCCATGAGTACAACTAGAAGGGAAAAAGTCTCCTAAACCAGGCTTAGTTAGATACTTCATCTTCTAAAACATTTCAGTGAAATATCAAATAGCGTTAATTACAAATTACACTCCAGGTCCAGTGCTGATCCTTCTGCTAGCTACCCTGTGTGCCCATTTATACCACAAAACTATGCTCTGACGCCAAGCTGCGGTTCTTTTCATCTCCGCACAACGTGGGCTTAAGAGGACATGTTGCTTCTAATTTCACCATTACAATTTCACCTAAACATTCAGAAGCAGTAAAAAAAAAAAAAAAAAAGGCACAATTTTTGCCTTTCCAAAAAGATAACGGAAAGCAACACCACTGCCCAACAGGCTGTTATGTGCTGCACACACACTGGTAAGTTCCCCCCCAGGGCCTTGGTCTGGTCCGAGTGGCCGAGGCTCCCAGCGCTGATGTCCACCACAGGGTGCTCTGACCCATGGTGTAGACAGCCATGGTCTGTGTCAGTCAGCTCGCATCGCGCTGCACCCCTGACAGCAGTGGGCTAACCCTCTAAGACAGGGTAACTTCTCTCCCATGCCCCCCCGCCTCTCGCGCTGCCTCATGCACACACATATGCACGCAGCCAGCCCTTCTGGTAGCTGGACCAGGCTTAAAACCTTACCAGCAGCCAAACCTCAGACCTCTCACGACCTTTTCTGTCACTGGCTTCCATCTCCTGGTTCCTCAGTAGCCAACTTTCAGACCCTCTGTTCCTCTTCAGTATCTGGCCCAGGCTCACAGCCACTTGGTCACTTGGCGCCTGTGCCTCTCATCCTGTTTTTTGGCTAGTCTGTCTTGGTATTTACTACTGATTACGCACTGACGTAGGTACCCACACACCACACACTCCAGTCTCTCCAGTTGCTGGCACACGGCCCCTGTGATCGGAGGCCCAGGACGACCTCCGCACACACACACGCACACAGAGAGCCCCTCACCCGGGGCAAGTTAGAAAAGGAGTTTAATGAGAAGACAGGGCAGGCTGCACTCATCGGGTGCAGGGCTTGGCCAGGCATGACCAATCCCTCTTTACATGTGATCTTTTTCCCCTTATCTCTCTATTTTCCCGCTCTTTTCTTCTCCAGAACAACTCAATCTTTTGTTTCTTCCCCTAACCATCCATGGTAGGCCCTGTACAATCCCGAGATGCTCTCCCCTACATCCTGAGGAGTCCCATAGCTCCTAGGCAGTACCCACCCTCAGTCTGCAAGGTGCTCCAGAAAGCCTCTCCCATTCACTCACAGTGACAGGTCCCACTCCTGGTCCGTGAGGCTCCACTGTGTGCTGAGCTGTGCCTTCAGCCAGCTAACCCGACAGCATTCCCCAGCTTCAGCTATTTCAAGGAGCAGCTGCTAGCAGTTAGAGTATTTTAGTGGTGCAGTTTCAAAAGGATTTTATGTTTATCACACATGTAAATGTTTTTATAAAATCAGTTTAGAGAGTTTATGGAGTGTTTCAGACTGCTGTAGAACTTTGAGATGTAAACAGGAGTTTTGTCTTGGGCTCTGTGCAGTTTGTGCATTTGATTAGACAACTGTGAAAGCAAAGCTTGGATGCTTTTCATCTGGATTGGAAGAGGAAAAGCGAACAGCCAGCATTAGCTGTACGGAAGGAGCTTCCACGACTCTGTGGGGTAAGGTTTTATAGGCAGTTACATTAGAAATAGTGCCAGAGCATGCCAAACATCTGTTCAGAGTGCTTCATGTGAATTAAGCTGTTCCACAACAAACGAGTGACTTCATTTGTCTTTGCTTCTTGGTTTGGTAGAGCGATGGATTTTCATTCAGATTTTTGTTTTGTTTTGTTTTGTTTTCTGGGGTTGTTTTTGAGCATAAGGAAAAGCGGGCTGCACAGACTACTTTTTAAAACATTCTCTTAAACAAGATGCATACAGAATTCATGGTATTACCCTTTATGTCACCTGCATTTAAGGGAAAGACCAGCTTGTTTTCATTCCTCAGCTCACTCTCAAGCTCACTCTACAGTGTTTCCGGAAGATCAAGTAGCATGAGATAGAAAGCTTTAGCAGATAGCCCAGCCTATGGGGCTTCCTCAGTAGTGTCCAGAGCGTTAGTGCTCCCTGCAAAGGATTTTGAAGACCATTGTGTGTCCCCTTACCGCTTTTTTCCATCTCTGAAGCCCCTTGCTCCTCACCCTGCCCGTTATTGCCTCCTCCTGAGGTTGCACCAGGACATCCTGGAGGTGGCAGTGTCCTGTATGGAGGTGGCAGTGTCCTACATGGAGGTGGAGACCAGCTCCCCCCATTACTGGCTGTCACAAAGTACAGTCTGCTAACTGTTGAACCTTCTCAGTGGTAAAAGATTTCACATGCACAAGCATAAACTGCTGCTAGAAGGTAATGTGAAACATCTGGAGTGCTCTGGAGATCTGGAGATCCCTGCTAGAAAATCCTAGGTTAAGGATTTGGTTAAGAATTTTATTTCATTTAAAAATTGGAAGAAAAATACCTGCAAAAATAGGTTGATACACAACGCTGCTTGGATGGATGACAAGTTTCTCCTTGCATTCTTAATGTATGTTTTGATGACTTTCAGCCTTCTGTCTTCTCTTTATTCATCAACACAACAGAGGCCAGTTCCAAACCTGTTCCTCACTTCCCTCTAAGTAACAGTTCAAAAATTGTGCAATAATCCACTTGAACAGACTAGAGGATCCACTTCATAGGAGAAGCGTGGGCTGGGTCATCTTGTATAATTAATTACAGAAAATTATCAGATTCTCCCAGTCAACCCTCATTCTCACACTGAACTGCCTCAGGCTGTTTTTACTCCTCCAAATGACCAGGCGTGAATGGATACAGAGATAATGAGTGTTTT
This sequence comes from Heteronetta atricapilla, assembly GCA_011075105.1. NCBI lineage: Eukaryota > Metazoa > Chordata > Aves > Anseriformes > Anatidae > Heteronetta > Heteronetta atricapilla. Next base: position 81,161,030 of record CM021733.1, read on the forward strand.
TCATTAAAATTGCATAGAATAACCAGCATGTAAATCTCATCACAAAAGCCACAGGTGTTCTAAGCTTGTCTGCGTGACTCCACACATGAGTGTTCAGGGCAGAGCCACCAGTCCTCACAGTCCTAGTGCTGATGCTTTGCTACAAGACAGATTTTCTGGACTCTCTTCAGGAAGGAAGGATTCAGTGGGAACCTCCTCAGGTGCTGCATGTCCTAACCTCTTCCTTAGCATTTGTAAAAGAGAGATTAATGGATAATTTCTAAGGCTTATCACTCCTGATTATTTTTCTCTGAATCATTCCAACCACGCTCATGTAATGCAATGAACTGAGGTGACTTTATTTTTCAGCATCACCTACTTGAAGTTCTGTTTACCCACGGCTGTGAATCTCACACTTCCAGTACTCCTTCTCCCACATTCCTTGTCACTTCCCTCTGTTTCGTCTGGGGTGTCCCTCTGCTCCAATGTTGTTCTGAAAGGCAGAATGAAATCCGCTTGTCCAGGGGACAGGTCAGGAAATGTGGCATCAATATACTTTTGAAAAGCTTGTCTTGTTGCTTGTATTTCACTTTCCAGGCTGTCCTTCCACACTGTCATCTTTTCCAGCTTTTGCATGAGAGTCTTTACCTGTTCTTCTGCTGCTTTCAGCGTAGCCATCACTTTTTCCAGCTCATCAAGATGTAGGTTCTCTGCTTCTTTGAGCTGCTTTTCAATCTCAATCTGATTCTCTTTTTGTTTGATGCTCAGGGCAATGTTCATCTCATTACATTTTTCTTTGTTTAATTGATCTATTCTCTTACGATACAGTGCCTCAGCTAACATGCTTTCTTCTTTGAGTTGCTCTAGGTGCTTTCTATTAGAGAAAAAAAAGGGAAGAGAAAAATGGTAGAGAACACCTGCTATTAAATATTATTAAAATGAAAACAATTTAAATCTATTCCAAAAACCTTTCTTATTCAACTACAAATATACGTGAAATCAGAACTTACATAACAAAATAGTGTAAAAGAATGACACGGGTCATATAGAGAAAGGTAGCTGGGTATCCAGCTGCAGAAGGTTCTGTTTCTGCAAGTGTCTCCAGTGATATTTTAATCACGATTACTTCCAAATGAAAAAGATAACTTAAAGGACTAGTATTTCATGCTTCATTCAGCTCTCTCTTTGAGCTGGCATTTAAGTTCACACTAATTTTCAAATTTAGCAATTTAGCAATTCTGCCCCCAAAAATGCTGTCTTGAAGTGAAATCTAAGAGCTGATTCCTAGACTACAGATTCATCCATAATTTTAATTGGGTTGTACTGACAACATCTTTGTACAAGCAGGTCAGTAACAAAGGACAGAATGTATAAGTCAAAATGTTCTGGGTGCTGTTCACCAGAGCTGACGTTCTACTACCATGAGAAGTTGAAGAGGCTAGCTAAGTTTATGCAGAATGTGATTTCTCTCTGTCAGGAAGGGCAGGTTTTAATAGTGAAGATGAAGGTACTATGTAGTGGATCAAAATTTGAGTGTGACTCTGTCACAGAAAAAAAAAAAAAAAAAAAAAAAAAGCATCTTAAAATGGAAGACTCTGGAAGAACTGAGCTTTTCACTGTGAGACTATAGTTGTTTTGTCATTTGTGCTCTCAAAAATGAAATGCATTCATTTTTGTGTATTGGGGAGTATTACTATAATGAAATCAAAGCTGTTTGATTCACATAACTATTTGTATATCCTGCTCCACCATGCAGGTTTCCTTATAAACACTTTTTCTCTCCAGTTTTGCACAGATGTCATGAATGGCACAACAGGCCCATGACTGATTTCTAGTGACTGCAAATGAGCTATAGAAAGCAAAACTTCTGGGTCCTCAATTTGATTTAGGATACTTGCACTTAGGAACAAAATACGTTTCACCTCTACATGGAGGCAGTGAGGCAGAGGAAGCCTAGGACTCTGGCTAGTCACTTGATATTTCCAAATAGTTTTTTGTTTTGTTTTGTTTTGTTTTCTAAAGAGTCTATTGATCTTTCCCTAGAAGACCTGCTACACTGATGAATTTTTTGTTGTTTCCTTTAGCACATCTACCAGCCGAGTCAGGGGAAACACTAAGAGCACCTGTGCTGCCTGGCTGCTTCGTTCAGTGCCGCCTCCCGCTCCTGCTTCCTGGCTTCTGCCACCGCTTGAATCTTCTCCTGTGCGCACTCCATCAGGGCACACCGAAGCCTGTGAGCCATGCGCTGCTCTGCAGCTTCAGCCTCCCTCCTCTGCTGCTCCTCCATGTACTGCTGCATCTCTAGCTTCGCCTTCCTCACCGCTTCCTTGAGCAAAGTGAAAAGGAGATGTGAGCGGCAGGATTGTTCAGTCGTCTTCTAGCAAAGCCCAGCAGAACAACAGCCTTGAGGAATACATTGCAGGGCAAGCCCAGTGACTCGTTGCAGGGTCTTAGCGTAAGATTGGGCAGAGCTTAGTCAGGAGCTCAGGACTGTGGTGTAGCAGGGGTATCTGATACCATCTCCTGGGAGTTTTGTATGGGGGTATCCACAGCAACTAACACACTGCAATATGTGCACCCCAAATAAAATTTTGGAGCTATTTTTTAAATGTCTGTAAAAATTCTGGTATCTTTATGATTGCCTGGTGCCAGTTCCAGAACTGAAAACTGCCATTTTAGTACCATGCTTTCCACAAAGCTTCCCAGTTGCATGCCCTCTGCTTCCACGCAGCCTCCCTCACCACATCAGTCCCACTGGATATCTATGTAACGCCTTGCTTGGCTTTACTTTGGGCTTCTCTGCGTCTTTGATCTCCAGCAAACAGGGCACTTGCTCTGTCCTTAAGAGCATAAAGCACCATGCTTTCTGCTTAAGGCACTAAAAGGCACTGACAGATTTTCTTCCAAAGCTCACATGGTTTAGTGAGACATGGTTTAGTGACACGGTTTAGTGAGATGGAGAAGGAGTCCAGTCTTTGGTACGCTTGCCAGCAAGACACTGCTTGGGTTGGTAAATAGAGGGATGACAACACTATTCTTAGGTGGTCTGGAAGGACATACATACATGTGGAATCTCAGGCAGCTCAGCCTATTTCAGTGTGCCTCTGTTGCTGTGACAGGCCATACCAAACCCACAAGTGACCTTGCCTACACATAAAAATGCTTCCATCATGCATTGAGACACGTTGTTGGCCGCCACTATTTGCTTAGGTGGATGCTGAGTAAATTTTCTGCCATCACCACTGCGAGCTACAAGCAGTTAGCTCACAGCTAAAATGAACTGCAGGAAAGACAAACCACCACCCCTGAAACACCCTGTCATTACTTCAGTTACGTCTGGTTTTTCTTTTGTTTCAGCTGTAGAATTCTGTCTCTGCTCTGCATTTGAGCTAAATTATTCTTTCTGTACAAACGGTACATGTTCAAACCCTGAGCACTCAGGTCTACAAAGATATGTAATAGGCTTATGGCGAGTAATTGAATGGTTAAACACGAGGAACCCAGCCTCTGCCAACTATCGTTGGCAGACGCCGTGACAGCAAAAGACAGAGCTGCCTTGGAAAGCAGCTCCATAAAAAGAACCCTGCCAGAAACTTAAGACCACTGAAAACCTCGCTGCTTTTTCTCTTGAAATGCCAAGCACACTGCTTTGACTGTCTGCAGCATAAACAGCTAGCTACTTAGAAACCTGCATACAACGAAATTCCAAAGGAAAACGCTCCAGTGAGCGATTCCCTGGGGGCATCTCATCCACTGGCGGGATGGCAGGTGCTGAGCAGTGCCTGGCCGAGGAGTGCATGGATGCTGTGTGTGTCTTTGAGTCTTCTCTCAGACATCCAAAGAGCCATATAAAGCAAGTGCTAAGTGTATATAGAAACACAAAGCCGCACTTGGTGTGCTTAATTTAGATATATACATATGCTAGCAGTTTTCCTTCTCCTCCGCACCGTTTAGGCTGCAAGTTCAGTAAATCAGATAAACATCTAGCTTTATGGGCACAAAGCTTCAGAAGAGTTAAAGTTAAGCCTGTATTTCTCTGCCCTGAAAACATGCACCTCATCAGCTTAAGCAGCTAGGGCCGTATGGGGAATTTCCAACAAGGCCCACAGACTTCATTCAATTAAAAAAGAAAGGTGAAACATGCTGAAAGTGAACTAAAAATCCAGCTAGCTCAAGCTCACATCCCACCTGGCACAAAGGGAACCCAGCCATCTTTCAGGCCAACCCCTTCACCTGATGTTGGAGCTCAAATCTCAAATGAATGAAGGTCTTGGTTATGGCAAACATAAGAAATATATATATTTTAACATGCAACGACATTCCTGGTTGTCAGAAAAAATGCTTTTGTCATGCTGGCTACTTCCAAGGTAATAAAAGCAAACCAGTTCTTACCCTTACTTCCTTCCCAAGTTTTTGTTTAAGGTCTTGTACAAATGTACTGTGGTTAGCGGCTGCCTCTTTGAGAGCTTTATCCACTGCATCTTCTTTCTGCATTTCAGCCTTTAAAAGAAGTTATTATGTAAGTACAGCTGCTCGTGCTCTATTAATGTCCTATTAAGATAAATCAGAGGTTATGTAATCAATAGCTCTGTATTTTCTCTTTAAAAAATCAGGGCAAGTTAAATTTAAAACCAGACAGCAAAATGCATTTTGGCCCCTCTGGCAATTTAATTAGAGCATCACATTTAACATTTTAACATCTTGTTAAAAATGTGCTCGATAGCAATAGCATTGAGCTGCCACAGTATTACCACCATTCGTATAAATATAACACAAAGGGCAGTGTCCGAATCTTACACGGCGCCGTGGGGAGCAGCGTTACCAGCCTTTAGCTTTTGTGCGCTTTAGAGGCCATTTTCTGGCCCGATGTAAAATTGGATGTTGATTCAAAGCACACTTTGTTGGGATCAGAAACTGGAGAAATATGTGCACACAGAAATCTGTGAGCAAAGGATGAGCAGAAATTAATGACAGCTCCGTAGGGGTGACCTCAGAGATCTTTATTAACTGTCTTTATGCTAGAGCAATTATTCCAAAGAATCGTTGTCATTTAAACGACAATGGTGCAATTTAATTTACCTGAGACCAAAGTTCAGCTTTCATTTTTTCAATGCGCTCTTGTATCTCTGCTTCCTTCCTTTCATGCTGCTCCTTTTGAATGCTCGCTCCAATCTCTGTGCAACCAACAGAAGCAAATCAATAAACAAATGAACGCTGAAAACTCTGCCTTGGCCCCTCTGGTCCCACAGATAAACACTAACACGCTAAAAGGCTAAAACACACACACTTTCATTTCATGTATATTTATGTACAGGTTCCATAACTGTAATTATAGAAGTTGGGCTTTAACAAAGAGCCTTAACCATGGAGTTAGGACAGGAAACATGAAAAGATGTAGGTTGTTGGCACAGGACTTCAGAATAATTCAATCTTCTTTCTGAAGGTGCTAATTTGAACCTTTCTAAGCTGAGGAAGGTGCTCAGGTGCCTTCATGCCACCCTTGGGGCACACAACAAATATTCCCAGGTGGACATTGTTTGGGTGTTTGGAACACAGCATGCACATACAAAACTCCTCCTCTGTCTTTGGGGCTGCTGTGCTCATCCAAGACAAGACCCAAGGAAGACCCAGCGCTGTGGGAGCACAGCGAATCCCTTCTGGAAAGGGGGAGCAGAGCAGCACGGAAGCGAGCTATGCTGCTGCTTCACAGGGTCCAGGACACAGGTTGCTTCCTTTAGCAGTGTGGATGGAGTCCAAGTAAAATACCAGCAGCACCACCTCCTCTTGTGGACACGCTATGAAAGAAAGTAGGTAGTTCTGCCAACTCATTTCAGAGAATGATCTTCAGCACCGGTGGTTGCCCGTAAAAGAAGCTGCTGCAGATGGAAGTGGGTAAAGTCAGCTTTCTGCAACCCCAAACTCCCTCCCCAAAAGTGGGATTTCAGATCCTCGCCTCCTGCTCAGTGCCTGGCCCGAGCACTGCTCTGGATCCCATTCTCCGTACTTGTGAGGGCTAAGCCACACATTCTTGCCCTGCTTTACTAGAATGAGAAAGGGCCAGAGCCACAGCGCGACCCAGCTCTCAGCCACTGCAGGGCAGTCTTCTTCCCCAGTCCACTTCTTGGGTGGGCAGAGCCCTTTTGTGGAGCTCACACAAAGCACACGCAAAAGGGTAGCAGGATGGGACACTGGGGCCAAGTGACTGAAATCAGCAAACAAGTCCAACGACAGATAAGTCCTAACAACCATGCTGGGCCCTGGCTGCATAGCTTTGCCCCAGTCCAATACATTAAGCAGTAGTGAGAAAATAACGTAAGAAGACTTTCTGTGGCCTTCTGGACATGTTTTACACTGTGTATGTCACCACAGGGCTGAGGCTTGTTTCCTGAGGCATGTCCCTGGGGCTCTCAGTATATGGATCGCTGATTTCTTGGCATTGTTTAAAGCACAAACCAAGCGTACTCCTCTTGGCATTGTTTAAAGCACAAACCAAGCACACTCCTCTTGCACCATGTGTAAATTAAAACGCACAATATAATTTCTACAAAACTTTATAGCAGGGATCAGAAACCTCTGTGATAATTAGGCGTAGCGTATGAAGATGCTGAAGGCTCCTGTTAGATCCTCAGACGCAGGACTGCTGCCATATGCTTTCCTTCCTCATGGAAATTGTGTGGTGCCAGGAAAATCAACCCTCAGCTCTGGAGAGTGTTTGTATCAGCATAGCACACTTCAGAGAGGTGTGTCAGCTACTTACCTCTTTCCAAAAATTAAGGTAATAATTATGCTTATTTTTATGTTTTAAGTTTTGCAATGTGTAACATAGACAGAACACAGATTTAGGATGATAGCGATGCTAAAACCAGCAGGATGAAAGGTATGTTTGGTCATTATTCCATCAATATCCACAGGAAACTCTTTGTTGACATGAATAGTTTGAATCCAGCCTCTTTAGAGGCTCAAGCTGTGGTCAGCAGCCAGAATCAGGTGTGAGCAGTTAGGATTTGGGATAAAACATCCCAGCTGTGTCCTACGGAAGGATGAGGGGATGATCTTTGCACATGCCAGACAGGCATAGTTCTTTCCCGAGTAAGTGAGCTTTGAAAAACATTTGCTGAGTCTTACAGCGAATTCTGTTTTGCACTTCATTGTGCACAACTCTGAGCGCGTTCATGCACCACAGGACGGCTGAGCCGCCTCCTTCTGAGCACACAGTATTTATTTATGTTCAGAAGGTCGGTGCAGTTTCCTTACCAAGATCTGAGCGCCTTCACGACTCTCAGAAACACGTGGATACTGCCGCACTCTGAGTTTTCCTAAATCTGAGCTCGCGAGGAAAGGAATTCAGAAAGAAACTCACCCAGTATATCGCGATGAGTGTAATAGCGTGTCCTGAAAGGCTTATACTCCCGGATCTGATCAAAGGTGGCGTGAGAAGGCGGTGGTGGTATTATTTTTGAACATACAGCGCAACAAACAAAGGATTCCAGATCCGGACTTCTAATCATTGTGGTGTTCTAGGATTTTTCTGTGATACACTCACTAAAACGCCAGGACTGTGTTCCAGAGAGATCTCTTGCTTGCAGGCGAAACGCTTCTTGTTGCTACAGACAACATGCAAGCCAGGGAAGGGAGACGAATCACCGGCTGGTATTTTGTATTATCTGAAGCATTTGCCTCCAGATTCAGACTCGCACATGCTGGGAGCTCGGTGACACGCGGGTGATGTAGGCAGATGATAAGGGAGGCTTGTATGAGGTGACCCCTTTCAGCCCCGAGACGTAGCAACTGTTACCAGGCGGGACTCGGTGCTCACAAAGCGCAGCGGGCTCGGGCTTTGTAGCGCATTTTTGTTGTTGTCGAATTTCCATGATTCCTATGCAAACCGTGTACTCGAAGGAGGTTTTAGGAGCAGGAGAATAGCTACTGCTTCAGACGTTTTAATCATGGCGTGTTGTTGCCCTTACTGGCAAAGATGTGAAAGCACAGATGAGGAGGGACTGGCAACAAGCTGAAAAACCTCTGCCCAGGAAATCATTTTGTTGCAGTTCCTGTCAAGCCAGCTGTTATCCCTTGTAAATATTTATTGCTATGTTGAAAACTAAATTCAGAGAATCAGGGCAAAAGAGGCTGTATCGGTGCTGTTTACTTATCCTCCAGATGCATAAAGGGAACCGTGCTTTTAAAGAGAACAGATTGTTACTGGTGTAGTTTTATTTGGTGGCCTTTTTTTCCACCCAAATCCCAGTTCACATCTAGGTTTTATGTGCACAAATAGCACTAAGAGAGTCACTTGTGCAACACCTGCCACAAATAAATACGGAGAAGATACTTAAAAATATGACCAAGTCTTGATACTCATCCTTCCTTCAGTCTGGGCACCTTCAGCCTCATGTCTTCCTCTTTCACTTAGTTAAATTCATGCAAATATACAAGACTCGTGAATTTTAATGATCCGAAGGGAGCTAAAATCCTGAGTAACCCTTCTTGCAAGGTTATCAGTAATGATCCATCAGATCCTACCCCCAAAACATATTCTACAGACTATGCACAGCATCCCAATGGTTCTGAGTCAGTTTTCCAGGAAGTTCTTTCACCCATCACAAGGCACGTAGTCTGCTTACCTGCAAGCTTTTGGCTGTGCCCCAGAACCTTGCTGTTGTGAGCCTTCTAGGCTCACCGAGGGGAATATGCTTTTAAAGGCTGTAAAATGCTTTCACATAGCTTCATCAACGGTACAGCTCGCGTCCCTTCCTGTGAAGAAAGCAGCTAAACCAAGGCCAAGCTGAACTTTGGATATCAATAATTATAAAACATGGACAGGAAGAAAAACAGAGAGGCTCAAAACAATGGATTTAGAGGGAGATAAAGAAATCCCACAGAGCTACTGCTGTCCCTCAAGGCAGTCGGTCACCTTTTTGTTATCTTCAATTAAAAAAAACATCTTTCCAAATAAACAAAACAAAATAAACCAGAAGCACCTTCCAGAATAGGAAAGCAGATGCCCTTCACATCTTCTTTCTTCTACGGCCTGACAGAAGCCACCTTGGCCAGAAGGGTTCAACAAGGAGGACTCTCAAGTTCTTGGCCGCCCACATTGACAGCGTAAATATGAGTTGCTGAATGGAAAAAACGCAATCGGAACAGTAATAAGGGTCCGAGGTGGAAAGGGCCTGGCCTGGCACACGGCCTCCCACACCGTGCTCTGCCTAGGAAGTGTCTGACACACCGAAGTCGCTGGAGAAGCAGAGGAGAAGGCCTCAGCGCTGCAGCAGGAAAGTACCCACCCGTACAGTTTGCTCAAGGTGAAGGGAAGCAGCAAAGCTCATGCTGGGCCGCCTCACCTGCTAGGGAAACGCCACAACTACTACCTGCCCTGCAGCCACGCTCACAGAGGCACCATTTGATAACGATCTCTATCAGATCTTCCTTGCTTTAAAATTATTTTACTTGCAACAATGCAATTATCAGCTTTCAGCTGATCAAGAGACCGAGTTTTGCTTTTCACACAATGCATTATGTACTTGTGCTTAAAAAATAAAAGAGAAAGCCCCGCTTTCACTCAAAGAGATAAATGACTTGAACCATTATATGAATTTATGAGGCATTTACCAGTCTAGACTGCACATCCAAGTTAATCGTGTCTCTTCTAACATACTGTGGAGGTCGCAGATGACAATTCTTAAAACCAGTTTTATGTTTGTGTATATCATAATTACCATTTATTTGTACAGGCACAGTATTTTATAATGGCACCTAAATTGGATTAAATGGCAACAGAGATATTTAAGCATTATTTTAGTGGGCAGATGAAAAACAGTAGTTGCCTCAAAAAGTTCTGTGAACGATTTGCTTCTTTCCTTGCTCACGTCATCAGTCCCATTTGGAAGTTTTCCTCCTCATGTATCTGGAGCCCTCACTGTCAACTGCTTCATAGAGCTCCTTTTTATTCTCTGCTGTCGCATGCAAGTAACCAAGGTAGGCCACACAGAGGGTAATTGCTACAAGTCCGAATGCCATCACGGGTTTGTTCTGACAAGAAAAAAGAATTAGCACACATTTTTAATCAAAACATTTCTCGTTCACCGCAAACATTACATTCTTCAATCTCAGCGTACAAAGCCAAGAGTAAGCTGTTGTGGTATCTGCAACAGCGACCACTGCCTTCCTTCAGACTACTCCAAATGACTTTGACCAGCAGCAAGGAGACAAGGTTTTATGGTAGCACAAGGAATTCCCTCTGAAAAAGAGGACTCTCCATTTCTGGAGGCAAAACATCCCACCGCCCAGTGCACAGTCCCAAGTGCTGCTTGAGCATGGATGAACTGGCCACAGCCAGCTTCGAAAGGTAACTACTACAGACTTCTACAGAATTGATCTGGATATACTGCCGGGACAACGCACGCTGCTCCTGCCAAGGGACCGTGATTACATTTCTCTAGAACAGATCACTTATCATCGCCAAATCTGTTTTTATTATGACCACAAAATTTCATCAGTCTTGCTGACACCACTGGGTTCTGCAAATGCAAATAAAGGCAGAGTATCACCAACTCAATTACAAAAGCAAATACGTAGAAAAACAAATTAGGAGTATTGGCTGATACACTTAAATCACATCGTTATCCCTTATGAAAGCCTTTTTAAAGTACCCTGCCATGTCACCATCCTTCATCACAACTTTTAAAAAACTCTGCGTCAGGAATAACAGGTAAGTATTGCCTCACTCTGTTAACTTTTTGGTGTTTTTTGGAATGCCTTACGAGCGTTACAGTCTATTGGTGCCAGAGCTCACGATACCAGTAGGTTGTCTAACAGCACGGAGTCAGGTGACTCAGCCCAACAAAACGTGTGAAATAACTTATGCTACCTCCTGTCAACCAAGATGAAGCTGACTGTTCTACCGACAATTAAATTAACTCCTTTCAAAAATGAAAGAAAAACAGACAGTAACAGAGTTCTGTAAAGGATATAAGAAAGCACACTAGAATTTTTGGATTCCTGAAACTTTTGGCATTTTAAAAACAGAGAGAAAAAGAAAAATCCAAAATAATGAAAAGCTACTAAAAAGCCCCTCCTTTCTTATCAAAAAGTTTGCATTTTCTAATTTCTTCCTTTTCAAATATTAAAGAGGACTCCTGTTACTTGTCAAATGACGAGTAATTACAAATTACTTCCTCCCCGAACTAACTCAGCTAGGTACTAGATAATCAGACAATGTAACAGTGAAATAAAAGCTGGAATAAACAACGCAAATTCTGGGCTCGTAACAATCAGAGGGGAAAAGAAGCAAAAATATTTTTAGTTATGTTACTTGGTGCTTTGCATAACAAGAGAGCTATATAATGCACACAGAATTGCGATTATTATTTTAAAGCAAACGCGTCTCTAAGCATATTTAGTTTCTCTCGGAATAAGCCTCTTACAGGTTTAATGAAAAGCTCGGGGTTCACAGCTCGGAACAACATAGTTGTCTGAACACCCCTCAGTCCTGGATTTCTCTCTCTGGGTTTTTCATTTTCATTCAGAGGTTTGCTGGAAGACATTGCAATTGATGTTGAATACTTCCTAAAAACAGAATCAAAAACAGACATAATTTGCATCTTAGAAATAATAATAAAAATACACTGAGCATGACTGCACACTCTGCTTGCCTTCTTCCAACATTAATTTTAATTTGCGTATATAATACTGACTGCTTCTTCTGTTAGGTCTAAGATTCCCTGTGTAAGCACACTGATTTTCAATCTTGTCGAATTTGCACATCCTAAAATGCGCTTCTGGAAGCGTGTACTTTTATATACTAAACGTATGCCTAGGCTTGTGCTTGTTTCTTATCTTCGGCTAATGCCTTAGCTACCTGCAGCCCTAGCAGCAGCCTACAAAATACTCTAAAAGAACCTTTTAATAACATTGCCACAAGAAACAGTGTCAAGGCAATTTTTTTTATTATATTTATTTATTATTTTGAAACCTCGCGGGTGACAGGACAGCCTGTGCGGAGCCACCCCAGCGAGGCAGCCACCACCCCCAAGCCCCCGGTCTCATTTTTACAAACAAGGGCACATCAGACAGGAGAGGCCACCCGAGCAAACGTGCCCAACACCAAACCCTCGGCCAGGGCAGCCCAGAGGACGCTGAGGGAAAATTCCCCTCAGGGTTTGGGAGTCACAACGCCATGCATGCGGCGCGGCTCTGCCCCACTCCCCCCGCAGGCACCCCAAGGCCACCAAAAACCCTGAGGGCAGCGATGAAAAGGGCAGAAAACCCTCTCTCAGCGGGGCTGCCGGCCGAGGCAGGCTTCCCACGGAAAAGATCCCTGTTGTAACCTACGGAGCGAGGCGTGGGCGCGACGCCCCTCAGCGCCTCCACACACGGCGGCGGACAACCGTTAACGGCCGCCGCCCGCCATCTCCCCCCGCCCTTCCCCCACCGCTCACCTCCCGCCGCCGCCGGGGCCTCACGGGGCGGGAGGGGGAGAGGGCAGGAGCGCGCATGCGCGCTCGCGCCCCCTGCTGGGCGGAGGCCGCCCGGCGTCACCTGAGGGGTGGGGTGCGGGGGCACACAAAATGGCGGCCCCGGGGGGCTTTGGGGCGCTGCCACCAACACCAAACCCAACCCCAGCCCCTCCCCACATTCCCCAGTGTTTCCATCCTTATCGCCCCGATCGGGAATCAGGCAGTTAAGATCGGGAATTGCAGTCAGTCTGAGCAGAAAGAATAATAAAGTTTTGATTGAAGCGTCCCCTTCCTGTTATTTGGATCTGAAATCTAGATTCTGGGCATCTCGGTGGTGTGGTGGCACTTTGCTGCAGTGTTTTGTTTTCTGCTGCTTGCAGAATTAATGAAATTGATGAACGTACCTAAAGCACAAGGGAAAAGAAGTGCATGCAGGCACCTGTGCTTGTCTGTGCCTTTCTTTTCACATCCAGCAACAAAGACTCTGGGCAACTTTAGTGACATTACAAAGACAAACATTTAAAACTTTGGGAAAAATCATGATCTGGATGGTAGAAAAGAGCCCAGATTAGGCCTCCATTGTGAAAATAGGCAGGCAGAAATGCATTGCGATGGGTAATACTAGAGATTTAGCTGTGTATGGACTCACCCACCCCAGCGCGTGTTTCCACCTCTGGAAGCTGTGTGAGAGGACTTGGGTGGGGGACAGGGCACGAACACGAATGCACAGGCATCCAGGCTCTCAGAAGCACTTGTTCCATGTTTTCTCCTGCGCTAAACAAACTGCATTCTTACTATTTTTTATTCTGAAAGATGGCAGAGTAGGATATCACAGGTTAACATGTTCCTTCTGATGGAATATGTAAAGATTTTTTTTTTTTTTTCTGTGTGTAAATATCATGAGGTGAAAAAAAAAGAAGGGAAATAAGTTTTGGTATCAGGAGAGAATTGAGTGGTATATCCGTGTTTTCTGTCAACATTTAATTCACAGCATACCATCTGCTAATCTCATAGCTATTGTTTTGGCAGCATATGCCACACAGCTGATTGTGTTTAGAATCCATTGAGTAGAAAAAGGAAAGTCACTTCTGAGTGAAGATGATTGCTGTCATTTGTTTTGGTTCTTGTGTAATTTAGAGAAGCTAATACCAAGTTTTAGCGTGACCCTTTTTTTTTTTTTGGGGGGGGGGGGGGGGCAGGGGGCGGGGATGGGGTGTGTCTTGTTTCCTTGAGGGAAAGCAGAGTTTTTACAGTACTGCAGGAGACATTCTGCTGTATCTCCAAAGTAATCGACACGTTTTGCATGGGGACACAAAACCTTTACAGCACCACGCTGAGACGTGTGCTCCCTTATCAGCACGTGCACCCCTTTGCAGCAGTTCATGCCGCTAACTGACCCCATCCACGCAGATAAAACCCCTGCCTCAAAGTCAGCCTGGGCCCTAACAGTACTTTCCAGGCCGTGGTGGGATGGGTTTATGCCAGAAAGCGCAGCCACTTTGCCACGCGGACAGCGGTGGAGGTGGTTAGGCTGCTGGTACTTCTCTGGCGCTTCCCATCTTTCCGATAAGGGGCAGGTAAGTCCCGCAGACATCACTGGTGTGGGGAGAAAGCACTCACTGTATAAAGAACACCCCTTGCTGGAGGGAAGATGCTCTCCGTAGGGTGAGCTGTGGGATAAGGCATTATGCGTACAAAGAGAGGGGCTTAGGAATGGCGTTGGGCTTTGCTGTGGGTGCTGGTGCTCAGCATGCATTATGCAGGAGCCGAATATCCAAATTAGCTCCGCAGTGGAGGGAAGCTCGGACTGCTTGCTGTTTCTAGTTTTGCTTCCTGGCTGTGGGGAAGTGTTTTATTTTATCCGCAATGTGAATATTACGTTGGTGTCTGACGCTACAGGATGTTGACGAGCTCGGTCCATCAATGCTTATAAAGTTGTCTGGCATCCTCTTGCAGAAGGTGTTTTTTAAAGGGTAGAACTGTAAACATCTGTGGTATTTCTGAGTCTTTACAAGTCAGCCATCATCTTATTATCTGAGCATCTCTCCTGTAAAGTCAACGCGCAGACACAAAACCTTCCCTTTCAAAACCCAAGGCTGTTACTGAGATTTATTTTCCTTTTAAAGGAATTCCTTCGGGATTTCGCTTTCGCTATTGTGCAGTGTGCTGCGGCCATTCAGAACCTGATAGCAGCTCCTGCTTTCCCTGAGACTCGCATCCCCTTATCGTTTGAGCCGCAGAAGTCTCTGTGGAGAGCAGCGCGAGTCTGGTACCGTAACCCGCAGACATCGTTAGCATGCAATCGCCAGCCTAATGCAGCACTCGGCACAGCGGCCTGCCGCCGCGATTTGGTGATTCACCTCACAGCTCCGGCTTGCTTCAAGTGCCACACAAAGGGGGGAGCGTCGCGCTGTCTTCACAAGGAGGAGAGGCCGATGAGCTTATCCCTGTTTTAGAGACACACGGGCATGGATCTGCCGGGGACACAAAATTATTGCTTCTGTACAAACACTGGGACTTCAGCACGGGTGTGACTTGCAGGGAGAGAGGCAATTTCCATCATGTATTTGTTAGGATTTTCACACATGAAAGCGTACTGTGTAATTGCATGCCTGTTTTTCCTGCTTTTTGCAATGTTTTAGATACTGTGAGTTTATATTTTAATTAGAGATGGCAATTGGGACTTTATGTTTTTTTTAATTTTTTTTTTTTTTTTTTTTGCAGAAAAAGCTAAAGAAGTCTGGGGGAAAGGACAGTGGGTGAGAAGGGAAAGCAAACAATCAGGAATTACAGGTATTTCCTCCGCCTAGTTCACGGTTAATGGCAAGGGGAACACTAAGTTCACTCAGGCCATATCGAGGAAATAGATGCAGGAGAAGAAACAAACAGATCTCCAGCTAGACAGAGGTGCCATTGAGAGCTTTCTGTGTATGCGCTGCTCGGCTCGTGTCAGTCTCAAGAGCCCTTAGGATGCTTTTCAGCTGCTGTTGCTCATTCGTCTCATCCTCGCTGAACGAAAGCAGAGTTTTCAGCACGCATTTGCTGGGCCCCTACCACTGATGATGCAAAACAGTTTTAAGGCAATAAACGCTTTAAAAATGAGAATCTGTTAAAGTGAATCTTTTGCAATACATAGCATTATGTATATATCTTCAAAAGCACTTGTTAACCAGCTTTGTCTCTAGGAGACAGAAAAATCCCCCAGCCATGCTTTCCAGCCAAGATTAAAGCAATTGTTATTCTTCAGCTTCTGATCAAGGTTATAAGTCTGCTGAACTGAATTCAATATGGAAGAGAAAATGCGTTTTGTTGGGTTCTACTTTCATTAAGGAGAGGGGAAATTGTTTCCAGTTGGGAACAGAATAAACAAAAACCCCAGACCATCCCCTCTGGAAGCAGAAAGCCAGTTTCTCCTGAAAAGGAGGAGCAGAGAAGCATCACAGAGGTGGGTTTTCTCCATTGCTCAGAGCTGGGCACCCTTCAAGTTGGAGTCAGGGAACGCAGCTCCTGGCAGGACTCTGGAGGGTACAAATTTCATGGGTTTAACAGAATAAAACCCATCTGTCTCTGTAATCCAAGTGCTTTTTGACTCTCTGCACCTTAGAGTTCTCTTTTTAAATACAAATGCCACCACATACCAAAACACACTGGGGAGCAGCAGTGCCTAACGTTCACGGACTGGTTAGGATGGAGACACAGCAGCCACTGCCATAAGACACTTAAACAACTTTGACATTTAAGTGACCCGATCATAACCATGCGTTTCTGATTAATAACGAATGGGCTGCAGGGGCTTTTACAGCTTTCTTTCCCATCTCTCTAATTGCTCCAATGCCTTTAATGCTATAATAAAGTCTAGCTTTAAAGTTAAATTCTAGCTTTCTCGCTCCTGCAGCGATTGCCCTTCAGGTAATTACAGTATTCGTGCCATCACTCTGGCCTTTAAATTACCTGATGCGAATGAAACTGGGCTCAGCTGGCTTCTCTGGGGCCAGGGGCGAGCTGCTAACTCAGACACGCGTGTCAGTGACACCCTCCTCTGCACGAAACTCCCAAATGGGCGCGTGCAGTAATAGGAGCCCCAGCAAGTTGAAGCTAAATAAATCGTGCTGCGAAGAATTCATTTGGCAGGCTTTAAGAGTTAATTTACTGAGTTGAGGCTTTCTGTTCTCGGGCTGGTGGCATCTCACGGGCTATCAGCGGTCTCTGCCCGCTGCTTTGGGGCTGCAGCCTGTGTGCCCGCAGCCTCTGCTTCTGCCAGCGTAGAAGCAGGAGGGGTGCAGCCGGACAGCGGTCGCCGGTGAGCGCTCAGAGGATGGAAATAAAGCCCCGTGACGTTAAACAAATGCCTCGGTTTCCTGGTATCGCTCTGCTGATACCAGCCGCGTTACGGCTCTGGGTGTGCTGGAAGAGGCGATCGCGTTTCGCTGGTTCAGGTGGTATTGCCCGGGAGACGGGCAGTTTCCATTCCCGAGGCTTAGAGCAGCGACTCCCTTTCTTGGAAATGAAGCGCTGGTGGTTAATGCCACTAGAGAGCGAGGGTCCCGCTGTAACCGCTCACAGCCACACAGGTAAGCTCAGGTTTCTTGCTATAAAATATAGTCTTACCAAACGAGAGGTTGTTTGTTTGTTTTTAAGGTTGAACAGGCTTGGTAACAGCCTCGTGGCAGTGTCCCACCTGCCAGCACGAGACATGGATCGAATCCTGTTTCCAGTGCCTTGTTTGTACCTCCTGAAGAGCTGCACACTCAGCGTAGCCATGGACAAATGCCTTCATTTCTAACACTTGCCCAAGTGGAAATCTTTTGGCTATCTCAACTCATTTTGATGAGATTTGACCAAGATGTTACAACAGTATTCTGGATGAAGAAATAATAATTATTAATGCTGAAGATCGTTTGCTGCAGAGGAAGGGGTCTTTTTTTTTGAGAGCATGGGAGCGATGGTTATCCGTTTGGCATGAAGTTCATGGAAAATGCTCTCCCAGTTGCGTGGGTGAAATACGGATGCCATTTCTTTTAAAGTCATTTTGGATTCTTCTGAGTTTGTATTTTTATATTATATGATTTACTGAAGTAGCAAAGACAGCAGTGAACTGTGTCTGCCCTCTCTCAAAAACCATTCATCTGCTGTGGAGGAGAGACCACAGCAATTAGCAGCTGGCAAAGCATCGCTCCCAGCAGCTGCTGGGTTATTAAGCGGAGTTTGTGGTTTTCCCAAATACAAAACAAGATGGGATTTTGCCACTGCTGGCTGTGAAAAAGAGTGCCATGCATTCTTAAGGTTACGAAGCCTACTGAAGACGTAATTTATATGGGACGCTTTCAGGGAAGTGAGTGGTTGGCAGCCAAGTTACCGAAGCCCAGAAAGGAAAGGGATTTGTCCCAAGCCACTCAGAAAGCCTGTGCCAAAGTCAGATGTGAATCTCCAATCAACCAGATGAACTTCTTCCCATCTAGTCTTTTCTTTTCCTTTTGTAGTCACTTGGCAAATAAGTGTCTCGCCTGATGTTTTTACACACCACGTCTATTTTAAGCAGTATTTAATTGTTTACAGAACTCTGCATTTAATACAACTTATTGCAGGACCCCGAGGCTTACATAGGGACATATTTCTTGTTCAGAGAAGTCAAAAGTTAATGATAGGCACAAAATAGTGAGAGGCTAAAATCAGTAAGCTAAGGAAGATGAAGGCAGTGGACTGGGCTATGAGACAGCCTGGCTCTTTAGCTCTGCCCCTGATGTGTCGGGTGATACTGGATAAACCCCATCACCTCTCTTATGGACATCTCCTCCTCCACAGCACGGGTTTTCCCTGTCTAGATTCTTGATGTTTTGAGCAGAGGACTCCATTTTTATCATGTTTATGAAGGATTTATGCCAGGGAAGTTCAGCCCGAACAGTCTACAGTTTGCTCTTAGCTGAGCTGTGAAAGGAAGCAAGCTGTTGCCAGCAGGTTTACATTAGCCATACTGCTGGAAGCATCTGAAGGATGAATTGGGTGGGAAACCACTGCTTGCAGCAGTCTGAGGACCACGGGCTCTGCTGCAGTACTACAGCAGCCGTTGTGGCAGTGACCAGCTTGCCCAGACCGCAGACCAGTAGGGCTGAGTTTGCCTGCTCTGGGGCTGGCAGAACTAAATGCCTTACCTGGCTGGTTTCTGAAGAGCCTGAAAAAGCAACGAGTTTCAGTGCCATGCTCTTTATTCATTTTATGATATAAGACAGGTTATCCAAACCACACGAGTCTAGGTTTCCTGACCTCTATGTTTTTTCATTGGCTCTTTCATAAGGACCTGGAAAACCACTCACGTCGGCACTGTGACTGTTGAGCAAGAAGCAAAGGCGTCGCAAGGTGAGTGACTTGCAGCAGTACTTCTTCAGCTCCTACTGCTGCTGCTCAACCGTGTGAATAGCTGGTGCACGCCTGGCTCAGCGGGGTGACGTTGGAGCTGGTC
Organism: Heteronetta atricapilla; assembly: GCA_011075105.1. Taxonomy (NCBI): domain Eukaryota; kingdom Metazoa; phylum Chordata; class Aves; order Anseriformes; family Anatidae; genus Heteronetta; species Heteronetta atricapilla. Next base: position 81,179,924 of record CM021733.1, read on the forward strand.
TGTCCCTCTGCGCTCCCAGGAGGTTTCCTGCTGCCTCTTCTTCTGTAGCAGAGCACCGGAATAGATGCACCACGGTAGGGTGGGAGTGGAGCTTCCACAGATTTCAGAGCAGGCTGAACAAACACCTGTCAGCAAGAGTTAAAAGCATGACAAAGCCTTCTTAGGGACAGAGAATGAAGTGAATCGGTGCTGCTCAGCCTGTGGACCTCAGGCCGGTGGCAGGCAGTAAGGAAGCAGCAGGTAGTCCATGAAACAAGCACAAAGAATCAGCAACAGTAAAACTTCCTTATATCGTCAAAGAAAGAAAATACAGGGAAAGTGAAATTACAAAGCAAGGACCTGCAGTTAAGTTTCATTATTTGTTTGGTCATCTACAGAAATCATCGTGCCAATGCTTTTTTCTTCCTTTCCTCAAAACACGGGGCTGATCCCTGGTGTTTTAAAAGAAAAGGGCTGAGATTACATTACACTTTAACTATATATATATGTATATATATATATATATATGCACACACATATGAAAATCCTATATATATAAAAGCTGGAGAGGATGACCTCTCAAGATTGCTACCAAGTCTGCTTTTTTTATGATCCCATACTCTCCTCTGTGATTCTCTGCTACTGGTCTCTGCCTTATTTTACACTATTTATAATTCCTTCCTTATATATATTAAAAAAAAAAAAAGACAAGGTTAAGTCATAGGTGCCACAGAAAGCTCCCATTAGCAATGTTTGTATCAGAAAAAGAAATAGATTTTCCATCTCTCATCCCGCAAGGCTAGTTGTGTTTGAGCGCTAGACCCACAGTTCCCGGACACACACCCTTTCTGCTCTTTCTCACCTTTCCATTTCCATTTCCACTAATGCAGCACCTTCGACCTGTAATTTGCCTGCTTGCTCTGAGCAGCCTGCCCCCTGTGTGCCTTCAACAATTTGGATGCTTTTCTCCTCTCCTCTCCTCTCTTTCTGAGTAGGTTGTTTTTGCATTTTCTTACTTTTCCCCCCATTTTCCTCTACGCAGAGATACCTTCTCTGCTTGTAACGTCGTTAAAGTAGCAGAGCCGACTGAAATCTAGATGAACTCATTCTCTGAATGCTCGTCAGCGGGTGCATTACTCCATGCACGTTAGCCAGACTTCTGTAGACCTCACTGAAGGGTGGAAGGGATTATTTGGTATGTTCAGCAACAGTGGCGTTATCCAAACACTCAATGAATTCCATTCCTCACTCCTGGAGCTGATGGAGCACTCGGGTTGCTCTGCCTGCTCGGCAAAGTCAAAGTCACATCCAGGGGATAACTTTTGTATGTGAAGAGGAGAGGGGATTACCTGCTCCGGTTCCTGGCAGGGAGCAGAAGCAGCCCAGGAATTTGGTTTCATTCTCACCCCTGCTACATCAGATAGAAATGAGCACAGCACATCAAAGTATCTCTAACCTTCAGCTTTTGTCCAAGCTGAGGTGTGCCTATGTGCATGGACAGTTTGAGGTGAATCTAACCCAAAATTCCTGCTCTTCTTGCCATATTCATCTTGTTCTTGAGCACGTGGAGCAAGTGATCTGACTGTTTTAGACTCTCTAGTGTCTCCTTTGCATTTTCCAGTAGAAGCTTTTCTATTTTTGGTGGTGGTCTTTATTTCCTTTGTGCCAAATAGATTCCCCTATGACCCATTTGTTGCTGTCTTTCTTGAACCTTTGACTCAGGTAAGGGCCAGATTTCTAGGTACAGCCCGGGTTGCTGTATTTCACAACAGCTCTGCGGCGATTCCATCCATCCATCCATCATCCATCCATCCAGTCTTCTGGCTAGCTGGAATTTACCCACTGCTCAAGACCTGCTCAAGATTTTGGTCAAGGCCTTGACCACCACCGTCTGGGCAGGGAGACCCATCCTATTTTCAGCCTCTGGCCTCCCTCCTTCAGCTGGCAGCTCAGGACTGGCGCACCTTCAGCCACTCTTGAGGTGCCTGTAAGCACGGGTTGGTAGGTGGCACTGGGCTTTTTGCCGCAGGAAAGACGGGTACGGTTCTCCTGGCCATTAGCAAAAGCCACACTGGTTTTCCATGGAGTAATAAAATTCAGTCTTCCTTCTGTAGTGCCTGCGCACATCTTAAAATCCCAGAAGAAGGCCTTGGAGGCTTTCCTTCAGCAAGAAATCTATTCGGGAGGACAGCCTGCTTGTGAGTATTGACATGTACGCGTGCAGCTTGTGCCTGCTCGTGTGGACGCTTTGTTTCCTGGCCTGTGCTTCGTGGAACAGCAGTATTGGTAGCGCCATCACACTGCTACTCAGCCCCCTCGAGACTGATGCATTGGCTGTGTGTTACTTAGCTAGAAATGGTTAAAGGCATAGTGCTCATACCTCAGAGAGCTTGATTTAAACATCTGCTTGAGCTCTAATTGCAGATATAGAGGATAGAAATAGCTCTTTAATGAAGTCACCAGTCTGCCAAATATATTTAAAAGCATATGTCTGATAGGACATAAGCCAAACGATATTCCTGTTACTCCTTTTTACCTACAGCATAAAAGAGCAGTCTGGTAACAGTCCTTGGTGCGAACACCTTTTCAGCATCCTTCCCAGTAGGAATTGGCAGTATGCCCGTTCCTCAGCTCCTCCAGGAAGTCACCAGCTCTAATGGTAGCAGTGTAGGGCACCCAAATAAGCAAATAGCCTTGTTTTCCAGTGGAAGGCTGGCTACAGGCAGAGGCCTGTATGGGCTGCAGGCTCAAGGGACAGCAAAAGGAGCATGGAGCTTCCCATCTTGTGATGCTGTGGCCTAATAGCTGCTGGTACTCAGACGTGCCAGCTGGTGAAGGTGCTCAGAGACCAGCACTAACCGCAGCTACAGCACTGGCAGCGGGATCCCCAGACGCCGGGGCAGCCATAGGTGGGTGCATTTTCTCCCCTGCTAAGCAGGAGCAGTAGGTGGGACGAAGCCATTAAGATCAAACACCTGGATCTGAAAGCCTCTGATTCCCCTCCTGACGCTTCCCAGCCATTCTGTCCCCCGTGAATGGATACACTTCTTGCTCTTAGGCAGGGGCTTGGTGTCCTCCGTGCAGAACCCAGAGGTGGGAAGGGGACCGTGTGCTTGCTCTTGGTGCCTCTCGCAGGTCCTCGCTTGACTTTCAGGAGAGTCTGGCTGCCAGGGGCTCCTTGAAGCATCCCTTCGCAAAAGAGAAGCTCCAGAGCTAGGGTAGGGGAAGACTTTCATGGAAAAGAAACTATTAATATGCATATATATAAAACACATAAATTTGGGGAATAAAGTTTAGTGCATTTCTTAAATAGGAAATTGAAAAATATATATATATATCCAGTGCAGCAGTATAGGACTTAAAATACTGCCTAAATTTACTGACAAGATCAGACAAAAAGAAAACAATGTGCATCGTGGTAGTCAATTTATTATGGGATACTTGGCTCCTATGCATAAATCTGAAAGTGAAATGGGATTTGATGGTGCCTAGTATTTGCAAAACAGATGGTGCTACGTTGAGCATGCCTTGGTGGTAGAGCACTCGTCTGAACTCAGCCGGGGACGCTCTGCCTGGCGCTCGGGAGACCCTCGGTAAGAACAGGCACATCTACCTCCAGAGAGGACGGCCTAACAGAACAATTAGGCTCCAGCCTAATTGACAAAAACCTACTGTAACAGCAAGTAGTTTTCGCATGATAGCCTCAGAAGGTAAAAGTCATTAGAACTAAGAGAAGACTTGCTTTTCCTTTTTTTTTTTTTTTTTCCCCTTCCTTATTAAATGCTCAGTCAGTTTAAATTGCTTCAACTACTGGCTGCATTTCACCTTGAACATGCTTCCCGTTCTCTTCCCCCAAGAGGAAGCATCTCTGATCTTGTGCTTCTTTTATACAGCATTTCCTTCCTTTCCCGAGGAGAAAGATGAGCTGGGCATTCCTGCGTGACCTGCTGAGTGGAGTGAATAAATACTCGACGGGAATTGGAAGAATCTGGGTAGCAGTTGTGTTCATATTCCGTTTGCTGGTTTATGTTGCGGCTGCAGAAAACATCTGGAAATACGAACACGATGAATTTGAATGCAACATCAAGCAGCCTGGCTGTGAAAATGTTTGCTTTGACCATTTTTTCCCTGTCTCTCACATCAGGCTCTGGGCTTTGCAGTTAATCCTGGTCTCCACCCCTTCGCTCTTGGTTGTTTTCCATGTTGCTTATCGAGAGAACAGAGAAAAAAAGCACAACCAGAAACTTTACAGAAGTCCAGGTGAGATAGATGGTGGATTGCTGTGCACTTACCTCATCAGTCTTGTTTTAAAATCAGGGTTTGAAATCGTTTTTCTCATTCTGTTTTATAAATTGTACAATGGATTCAAAATACCACGTCTTGTCAAATGCGACGTGAGACCGTGCCCTAATACTGTTGACTGCTATATTTCCAAGCCAACTGAGAAGATGATTTTCCTCTATTTTCTGGTGGCAACTTCATGTCTGTGCATTGTATTAAATTTAAGTGAACTGAGTTACCTCATTTGCAAATACTCCGTGAAATGCTATCTGAAGAGGTCCACCAAGAAACATCCAGGCTCAGCAAGCGATTGCCACAAATCGGGAACCATCGGTCACGGGAGAGCAGCAGTGGCAGGACCAGTCCACGACAGCCCCCCATCCTTGCCTCTGAATGCACATGATGGACATGAAAAAACCTCCCCACTGACTTGAAATGTTGGACAATGCCTTCCTGTTACACCAGCTGTATCTCGTGAAGTGTTCTGTTCCGCCCAGTGCTTCACAGAAGTGAGAGGAGTTACCTAGGAAGTATTTTTCCTCTGTTAGTTCCCTCCCTCCGTTATGTGAGCAAATAAATTCACTTGCATTATCTATGTCACGCGTAGCATTATCTAGATCTGTTCGTGTTGAAACAAAAGGTGATGAGGCCTGAAAATTCCACGGAGCTTTAATATGTACACAAGTGTTTATGATAAATCATATTGCAACAATTGCTCAAACAGCTGTGTTTCTGCTTATTACACAGAATCGCTTTGGTACAAGCAAAAAAGGGATTTTTATATCCAGAGACAGAAGAACCTGGAATTAAGATACTGGACAGTGAGGGGGTTTAGAGCAGGTAGGTGGATCTGATAAATGTTGAGATAGCAACCAAAAATGTTGGCATACAACAGCTCCTTGTATCTCAAAGTGAGCTGGATGATCCCAAGCCCATTCCAGTTGGCCTCCTATGAGGCATTTCAAAATAATAATAATAATAAGGGGTAAATACATCTAGCTAAGCCGATGGTGACAAAGGCAGACCAGTATTTTAGCTATGTGTGGTACACCTCTGTCTGTAGGTACTTGAGCCCTTCACAGTCTCTAGGACCTTTATCAGCAGAACATAACCCGTAAGAAAAGGTCCTCGCTTCTACAGGCAGTGCATCCTGCTGCATGGATTTAACTCCTGGTCACCCACACCGAGCAGCTCCCCAGCCACCACACACATCACCTGGCTGGTGGCTGCAGTGGGGAAGGGAAAAAAATCTTCCACAGTTCTCTAGGACCCATGCAGAAAAATGTAGTCTGTACAATACAGCAAAACGTGGGCCAGTGGTCCTAGCGTTCAGTAGCCCGCAACCCGGTCCCTTTGGTAGGGCTGAAAATACCACCACTCCTTCAGCAGATACCTGCTGTTGAAGAACATGGGAAATCTAAAGACACTTGCAGCCTCCCGTGGAAACAAAGTAGAAAATAATGACTTATTGCCCCCCCCAAATTTCAGAACATCTCTTGAGCACTACGCATCACTGCTCTTTGTTATGCTGCAACATGGGCTAACAGGAAAGGGACAGAAATGAGTCTTCTTTTGAACTCAGGGTTTGGAGATGATAGAAATCAATGCCTCCTAAAAAGACTTGTTTCAGGCTAGCGTTCTCCTTCCTTTGCCGTGATCAAAGGCCTGACATGAGCGCTGAGTCTGATCAAAACACACGCCTTTAGAGAAAAGGCTGCCTGCAATAAGCAGAGCTGCCAGGATGTTGAACCAATTTCATACCAGGATAACGAGGAGGAAACAGTAGTGAAAGCACGCTAACTGCTTTTTCACTCCAGAAACTCCAGACGTGGTTACAAAGCATTACTTTTATGAGTACTGGGGCAGCAATTACAGAATTAACTTTAGGAATTATTGAAAAAATTACGTACTTTTGACCATGATTTTCAAGCTCAGGCAAGTTTTTTTTCTTTCTTTTTGTGATAAACCTGATTTTGTAAGAGGTGAAAATTCAATTGCCTCTGCTCTCAGCAGCAGCAGCGTGTCAGATACTACTAGCTTGCCAGCTTGCGGCCAGTTAAAGTTTTACGTCTCGCACGGTGCTGCAGCAGCACGTCTATCGAGACAACGTGCTTTACAGCTCCAAACGCTTTCTGTTAGGTCTCTACATATGCAGCATGTCTCAGGAGAGGGATGCAATTACAACATCTTTTACAACTACTGCACAAACCCCATCAAGCACTGCGTGAAGCAAAGCCATTGCCGATCTGCTCCGTGTAACCGGTACTGCCACCGTTTCAGGAACTGAGAAAGGCAACCAAAATCGTCTTGTCCTTTTTGTACCCTAGTGCATCATTTCTTAAGACAATGGAACACTATCAAAATGCAAAATGCTGCCATAAAGACTATTTTGTAGTTATCGAGGACAGATTTAATGATAGCACTTTAATGAAAAAGCTCTTTATTTTTTAAAGCAGGGTTTATTTGAGAGCAAAGGAAGAAAGTGCAGCTTAGCTAATTAAATTTGTCATAGCTCCTCTCTAATATAAAAAATATGTGAAGTCAGGGCTTGAAGGGCTTCAGAGCATCCCTCCAAACTCTTTGGCAGCTGGCCAAAAATCTTCCTGCTGAGACCAAAAATGCTCATGTGATACAATAACTTTTTAAATGCATATACCAGTTTTTATTTCTTGCTAATTCCTATTCTCAACAATCATGAAATACTAAGTTGTATTCCAGATGGTAGTGTTTCAAGTCTTGGAAGATATTTCAGATTTGATACAACTAGAAATTATTTCTCACGTAAACCACTTTATTCTGACAAAGTATTACGGACCAACTGCGTAAGCCCTGACTCCCTGGTAGCAAAGAGCCGAGTGGCTTTTGCACCAACTGCTGCAAAATTAGAGGAGTATTTAGCAGAGCCATTAATGTAAAGGAAACGAGCATCACATACGGCAGCTCTGCCAGATTTTACTTGACACGAGAACAGGAACTCCTCTGCTTTCTGAAGCCTCTCTCTTGCCCAGCATTTGGTCTTCTACTGGTTCCTCTCCTACCCCAGCCCCTTCCCCACCTTGATCACCTTTGTGCTCTAGGTTAAATCTTACTCATCCACCCATCTCTGAAGCCACTCATATTTGCATTTTTGGTTCAAATGAGTTTGTAGACTCAAAGCCTAAAATGAAAGGGCTTATTTTTCCTCATATATCAAACTTCCATGCTACCCAGACAAAAATGCCTATTTTTTTTCCATTCAAATGTTGTATTTCTCTCTTTTTAAAGACGGAAAGAACTGTCTCCTGTAACACACAGCAACTGGTACGAAGCTGACCTCAGCCATTACTGTAATGGAAAAATACCACAATCCCTCCATACACCTTCACACAGAAATATTTACCTCAGGCCTTTTTCAAAACTTCTCCACAGACATTGAAAAGATCCAAACCTTTTGTAAACCCTGGCGTCCTTTAAAACCCAAGAAATCTTCTGAGAAGTAAGCTTAGAAAAAAGGTCACGGGGAGAAAAACACTTCCCTATGTGCTGTTAGTTCTCCCCTCCGTGTCCGGCTCTGGCACCCGCAGCCTCCTCGCGCCCGGCGGCTCCCCGGGGCCTGGTGCCCATGCAGGTGGGACCCCGACCCGGGGCCTCCTGTGGCACAGAAGCCAGCTGCAGGACTGCAGCCACCTGCTCCTCCTTGCCTGAGCTGAAACAGGCTTTTGGTGTTTTGTAAAAGCTTTTGTCCCCAGCCATGTAACAGCCGTGGGCAGGACGTGCCCGCAGAACGGTCAGGGACCAACAATCCTCCCATCAAGGACAGCAATCCCAAAACACGTGAGGAGCAACCCACTGCACTCGATTAAGGCTTGGACAGTTTAAGGATTTCTTTTTAGGAACACAGTTAACCACAGGAGAGGCTAATTGCCCACTAAAAGATGTCTTTCTGTCATAAAACAGACTGTACTCTGTATCCAGCCTCAATTTGGCTGTTTCCCCATCGGCAACAAGCTCTGTTTCAGTCAGCACAGGCCGGCTGGTGACAGGAGGTTTTAAAGAACCTATCTTGGCTCAAATGCCACAGCTCCTGGGAGGACGGAAGGAAAGAAGGGAAAAGGGGAGAGCAAGAGGAGCAAGGAGAGCAGAAGAGGTGGGAGAAGCACGGCGAGAGAGGAAGAAGCAGCGAGAGACCGGGATGGAGCAGGGAGCAGAGAGATGGTGAGGTAGAGAGGAGACGGGGGAAGAAGGGAGCACTCTGGGCACCCCACGGGCTGATGAGGGGTCCGTGGGGCTGGGCTTGGCCACCCCCGGTGCCCTGTCCCATCCCGCAGGCAGAGGTAAGGCCCATGGGGCCCCAAGGGCCCGTCAGCATGCTGGAGCAGGAGGCGTGATACATCACTCACGGTGGAAGGCCTAGATGCAAGCACCAAAGAAATTTATTTCATCAGGAACTTTTGTAGGTGGCTTTACCAAACTACAGCACCCTCTGCAGTCCATGACATCTTAAACCAAACCCTCCCTTCAGTTCATGTTAAAATTATATATATATATATATATATATATTAAAAAAGAGAAAAAAAGGAAAAAAATACCGTACTAGATTGCCTGTTGAACAGGCTGTCAGTACCTGTCTAACAGGGAATGTGCCATGAAGGGCACTGGCTCTGTTGAAACTGGCTATATTGGTCCTCAGAAGCGTGGATTAATTGGGCTAAGAGAATGTTAAAAGTTTAATTCTCAGAAATTCAGATCCTACATTCAGATCAGAAATTACTTCCTGGATGTACAGGGCATTGGAATTTTTTTCCTTTTTTTTTGTTTTTGTTCTGTTTTATAGCATCGTAGTATAACACTATGTACCTAAATAGTTTTATGCTATTCTCAGTCTAAAAAGTGCAAATGATGCAGTAACTATAACCGGGAGCGTTACGGTTGGAAGTATTTTACTTACATAACACAAAAAGGGATGAACAGATCTAAAAAATTAACAATTGTGAGGTCTGTCGACAGTGCCCAGCCAAACACTTGACAGCAGCAGGTCTCACGGGAGGCTCCGAGATCCCTCTCCGGAGGTGCTCTGCCCTCTCCTCCCTGCAGATCCTCTCCTCTCCACAACCCAGCTGCTGCCATCCGGCAGGAGCCCGCTCCTGAAGACCGTGCACCTACAACCATCTCTCCTAGAGAGAAAACCCAAGGGTCTGTTTCGCTTCTATCCTTCTCAGATGGCACTTCTGATTTACTGACTTGTCGGAGCTAGCAGGTCAGTCACTTGAGAGGGACTGAAAGTTGCAGCAGCAAACGGGCCCTGCTCGAAAGGAAGCCTGTTCTTTGTGGGAAGGTGAGCAAGTTAGCACTGAAATACAGGAGCTACTCCCGAGGCTGAAACGCTGCCACCCTTCCGCTTTTTCATAGGTAATTTCCACTCTCCAAACAAGTCACTTCGTGCTGTTGTAGGAATGTGCCCTCTGAACTGGTATGCAAGTCAACTGTCAAAGATTCCAGGTGATTAGCTCAAAAGCAATGAAGTGTAGCATTTAATGCAAAGCGTTACACGGCAAGACAAGTTTATAGAAAAAAAGCAAGCCGGTCTCTCCCAAGATAAAGACTATTTTATCTTACTGAAGGTAGGTCACATCCATTAACGAGAATAATCCAAGAAAAATTTTTGGTACCGCACAATCCAGCTGGCTTGTCCCACGGGAGTTAAGCATAATCCTGTCCTAAAAACACCGCGGCAGATTCCTGGATACCGACAGCTCCCACTACCGCCTTCGCTCTTTTGGTTACTCAGCCAACTGGACACCTGTCGTTTCGGTCAGCAGCAAACAGAGAGATCACTCCAAACCCAGGTGCTTGCTACGCGCGGCGCTGCTTCCGGGGCTCCTTCCAGTGTGGAAAACACAGAGGTGGCGGAAGGGCTGCCGAGCGCAGCCAGCGAGAGGAAAAGGAGTGCAGGGAGAGCCCGTGCCATCAATAGAGCACAAGCACCTCGGTTATCCGTAAGATCACAATCTCACTTCCCTTTCAGAAAGTGCCTCGTTTATTCAGTTTTTAATGGTATGGCATAAGGACTCACGTATTTTATAGATAGATAGATACCAAAGTGGTATTATCAAAATAAACCATCTGTTTTATAAACCCACTATTTACAGAAATGGTTTCTGAAGGTTTTTTTTTCTTTTTTTCTTTTTTTTAACAAAAATTAAACTATACACCAATCTAAGTTACAGAAACAAAAATAACCTTTATAAGATCACATGTATAAAATAAGAAATGAAATGTGATTTTATTTAAGGCAATACTGGGCTACTTCACAAATCACCACCTCAAATATATACACTGCTCCACACTACTAATTTTCTATCACATTCACAACGGATTCTTTAATACCAAATATTGTTTTAAATCTCCAATGTAGCAAACTATTTTTATTCACATTTCCATTTTTATTATGGAATCATAAATGCTTTGTATCCAATTAAAAGCAATGAAAAATGTAGCTATAAGAAAACTATTATATTTATGAGTTAACTACATATGAGTATCATCCATAGATACTGGATGTTAAAATTTACAAAAATGAGTGTGTCAGTACGTTTAACCTATGAAATGTTATCTTATCCAGCTCCTCTCCTGTAAATAAATGCTTTATGCAAAATAAACTGGATATGGCAGACTTACCTAGCTTTAGTTCAAAAGGTCTTAATTTAAAACGATTAAAGGACAGTTTTAAAAATTTGATCACTTAGTTACAAATTAAAATTCCGAATATAAATGTGTCATTTAATAGTTTAGACTTACAGACTGCTGGTGGCAGCAAATGATTTACAATAATAAATATATACAAAAAAAATGTATCTACAAATAAAGAGTACTGTTATACATGAGCAGTGACCTGGTGAAAGATACCAATCACAGACAATTCACAAAGATTTAGTTCATGGAAAGGACAATTTGATAGAAAGTTGAGGTTTTGATCAAGTATTTACACAGCTGAAGCAATTATTCTGTTCTTCAAGTCCCATAGGGATAAAAACAAATAAGAAATTTACATGACTGATGCCATGTTTTTTGCTAGATTAGATCACTTCAAAATAAAAAGAGCTCCACAGTTACTAGCATGCTTGATGGCTTCCTATTTAAAATAAATTTTATTACAGATCACGGATAAACACACTAGGTTTTCAGTTTTGATTCCCCTTCCTCGCTTCCTCGTTACCCATAGTAGTTTCTTTCGCAGCTGTAACATCTGGATTATTCTCCTGACGTCCATCAAGTTTTCTCAGACTGACGGTAGGTCTCATTTCCTGAAGTTGCTTCAACACGCGCTCAGTGCAGTCTTTAAGAGCCTTGTCTAAAACGATTTTTACATTTTCACTACACTGAAGCTGTGATGGATTGGCAAACTGTACAAGGGTTTCAGTTTCAGAACACGACCAAGTGACATTATTACTTGCTAGGGAGGTCTTCTCGTTAGATTTTCGTAAGTTTGAATGAGATCCTTTTTTGGTTCCGCTGCCGTGGTAGTCTCTTTCAGTGTTTTTCTTCTGCTTCACAGCAGACTCTTCCAGGAATTTGAGGAACGAAACTTCAAAACCCATAGGCTTAAATGAACTCCAGTCGAAAGCTGCAGGTTGCTCTTCAGCTGTTTGAATAGCGACAGCAGTCTCTTCCTCCCTATGCGTGCTACTCACTTCAACTGGTGGTACTTCCTCTGTTTTTTCGGCTCTCCTCCTCTTACTCTGAGACACATTTTTTTCTTTGCTTGCTCTTTTTAAGTTGTTTGATTTTTGCTTCTCTGACAGGCAGGAGTTGGTGTCCTGCGAGTCACTATTTACACTGGAAGAGATTTTTGCTTGGTTTTCAGCACTTGAACAATCCTCATTAATCAGTTTAGTAATGAAGAGTTCTGTCAGTTCGTCCACCTCGTCCTTCTCACCTTTTTCACTTTCGTTTTGTGATGATGTAGATGTGCTTGAGTCATTATTGCTGGATAACGAAGTCAGTTCTGCCTCTTTCACATTGCTTTTTTCATCAGTCTCCTCTTGCTCACAAGGTGTTTCCTTTACTGGTGACATAGAGTGCTTTTTAGATACAATAAGAAGATTTCTGTGTTGTGAAGTAAATGCCTTGGACAATTTGTGACATTTATAATGCCTTATGATGTTACTTTCACTTGTAACCACGGATGAACATCCCTTTATCATACACGGGTACTGAGTTAAAAACCTGCTTGTACATTCCAGTAAGGCGTCATTTCTCGCCTTTATCGAATACACGTGCTTTCCACGTTTCAGTGAATACGCCTTATTTTCTTGAACTTGCATTCCTTTTGAGTTTTTGTTTTCTAAGTTAACGGCCTTCTTTCTTTTTGTTTTCACCGACAGCCTGCTACTGTCTTTTCCCGATCTGTTTTTCAGTCCTCTCTGTTTGGCCTTCAATGGTTTCTCCTGATTTGCTTTGCTGGAAATGTTTTCCTGACCTGGCGTCAGTCTCCTGGGTCTTATTAGGTGATCTTTATGCCTGTCATTATGTTTGTTAAAAATATGCCTTAGGAGGTTAGATCTGGTAGCATAAATACGGTCACAGCCTTCACAGTCACACTTGAACACGCCGTCATCCTCTACCTTGTTTGGCCTTATCTTAACGCCGTGTTCCGTCTCAAGATGTATGATGTAGTTAAAATACGCTGTAAACGAGGACTTACATTGAGACTGATCACAGGAAAACCTGCCCACCTCTGGAGCTGCTTTCATGCTCCTGATTTCCTCGGGGGTCATGTTATGAAGCTTCATGTAATGCTGTATCAAGCTGGTAACCTCCTGGAATATTCGAGAGCAGTCGTTCACCTCACACCTGAACTCCCTGATGGTGGGTTTGGTTTCAGCCTCTTCCCGCTCCTCCTTGCCCAGCTCATTCTCCTCCTCCACTTCAGCAGAGAAGGCAGGAAGGTCTGACTTGTGCACAGCTTGGTAATGGAGAATTAGGTTTTGCTGAATCGTAAATGCTGCGAAGCAGCCCTGATGGACGCATCGATACGGTCTGTAAGGACTGTACCTGGTAGGAAACTCCAGAGATTTTGCGACGGGCTTCCGACGTTTTCTTTCCTCTTTTTCCTTCCTGTGCCTCCTAACTTTGCGTACTTTTGACTGTGCCTGGGTATTAGCAAAAGCACCTGCGTTAGGCTGCTCAGGCTGAACAGAAACCACCTGGGGAGGTTTTTCCAGTCTTTCAGGAATGCTTTTTTCTGGTAGTAATTTTTCTAAGACCTTCACGGGCTCTACAGCTTCCTTTATCTGAGCTTCTTTGACCAATGGTGCTGGAGTTTTGTTTTCTATGATTAGTGTTGGCACATTTTTTATTTCAACAGGGCGCGGGGCTGCGTTTGCAGTTTCATTTTGAGACCTTCTGCCATAAGGCCTTTTAATTTTTAATTTTACCATCTCCTCTGTTGTAAAATGATGTACAAGCTGGCAGTGTGCTCGGAGGTTAGAGTTTCTCGTGAAAGTTTTTGGACAGCTAGCGACAACACATTTAAACGGAGCGTACTTCAGTTGATGTTTCTTAATTTCGAGTATCATTTCTGCAGTGTACTGATGAACCTTGCCATAGTGTTTAAATAACGCATCTTTTGTCATAGCACTGTAATTGCAGCCTTGGTCCTGACATACAAAAGGCTTATTAACTTTATCACTGAAGTGAATGTGACTCGTCTCTGAAGCTGTCTGGACCAGGGGTTTACTTTCAGTTGATACAACAGGAGCTGCTGGTGCTAGTGTATCTGCCGGAGGACACTGGGCAACACTCTCAGAGACCTGGATGGATGAATCACTTTCTAGTTTCAGTTTTCGCAAGCCCTCCAAAATTTCCAGCATTTGAGTATCATCTTTTTGAGATGTTTCAGACTGAGTCGAGTTGCTCTTTGCAGCAGTGGCATTGCCTGCATGCACTGCAAACTGTGCGTGAGTGGGTAACATTACATTATTTGACGAGTTTCCTGAAGAAGCCTGTGCGTTACTTACTTGCAAGTTCTGTCTGGAAGCAGTGCCAGCATCCTGAAATTCTGTTTTCACCTCAAGTATCTGCGAGTTCATGGCAGTTTTAATTATTTCAAGGGTTTTTTCAAAATTCTGAATAACGTTGTCTTCTGAAATCTGTTCCTCTGAATTAGGCTGCGCACACGAATTTACAGCCACCGTTTGGGAATCCCCTTTTTCAGTTTTTACTGTTAACGCTGTATGAGTCTCGAGGTTTGTTTTGAAGTTCTCTTTGATACTGGCCACGAATAACTGATTGTCAGCATTACCGAGTTTCTGTGTGATATTTTCCACCGCTGCTTGAGAGTCGCAATTTGCCAGCAAGTTGGACTGAAAATTATCTCCCTGTATTTGCACATTTCCGTCAGTGCTTTTGGTTAGAAGTCCCATTGTTGTTATATTATTTACTGCTACTTTCTGTGCTGTGTTAGGTGGAAGCAAGGGTGTAGCTGCTTTTCTCTTCCTCTTTGAAGCACTGGTTCCCTTCTTATTTGAATTACTTGATCCTGAATTATTGGGACTATTTATCACTGTAACTCGTGAAGTGTTCCCTGCAAAGGTTTGTGCTGCTGCAACAGCATTAGGAAGTGAGCTAGAACATAAGCCATTTTCAATTGTCTTTAGCATTAAATCATCTGTTGCAAAACCAGGCAAACTCTTGCACTCGCTTACTGAAGGTATTTTGGCGTTGAGGGTCCTGTTTTGGTCTGTTAGCAGGGTACTGGGGTTGCAGACTGTCTGCAACAGAGGTGACGCGGTTGAATTGGGGAGAACAGTTGCATTTATCTGAGATGTACCAGTGACACAACTTGTTGTAACTACATGTGGAAGTACTTCTGTGTTATCAAACGTACTTGAGATGCCTGCAGTTTCCAAGGCTTGTTTTATAATTTGATTCCCTTCCTCATTCCCACCGGTATTAAAGTTAGTCACATTGGCCCGTGGAAACATATTCTGCAATAAGGCCGTGGAACGATTTTCAGCTGCAAGCAACTGCAGGAACGATGGGTCCTTAAAACTCGATTCTGGATTGAAGGCTGACTCCTGGGGCTGCTGCAAGCTTAATGAATTTGAGGAAAGAATCATACTGGCAAGCAAAGATTGTCCATTAGCCTGCAGAGCTTCCGCAGAGATTTCTGACCCTTCCAGAGGCTTACAGTAAGACCTTTTGGATAAGTGACCACCAAGTGATCTAGGATTAGTAAAAACTCTGAAGCATCTGCTACAGATAAATTTGCCGTCCCTAATTATTGCTGGCCATTTGGCTCGCTTGTTATGTTTTGGCTTCCTTTCTTTCCCATTTGGACCCCGGCCATGGTCCTTTTTTACCTTTTCTGAAGTTGGATGTTGAGAACCAGTTTCATTAAAGTTATTTTCCTTACTCGCTCGGAAGGGAAACAATTGATCAACAGTTTCTTCTTTTGGGAAAGCAGAACTAGTGTTTCCTTCTAGTTGAGCCAAAAAGTTACTTGAATTGTTTTCCAGTTGTGAGAAGACTGAAGTTGGGGCATTCTCTGCTGGTGAACTAAAGAGAGACATGGAACTACTGTCTGCGGGCAAAGGAAGAAAAGGATCTGAACCACCGTCAATATTCAGAGGCATAACTTTTTTTGCCAGATCTTCCAACTGGGAAGGTAAAGATTCACCAGACAGATTTTCCATTTGCGAACACAAAACGCTTTCAGGCTCGCTTTTAATACAAGTAGACAAACTTGGACTCATGACGTTTTCCACTACAGGCAGCATCGGATTAGCCAGATTTTCTAAGTGGGTTGGGAACAGTGTACTGGAGACATGCTGCACTTGACTGGAACAGGTGGGATTCAAATTGGTTTTGTTCTGTGCAGTAAAAGCAGCACCACTGGGATTGCCTGCTTGTGGTGGCATCAGATAGACGATCTTCCCATCATTTGCCACGTTTGGTAAACTGCTGGATTTCCGTGGTTTCTTGTTTTTACGTTGCATTTTAAAAGCAGCGTATTGATCGGGGTGTGCTGCCTTCATATGTTTGCCAATGCTCTGCGATGAGTTGTATGTTCGAGTGCACCCCTCAACCTGACAATTAAATTTCTGAACTGGGGCTGCTGGTGACGCAGCTGGAACTGAAGAGCTAGTTATGTTAGGCTGTGATGGAATAAACGTAATACTTTCTAAGGTTTTTAGAGGCAGGTTATACAGATTAGCTGCAGCTTTAATACTGTCTTCAATTTCAAGCTTGGAAATGGGTACACTGTTTCGGTATCCTGCCTGATTCTGCACGTTAAAGGGATTTACAACGCTCACTTGCCTTTCTAAGCTTTTGGATTCAAGGGCTTCTGGTTTTAGTGTGTCTGAACTCACAGAAATTTTTTGAATATTCTGGGACTGACCGAGACAATTCTCTTCCTTTCTCTCTTGGAAAATTGGAAGACAAGTATCAACTGGTGAGCACAATTGCTGGGCTCCCGGTTTAGTGGTATCTACTTTACTGGTAGCAGTAGCTAATTTACCTCTTTTTACAAAGTTTTCTCGGACCTTCTGGTTAACAGCAGGCACCTTAACACTGCTTGCTGCAGCTGCTACTTCTGTCTTCACTGAACCTGCAGCAGACTGCTCTGGAGCAGCATTTGGCAAGGCATCACTTTGCCGCAGAACACTTGCAGGTGCACTTACGCTTCCGTTCCCTACGGGTTCTGCTTTGATTGGATTCCAGATGTTGTTTTCTCCTTCAGTAAAACCGCTACGGTTGTCAGCCGGAGCAGATGTCAACTCCTCTTTAACAGCAACTCCAACAGTACTTTCATTAGCATTACAAGGTTGACCAAGATCGGATGGATTAGTCTGGCCTTCGGGCTGTTGCGCTTTTTCAGGCTGTTTGCTGTGATCTTCAACGTGCTTTTCCAGTTCGTTCTGGGAACGGTACACTTTTCCACAGCCTGTGAATTTGCAGGTATAGGTATTATAGTGTTGTGCTTCGTGATCATACAGTAAATAGGCTTCGGAAAACACCCTGCCACATTTAGGAAACATACACTTGGCTCTGAAGACTTGATGCTCCTTCCTGTGAGTCAGCAGCTCAGCGTAGCTGTTGAAGCCAGCCTTACACTTCATCTGTATGCAGATGTAAGGCTTGCTGCCACAGTGCATTTGTAAATGATCATTCAGGTGAGTAACACTTACAAAATGTCGCCTACAGTACTGGCAAATCACTTTTTTGCTTTGCATTTCAAGAAAACGCTTAGCTTCCTCATTATCTTTATGCCCCTTCGCATGTGCTATTAGGTTTTTAAAATACTTAAAGCCTTTTTTGCAAAATGTTACAGGGCAAGTGAATTCATTAACAGGCAGTGGCTTTTGAACTGGCACTATCTCTGGTACATAAGGTTTATCTTTGTCATCATTTTCATCATCGGAGCCGTCGTTATCATTGAACACAATGAAGTCTGTTGAATAGAGACTGTTCTTTTTAATGGGTCGCTGCTCCTGTTTGGATACAGAATCAGTTTTCTGATTCTCGTTGGCAGTTGCTACTTTTGGAGGCCTTCCCAATCTTCTCAGTGGTTTCATAGCAGCCAGTCTCTCTTTGCTGGATTTTTTAACATGCAAAGTTACATGGGGAACAAAGTTTTCTTTAGAATTAAAATTTTGGGCACAAATAGGGCAACTGTAAACTCCATCTTTATAATGTTTCTGTGCATGCCTAACTATTCTATGACCTAGGAATTCTTTGTCGCATAACACACAATACTGCATATAAGCTTGCCAATTCCTAAATCTAGCTGATATGAACCCCCTCTCTCTGAGTTTTTTAATTTCTCTCTTTTTCTGCTTTTCATCTCTGATACCCTTAAGAAGGCTTGTAGCTTCATCAAAACTGCCAGCAAGCCCATTCAAAGAAGTTTCTTTAGTCTCTTCTTGGCAATCCTCAACCTTCTCATAAACTTCACTGTCGTTAAGTTCATCTATTGATGACACAATCGATGCCTCCTCTCCCATCAATGCCAGACACTGACGCTTTAGAGTTTTCCAGTCCCAGAATTCGGGATCAAAAGGCCACTGAGTTTTCAGTACAAGTAAGAGCTCACAGCGCAAGGAATTTGGTATTGGAAGATTCTCTTCATCGTACTTCTGGTCAGGCTGATTATATAGCATTTCAACAGCGTAATATGCATCCACAGTGGGTTCAAGAAGAAATTCACTCAGCTGACAAGCACGTTTAACCTCCAAATCATCTGGAAGCAGACAGGAGATAGTCTTGCAAATAGATATCTTGACATCCGTATTTTCACTAGATTCCAAGCGCAAGGCTTTCACGCACAGTTCAATGCAGGTTGCAAGTCCAGCACCATCAATCTGTAAAGCAAAGTTAAACTTAGTGAGTCAGCTTATCATAACCCTTCTTATATTTGTACATAAGAGATATCATTATTCAATCCTCAGTGTCAGGAAAATACACTTGGAGCTTACAGATCACTTTTTACTTTAAGAAGCACAGTGGTTTATCTTTAGATGCTATTCTTTAAGTTGTCATTTGTCTTCATGCTGCTAAAAACCGTGAAAGTTTTCATACAACTAAAATACTTGTCAATTTTATGCTCTGCCTAGTTTGATGACTTTTGGCTTGTATGGTAGAGGTGTTCAGTTTATATTAGAGCAATACTGAGACTTCTCCGTATAATAAAGTCTGCTAGTTTTGTTACAGTTATTTGAGATAAGCTTCTATGGAGCACTAGGTTAACTAACATTAACACTAGGTAGAATTAAATGATAAAGTGCTACAGCTACAGGAAGAGAAGCATGTCATTTTCAAAAAGCTTTGTAATTTTGGAAGTCCTTCAAGGTGTAAGGGTTTATTTTTGTTTTTAAAGATTATACCACTTCAAAATCAACTGAGTGTAATTGAACACAAGGGTTCATTCCAACTGAAAGTATTAAGTACAGTTAAATGTTCCATCATTTAAGTGTTTCAAAGCTCATGTAGATAGCCCTTTCTCATTTATACTGTTCAGCAAAGAAAAATACATTTATGTTCACTTTACACTTCCTCTATGCCACCAAGGAGGCGCGGAGAGGCCACAGTATACATGAGAGTAAAGTCAAGTGAATTTATGAATGGATAGGTCTACTACCCATATGGTCTCAGATTTCAGTAAACCTACAGTTCACTAGGGAAAAATCAGTATGGCATGGAGCAGACAGCTTGTAGCATCACAAGCCTTTGCAAAAATTATCTCCCTCCCCCCACAATTCAGTTAGATTTTACTTGGGGAAAAGTCATCTTGAAGATTAGAAGCTTAGAAGCCCATGATTAGCCATGCCAGAACACTGCAAAAAGAAAAAAGCAACTTTCATGCTTAGACTATATGGACTTACAGAAATCCAACTAAAAACTTTTCAAAGAGTTAAACTTAGCTATAAACATGAAATAATGCACCTACTGATAGGAAACTACGAAAATGAGATAAAAAGGTAACTGAGATATGTGAACTGAGTTTTTAAGGCAACACTGGATCTAAGCCCACAAAAGGTAAGTAATGCATTATCAAAACAAACTGTATTCTTTGTGGCAGATTGATTTTTTTCCCTCTTTTGACAATTTTCTTATATATTAATATAGAGCCTTCATTTAGTCTCCATCTTTTAAAATATTTGAAATATGGAAAATAATGAAGAAGAATATTAGGACCTGGCAAAAGAAAATACCTTAGCGCATACAGACAATAGCAGAAGTCTACAACTTCACCTTTACATTTTATTTCATCTCAGTTGTGGCATCCAGATCTTTTGTTTATCCCCACTGTTTTTTTTTCGTTCCAATGGAATAATGAGTTCTAATGATTTAAAATTAATCAACTTAGCGTTTACCTATGCAAGGAGGTTGCTAAGGTCTTTCCTAAAACCAATTAAGATTGCTCCACAGCTGATTCTATACGAAGAGACTGCATGTCTAAAAGCAGCTATCATTAATTTTCCTGCTAACAGTTCCATTTAAAGTCCCATCAAAATATTCTTTCAGGAGTGTCCTTACCTCTGAATTAATTACTTTAATCAGGAAGAAAATGTGATAAACAGTCTTAGTTAACACAGAAAGTTGACGACATCTCTCTAGATACACTTGAATAGAAGGCTCTACCCTTTGCTGCAGTTTACTCCAGAAAAGAGTCAGTTCCCTAGAACAAGAGAACAATATTTCAAGGCCAGCAACACAACCACTAATCTGATCAGAAGAAATGCAAGGTTGAGAACAGTATCTATTTTGTGTTTGGGAAAATAAAAATATGAATTTATTCACACCTTATCTTATAGAGAAAAGCTTTTATACTCACATTATTAATATTTAACTTTCAAAACTATCACAATGACTCAGTTCCAGAAGAACAGATCAGAAGAAAAGCAGTAGTGCCACATATTATGCTACAGAATTTGCAGACTCATGATGTCTTGAAAAACATCTTGCAAAGTAGTTTATTCTTTACTAACTGTAATTTTATGCTTCTGTATTCTTAGTAACTACTACTATCTATAAGAGGATGACTTTTCTCTGTGGTACCAACATTTTTCTTGATCTGCTCTGCTTTAAGAGCTGAATTTTACTGTGTTTTAGTGAGAAATTAGTCAGAAAGGACAAACAGTAATACTGTATCTACATTAACTCACTACTTCACCCCTGACATTATACATTTCCTAAATAACAGGCCCTCCTTAGGTGCAAAGAGTGTTTAGTATCCTATAGAATGGTGTAACCCCCAAAACTTTAGTATTATCTGTTAATGCAAAATCCTGCATTAACAGACGCTCTGCTGCTGCTGCACAAGGAAAAGAGGTGCACAAACAGAGCATAGCAAACCCTTCAGGAACTGTACACGTTTGGAAGCACAACCACACTGCTGGCAGATGGGAGCTCAGACTAACAGCTCCAGTATCTGCCAGCAAAGACTAGTTATTTGTTCCCACATCACTGAAAGCAAGCCCTAAGCAATAAATATTTTCATCTATCTAGTTACTCCAGTTACAGAGTGAACAGCACCTCCTTTTCCAGAAGTTTGACAGAGGAAGAAATATTGTGTTATAAAATAAGGACAGAAGGGAAAAGTACTTATGTGTTAACTTCACCATAATGCTGACTAGCTGCCTGCAAATATTAAATTCCTCATTTCTACAGCACAAGATTATTGTCAAGAAAAATGATTAGTCAGCTACTAGTATTTGTTAATGCCTCCTCATACAGTACAGCCTTCAACCTCCCATAAAGGAAGCCAATCTTATCTTTTTTTTTTCTTTAATCACAGACTGGTTTGGATTGTAAGGGACCTTAGAGGTCATCTAATTCCAACTCCCCTGCCATGGGCGGGGACACCTCCCACCAGACCAGGCTGCCCAAGGCCCCATCCAAGTAGCCTTGAATGCTTCCAGGGATGGGGCATCCACAGCTTCTCTGGGCAACCTGTCCCAGGGCTTCACCACTCTCTGAGTAAAAATTTTCTTCCTAACATCTAATCTAAACCTACGATCTTTTAGTTTAAAACCGTTACTCCTTGTCCTGTCCTTACATTCCCTGACAAAGAGTCCCTCAACAGCCTCCTGTAGGCCCCCTTCAGGTATTGCAAAGTTGCTATAAGCTCTCCCTGAAGCCTTCTCCTCTCCAAGCTTTCTTTTTTTTTTTTTTTTTTAATTTGAACTTTCCAACAGCCAGCATTATCTCCTTCCTGTTTAGCTCAGATTTTATCAGATAAAGAATGTTAACTTATGGCTTAAGCATCAATTCTATCTTCCCAAAATACTTTTTGTTGCTCTAGACATAAAACAATATCCGAACTCACCAGGCACAGTACATCTCTCCTTGCTGCAGTTGGCGAGACAAAAATGCTGCGCATAAAATTAGAGCACTTTTTTCATCTCCATCAGATTCTAGGTTACAGATCATTTCTAGAGCATCTTTGCAATCTACTTCTGCAATCTGGAAGGGAAGAAAACCAGACCAAGACTAAGCAGGAGGTTTCATTTACAGACATACATGAATTTAAACCTTCACAAAAAGACAATTCAGAACTTGGAGAACATTTAACTATCAAATTGAGATACGCTTGAAAGCAAATCAGAGTGTTTCTAGACAGCATCAGAATTGATTATGCTAAGAGAAAAACATTTTTTTCTGAAGTGAATACAAACTTGTTTCTCAAAGATGTTAGTCTTATGTCTAATGTCCCAGTTACTTAAACTTTCTGAAGTACAGCATTAGTTTTTCATACATACTACATGCATATGGTAAACGTAGTAATAAGCAGATTTAGAACGTTAAATAGCAGCCTAACAGAAAAAGACTACTATTACCTGAAGTTCTAACCCAGTCACTGAATGTCTGCCAGTCACTGATGTTACTACTGTTTGAATACAGCAGCTGGTCGATAAATGAAGTTTAACGTGAACATTCCCGTGTTTTTTTAAAAATCAAAGATAAAAAGAAAAGGAAAGCTATACAGTAAGAAGCAGATGAAATGAATGCTTTCCTACAAGAATGCCTTAGTCTGCACGATCTAATTTAAGCCACAATGTAAGCACTTAGTTTTGTAGCAAAACAAAGCGAAAACCAGTCACTCAGTAGTACTAGACAATTGCATCAATAATGAATCAGCATCATTGTTGTAACTACTACTGTCTATTTTGATTCTCAGCAGACTGATTTGATTACATCAATTAGCACATCTGGCAGGACATGCTGGTATTT
Source organism: Heteronetta atricapilla (assembly GCA_011075105.1). NCBI lineage: Eukaryota > Metazoa > Chordata > Aves > Anseriformes > Anatidae > Heteronetta > Heteronetta atricapilla. The sequence goes on from CM021733.1 coordinate 81,202,901, forward strand.
ATTCTTCGATGTTGGCAGCTGAAATACAACTTGGCCATTCCAGCAGCACTACCGGAAGTCTCTTTTGAGTAATCACAAGAAATCCCAAAGCAAGAAGCAAAAGCCCCAACCCAAATAACAAGATACTTTGGATATGGTGACAGCCCGGCTTGGTTCAGCGTGATGGTTATCTAGCTATTTCCCCAGCAATTAAGCTACAATTCTGAAGAGTAGAGCAACTCATTTTTTTTCCTCTAAATTGACACTGTAAATCTGCTAATAACCCTTCACTCAGTATCATCTGAGGCTTAAGAATCTCAAAGTCATCTTCTAAAGAAAAATGTTTCTCTCAAAACCTCAGAGAAGATGGATAAACATAATTGTCATACCAATTCAGACTGAAGGTCTGCTTCGCTCAGCTCCCTCTCTCAGACAGAGACCCTCAGTTAAAAGCTTAGGGAAGAATATGCGAAGCTGGTTTTAAAAATAAAAGGATGTATTTTTGTTGTTGTTGTTGTTCCTTTTTTCCCTGAAATGTTTTTCCCTCCTCTCAGTATTTATATGGGACCCAGCTTCCAGCAATAGTCTGTTGAGATCAAGCCACCAAGTCTGTCAGTCTGAGCACTTCAACATCCTGCAGATTTGAATTCTCCACATTTTTTAGCAATTTAAGCTGAAAATGATTACAAATGCTACTTTTCTGTCTATTCTGGGTTGATATCAAAAGCTCTACAGTGTTTCAAAGTGATTTGTACTTGTATTTATCTCAAATTTCCATTTTTTCCTACCTTTTCAAGCTATAGAAAGGCTATTAGCCCTTTCAGTTCAGAAGTCCACCTTGACACATTAATAGTATCTGACTTCTGTTCATAACATAAACTTCCCAAAGCTGTCAGTAATACTGCAAACAGTGCTGCCACTGAAGCTGCAAAGCAAAGCAATCCAAGCTAAGCAAGCCAAGGTTTGCAAATACCTGCATTAGGTTATGTGTGATACCTCAGTCTAACTCTTCTCTGTGTTATGATATCCTAAGAAACAAGGCTACCCCTTCCGTTCATCCACGGGGTTCACGATTCACTCACTGACTGAGCCCACTCTGCGTGGGGGTGTGGCAGGGCTGAGTAATGAAGGAAGCATGTTTGCAGGGTCACACATTCCAAGTTTAGTACACTAACACAAGCACAGTCCTGTCATAGCTTCTCCTAAGGAGTTCCTGCCGGGATTACTGAGCCTGTTCTGAAATGGCCCCCTGCAGCCAGAGGTGGGAGTGTAAGACCGATCCTACCTCCATCAGAAGAACATGCCCAGGGAGATGCTGTCATCTTAGAATTTAGTCTATATCTCGGGTAGGAAGCTCTTCCAACTAATCATTGCATAATTTTCATCCCTTTAAGACCAATTTCAACATGCTTAATACTTATTATTAACATAAAAGATGACAAAAAACAGCAAAGAGATGCAGACAGACAAAAAAAAAACCCTGACATCTGAAGTTCTGAAGTTAAGTTTTCCTTTAAGAAGACAAAAAAAAAGCTCCAATAAAATTTTGGGGTCGAGTGAGAAATGGAGATGTCACCCGAAAGAATGCAGAATAGCAAAGCTGTCATCTTTTTTTGACTTTTGCATTTAGAATGAGAAGAATTTTATACTTCAAAACAGATCAAATATCTGATTTCACCTTCAATTTCACCTCCTATTAGAAGTAAATTGTGATTTCCTGACATGGGTACTTGGGTCAAAACCATTCAATTCAGACAAAGAATGTAACGTAGCACCTAAAGGGCTCCATTCTATGTGCTAGATATTATACAGGAAGTTACAATTAAATCTGTAAAGTAAGAAAGAGTAGAAAAATCATTATCTCCACTTTAGTAACAGGAATTGAGGTACAGATTTAAAATACTTTACGCAAAATTAAACATAACATTGTGGCAGAGGCAGAAAATGCCTTCTAGTGACCTAATACTGCACTTCCACAAGTGTTCCAATCGAGGATTATTACTAATCAGTTTAGAATTGCCTTAAACACAAAGAAAAGCAGAACACACAAAGTATGTTAGATCATATTTTAAAACAAATCTGCTTCTACATAAAAACAGCAAAACTATAACTAGTGATTTTATTATTATTAAAGAAATAAGTCTTTAAAAAAGTTCTTTATTTTTTTTACTTACTTCTTCCATTAGCTTTTCATTTGGTGATCCTGAACAAAGACAGACCAGGTAGGTTTGCTTGAAATTGCCTTTTGCACTAATTTCTGGATGATCAGAGCACAGTTTTGCCAGGGCAGTAGCTTGCATTAATTGCTTTGTTTTCATTAGGTGCTTAATACGCATATCCAGCAGGACAGGGCCTTCAAACACTAAAAATTCATTCACTTCAAAGGAAAACAAGCCAAAATGTTACATACACGTTTTATAGCAGATTACCGAATTAACAGATAACATTTACTCATTTGTGGTTAGCCCAGAAATTCTATGCAAATCTTAACAGGTTCAAAAGGTACGAAGCACAGACAATAGAAAATCTGAGTACTGTACTTGTTTATTTATTACAAGGACTCCCTGCTACAGCAGACTTTTTATCTACCTGCAGGTTCTAATTCATTCTAATTTCCTGGTAAACAGCTGCACACAAAACAGATTTAGAAAGCACATAAAAATTAAAATCATTAGGTACCATTTAATTATAGTTCTACAGAAAGACAACAGAAAGCCCCCGCTCTCACATCCTTCTTTATGCTTTTGTGCCATGCCATTGCTAAAAGTTGCTCTTTGAAGACCTTGATAGAAGGATAAAGGTGACCAATTATCTGAAATTATCTGAAATGCTGTTAAATACTGCACATCAAGCACTTACACAACGTAGTCAAATTCTCTTAATTTTCACGGCCAAGTTTCTTACAAAAAGAGGCTTGTCTTGGATGTACACATTTAACTGGGCATAGTTTAAAATTCAGAGAGACATGAATGGCTAGATTTCATTCAACTATATTCTGTAGATATGCTGCTACCAGAATTAAAACTCCAGTGTGCCTGCTCATACAATCCAACACTAAGTGCTTCAGTGGAAGGCTTAAGAAACCTACAGAAAAGGAGAGCACAGGGCATGGGTTGTTCCAGCTCTTATGAATACATCTCAGGAGCCATCAAGGTCTTCAAGATCAAAATTACTTGAGCTCTGAAGCATAAGATATAATACTGCTTCTAAAATATTTAAAATTATTTAATCTAGATAGACACAGTCAGTTTTATTTAATCCTTTTGACATCAACCACTACCCTGTGACAACTGTTTCCACAAGCCAGTTATGTACTGCATTAAAAATCTGTTAATGAAATAATCTTTTAAGCACAATATAGATACTTGCTTTCCCTAAGTATCTCCGCTGTACCATTCTTTTGTGAAAAACATCTAATTCATGTTATTCTCTCAATGTTAGGGTAAACTCTTGGTCTTTACTAAACGTGATTTTTTTCCCAGCCTTTGAGTATTTGCATCACCCCTTCCAGAAACCTTCTGGGCATTTACAGTGCTACTTTATTTTACATATTGGTAGAAATATTAATTATATTCTCCTGAATTTACTTGCACTGCATTTCACTTGAATCATGTTGCCTATTCACCTAATTTATTATTATGTTCTCTTGATATCCAATGTCCTGTTTGGTCTTGATGAAATAATTAAATTTCAGCATCTGTAAAATTGATTACCTCCATCTAGCATTTGGAGTATTAGTATATTGAACACAAGGTTTACTGAAAGAAAGATCCATCTTTTATTCTTTACTTCTTCCCATTCTGGTTAGCTTTTGATTCATGACCAACTTTCATTTTATCTCATGTTTTCTCCTTCTTCTAGCTGCTCATACAGGATATTACTAAAATACTATCTTGCAATCAAAATTAGGTCAACCATTTTCTTTTTTTTTTGTTTAATCATTTTAGCACACAGACTTCTAGGGCAGAAAACACTGCCTTTTGCAAAAAGCAGGCCTGTTACACCCCTTCATTATCTTTATGCATTAAGATTTCTGGTTGAATTATCTCAACCAACTTGTCAGTTATTTGCTCAGGATTCCTGCACACTATGACAAATGATCATCCAGGGCTCACTGATATGTAAGAATATTCCATCAAGGAAGACTTCTTTCTTCCCCTCTCGCCGCCAGTGAAGATATAGCCAGTTTTTTAATCCATGCAGTAACAAAGTAAGACTACGCAGCACGCAACAGACAATTGATGGATGGTAGCCATTTTTGTGTTTATTATAGGACATTTCTGTTTTAAACAGCTCAAGAAATGTTCCTTCAGTGTCATTTCCAGTACCTTATTACAAACATTCACACTCTTGTCAACCCACACCTGACCTACTGATTAATTACATTTGATAGGCTTAGCTTTGCTCTTCCTCCGACCAGGTAGGGCCAGTAATCCTTTCACCCCCAGTGTTTACTGTCAGCTAGCCTGCTTGGAATAACAGTGGAACATTTTACCTTATTTCTGTAACACAATACAGGAAGACCTTAGAGACTTGAAGCTACGTTGGTAACGCAGGACGTTTCATTCTGATTTAATTACTACACTTAATATTTCAGAGACTTTGTTCTATCTACTAATCCTCAATAATCCTTTCCTTTAGTGTTTACTGCTTAAGTTAGCTTACCTTACATAATCATCAGAACATTTTCTGTTATCTCCTCAACAAGACACAGGAAGACCTCAGGGTTAAAGCTACACATTAGCTTTTAAGTCTTTATTCTAATCCAACTGATTATAATCATTACAGTTAACGTTTGACAGCTCACTGAAAACAGAAGTTTTAATTATATTTATTTCGTAACTGAACTACGTGGTGTGTTTAAAAACAAAAGACAGGACCAAGGTTGAGGGAATAAGTCCATGGTGGTGAGCAGCCTTGAGTATAAGATTATATTTGTTCCTGGATTTATTTTTTGCATTTTATAAATGTGTTTTATAGTGCGATGTCTTGTTTGTAAGTTACTGCAGACAAATTGCTAGTTTACTGTAACAAATATAACTTCACAGAAACACTTTGCTTTACATCTTTACAGGTCAAGGCAGTTAATCTCTGTGAGTACAAAACTTGAAGTATTTAATAAGAATGACAGTTTAATGGTAGCATCATTCTTTGAAGAATTATTAAATGCTGTTACTGTGCATTGAAATTCACAACTTGTTTGTACAAGCCACATGCAAAATTCATTTAAAAATATACAGTTAACATGAGAAGAAAAAAGACAAGCAGGTGACATCTGACAGATGGTACTCTGATCTGGGAACTCTGTCAAACCTGGAGCTACTGGAATCTAACCTTTTAGATAATTACCCCATTATTCTCTTACATCCCACAGTTGCTGTCTCAGGTCATGCTACCAAGTGATTCTACAGCAAGTCCACAAGAACTACTATGAGCTTTTATTACGTGTAATGCTTATAGCATACACAAATTTAAAAAAGAGAAGAGGTAGTCCTGAGATTAGTAGCACACAAGAGCATGGTAGCTTTGAGCAGTTTTGTAATACTAAGTTCTCCACGGTGGACAGTCCACATCTATGTCACATTTTGGCTGACTTGTAGAACACAAAGCAATGAGTTTCTGCATTACTCAAAGCACTCATCATCCTACTATTCTGCCCTTTGCCAATTCTTGAATAGATATAAGTCGATCTCAGAGACCTTTATTTCTTCTCAACTTCACTCTGGCCAAGAAGGATGAAGGCAGGAGGTGAATGTACAGGAGGACTATCCATCTCGAAGAACTTCAGTTACTAGGAAGTAACCTTTTTAGTCATCTTCAAGCATTAGTCCACATGTGCATTCAAACAGTGGGTGACTCTGATCTGGTCTTGATGCTTTGTTAATTACCTGGAGCTGGGTCTCAGAACCATTCATGCAAACAACATCTCAGCACAATTCTGCTGAATGCAGCACCAATCCAGGATGCTTCTACGATGGCACACTGTCTGGTGAATGCATACAAGTTCCAGATGGCTGCTTTGCATATACCCAGGATGAAAACACTTTTTAAGTGATGCTGTTAGTATCATTTGACTTCTGGTAGAAGCACTCCGATTACTCAAAATAGTTCTGTGCTAGCTATTTAAATTCTAGCCTGCCCTTTATCCACCTTGATACCCTGAATAGCGATGGTTGTGTCCTTGAGCATCTCTTCAGTGGGCTATACTTCAGAAGTCTGCCTACTACATTTAAACCTATGAAAAATTCAGTAACTTAATTCTTGACATCAAGGTTTAAGTCTCTAAGGATAATCAGAATGAGATAAAATAAATGCAGCCACCTCACTTGTTGTACTGTTATCTCAGATCCTTTTTCTCTGGACAGTTCTTCCACTCACCCTCAGTACCAGATGAGGCGATACCAATGACAGCACAGCCTCAAGTTTTGGAGGATTTCATGATCATTGCAAGGAAACTACCACCTCTAGGATGGAAAGAAGGTTCATGCTGAAGAGCACATGCCAGGCTGACAGAAACCGGTAGCCACACTGACAGGAACTGGTAGTGGAAGTGTAATAGTAGAGCACTTTTACCACTGTAAAGGTTATCACATAAATCAAAATACTTTGCCATATTTCAATTTTCAGTCTTTGCGACACCGAGCATTGAGACTGACCAGATTAGACATACAGCTTCAAGAAAGGTAAATTCTAGTTGTATAAATTCTAATTGTTATGAATTCAGATCAGTTTCGATTCAAGATCGAAATCAGTACTGACCTAAAATTAAAATCAGTAATTTATTCAAAAATGAAAATGGTAGTTCAGGAGGCAGTAGGACAAAAGACCTGCTATCATGTGAAGAATTAATTCTGGACTGGTTAGGGAGAGAATCCTAGTGAGATAATGAAGCAGGGAAACATGAAAAATTATTTGCTCCAGCTATAAACACCAGTTGTTCATCAGCACTCTGATGCAATCTCAATTAAAAAGAAATAGCCTTGCAGTTGAAACCTGAAGTAGTGACAGGCCCAGTCATCTTGAATTTAATGATGTGGATGAGATTATGTTTTCATGTCTAGTATGTATCTGCACATTTCTTCCTGCTTTGGTGCTGGGACTGGTTACTCCCATTATCTGAGGTCGGTGGGAACTGGTTGAGTGGTGGTCCACAGTAAAGAATGTTAGCAACACAATCACAAGGGATCTCTGAAATATTGTATGAGAACATTGGTACTTCGCAATCATTATGACCCAATGTAACTCTGGGTGATCTCTGAAGCATCCACTTTAGAGATTATATATATGTATGTATGGTGCTACGTAGCCAAAACTCAGAATCTGACAGAGATTCTTTAAAGACAAGGGAGACAGGTTGAGGCAGAAACTGTCCAAGAAAAAATACATGAAGAAACAACTAGTTTACAGATCCTGAGCACAAGAGATAATACTCCTGAGGAGCCAGGATTTGAATCAAGAAGTTGCAGGGCTGGTCATATAGTTGTTGTGTGGTTTTTTGGGTAAATACATGAGCAAGGCTCAGGAAAGAGAAGAAAGTTTGTGGAACTGACTGAAGAATCTCTTTCTGGGCACTGAACTGCTCTTAGGGTAGTAGAAGATTGTATGGACATTCTTCAAATGGCTGTAGATTGATTCATGACAGACCATTCCAAGCAGATTCAGGAAACTTAAAGGCAGATTCTCTCAGGATGTCTCAGGTCACAGCCAAAAGTAGTGTTATCAACTCAGATGTTCACCTAAAGGGCACCACAAATGACATCCCAAGTCCCTATTGACACTTCAGTTTCTGAAAGTAAGTTAACTTTAGAGTCACTGGTCAACAATAACAACAAAAAATATACCCCTCAGCTCATTAAGAATCCAAATTCCCATTTCCAGCCCAGGACTCAAAGGCATAAACAGAAAGCAAAAAGACAATGCTGATGTTCCAATTGCTGGGGGAGAGATTTGCTTTCTTCAGAAAGAAGTGGGATTTCAGCACTGCAAGACTTCCCAAAAAGGAGATTCTCCTTCATTTGGTAACATCTATCACAGAGATTGTGGTAACTTAAGCCAAATCTGCCAACATTCATAATCAAATTAGGGCAATTCCAATGTTTCACTCAAGCAAGTGACAAATCAAGCACATAGATAATACAGTTTGAAAAGACTTTATACATGTATACACACAAATCTGTATCCATGTCTCTTTTCCCAAGTGAGAAGTGATAGGGCATACGAAAATGGTCTCAAACTGTATCAGGGAATTGGACACCAGGAGAATTTCTTTATGGGGAGGGTGGTCAAGCATTGGAATGGGCTGCCCAAGGAAGTGGTGGAGTCCCCTTGACTGCACAAGTTTAAAAGACATAAGGTAATGGTCCTCAGGGATGTGGCTTGGTGATGGGACTTGGTAGGTCAGATTCATGGGTGGACTTGATCTCAAAGGTCTTTTCCAACCTATTTGATTCTATAATACCACACAGGTAAGTGCTTACACTGTTACTTACTGAACTCAAACTTGACAAGTGATAACATCTCAGTGTAGCAACACTTGGCAACTTCTGTAATGTTGCCTTTGCTGTTTGATATTAAGAACAAAACCAAGATCTCCTAAAGAAAGTTTACAAATATTCTGAAGACTGTTATACAGAAACTAATGTTGAGAACTGCTGAGAGACAGCTGTCCAGTGAAAGAGTGCTAAGTGGTAACCAGTGGGAGTGCTGGATTACAGACAAGAAAGAAAATGCCCTGTGCTTTAAAGTTTTTATGTTACTAAAAAATCCTTCAAACTAGCAAGAGGGCACAAAATAATGCACTATTACAGAACAGCAGTAGCTAGAGAACAGCTTATCCAGATTTTTGACATTCAGTTGATATGTAATATTACAATCTTGCCACTGATAGAGGGGATTAAAAGAACACACAGCAACAGGACCAAACGGTTCACATTGATTAAATGGACGAGAACATGATGTAAAATGACGGAAGGCAGACTGACAATCACCAGACTAATCACCTACCAACCTGGACTTCCAAGTTGAACAGAATGGGGTTACAAAATGAAAATATCTTTAAGCCACTAACTCTTCTTTAAAGCATTGCTCATCCTCATTCAAACAGATACAGGTTCCTTCATGTGTCTCTCTCTTAAAAAAGGCAGCAAAATTTATTTTTGTTAAAAAAGCAAAAAAATAAGAATTCTTCTATGTACTTCTGTCTTCAATTCTTTCACACAAGTGCCCTGGTAGCTACAGCTTGGAGTCAGCACCAGTTCAAGTGAGATTAACAGCACACCTAGGTAGCTAATTCATTCTAAGTGAGTTATACTAACATCCAGCCTTAATGAGTCTCCAAGCCACAAAAACTACTAGTACAGGTGCAAAAAATGTTTTGCACATTGGAGTCATTACCTGAATGGGGATGCAAACACCTTCCGATACAAAAAAAGTCAGAGAAATACATAAGCACCAGGCACACTGGTACCAATGGCTTTTTTTAAAAAAAATAAATCAATTTTAACACTAAACAGAATTCAGAAAACGGGAATCTCATCAGCAGCTTCAGAATTCTCCTTCTCCTCCATGTCATGTACGCTGTGTTTGGCTTTCTTTGTGGAAGGGGTAACTCTTACTTTTGATGAAATTTTATCATGACATGTAATCTTGTGTAATTTCGGTAGGCACCATTTTCTACCATCAAAACAAGTTATGACTAACAGGAGTTGCTCCAAAGAGCAGTCAGTCACAGGAAGAGGCGTCCTTAAGTAAAAAGTGTTCAGGACTAAAAGGAATCCTGAAGTGTCAGAAGTCTTTACAGAAAAAGACTGATAAAATGAATACTCACCACAAGATTCACAAGCAAGTTTTAAAGGAACTCAAATATCAGACAACTACACACTAATTCCACATCTCTCATAGAAGCACCCTAATGTTGCTAAAAGACGCTTGATGTGAAGCTAGTAAAACAGTATCCTAGGGGATTCTGAGAACTGTGAAACAGTCCAACAATTATATGAGGTATATAATAAATGATTGAAAGTGGCAAAATGCAAATCCTGCAGAAGACTGAATATAAACATTTTTTTTTAAAACAGAATCATGCTATACATTTATTGTATTTATCTGAGGGAGTTATGAGAATGTGGATGTGGGAGATCCAATTAATTTAAGGGCATTAAAATAAGTTCCTCAGAACCTGTAAATATACCAAGCAGTCTTGTTATTAGAAAACAGATCGTTATATGCATAAACTATTAGTTAAATAAATACATAAACTCTCAGCAGGTTTTATGAAGATCTCTACCAGGACCTCTGCTGTCCAGCATTTTCGTAAGTATTTGGAAAAGGGGGAGGAGTACAAGCTGACGAAATATGCTGATAAAGTTTATTTAAAACATCAATTGCAGAAGACAGGAGGACCATAGTCCATTAAGTGACGTAACAAAGTTCACAAAATCATAGAATGGTTTGTGTTGGAAAGGACCTTAAATATCATCTACTTCCATCCCCCCTGCCATGGACAAGGACTCCTTCCACCAGACCAGGTTGCTCAGAGCTCCATCCAGGCTAGCCTTGAACGCTTCCAGGGATGGGGCATCCATAGCTTCTCTGGGCAACCTGTGCCAGGGCCTCACCTCTTTCTGAGTAAAGAGCTTCTTCCTATCTCTAAACTAAATCTCACCTCTTTTAGTGCAAAGCCGTTCGCCCTTGTTCTATCACTACACTCTTTGATGAAGAGTCCCTCCCCAGCTATCCTGTATGCCCCTATAGATACTGAAAGGCCGCTGTAAGGTCTCCCCAAAGCCTTTTCTTCACCAGGATTAACAACCTCAACTCCTTCAGCCTCTCTTCACAGGAGAGGTGCTCCAGGCCCCTTGATCATCCTTGTGGCCCTCCTCTGGACTAATTCTTGCAACTCATTCTATCAACATTCAAATGTTATTAAAACACTACAGTGATTTTTGTAGGGTAGAAAAACACAACCATAACTTTACATGCAGAAAAATAGGCTGTGTTTTAGGGAAAAATTCAAATACTGTGAGAATTAAAGAAACAAAGTGGTATTAAACTATTCAGTTTTAAGAAAACACTGGTCTCATATCTCAGTCAAAAAGCAAGCCTAAAGTTAGGAAATAATACGATAGGAACACAGAATGAAGCAGGAATCCACTACATCTACATGTTGACTCATTTCAGAAATGGGATGGTAGAACTGGAAGACAGTGTGAAAGACAAACTCAGAAGAAACAGAAACAGGGATATAATAGCAGTCTAATGAATCATTTCTTACTAAAAAGATGCAATCATTGAAAGATCTGAGTAACAGTTCACTTTTTTTTTAAAGTAGAGAATACCACACAAAATAAACAGGTGTCGGGCTAAAAGGAGGCTGACGGTAAGAGGAACTACTTTACTTGACATGAGAACTGTGCAACTCTGCCACAGACACTTATGTGTGCCGGTTCATAGATTCTAAACCAATTAGGCAGCCTCAAAGAATCAAAACAATCAGCCAAGACTCATTAACATAAGGATACCAACTCTGAATTGCAAATCTCTGGCACCTGAAATGAAACACTGGGAAAACATCATTGTATGCCTAACAGTGTTCCTATACCTTTCCCATTTGAACTGCTGGGAGCCAATCTCAGAACTGTGGTGTAAATTGATTTTCAGTGATGGCCCACTTCGCATTTCACAGCTCAGTAAATGCCACTCATTTTAAATATATTTTATGTAAAATAGTTTTTGTATACCAATACTGAACTAATCCCATCATGAAATAACCTGTATGTAACCTCCCTTTTGTGTAACTTATAAATAAAATGGCAAGATATCCATCTAACATTTTATGCAAATTACTAACATGGAATTATTTGTACATTCTTAGGAACATAGCATTTTAATAATTCAAAGAATGATACAAGTGTATTTTATTATAAAGCTTATAAATTATCACAAGCTATGTTGAACAAAAGACTTATTTAAGAAAATAATATTCCAAAGTATTATAATAACGAGGCATATTTTTTTCTAATCATTTTAAATTTTACCTTTATCTGGATCCAACTGTTCCTGGGAAAGAATGCCACACAATATTGGGTTCTTCCACACTCCCTTCTCTTGAGTGAGTATAGTTAAAATATGCAGTTCCCGGCTGCCATTTTCCATCAAATTTTTATGAGCCACCTGAAGGATACATTTTACAAAATGAAGTATTGTTAAAGTTAAGAATGTGTCTTTAATATTCCTTCATGTCTTATGTTGAAAACAGAACACCCACCCAACTACCAGATAAAGAGTTGAATGTGTATCAAAACTATCTTAATATTTATATCAGTGTTACTTCTGCCTCTCTTAAGATTTAGACAGAGAAATCAAAGAGATGTAGCATCCCAAACTCACATTGTCATTTATCAACTGAGCTGCTACTTACATTTCTGAAACTAACTTTTGAAATACGACCCCCACTTTTGAAAACCGAGGATGAGAAACCTCTTGTCCACATATTTGTGTGGCATCAGCTGCCTAAATTCTTCAGCACTTGACTGTTTTTATGCACTGGGCACACTGAACAAAGTATTTTTGTAAAGGCAAAGATTTAAGGTGTAAGACCTCACCCAATGGTTCTATACAAGGCAGAGCGAATTCCTAAATTCAACCAAAATACCTTCTACTTCACTTCGGTAGCAGGATTGATTTTGGAACCAGAGTTGCATTTGGGAGCAAACTAAATAGCCTAAACACTCCGTGGATTAAATAGAAATGCACAACTAACGCTGGTCCTAGAAAGAAGGGCTTATTTCAAGCTCTTCACTTTTCTTTTACTTTCAAACCCAATCAGAAAACTACAAAGCTTCCTTGCCCAAGCATAGCTCTTAAGAATTAATTTACATTAGGCAGATGCTAGTACGAAGAATCATTTTGAAAATCAGACTTTGATTTTTTTCTGCATTATTTATGCTGAGAATCCTGAGGTTAACTGTATCTCATCTTTTTTACTATCATTATTTCATTCTCATGCCTCCCAGCCCCCCTATTTCCGACGAACTGCAGAATACCTTGAGTTGGAAGGGACCCACAAGGATTATTGAAGCCAACTACTGGCTATTGGCTCCACACAGGACAAACCAAGAGTTAAACCACTCGTCTAAAAGCACTGACCATACACTTCTTAAACTCCAGCAGGCTCGGTGCTGTGCCCACTGCCCTGGGGAGCCTGTCCCAGTGCCCGACCACCCTCTGGGTGCAGAACCTTTCCCTATCACTCAGCCTGACCCTCCCCTGTCCCAGCTCCATGCCATTCCCTTGGGTCCTGTCGCTGTCCCCGGAGAGCAGAGCTCAGCGCCTGCCCCTCCGCTCCCCTCGTGAGGCCTCCCCTCAGCCTGCTCTGCCCTGGGCCAAGCAAACCAAGGGACCTCAGCTGCTCCTCGTATCTCTTGACCTCTAGATCCTTCACCATCTTTGTAGCCCTCCTTTGGGCACTCTGAAATGCTTTTATGCCCTCCTTATATTGTGGCACCCAAATCTGCATACAGTGCTCCAGTGAGGCCACGCCAATGTAGAGCAGAGCAGGTCAATCCCTTCCCCGACCAGCTGGAAATGCCAAGCTTGACGCATGCCAGGGTGCAGTTGGCTGCCAGGACACACTAGTGACTCATATTCATATCATTTCTTTTGACCAGGTAGCTATACTGTGCTTGATGCACCCGCCCCAGGATACAGTCAGTCCTTTTGGCCGCCAGGACACACTGTTGAGTGTACTGTCAACAAAAGCCCCTAAACCCCTCTCTGCCGGGCTGCACTCCAGCCACTTGTACCCCGACCTATATGTACATCCAGGATTGCACCACCCCTGGTGCAGCATGTGGGACTTGTTCTTGTCAATTTTCATACAATTTGTTATTGCTCAGTGCTCTCATCTATCAAGATGTCACTGTAAGGCTTCTTTACCCTCAAGGGAATAAACAGCTCTTCCTAATTTAGTACCTCCTAATTCAGGCACTCAAACCCAGCGTCCAGATCACTGATAAACACACTGATGAGTACTGGTTCTAAAACTGACCCCTGGGGAACACAGTAGTGACTGTTTGCAAGCCTGATTTTACCCCATTTACTACCCATAAGCTAATGGTTCACCCATCATATTGCGTACATGTCTAGCTGTATGTTGGACATTTTGTCCAAAAGGGTACTGTGAGACAGTATCAGAAGCTTTGCTAAAATCCCCCCAAATCCATGTCCACTGCCTTCCCTTTGCCCACTAAGTGGAACAGTAAGTTAGGAAAGCACGACTTTCCCTTCATGAACCCATATTGTCTTTAACTGACAAATTCATTGTTGCTCAACTATTTTTCAATAACTCCCAGAATAATATTTCCCATAACTTTGCCAGGCACCAAAGTGAGACCGATAGGCCTGTAATTACCAGGGTCATTTTTCTTGCCTTTCTTGAAAATTGCAATAACATTTGCTAGCTTCCAGCCGACAAAGAAGCAGAACTTGCTTCAACATCATTCCCTGAAAGCAGAGCTCTAATCATTAACCAACTACTGCCCTGTGGAAGATCTAAAAATCCTGAAGCATCTTTCATTCAAATGAACAACAGCAAACAGTAAAAATAATAGCTTCCACAATATTCAATTTCTAACAGTGTTAGAAGACAAGTATCTTAAAACATGACTTCCTTTGAAGCATCTAAAAATATTCTTTTCCAAAGCTGCTACATGAACTATGACATAGACAAGTGATACGATTGACAGGAATTGCTTCTGAGTACATTGAATTTATAGCTGAAGGGCTTGATCTTTATCTTCCAACAGGAAACAAGTCTTCAGCCATATTACATAATATTTCATGACCCAAACTCACCTGTACAAAAGCCTGAAATTCTTCCCATTTATTTTCAGGTAAATCAAGAGGCAGACACAGCAGAAGTTCAATACAGCTTCTGGAATGCAAACGTAAATATTATTTGAGGCTTTTTTTTTTAAAGGATACTAAAATAAAGAATTGTTCATCATACAAAATGTCAAAGTCACGAAAGAGTTTTTGTTTGCACACATGAAGAGAAGAAGGTCCTGCATACTCTTGCAAAACCTATAAAAGCAGGTTCTCAAAAAACCTAATTCCAACAAAAAATGGACGTCACTGAAGTCCAACCCTGTAATAACCTTTGTAAATTGATGCATTTTCAGACTGCATGTGGATCAATAGTGACAAAAATGCTTCAAGCTAGAGACGATGGCTTTTCCTAGATCAGAGGAGTCCTTCTGAAGACAGCTCCATTTCTAACAACCAAAGACATTTTTTCTCAGATACACCATTCACCGTGAGGAAGGTTTTCCCAGCTGTTATTACACTGGCTGGGACAGAGTTAATTTTCTTCATAGCTGCTTGTATGGTGCTGTGTTTTAAGAGCTGTGACCAAAACAGCGCTGATAACACAGACATGTTTTAACTATTGCTCAACAATGTTTGCACAGCGTCAAGGCCCTCTCTGTTTCTCACTCTGCCTCCCGTGAAGAGACTGGGGGAGTGCGCAAAAGGTTGAGAAGGGACACCACCAGGCAGATAGAATGTTCCATGCCATATAATGTCCTGCTCAGCAACACAAAAGGAAAAGAGGGGATTTACAGAGGTTAGCTGCCTTTTGCTGAGAAACTGGCTAGGCATCAGTCTACCAGGGGAAGTAGTGAGTGATTGCCTTTGCATCACTTGATTTCTTCTGTTTTCTTTCTCCCCTTCGGCTTTTCCTCTGCTTATTAAGCAATTATCTTGACACACGAATTTTCCTGCTTTTATTCTTTTCTTCTTCTCCTGTTACACTGTGAGTGTGTGTGTGTGGGGAGTCAGCAAGCAGCTGTACGGTGTTTAGCTGTCCAACAGGGTTAACCCACACCACCAACCTGTTCAGCATTTTTATAGACTGTGAACTGAACTGAGAGTATTTAGGCAGTGAGAAGTTAATACTATACAGGTTGGTATTAGTAACTGAAAAAAATACTCACAGTGCTAAGCGTTCAAGCACAAAGGCTACATTTTCACACTCAGAGGTAAGATAAGGTCGTGCTTTAACATAGCTTCGGATAGCCACTGTATACACCTCTAACAGGGGCAGAGGATCTTCTGATGTTTTCCATTTTTCTGCGTATTCCAGCAAAGTCTGTTTAGGAAGAGAAACAAACACAAAATTCAGGAAGCAATAAAGGTTTTTAATTTTGTACTCCTCCCTAATAAAATGTAACCATTAAGAAGGGTTATCCATCTCCTTAATATGAATTAAATATTCTCAAAATGTACTTTTTCCTTAAAATGTACTGTTTCGTTAAAGAATGAAATTTAACCCCCATAAAAATCATTCTCTGATAATCCAATAATGTTATGGCTGACCCTTCCCCCAGTTGTATCATCATGTAATTCAGTTTACATTCTTTTCTTCCAAATATAAAGCCCGAAGAACATGTCTGGGAACAAAGATACTCCCCACCCACCCTCTTCAAAATTCATAATGGAGGAACTGAAAAAATCATTTATTTAGACACTCATCTCTCCAGTTCAGCTTCTAAAGCAAGTAAATTTGGGAGCATTAATTAGCCTTTATTTCAACTTCTACACTTTTGGGAACAGTTCCACTTTTCTTCTCTTTTGCCATCTCAACAATACAGGTATTTTCAGCATATTGATTTTTATGAACTAAGCATTTTAAAGACAGCACACACACCCAAAACTCAGTCAAAAACTTGTTTTCCTACTTGAATACCTACAAAATATGAATAAAATGAATACCTACAAAAATGACTTAGAAATAATACTAGTTAGAGTGACGCATGCCAAACTCTGCAAGAGATGGAATAACCACCACCACCAAAAGTACAAAAGGCTTCTATTTGTTTCAGACACAGGTTAAGCTGGAGAACTTGGCAAGCCTAGGGCAGTGCCATCTGACTGCAAGCCAATTCCTACGCTGTTGCAGGTTGCAAACTGTTACATTTAAGATGATCAATGCTGCTGTATGCTTCTCAGGGGTGTAACTGGTAGAAAAATCACAATTTAAGTTGCCTAACACCCTGCTCAAAGCAGGACTATTATTAGATTAAGTTGTCTGAAGAAACGTCCAACAGATCTATGAGTATCCTGAAGGACAGACATCCTACAGCCTCTGTGGGCAACCTGCTCCTGTGCAGGATTAACATTTACTGTGATTCTTCCCTGCCAGTACCCAGACGCAGTCCCACAAGTGCCGAGTAAAGGGATTAATTTCCCTCAACATGCTGGCTGCAGTCATGTTAACAAGCTCAGGGTGCAGCAGCACTGCTGGGGAGGCACACCGCTGGCTGTTGAGCTTTTTGTGCACCACGACTCCCGGGGCCTTTCCCACAGAACTGCTCCCCAGGCTGCAGATGCACGGGGCTGGGCTGTTCCCTGCCACACGCAGGGCTCTGCCTCAGCCATTCCTCCAGGCTGCTGAGGTCCGTCTTGAGTAGTGTCCCTGACCTGTAGCACACTGACTGCTCCCACCTAGTCAGTATCATCTGCAAACCTGCTGACAGCACGCTCTGCCCCTCAGCCAGTTCACCAGTAAGTCAGCGGGACAGGATTTTCACCAGTGTTGAGCCTTGAAAGGACACAACAAGTAGCCTGCTGCCATCTGGACTTCGTACTACTAATTACAAGTCTTTGAGACCCGCAGTTCAGCCACCTCGTTATATTGCCTGCATAAGCAGACTATTTCATGGTTTATAAGGATACTGTAGGAGACAAGAGTCCAAGGCATTGCTGATGTCAGGTAAAAAAAGACATCTGCTGCTATCCCCTCATCTGCAGAACCAGCTCGTTCAGCGTGGAAGGAGATCAGGTTTGCCAATGTGAAAGCGTTTTACATAGCTCCTACTGTCAAGGCCATTTATCAAAAGTCATACTTTCCTATTTGTATTAAGGTCAGCTGTAATTAAAGCTTCTCTTGACAATATTGGCTCAACTCTGACAAGGTTTCTTCTGGCAAAGAAAATCAGCAATCTTGTCAGAGCCCTCTGGACAATAAAGCTCTTCTACTACAGAATCTCCCATATACCTGAATAAACACCAGAACCAAGTGTTTCTCAGCTAATTTGAAATATGCAAATATTACATTTTTATTTTACTATGCAAATATAACAATCTTAACGAACTCTTTATGCCTGGGATATAATGCAATTCAAACTATAAAATCCAACTTTGAGCTGTCTCTGGCTTTGTGTGTTAGGAAGAGAACAGAACCTGAATTCTTCAGGAGAGACAAGTCCATCGCTTTAAAAGACAAGACAAAACTACGTTTATTCCGGTCTTCAACTCTACTAAAATGAGCGTGAGTTAAATTCAATATTGCCTTGTCTATGTTACACATCTGCCCTCAGTTAGCTAACGGTACTATTCAGAACATGCTTAAAATTCTCTTATTTGATGGTATCCAAGACAAACTCTCTCAATAAAAACTTCATCTATATTGAACTCAATCAAAAAAAGAAAAAATGTTTAATGTGGTTATTTGCAGTCACAACACCAAAGCCTGGTTACAGCACAGACAAAACATAGACCAGGGGTATTCCAGTCAAGGATATAAGAGAAAAATATGCATTTTTTTTTTTTTTTGGCAAACAGCTGCATTAAAACTGAGGAAAGGAAGCCTCAATACAAAGTCACCTTTTAAAGAAGTCACATACGCTACCTTTTGCTGCAGCAGAAGACAGCTTCTGCAGCATCTAGTGCTCCCTGCTGGAACCCTGGATCCTACCATAATATTGTCTGCTTTACTATAGCAAACAATATGATCCTCTTACAACAGCAGCTAAAAAGCACCACAAATCATGGCAGAGTAATCAAAGGAGAGCAAAACACAGCAGAAGCAAGGAAGAGGCCGCAGCAGAAGAGGACAGGCTAAACAAGTCACTCGTGCTAGCAAATGTCTCTGTATCATTTGGAATTATAATCAATATACTAGAATAACGAGATCATAACAAGAAGTCAGCACCAAGGAATTAGAGAATCATGGAACTGTTTGCGTTGGAAGGGACCTTAAAAATCATCCACTTCCAACCCCCTGCCATGGGCAGGGACACCTCCCACCAGCCCAGGCTGCCCAAAGCCCCATCCAGCCTGGCCTTGAGCACCTCCAGGGATGGGGCAGCCACAGCTGCTCTGGGCAACCTGTGCCAAGGCCTCACCACCCTCTGAGTGAAGAGCTTCTTCCTAACCTATAATCTAAATCTCCCCTCTTCTAGTTTAAAGGTATTCCCCCTTGTCCTTTCACTATCTAAATCTATCCACTTTTAGTTTAAAGCTGTTGCTCTTTGTCGTATCACTCCACTCCCTGACAGTTCCTCCCCAGCTTTCCTGTAGTCCCCCCTTCAGAACTGGAAGGCCACTGTAGGGTCTGCCCTGGAGCCTTCTCTTCTCCAGGCTGAACAACCCCAAATCCCTCCGCTTCTCTTCACAGCAGAGGTGCCCCAGGCCCCTTATCTTTGTGGCCCTCCTCTGGACTTGTTCTAATACTTCCGTGTCCTTCTTGTGTTGGGGGCCCCAGAGCTGAACACAGTGCTTCAGGTGGGGCCTCACAAGGGCAGAGCAGAGGGGGAGGATCACCTCCCTCGCCCTGCCACTTCTGATGCAGCCCAGCATACGGTCGGCTTTTTGGGCTGCAAGCACACACTGCAGGCTCATGTTGAGCTTCTCATCAACCAACACACCCAGGTTCTTCTCAGAGCTGCTCTCAATCCACTGTCCACCCAGCCTGTATTTGTGCTTGGGAGTACCCCAGCCCAGGTGCGGGACCTGGCACTTCGCCTTGTTTAACCTCATGAGGTTCTCACAGGCCCACCTCTCAGGCCTCTCCAGGTCCCTCTGGGTGGCATCCCTTGCCTCCTGCATGTTGGCCGCACCACACAGCTTGGTGTCATTGGCAAACTAGGTGAGAGCGCACTTGATCCCGCTGTCCACACCACTGACAAAGATGTTAAATAGTGCTGGTCCCCATACTGACACCTGAGTAACACCACTCGTTACTCATCTCTACCTGCACCTTTAGGAAACTCCAGCAAAGCGTCTTCCTCTTCCCAAATACTCACATAGCCCAACGTACTATGATTTCAGCTACTGATTTGTCCTGGGTGACATGTTTAAGGATGCTAGTGGTAAAACAGCAAACCTGAGGAACAAAAACTGTAAGAGTTATCTTTTACATCGTTCACTTTCTGGGTTAACAAGCAGTTGTTTGGACAGTACGCACAGCAATTTCTCCACCTAGCTGAGTTGATAGAAGCATTCATGTTAAAAGAATGAACTGGATCTGAAGCTTTATATGAATGCCAGTCTTGTAGAAGAAAACATTTTCTCATTAACTTGTTTCTTTCTTGTTAAGAACACAGCAGAGAAATCAATGCTGCACTTTCAGAGTATCACACTACAGTACACAATATTCAAAATTAAGAAGAAAAAGCATAACTTTGTAATCTTTTTTTGTAAAGGAGTAAACTTCTCATTTTAAGTGCTCAGCTATGACTTATTTTTGCACCGGAAAAACATCATGCAAGCACTTTGCATTAAAAATGAACAACATAGCTTAACTAATTTCACACTTTTTTGAAAGAAGCAACTCTTCTTCTCTGGTGAAAATGTGAAAGTTGTTGGTGACGTTATGAGTAAACAAGGAACAAACATGGTAATAAAGCATTCAGCATTGCTTACTGTTCATATGGATTCTTAAATTAGCCAGGAAAATTCTTTGCATTAGCATGGAATGCTACCTCGCTAAAACAGTAAGCCAGCTTCATAATTAGGGATGAATTATTAAAGCTCATGTCATCATGAATTACATTCCATTTTGATTAATTTGAAACAAGCTATTTTTTGACTTAACAGTAAACAACAACAAAAAAATACCACCAAGTAGTAATTACGGTATCAGATCACGGCAGTACCGGGTTGCATACGCTGTCCTTTACTTTTACTCAGCTGATTGTTTAAACCCTTTGCAGCCAACTTGGCCATTGTAAAGCTGCCAAATAGTTTCTGCCTGCAAGATAAATTTGTGTTCAGGACTTCGAATATCAAGTTAGGAATCCTGTTTAGTATCAGAAACACTAGGTTTACCTGCTAAACATAAATCTGATTTTGAACGTATGGCCCATCTGCATCTTCAGAAGGCCGCAACAAGATTAACACAAGCTATGACACAGGAAAGAACATTTCAAAGATAGCTACCAAGCCAGGACAACAGCATATCCCAAAAGCCTCAAAGCGTGAAGCTGAGTAGGAGAGGAAAGAAGAGAGTGAGGAAGCAGAAAGAAGCAGGGAGATGTAACCTAAGAAACCGGTCATCTGAGAAGCACGACTGAAGAGGATTCTGGGCAGCAACACAGCAACAAAGACACAGCAACACCTAGAAGAAGAAATTAACTGTCCTGGTAGACAGAAGCTGAAGCAAGCCGTGAAAAGTGACCACGCAGACAGACCTGTAACAACCAGTTCAGAAGATCTCAAGTTTCAGGGGAGGTAGTCAGAACGCTGAAAAATCTCCAAGTAGGCACTATTGCAGTCCGATCTGAGTCAGGGAGAGTATTTAAGACCGCAGGCCTATTATGACAGAACCCAGCTGGGATTCTCCCAGGTAATTAGGAACTTACAGAAATATCATGTAGTCAGTAACACCAGAAAACTGGACTGAGGAGGAATTACTGCAGCACTTACAGAACCTATGAAAGCCCTACCAACACTATTCCAGTCCAAGTCCAGCTTAATAAACTGAAGTAAAGTTTTATTTTGAAAATATGAGGTTTATAAGCAATCAACCAAACTAAAAGTAGACTTAATCAACAATTTGGAAAGTTCCAAAAACTATTTGGCACATTGGTCATGTGTTACTACCACTATCATTCTTTAAAAGCAGCAAGTACAGATGCAAACACGCTGCATAAAGCGAGCAGGGAGGCTTACACTATAACTTAGTGACACCAATTTCAGCATTAAATAGTGCTATTTGTTTCTTGCGTATACAGATCACCACTTCCAAGCCATTACATGAACTATATTAAGCACTTACACCCACCACGCCCTTCAAAAGTATTCTTCAGGATGACAGATTTCCTCGTCTGGATGTCCCCAGACTATAGAGCACTGCCACTGTACAAAGAAAATCAAATATATTCTGCTTTGCTAATGAATCATTGTTGTGTTCCGTTTACAACCATAAAAAGAAAGAATTTTACCCCCAGCCCTGGGCCTCATTAAGTTATTTATCTCCCTAGTCAGGACATGCTTGTTAATCAAGGCAAGTGCTGTATTCAGAGCACAGCAGCAAAGTTTTGTTCCTCCGTGAGACCAAAACTGCATTTTATTTCAGCTGCAGCTTACACACAAGAGTGCTCAAAAATGGAAGCATTTCAATTTGTACACTTAAAAAAAATCAGAAATGTTACATCTATGATTTAAGCTATGGAAAATATTTAGCAACGGGTAATGTTCAGACAATACATTTGTATCTTTTTCAATCTTTATCCGAATGCTTACATAAATGCTTGCAGTAGCGATGCACCTACCAGAGGATGTGTTTCTACTTCCAAACATTACCCTGGGCAGCCTCCTTTGCTGAGACCAGCCCTGCAATACCGAAGCTGTGTGAAAAATCTGTCTCATACAAAAGGAAGGGATTGTTTGCTATTAACTGGAGCTTCACATGTGCAGTCCACACCTACATGTTTCTTCAGCTCCTCAGCTCAGATTCTTTATCCCTGTAGAAAGCTGAATAAAGGCAAACTTGTCCTGGTATGCTGGAACGTGCCTGGAACTGCTGCCTCCATTCCTGCCTAAGCCCAGAGGACTAACAGACAGAAAGTGACAGACAGTGGGGACACGGGTAAGCCGTGCCTCTCAAACCCACCTAGCAAACTGCAAAGCTGTTTCAGTGACTGTCCTCCAGCACATCCACACTAGGAAAACAGTCCGAACAAGCGTGATACTATCAAGTCAGAGACTAGCCTTGAAGAGCCGCACATGGACAGCGGCTGTAACACTGCACCCTCCCCCGTGAAGCCAACTCCAAGCTGCAGAGAAGTCGCTGAATTACGACGAACAAGTCCGAGTGAACAGCCAGGCTAAGGGGTGGCAGCAGCACTCCCTGAGCTGCCCCTGACCCCTTCCCCCCATGGCAGGGCTCACCCTTACCTGGCACACCACCACTAACCTCTCTTCCAGCACGTGTCAGTCCCTGGCTCATCCAAAAGCACGGCTATCTTCGCAAGAAGCATCAAAAGGGGCTGATTCAAGAAACAGGGCAAGCTTTATTCATTCATGGCTTGTATCATCAGCCCGATGGCGAGCCAATTAAAATGCAGCATGCTGCAGCTGTAAGCATGTGGCCAAGGCCTGCCAGGTCCCACCACTGGCAGAAAGCTGACACACGTGGGGCTTGCTAGCAGATGTCAAGAGCTGAATGTCAAAGATCAGCAGCAGCGATGCCAGAGATGCAGCGACTTGAGCAGGGAACCTGAGGCACTGCAGCAGCGACTCTGGAACGCTGTGTCTTGGTGCATCCCTTAGGAAGGGCAAGACCTGCTGAATTCTCCTTCACATACCCAAATATCGAACTGGATAGGGCAGGGGAACAACCTCTAGCAACACTTCAAGGGTAAAGAAGTTTCTCTTCCACGAACGCATAATTCACATACATGCAAATACATACACAGGTGATTGTATTAGGACAAGTTGCCTTCCAGTTACATTCTTCTTCCTTTGGAAGAAGAATTAGTGAATTCGCAGAATTCACTAATTCTGCGATTCTCAAACCCATTTTGTTTGTTACCTGAAAAAAATGAATTGTACAAATAAGCTTAAACAACCACAGAAGGTATAAGTAAATTTAAGAAATTAGAATCGTTTCCAAGATAGAAGTCATAAAGTGTGTTTTCTGTAAAGTATTTATGTAATAACTCAAAAAGACTCAAGTCTTAGAGCTCCCCTTCAAGCAAACTATACTCCTCCTCTAAATCTCACCTTATCCATTACTTTGACAGACCAAGACAACCACATCTAAACATTTCTGGCTAACATACCACGTGAGTAAAGCTCAAAACTACACTACTTGGCATCTGAATTTTTTTTACAGCAAAATACATACTCTGTGGTATGTAAGAATCTGAGTTCAGCAATCCAGGAATAAGCCAAGCTAAACAGGGAATCTATTATTTGGAACAGTGCATACTTCTTTGGTGGATGAAGAAGACTTGAAATGTTTATTGGTGGTGGAGACTGCAGGAACAGAGTATCTATAATAAGAGAAGTTACAAGTTACAATATCTCTCATGGACTCCTATCAAATTTGGTACATTCTAGAGTCATGCAACTTAGGGAATTCTTGCAAAGTGTTATATGAACGCAAACAAGAAAATCACACTTCAAGCTGCTATGCCAGTGCTCCTCCTTTCCCAGGTACGACTGCTGCGCTTGCCCTCGATGTGGCAGGAAGCAATTTAAACCTCAAAACAATAAATGTGAGGAATCCTGCTTCTTTTATGTGCATGGCCAAACCTATAGACTCCACCACAGAATCCAGTGGTTAACACCTCCACTCATAAACACTAACCCAACCATATCCACATGTTCTCTAAGTAGAGAAGGAACATTACCTAATTATAAAAATGATGAAGGGGGGCGCAACACCCTAGGGTGTTTGCTGACACAGACACCTAGCGGAACTGTGACGTCCATAAACCAAGCTCAGAAACTAACTTTGAGCCCATTCAAATCAAGACTCATCCATAATTTTTTAAATTTAAAACACACAACACTTTTCCACCTGTCAGTGGAACCAGCAAGTAGCTCAGTAGAGGAATAGATCTTCCAGATGCAGTAAGTACCAGCATCACAAAGCTTTCTGGAGATTTGTTTTTCTTACACTACACAGCTGGCAACAGCATGAACATGGGAAACACACCATTTTAAAATGTGACTATTCGGTACGTAATTTCTGATCTCGCAGCACTTCATACTTGAACAAAAACTTTTGGTTGATTGTCCAACTCAAAAGCCACCCAGACTTTTGGTGTCTTGCTAAGTTTCCAGCTTTGTGGGAATTCTACCGTTACAGCACTTACAGTTTATTATAAAGAATGCCTTGATTTAAGGATTAGCAAGTTCTGAAAATATTTGTTTTGTCACCGCTCATATTTTCCTGAAGCTCTGGACTTGGAAAAGCCTTATGATTACATAGAACACAGTGCATCTCAGAGAGAGGTATGTAACAAGACATACGCATCAGTAGAACAGAGCTAATTTTTTAACACTTTTTTAACACATGCACGTACACAAAAAATACATGTAAATCCAGACCTCAATACAAGGATCCAGCCCACACAATTAACTCTGGAACCTGATCTGTGGGCTGTAAGCCCACTAAGTCTTGGCTTCTGTTTAAAAGAAAACCATTTCTAGTTCTTTGATTTTCTCCTGATGTTAGCTGATACAGTGATGGCTATTTAACTCTTCAAATGGCATACAAGCTGCCCTTCCCCAGAAAACACCAGTACTGATCAAGGTCCTCGAGGCAACGCTGTGAATTCCATGAACTCACTGCCCCTCTGTTGCTCTGAGGTGTCATTGTGATTTCAGAAACAGGAAATCCAAGAGGTAGCAGGAAGGAGTACAGCGTCTAAGCCAGTAATTCCAGTTTCTTGCACAGGAGAACATCACAGTCCTCCTCACTTAGTTTCCAGCTCTTGAGGGGGTGAACACAAAAACAAACCACCAGGAATCACCACCACCATGGCCAGCTCCAAGTATAGACCAAGACACACAGAGCTGAGGTGACCCCAGTTCTCTGCCCTGTCTCTGTCTCCTCCGGTTGAAGGCTATGGTAACATCTGCGTTATTTCACATGCAATTCACTGCTAGAAAGAACAGCTTTACGTAGGTCAACACAAACTGAGAAGGAACTGCTTCTTCATTCTCTCTGCAGTACAAGTTTTTAATATGCTTTAAAGGACAAAGAGTAAAAATAAACAGGATTTTATCCTGTGTGTCCAATGAGGAAGACGGCTTGCACTATTCCTATGGGTTGTAGTACTCCAAAATACTGCACAACTTCACCAGTAAGAGTCCACCAACTCCAATAAGCAGTGCAACCTTTTCTTTCCTTTTTTCAGTATCACACACACTAGTGACAGTTTAAACAAGCAGTGATTCTGTGCTTACTAGCAGCTTTACTTGCGCTCCATATAGCCCTTTACTTTCCTAATGTTCACTGGTTATCTTTTAAATAACCATTTATAGGGTAAGGGTTGTTTGGACCTTGAGGAAGTCTGTGACCAGAGCTAATCCTTCATCAGCAAGAAACAGAACAAGATTTAATTCCTATCAGTTCCCCAAATACATTCAGCATGTAGACTCAAGTGCTTGTGCCAGCACAAAGCAAAGAATGCAGAATTATTTCTTTGGAGGGAAGCGTTGTCTTAAGACTTAAACTACTGCATGAAATCAGTAGGACAACATGGACAGATATAGCTGATTTCTTCTCTGAAGAACACTAATACCAACTAACAAGCAGTGAATTTGATGGTAGCTGCCTTGCAGACTTGCACACTGTATGCTTTCTGAAACAAGCAACCAGAATTTGCTCTGAAATAGAATGAAAATTAGGAACTGCCCACAGCTGTTTCTATAGTATGTTAGGTATGCTTCATATACCTAATAATGAAGTGAATATGACCAGTAATTAAACTACTGGCCAGAGTTAAAATTCTTTTGCTTTCTTTTAGGAGCCTTCTGAATTAATTTTCTAATTCCCTTCCATATTCTCCTCCCACCTCAGTCTGTGACTATGCAGCTTGGCTGAAGACAAGCGCCAGTTGCTTGTACTCTGACAGAAACTGCATGCTATCCAGAGCGACGCTCTCAGGCATTATTTGCCAAGCAATAAGCCTAGATACAAGTGCCAAAGAATTAATTCTCATTGCACTATACAGGTCCATTCTGGTTTTGTAGTCTTTCTTGTACCTGCTTTATTTTTCCATTTTTAATCTAATCAGGTACTGATACTGTTACATTCAAACAGCTCTGGTAAGTTTTCATTACTCTTGATTTAGTGAAACAATACATAATGTTGACCTGTGGGATTATTTTTCCTCCCTGAAAGATTACAACGTAGGGAGTAGAAGTGAAGACACATAGGAAGGTAGATGGGAAGCAACATATCCATGATTTTCCTTCTGTATTTGAACCTCTGAAGTTTGCCTTTGTAAGGCTTTGAGTTCAAAAGACTGCTTTGAAAAAAATCTCAATTATTTTTGCCTTAGAGATAGTTCAAAAACGTCAACTGCCACAATCTTCATCCTTCTTTGTACTTTTTGCAAAAGGAGTTTCCTGTCAAAATCCTACATAACTTTTCAGATGCTGGGAAAAAACAGACAACCCTCTTTACTTAGCTTGGAGTGCCAGAGATACATACCTCATAGAGAAACACATAAACCGTCAGTCAGAAGCCTGAAAAAGTTCTTTTCATTTGAAGGATAAATCACTTCACTGTGGTGCTACTATTATCTGACTATAAGACCAACAGAGCAAGACATTGAAATTTATATGATTTAAATACATATTCTTTAGAAACTGCTGTCTTCTTTATTAGCTCTCATTATGAACTCATATTCATCGCAGACACTGACTTTTCAAAATGCACAGCAAAAGTGAGCAGGAACAGCATTTGAAGTGCTGTGAATTGTTTGCTCCATATAAGTACTGCTCAAGTGGTACTCATCATCCGAGTCATTTTCTTTTTCCATATAAACTGGGGAAATACAAGGCTGTTGTATTTACTTCTTTCAGCTCATGAAATATACTGGCTGTGGTCAGCTACTGAACTATGCAGAAAGAGTTTCGGTAACTTTAATACTCTGACCTTCAGGAACTCCACATTACTATCTTCCTGTCAAGTATTTCACCTCTCTGCCTTAAATTTCATGTGTACTACCTCAGTTGAGCAAGAATTGCCTTTTGAATTGACACAGCGGCATTCTTAAGAACATAATGCACAACGAGGAGCTAAGATGCCTCCTGCTCGTCAGTATCCAAGTTACTAAAGCACGCAATGATGTGCCAGGTGAACTGGGCAAAGGCAGATGACAGCAGCTCTAAGGACAGGAAAATGCTTGTGTCTTTTTAGAGAGCCTTCCTATGCTAAATGACTGCCTGCTGGATGTGACAAACACTGACAATGCAGCCTTACTGACCTCTGAAGAAAGGAGAAAGGGACGATGCCATCCAAGTCTGTATTGCTAGCACAGCCCACTCCTTTGGATTACAAAGTTAAAATGTAGTCCTGAAAGCAAGCTTTAACACTCCTACCAAAACTTCAACTGATAACAAATGTCACCCACTATATCCCAATATCCGGTATCCTGCGTGTCCTCATTCTAGCACTGCCTTTTTTTTTGTTTTGACACTTCAAAAATAATTTTACTGAAGCTCAGACAACGGAGATTTACCGTATCTCTTCTTAAAAAAATCACTTCTTCCCCTTCACATATCTGCATTTCATGTTATTGCCTTTTTCATCCATCTCTGTACCTTGCAGACGATCATTAACAGAAGGTAAGGATTTAGATCTGACTAGGTCATTCCTCTGATGTATTTCTTCTCCGACAAAGGATCTGCCTACTATTTACGAACAAAAAATAGCCCAGTTAGTACATTAAAGACCCCCAATACCAACTCCAAGCGTCTGTAACCTTAAGGCAGTTTTCATTCCCCAAACCCAAATCTGCTTCCCTTTAAAACAGTATTTCCTATACGTATGTCTCACACTGCTGGCTTCTCTTTAGGTACAGTAGTTATGAGCTGCAACTAATTGGCTGTTTAACTATTGTTCAAAAGAGAACAGAACAGTATTTCAAACACAGCAGTTGGAGTAGATGATCATTGTAGGTCCCTTCCGAATAACCACTCTAAAGATTGTATTTATAGTAACACTTCCAGAAACGAGCTATTTCTGCATCAGGAAATAAGAACACCACGAGCCATTTGTTACACCAATGAAATTCCACGGGTCTGCAAGATAAATTGTTCACCAGTGCTGGGAACATGCATACAGGCACACGTCTGTGCTCAGACTTCAAAGTCTCTGCCAGTCACTACTTACACGGGACACATGGTCATCGGAAGCTCTTACATTCGGGGCCAGTACCTCAAATGAAAGATACTGGTTGATGCATCTCAGAGGTACAGCACAGAGAAGGAAGCAGAGAGGGTAACTGAGCACAAACAACAGAGAACGTTGTAGTGCGTGTATTGTGATTCTGTGGACACCCAAGTATTCTGAGATCTCAAGAAACTGGCAATTGAATTTCAATTTCAGCAGTTAAGCCATCATATAAAGAAGCTTCAAAAACTGTCTCATGAATATACAGGCTTATATGCTTGCTCCAAGATGAGATTAAAATGTTTCTTTAAAAATAAATAGAACGGTGCTTTTTAATACGGACAGATTCATTAGCACAACACCTACAGAAAATCCATATAAACCCAAAGTACTTCACAGATCAATGAATTAGAATATTTCAAACTATTACATTGCGTGTGAACAGCTATATGAAAATAAAGCTATTATACACAACAAACCAATTGCTTGGATCAGGGACAGAGCAACACAGTGAAAAATAAAATGCCTTTATCAAAGGAGTGGAAAAACACTGGATGTTTATTGTAAGGAAGACTCCTCTTTATGGGAATAAATACACCAGCAGAAAATGCTCTCTATTCTTTTTAAGGATACCTTTTCTTCCTTCTTCAGGAAGGAATTTCTCAACATGCAAGCAGAGGTGACAAGTCCTTGAACATCATCTGAGCATGGGTACCGGAGAACAATCAAGTGCTACAAACTGCAGGATAGCCCCTGAACCTAGGTGATAAAACACGAGGAGCATAATTGCATCTGAATTGATCCACTTTCTGATCAAGTCTGTAGGTATACAATCTTGACGTTGCTTGTGTCTAATTCAACAGTGGGATAAAAACTTTTTTGTGTAACAAGGCTGGTATTGTCTTGCTGGTTCTTGGGCTGAAGCTAGACATTCACTCCCTTGAAATGAAAATCATTTTTGAGGGCTGTGTTCTTCAGAGTAAAACTGTGTTTAGACCAAAGCACAACCTCACTAGCTACTGCATCCATCAAAGAACCGAGCATGTGATGAAGACAGCATTGTTCCTGGAAAACTGGTAATAGCCTACTTTTAAGGTGCAGCTTACCACGGTTTACAAACAAAGTTGGACTTTGGGCAAGAGTCCAGAGGCTCTGGAGTCAAAAGGCTTTGGTACTGATGCACCAGTTGCACCAGCTGACCTCTTAGTTCAGTCCCACAGCAAAGTTACACCTAAAGGGACAACAGAACAATCTTTACGTGTGTTTGAACATCACCACTCTCAGCCTCAATGATGTACAGCTCCTTAAAGCTGAAGACCACCTTTTTTGTGAACTGCTTTCTCTCCTCCTTGTTGTTCAGTGTTTTACCAGAAGATGGAGAACAAACCTTTCATCATGTATAAGGAGTCTTGCTAAGTGCTTAAACTTGTCTATAATTTGTAACTTTGGATAAACAGAAGGAGTTGATGCTTTTAAAAGTATTCTTCAGTTACTGTTCCCATGTGCTCATTTGGGTGTGCTGCTACAAGAAGGAAGCTAGAGGCAGCTAAGGAATAACTGGGATGCAACAAGCATTAACGTCCACATTGTGTGAGGACAGACTACTGAAGTGTGATGTCCGTCAAATGGAATATTCAAGGAGAAATTTGAATAGTTCTTGAACTAGTTCCACGTGTTAAAACTTAACAAAATAATATCTAACTTAACAAAGCCTACTTCAGATTTCCTGTGAGACTTCAATATTGAAGATGTTTAACCAAGTACTATGACTGAGATGATTTTCAAGGAGTTTTAAAGAGCAATCTAAACCTCTACATTATCTTGCCTACCTATCACATCTGTGACACATCAAACCTCTGGATCAAGGCATTTTTCCCTACCACCATCACTGTAATCCACCTTTCCTTTCATTTCACATTTGCCTCCAACACAGAAGCTCATACAGCCTGTTCTCCTTTTGCTTTTTCAGTTGGCATGCTTTATATGCAAAGTGATTCTTTGCCTAGAACAAAAATTAGACAGAAAGCCATAGGCATTCACAAAAGCATCAGACAGAACAGAAACGTGATACGTCCCTGCCGACATGAAGAACCAGATCATATCAGTAAGTCAACAAAATTAGTTTTTATTTTCATCATTTAGATCTGTACGTGAAGAGGTTGTTTTTACAACAGGTCAACACAGAATTGTACTTTAATTCATTTCTAAGCCAGTTTAATTATGGAAATTAAAACTGACACCAGTTAACTGATTCAGTATTTGTTTACCAATGATTACCACTTATCTTAATTTGGTAGCTACACAATCTCTGTGAGAGTATTAGCCCTTACCTTTTTGGTATTATCATGCCATACAATCCAGAACAGAACACCAAAACTTCAGCAGGTACGGAACATAAGACTGCATTTATAAAGTAATGGATTACATAATCAAATATGATCACCCCTTCTACTGTGCAGGTACTATCTAAATTACGGTTAGGATTAACACATGAAGGAAGAACATCAGTTCCAATTATTACTCAGTTTTGTTTTCAAAACCTTTCAAAATTAAGTTGCTGATATACTATTTTTGTTTTGAATGCTGCTTTTGAATTGTTTCACAGTAAAGTTGTTAAGCAAAGCACAGCTCTAGAAAGTCAAGATGTCTTTGGCTGAAGAGTCAGCTGATGTTGCTTTAATTCTAATGAAGATATTGACTTGAGCCTAGAAGGGAGGGCTGAAGCCAGACTCAATTCTATCACTTCCCACAAGATTGCATTTAAGCAATTATGTTCATTCTCAGTTTCTGCAGGCACAGAGCAGAACTATCCAATTTTTTTCCCATTACTATTCCTTCTCCCCTGAAAGGCGGCAGTTCCAACCCTCCCCTGTTTTTACCTTTTCCTTCAAACAGAAAATTCCAGCTGTTCTACCCCCCCATCCTTACACCATCAGCTGCTCTATCCTGCAGTTAAAAGCAGAGCAAAGTCAAGATTACTGAGCACTGAATTAGTGAATCCAAACACTACTCAGCAAAGTCAGGAGACTCATTCAGAAATGCAGATTAACAGCAAAAACTTTAAAACTACACACCATGCGAGTTTGCGGGTAACTGCTGGTCCACAAAGAGCTCAGTGACCACAGCCCTTCAGCACAAGGCGTTGCAATAAAGATGGATCGACACAGCAGAAGAGCTGGTGTTGAGTCCACAGCATATCCACCTGGAGCTGACTAAGCCCCTCGGGGTGGGATGAGACTGACATCCCTACAACCCCTACAACAGGAAAAGGCTCGGCGGAGATGGGCAAGGAGGATGTGCCTGTGCAGCTGAGGGAATAATGCCGGGTGTGACTGACCAGAGCTGCTGCAAAGAAGCTGATTTTACCACAGCACAAGGGGGACAGGAGAGTGGCCTTGGTTTTGGATAAACAGCTATGAACCGTTAAGTGGACCAACTGGTGGAATAAATCTTTCTTGCTAAGTTCATTAAGAAAGTGTCCATGTCTCCGAGTTAGCCAGACTGGCAGGGGGAGAGAATACACTGCTCAGCCCGAAGCACAGTATAATGTCTGAACAACTAGAAGAGATCAGCGGGCTTGAGCTGCCTTCAACCCAGACACTCCTCCCCAGCATCTGGGGAGGCCCAGAATTGTGACAGCGAAGCACAGAGAGACCGGTAATGGGCACACCTGTACTGTGAGCCTACCATCCACTGCAGTTGCTGTATTGTGTTTGTACAGTTAGTTCAGTGCACTGCTGTATCACTTTTCTACATCAAAACCCTGTGTAACATCATATTTCTTCCAATAAGTACACCTGATGTTAAACGTTACACCTTCCACGCATGGGATACCTAAAAGAACCTGGCCAGAGAGCACTGGACTCTGACAGCACCACCAGAGATCCTACCCGGGGCTAGCTTTCAGCTGGATCCAGTAGCTCAATAACCCAGTACTGGCTGAATTAGACGGCCTGCAATCACATCTGAAGTACAGCTCCTGGTTTAGTTTCACCCCTAATGAAGCCAGTTTCCACGCCACCAAAATGCTCCGCACTGCGATACACCGTATGGTAAGCAGGGGTGATGGGATCACCGCTTTCAAAAAACGTTCTGGTCTGACCCACAGCACTAACATACAGGCACTCAGTATTTTGGCGCACACAACTTTTATGGATATGCTACGTTATCTGAAAACTGTTCCTTCAACCATTTACTTTCTCATTCATCTACTGAACGCAGATGTTCACCAGAATATTTTTGTTGGTGTATAAACACGTTCATATACCCTTGCCTCTATTAACGTTTCTCCCTCCTCTGGAACACAAACAGTCCATTCTGTGCTCGGTGTGAGGTACCATACCTGATTGCACTGACATTTATTGTGGTATCTGCTGTACCCAGACACACAGGTATCCACGCTCTGCTGTAAATGGCTATCACTGAAGAACTGATACATTTAGGTGTTGGCTCAAACACTTTCTATTTGCAGTTTTCTGAACAATTTTAAAGGTTATCTGCAAAACAGTATTGCAAAATTCTATACATCTGCAAGCCTCAGGCAATACCTGATACATACATTCTAAATAAGCATTCTCTTCTCACTACCCTCTTCATTTTTTTAGTCTGAGTTTTCAGAACAACCGCATAAAGCTGAAATGCTGTCTATCACACCAGAACACAAAGAAAACATTGCATTACAATGGCACAATTTTCTTGCTGCAGAACTGCAAAAATATGAAGACACAGACCTAAGGTTTATGCTGAAGCCTTGCCATAAAGGGAAAGGGAGATGCACAGAAACAGCAGGAAATCAAGTCCTGCATGCTTATCTCGCAGTAACTCGTTTGCATACCCATACTGAAGGAAAGCTATCCTTCTGGAGATTTTCAGAGACAACAGTAAGTTAGTTCAGAGAAATAACTTTTCCAGGAAAAGCTAACTGCTAAAAAAACTAATATTAACTTTTAATTAATTTTGATGTAATAAAGAGAATTAGAACGTATCTGAAATCCAGTAAAGTTTATCAATTACCCTGCAGTGAATGAATGATTCACCTTCTCATTGTGTTCAACCCCTACGTGTTCATACGTCCTTATGCACAAAATAACTATTGTATATAATGTATACATACATCCAGTATACATAGTAGTTCATTATACAGAGTAAGTTTATTGAGTATCACCCCACCAGCCCAGGCTGCCCAAAGCCCCATCCAGCCTGGCCTTGAGCACCTCCAGGGATGGGGCAGCCACAGCTTCTCTGGGCAGCCTGTGCCAGGGCCTCACCCCCTCTGAGTGAAGAGCTTCTTCCTAGTATTTAAGCTAAATCTCCCCTTTTAGTTTAAGCCATTCCCCCTTGTCCTATCATGTAACTTTCAATAGCAGCAAAGCACCACTGTCCCCAGCTTTCTGATGCTAAACCAAGATAGATATACGAATGCCACCCAAGACATATTTACATTTCTAAGGCAGAGTCTGCACCGGAGCAGGGGCTGACAGAAGCACCTCAGCAACTACAGACACAGAAACAGAAGAAAGGCTTGAGGGGCTCAAGGCTGCCACAACTCTCAGAGCCATAATTACATCGCCTACCATCACCAAGAAAGTATCACAAATAAAGACAGCGAGGAACGGAGACAACTCTCTCTGGAAAGTTAATTAGCAAACATGGAACTTGCTGTTAATTGATAGAGAGATGCTTTTCTCCCCAGATATACGTCAAAGGAGCAGGCACGCTGTATGTTTTTCATCAGTGCATGCTGCACATACTTCATGAGCTCAGACTGCTTATTATTAAATTGAGAGAGGCAAAATAAAAGGTGCCTTTCTTCCCATTAATTTTTAGTTACTATTTTGATTATGATTTGAAACCTAGCTCGTTTTAGAAACAGAACTAGAATTACCTACAAAATGAATGGACAGTCCCTGCTTACATCCATAAACTGTTTCAAAAAAAGGTAATTACTTAAAATACCAGGAAATGTCTTCATTAAGTCTCCTTTGTCACACACAGCAGTAGAAAGCAGAAATCATCCTTCTTTAGGCTTGCCTTTAATCTTTTAACATTTTGCATTCAATGTGCTTTCTGATCTTGTCAGCAGTTAGGATTTCTCTCTCGTGTCCTTACCTAAGGAGTGAAGTTACAATAGTTCCAGGCTACATGTCTCTCTACTCGAGTTCTCATTCAGGCCTCCGATTAATGTTGTCCTCCCAACCTTCATGTTTTGGTGTGTTTAGTTAAAAAATATTCAGCAGTTGGCTATTAAACAGGCATTTCAGGAATGTGGTGGGATGTTCATTACAGTAAACTTTTATCCACTGCCAGGAAATGTAATTTACCTATTCTTTTAATTATCAGACTGGCATATGGGCAGATTAAAAATAGGAAGGCAGCCAAAAATAATTATTACTAATCTGAAAATATGTGCATTTCCTGGAATATAGATTACTTGAACCTGTTCTCTTGGGTCAAGTAAGATGAGATGTTACAAATATTTCCGTAGTTCATCTGCTTAACATATTTGCATTAGCCGTCTATCAGCTGCATGCAACTTCTTCCAGCACTATTTCAGACCTTTTTTAAATTCTGATGAGAGCCTAATTGATGATCTCCTCCTCAGCAGAAAGGTTACTTGTCATTTTAGCTTGCCTTCAGTAGGGTCAAACCGGCATCCCAGAGGATGCTTCCAGCTGATCTAAATTTCCTGTGCAAGAACAAGGCAACGTCTGCCTGATTCACATGGAGTCTAATAACCAAGCGTGTCCTTGCAGCAGTGCCAAGGCACAGCCACTTCGTCCACGTGTGAGGAAGGAGAGGAGCCAAGATTATGCTCTCTCCCGTTTAACGGCCCGTAGCAGCACCAGGAGCTCCTGCCATCACACTGATAGGGTTTGTAAAGTCCGCCTGGGCACCCCAAAGCAGGATTTAATTGCCGTGCCAGTTTCAGTACATCGGTGTGCAAGTTCCAGGGCTGCAGGATGTGGAGACATACGTTTTTTCATCTTTATTATCATGTATTCATATGGGCTTTTATCCCAGCTGTTCTCTTCGTAACTATTGCCCTCCAATGATAAAAGTAATAAAGAAGTTCAGATTTTGTCTTCTGTGGTTCTAAATATTTTCTCTTCTTGTCCTCTTCCCTGTGTTCGTTCTGTTACAAAATAGCATACTATCACAAATTCCTGAGGCAAGCAGCGATCACGGGACAGAGGAACTCCTCATTCATAATTTGATTTAACGCCTGGTCACTGAACGTACTTCACTGATTCACTGAAGTGGTATTCAGTGCATTGGACGCATAAATATCAAACGTGATTTACCTGCTCACCAGAATAAATAGCTCCAGACAGGGAATCATCAAGCCAGAAAATATCACATACCACAAAACTACTTAACTGCTACAGAAGAGAAGATGGAGGAAAAAAAATGATTGGAATAAACCTGCAAAATTTACAGCCACGGTGTTTTTGTAGGTTTAGTCCAATTTCCTACTGGATCAGGCTTATTGTCATAGAATAATTGTGTAAAGTCCCGTCATCTTTTTGATGTCACATACGCCTTTCTTTACGAATGCCTTTGTTCTGCCGAGTACTAGGTATTATTAGATTAACTCTTCCCAAATGAAAGCAGTGCAGTTCATCTTTAGAGATGAAAGATCCCAGAAGCAATACCACAGATTTGTCTCTAATGCATATTTGGAAAGGCAAATAGAATAGGAAAAAAAAAAATCCACATCTCAGAAAAGCACCTGCATGTTTCTTAAAACACAACATTTAGTTCTTAACATACACAAAGGCACAGACCTAATAATCAGGGAGCACTATTTTACGAGGCAGTTCTAAGCCACATTTTTACCTATTAAATTTCCAAGTCATTATACATCTCTATTTACGAGAAGCCGATGACACAAGAACGTCATGCCAGCTTTCCTCACAAAAACTAAAGCATTATAACACTCTGTACTGTAACTGCTCAAGGATTTACACAGAGGCCTTTATAAGTAGTACTACAATAATAATAAAGATATAAAATCAATGCCTGCAGCACTATTTCCTGACAATATGCTCTGTCCATACACAAATTTGAAATAGCAGCTGTGGCTTGTGTAAGACTTAAGAAACATCTTGCTGCCTCCTACTAGAGGTACCCGTTGAAGCCTTAATTTAGCGAAGTCTTATAGAGAATCACCTACAATGTAGGCCACGTATGTATAAAGTAAACATATATATACACATATATATCCCTATGAGCTCCCTTCCAACTCAGAATATTCTATGATATCATTTAAATGGCAAAGCAAGTGGAAAAGGCCACATCAAACTTCTTGTTTCTCAGTCACAATGGAAGTAAAGATTCTCCACAAGAGCACTTTTATTTTGCTGCCTTCCCTGAAGTTCTGCAGTCATGAGCTGTTCATTCTCCAACAAAACAATAACAAAAAAAGTTTGAGAGAAAACGTCCTGAACAAAGAGATCCATGCCTTCCTTACAAGGAACCAAGAGACACAACATGGATGTTTTGATGAGAAACCTTACTGAACTCGAGTATTATCAAAAATATACTCCTTGTACAGTCCTGCACAATAAAGATATTCCATATTCATTATTTTGTGTTTTCTAAACAGTGAAGGCTAAACAGTAAAGGTTAGACAATTGCCCGTTTACAAAGCAACCTAGACATCACTGCTATTTCTTCAAAAGTGGGGTAATAAAATTTGGATTTGTGGGAAAAAAAAAAAAAAAAAACGAATGGCAGAAATATATTTGCCAGTACAGAGTACCTGGTATGTTTAACTATGATAGTATAGATGCAAATGCCACCAACTACTATGGTTAAATTGAAGTTTACAGTAAGGTCTTCAGATTTTTATTTTTAAATAGCTGAAGGGTTAGGTAAAGCAACACCCCTACTTTCTATCTCCCCATCTTTGTAGGATCAGTAAGAGTCAAAGATACTACGGAGCAAAACTCGCTAATCTACACTTCATATCCAGCAAGTATTAATTTTTGGTTGAAAGTATTTTCTCTCAGAGAAATGGCAGTTTGCTGATAGGAAGGATCTTCTTAACTTCAGTAAGAACATCACACAGTTTTAATCCAGCAAAAATTCTGCATCAGGGCAAGTATGACGCAGCCTCGCATGGATCGTTGCCTTCTTACTGCATTGTTTGTTCAGAACTGCGATGTCTGGAGAAGGACTGAGAAATAGCTTTGAAAATATAAATGGTGCTTCCATCAGGAAAGGAATATGCTACTTTCCGTGTATATTAGGGGTAGGATAAATCATAATGGTCTTAAATTCCCCCAAGAGATTAGAGATTAAGTTAGGAAGCAAGGGAAACAAAACCTTTACAGACAAGCATAACTGAACCAAAACATACCATCTATAGAGTTTTGGGAATCTTACCAGAATTCTCTGAGAAAAGGTTAAGCAAGCATTTATAGTATTTACACCAAAAACTAATCCTGCTTTTGAATCACAGTCTATATGACTGAGACCTCTTCCAGATGTATGGAGAATACATTGCCAAACCGTGCTACTTCAAAAGGAAAGTTTTCCAAATTGAAACACAGCATTATCATGACCGTTTTGACTCTACCTTTATTTGTGGAGTTTTTAGTAAATAATAATTTTTTATTCCTGGTTTTGAATAAATTGTCACTTATTTTACACTGACAGCAATTAAAAGGAACAATAATGAAAATACAATTTCTATTGCAGTAGATCTTAAACTTGTTTTAGTGGCAGTTTTGAGGTAGAGTCCCTGTCACCTGCCCAACAATACTATTAGAAGGCTGTTATTAAAGATCTGGCTTTTTTTGCACAGTTTATAAAGCACACAAACATCTAAAACTAACTGCAAAAGTTCTAGCTCTCCAAGTAAGCTAATAAGTAACTGGGTAATAATTCAAATAAACTACGGAAAGCTACATTTTATAAGGTGATTAGACTTGAGCTGTATCACAAATGTGAAATCCACATTGACCTGAACACACCACCTGAACACGTTAGCTATCCCAAGAAGTCCATGTGCATCACATCCCAGAACTTTACACTCAAACATATTTGACAGAAATTATCAAAAAGACAGAAAAAAGGACTGACAGCATAGCAGAAAGCTTAGCATGAGCAGGAAACCAAATCAATGTGATTTTGATTTTCACAGAGGTTCACAGGTAGAAAAAATTAACTATTCCAATCACATCCACTTACTTTGATACACAAAGTTCTTATTAGTTAAAAACCACCTTATTGGACAGAACTCTGAAGTTCTAATGAAAAACAGCTCCTATCTGGCACAACGCTAAGTAGTTCTGCCATTACCGATGACAACAACTAAGAACAATTACGGTCATTGCTTAGACTTACCCTAAACCGTGAGGGTGCTTTTCCTAAACACACAAAGACCCATTATGCCCAGATAAGCACACGTACCACATTTATCTGAAAAGATGACAATTCCCTCGGCTCTTACAATTTAATGTAAAAACCAGGGGGTGTCTTTTTTTTCAGGTCAGCAAGGTAGTATGTGACTTAATGCGGCAGGTCCGATAGCGATGAAGGTACAGAAGCACGCCTCAAGCTGCTCAAAAGTCTGAGCAAGGTTTTGCAGTGCTTGTAGTTGCTTTTCTTTGCACACTTGGGAATCTGCGTGATATGCTACCAGTTAGAGGATTCACCGTGATTTCCGGAAGCTGTGTCCCCTGAATGGCAGATCACCTAGAGGTCACAGGTACTATTGTACAACAGAGAAGTTTTAGAAGTCACGATGTGAATCTTACGCCCACAGTGGTACTGTACGTAAAGAAAAAATCAACTGTGAGATCAGGAAGAAACAGAGTGGTAGAAGCAAAAGCGCAAAGATGGAAACATCAAAACAGAAGCCTTTAAGGGTTAGCTCAGTGCAGAAATCACTCACTAATCTCTAAAGAAAATACTTTTCACACGAAAAAATACTTTTCGCATGAAAAAGTGGAAGAAAGCTGTAGAATTTGTACTCAAAAGAAGAGACAGAGACCTGATTCTGCAGGAAATCATTGAACTGAAAGCTCAAGAAACAGCAAGAACACGAACCATCCCACCGAACATACTCTAGCCCACCGACGGTTAATGCATAATAATGCTTCTTCGTGGTTTCTGCCTACAAGTGAAGGGCTTTACCTTGCCAGCATCCATCACCTGATTTCACCAAAAAGTCACTGTATTCCAGCAGAAAGTGACTGTATCGTGTAAAGATCGTGGTTAGCTGTTGAGCCAAGCAAAATCAAGGTGGGATGTTGCATTTAACGAAGAGTTTGGTGAATGTTGTCTGGAATAAGCAACCAGGCATGCTATAAAGAAAAAGAGGAAACGTCTTGTACTAGAAGAGCACCTGAAATTTCGCTGATGGTATTTTTCACTGCCAGTGAATCCTGATCATATGGTCTCATCAGGAGGAAGGACATCACAAGCGCAGGTGCTTGATGAAACAACGATCAAGTCCTTCAAAGACTGCTGAGGTTTTTATACATACAGTGACTCCTTGCAAGGGATTGTACTCTAACTCTGACAAGAAAAATAAAGATCCCTACTGAAACACTCCTTTGGCATTTGATTAAGACAGACTGGGTTTGTATAAATCCAAAAGTTGTAGCTGAAGCATAAGAAAGGCTTTATTTCCCACTTCTATGGACGGAACTGAAGATTATTTCAGTCATTTTGAATCTGAAGAGAAAGCTGAGAACATAGATACTAAAAGCGAGGAAGATGACAACAGTGAAGAACATGACAACATCATAATGTTCTGAAGAGTCTGAGCTATAAAAACTGAACGACGATTCAGGCATAAGATGAAAATCAGAGTAACCTCCAATACAGACAAATCACTGGTGATTACCTGTAATCAGTACACAATAAAGTAATAAAGTTTTCGCTAATGATTATCAGATTACTTTTTCCTAACATCATCAAGACCTAACCTAGCACGTTAAGACATGAGCGGAGGGGGGGAGAAGTAGGGTAGGACCTGAAGGTATTATGGTAGGCCAATATGCAAGTGGTCCCTAAGTAATACTTAATTAGTACCTCAATACACAATAAATACCAGCTTAAAGAAGTAGGAACAAACTCTGCATGCTTACAGG
The DNA here is from genome assembly GCA_011075105.1 of Heteronetta atricapilla. Lineage (NCBI taxonomy): Eukaryota > Metazoa > Chordata > Aves > Anseriformes > Anatidae > Heteronetta > Heteronetta atricapilla. The sequence continues at coordinate 81,244,124 of CM021733.1, forward strand.
GAACAGTTACATCAGTAAAAACAAGCTTTTAAAAAAAATGTTTAAGTACTTAGCCAAAAACCTTTTTTCCTCCAAATTTCTCCATCAGCATCTTGCTGTTGCTACTAGTGTTAAGAAGATACTGGCTTAATAGCCAATACTGAATAAACCGTCTCCACTAAAAGACTATCATTGTGTCGTGCTAAGGGCTGTACTTACTTGCTAGCGTATTTTAACACATGATTTTCTCGTAATAGGCAGAAAACAGTGACAAGATAACCAACACATGAGGCAAAAAAGCACAGGCAGAGTTCTTGCAGAAGGGCAGCACAACCACCCAGATTATTTTCAGAGTTTTAATGTAACTCACTATTTGTTGACAGCTTGCGCATCAGTACAACAAACCTGACAACCTCATAGTTTGGGAGAGGTTGTACCACAAAGTACAGCAAGAGACAAAAACAAAAACAAAACTGAAGCAGATTCAGAAAACAGATGAGAAGTCAAAACTAATAATGGATGGAAGACTGATGATATCAAAGATGTAACATGCCAACTACAGAAAGATACTCAGGGTAAGCAGAGGTACCCCCAAAGACCTCACAACTGGTTAGCTAGGCAATGAATTTTGTTAGCGATGTGGCATTTAAGAAAATAAAGACTACCATGGTCAGCGAGCAATGGAAAGGAGCGCAGCCCTTATTGAATAGGCCCACTGGCATCACGTTCCCCTAGCTCTCAGGGGAAAAACAGATAGAAATCATTTTGCTCTTCTGTAACTGAGTACAATCAACAGATACCATTGAAGAGCAAAGTCTGACAAGACTCCAACCAGCTGCGGCATGGCAACAAGAACAACTCCCTCCTTGGACCACTCTGAATTCTTGCAAAATTCACACTCTCAATTTCTAGCCACTACAGCTGAAGATGCTTGTTTTGTCTGCCCGTCTGCACACACTGTTTGTTGACAACATAACTGTTTGCCATGAATTTGCTAATTACGAAATTGCAACACAACAGCATGAACCACAATTAAAGAGTCATTTTACATATATCCGTAACAATGAATTTGGCTTGATAACAATTAAAAATAATGCTCTCTTCCGCATACTGACGAGGGAGAACACAACAATTATGCAGATAGGGTACACGATCAAGGTACAGTTTATAATCCACTTAAAATTTAAGAATAATTGTAACGTTTCACTGTGCAGTCAGCAGTGAAGACAGAACCAAATATTTATAGCTAATGGAATGCTTCATATAAAATTAATAAAAGTAAACTTTATTCTTATGAGAGAAAAAAGTGTTCTGGAATAACATTATTTTCTGTCGAGGCACAAGGTTTTCTAGTGTAAGGGTCTTGTTTTTCCATGCTTCCAACAACTCATCTACAACGCTGGGTTCTAATAGTTGAAATAGTTTAGATTTCTAAAAACTAGATAACGGGTTTGGCTGTACATCTCCCACTTCATTTAATGAGAGTAGGATAGTTAAAACCCTTATGTGCCTTTGAATCCAAGTATCTCTCAGTGCTCTACTGCAGATTCTTTAGCTTCCTCCACTATGAAAACATGCTTGTTTCTCACACATCATGCTACCAACTGTATTTAAAAAAAAATAAAATCAATTTATGGCTACAAGCTATGTGGTCGCTGGTCTCCAGTGTCAATACCTGGCAAAATAAAATAAGGACCTGAGATTTCCAAGTAGTTCTGTGTGGTTATTTCACGCCTAGAAACTGAGCACGAAAAGAAAACCAACAACTCCAAAACACGCAGGTGAAGTCGCACTGAGCTAAACGCGAAAATACTTCTTCAGCACAGCACTTCCAGACTTTGGATATAAAAAAGATGCTCGCTTTTGTACGTATGGCCAGCCCAATTATTATTGTTTTATGCATATACGTTCAAAGACTTGATCCTAGAAACCATGGCAGGTGCCCTTGAACTTATTTAAACCACAGATTTCCAAGATGCCTTTCACCATTACATGAGTTTTCTATAACCTCTGTCACGTAGTGCATGCTCAGTAGCTAAGCCTACTATTACCTAGATCACGAATGTGATTTTGTGTTAGCCCCAGTAAAGGATTAAAACCACAGAAGAAGCTGAAGAGGTATTTTGGCACTACCAGCACAGGTGAACAGATTAAAAACCACCTCCATTGAACCAGCAGGAAAAGCCCCCACCCGACAGCATTACTACTCGTTACATCGAGCATCTGTTTAGACCTCAGCCTGAAGTGCGAAGAGCAGGATCTTTCAATACTGCCTGGCACGTCTCCACTCTCAGTGTTACACATCAGTCTTCAGACTGCAGAAGCAGACACAGCCTTCCCACTAACCTTGGTACAGAAGTGACGGTAACACATCTCCAGATAGCGTAGATTTTTATCTAAGGCAATGTCTACGTAACTTTTTGGTACAGAAAGACTTGTTCTGAAAAGGTGCGAGTTTCAGAAAGAATTAACAAATTTGGGCCTTACAATGGACCTCTATTAACAGCCATTAACATTATAACCATAATACTACTTTTTGCTCAACTTTAAAATCAAATAGCTACTAGGTCACTCACTAAGCACACACAAGCATAATTTAAGTGATTCTGACACTGGTGATCTGCTCAGTAGCTGTCATGAATGGTGTCTTCATTCCCACTTACCCAACCCCATCAGGTCATGAACAGCTCATTCAAGAGGCAGGGAAGCCAGATTTCCACCTCACCACGTACGAATTTAAGAAAGTGGTCACAAAGATTGAACAGGCTGAGAACACGGAGATCTGAGCCAACGTAAACCGATCTCGTTTCCGTGCATCTACGCAGACATCCTACCCAAGTACAGCGTGATAAATTCTGGTGAAAGAAAACCTAAAACAACTCCTGTATGTGTGACATAAAATATGAGGACGGTGCATGCTCAAAATATTTAGTAGTGAATCTCCCTGGTTACCAAAAAGTAGTGCCCAGCTTAATCCAGAAGTGACAGACATGCAAATGAGCATGCTACAATGGCTACCACCTAGAATAAAATCTTTAAAAGAGGAGATATAAAATCACAAATAAAAGAGGAGTAAAACTGATCTTTGAATTGCCTCCCGGCCATTCCACCTCTTAGAAACTTGTCTATGGTCCACGAAGGGTTGGCAGCAGCATGTAAATAGATGTTATCACTGCTATTGGATATGCTGATTGTTAAAATTGAGATTAGAACTAAAGCAGTTTTTGCAGATTTCAGTGCTTCAGGAGCAAAATATGTAAGAATTTGTTGAATAGGTCGTGACACACGTGATGCTGGCTGAAAAGGGATATATAAGAGAAACGAGGACAGTATTTAAGTGCATGCATGACCAAATGGGAGCAGCTTGTCCTAACAGCAGGCAACGCCATGAAGTTTGTTTAGCGAGGGATGCTCGGCGGGGTCACCAGTTCAGGAGAGGCACCTGCCGAGGGCCCTGCCCCGGGCCTGGCCCAGCCCAGGCACCCACACAATGGTGCTCATCGGGCTCCAAGCCAGGAGCCTTCTCCCCCAGGCAGGACCTGGCTCCCTTGACAGGGCGAAGGGAGTGAGGGCAGCCCTGCTGTCCCCAGAGGCTCAAGTTTAGCCCACCACCACCCCCTACCCGGGGTGGCATCGCTACGGGGGACGAGATAGAGAAGGGGAGGAGGAGAAGGTGGAGAAGGAGGAGGAGGCAGTAGGGGGGTGGCTCCTCACCCCCAAACCCCAGCCCGGGGGGGGAAGCAGAGGGCAGGGAGGAGGAGGACAAGGGGCCCCGGGGGAGGAGGAGGAGGAGGGCGGCGGGGAGGGGGGGGCCCTGGGTCCGCCGCCGGGAACAAAGGGCCCTGGGATAAAGCCGAGCCGCGGAGCTCAACAAAGGGGCCTGCAGACCGCCGGGGGAAGGGGGAAGGAGCCAGGGAGGGTGGCGAGCGCCGGCCAGCGGCCCCCGGGGAGTGGGGGGGGGGAGGAACCGGGGAGGAGAACCCGGCCCGCAGCGCCAACCGCCCGCAGCGCCAACCGCCCCCGGCCCGGCCGGCCGCCGCCGGGCCGCCCCCCAAACCCCCGTCTCCGTGCCGGCGGAGGGGCTGATCAGGGAGGGGAGCGGGAGGGAGGCGGCCCCCGCTGACCTGGCACAGCTGCTGGCAGTACTCGGTGGCCGCCTGCACGGCGGGCTGGCCGCTCTCCCGCAGCCCGGTCTCCAGCTCCAGCAGCCGCTCCCGCAGGCGCCGCAGCTCCGGCAGGCCCGCGGCGCCCGGCCGCCCGCTCTCCTGCTCGGCCTCCTCGTCCGCCATCTTCGCACCCCGCTCCGTCGCGTACGCAGCCCCCCCCCGCGCGCCTCCCCCTCCCTTTCGGCCTTCCCGGCCCCCTCCTCCTCCTCCTCCTCCTCCTCCTCGCGGCAAACCCCCCCCGCCCCTAGCTGCGCGTCACGTGATTACACAATGCCACGTTCCGGGGAGGGGTCACGTGCCGGGAGGGGAGGGGGGGGGGTGTTAGAGGGGAGGGGAGGGGAGGGGGGAGCGCGCGCTCCCGCCCGTCTGCCCGCCTCCGCGCGGTCACGTGGGGCCGCCGCCGCCACGCGCCCAACGGCCGCGCGGCCACGTGACGGCGCTCCCCGCCCTGCCGCCGACGGGTTTTGGCGGCAAAGGGCGGCAAATGGCGGCGGCGCCTCTTGGTCCTCCCCATCCCCCACCCGGGTCCTGTGTGGGGCTGCGCCCTCCATTTTGTGCGTCCTGGAGAGCCCCCGGGTGGTGTTGAGGGTCCTGTGTCTGCTCCGGCAGCCCAGGGCGGACCCTCAACTCTCGTGTGTGCCAGAAGCGCTCGTGGCGTTGAGTCAGGCGAGGTGACGATGGATCCATGGACTCCAAACTGTGGATGTATTACAGAATCATAGAATCATTAGGCTTGGAAAAGACCTCCAAGACTATCCCGTCCAACCATCCCCTTACCACCAATGTCACCCACTGAACCATGTCCCCAAGCACCACATTCAACCTTTCCTTGAACACCCCCAGAGACGGTGACTCCACCACCTCCTTGGGCAGCCATCCCAATTACTGGCTGCCATTTTCGAGAAGAAATGTCTCCTCATCTCCAACCTAAACCTCCCCTATCACACCTTGAGGCCATTCCCTCTCATCCTTTCAATATTTACCCATGGACATCTTTATAGGACGTCTTTCACAGTGTCTCGTGCTCCATGGGTTGACACTGCGAGGTGGATGGCTCTTTGCACTGCTGGTGTTACATAAAGGCAGGGAGGAAGGAATGTGTTACTGCAAGGAGAGAGCAGTCTGACACAACTGGGTGGTTTCTCCAGCCAGACAGCAGTGAGAGAAGGTGCACGAGCGAACCTGGGCATGTCACCTCATCTGGAAAACAAGGAATGCTCTGGAAAACAAGGAATGCACTAGCTGAAATCAGGCTTATCATTTTTTGTCTGAAAGAGACTGTTACCTGAAGGTCCCTTGGTACTTTGTTCAGTCTAGCTCAGGCCCTGGTTTATTATGGCCTTCTACACACATTACTAACCTCCGTTGTATGGCCATCACTCTGATTTGGTGATTGTGTTCTCTTTTTTCAGCCATGAAAGGAAAGCAGAACTACATATTTCTTGCATGCTGTCGAAAGCTGAGGCGTCTGATGGGATGAACGCTAAGAGTTGGAAAGAAAAGAGGTTTCTATGAGACTGTAGAAATGTTGATCTGTAAGCATAGACGTTCACGGTGATGGTATTGAATATGCAGAATTTTGGAGAGAGGCCTGGGGGTCATGCTCAACAAAGACCCCATCTCAAGTCGCAACAGTAAACTCAAAGTGGTATGTTTCCAATTTCCAAGATAAGTATCTTATCTGCAGTTACAAGCCTGAAAGTCATGAACGCTTAGTATACACAAAGGCCATTCAGTCCCAAGTAGAAGGAAAAACTTTCAGCTTTCACATTTTAGGCTTAATGTGGTACCGGAAAAATCTAGTAGTATGTATTCCTCACCGCTAAACTATGTGTTACACCAGTACTAATGAATGATGCAAATGCTAGTAACAACTGTACAAAAGCCTACATACTCTTTCTAAATCACTAAATGTAGCTGTATGAGCTAGAATAGCATCTCTTCTGGATAGCTCTTTCAGTTGTATATTGCCCTATTTGTAGTTATTTTCACTTAAACCGCAGTAGCCAAGTTCATATTCATAGCCTGTCATTGTTCTAGCTTGCTGTCTTGTTTCCTGTTTGCCCAGAGGGTTTTCTGAATTGAGCCCAGGCCAGGATGGAAGGAGAAACAGAGAACATGAGTTTCTTGCTTATACAAAAGATTAGCGCTCCGAGAGGGTAGAGTAAGCATCGTTTGTTTTGTTCTCATCAGGATCAAGTGGAAAGGAGCCTGTCCTTCAGCTGTCCTGCTCTGAAGAGGACTTGCATAAAGGCCTCCGGGGGCCTTATGTAAGGGAGGACTCCTGTCTTTAGTTATGGTTCAGAAGCTGTTAATTGCTGAGCTTACACCTAAGAGACCAAAGGAGGAGTTACTAGAAGGAAAGACCCTAAGCAGCAGTGAATAAAGGAGGGATTCTCCTTTTTTTCTGTTTGGCAACAATAAGAATATGATGACAGCTACTGAGGCACGTGAAGCAGTGGCCACATGTAGCAGTGGCCTGAAGAAGAGGTACAAAGACCAGGTACAAAGCCGTGATATTCCTCTGGTCTTTGAATCCTGACAGAAGCTACAGTGTGGTAAATAGAGCTTATGGAAGAGAATGGCAGCTGCCTCAAGATGACAGGAGTGACAGAGACTCTCCAGAGAAGAATGGCTTTTTGGTACTCATTTTCTCCATGGACTTGGAGGGTAGACTACAAGACAGTAACAAAAGGGGGAATATACGGCAGAGGAGACTGGCTATTGCAGGGGAAGGTCAAGGAAGGCACTTGTTACACGGTAAAACATAGAGAAGAGAAAAAGAAGAGGCAGAAGACTGTGGAAGGGGAAAGTACAGTGAATTCCCATGGGAGAGTGGGTTGAGAAGAATCCAAGGAAGAAAAAAAGGATGGAGACTGTTGGAAAGAACAGAATAAAGATTGAATACTGAAAAGGGAAGGACCTGACTATTGCACCTGTACAAAGATGGAATTTCTTGTTAAGAGGAATCAACAGGCTTATTACTAAGGTATGCCAGAAATAAAGATTTAAAATAAAGACTTGTAAAGATTCTTCCTCATCAAAAATTCATTTGGGATTCAGATCCACTCTTCCCCACTCTTGCCACTTCCTTGGCTGAGTCAATATATACACAGTGTGTTGTTTTCCTGGCTCCGTGTTTCAGTTACTGTGTCTCAGATAAACCTGTCATTAAGAGGAGGCATGCCCTATGGCTTTTCAGGTACTTTGGTTTTATGTTTTGGGACTCCTGATCTAAGCTTTCCTAAGCAGTGGATTATTTACTGATCAGTGTTTTGAAATAGCTTTAAAAAAGGAATCAAGTTATGTAATATTACAGAATCATTAAGGTTGAAAGAGACCTGCAAGCTCATCTGGTCCAACCATCCCCCTACCACCACTGTCACCCACTGAACCATGTCCCTAAGCACCACGTCCAACCTTTCCATGAACACCCCCAGGGACGGTGAATCCACCACCTCCAATGCCTGACTGCTCTTGCTGAGAAGAAATGTCTCCTCATTTCCAACCTGAATGTCCCACTAGTGGTTTTAAGATGCTGGAAGAGGAAAGTCAAGTGAACAGGAGTACCAGAGGTGAAGACATTGGACAGCAAGGAGAGAAAGTTGTTTTACACAAAATAGCAATGAAGAGTGCTTCTTAGATTGCATGTAGCTGACAGTTGAGAGGAAGACTGTCAACTTTTCTAGGGAGAATGTCATATTAGCAAGGAATAACTGTGACGTTTGTATGTCACTGGAGCCCAGAAAACAACACAGCAGTGATTAAAACTGATTCTTAAACTAGGTCCTTTAGGGATACCAGAAGATAGGACAGAATAGAAATTAGGACAGGAGCACAAATAATAAGACACCATGTTTTGGAGGTAGGAGAAATTGATAGAGGATTAGAATGTGCAGTGTGATAGATGGTAAAGAAAGAAGCCATGATAAAAAAAAAAAATAAAAAATAATAGTAAAAAAAAGATAAAGTCAAACTTGTTCGAGGCACTGTTGGGGGAAGATGGCAAAGACCTTCTGTTAGCATGAAGATGTGCTAGATATGTTTTGGTTCAAGTCTGGGGATGAATAGTTTTCATAAGATTATTAGGAAAAATACCCACTTGGAGCAAAAGTAGGTTGGTAACTAAAGTTCTTAATTTCAAAGGTCAGACTGAGAAATTAAGGGAATGAGTTAATGATGACAGCTGCATTTAGGTGGTTGAGGACTTGCGTGTGGAGAAGGCTTGGCGTCTGTCACGTCTCTGCAAAGCAGTATCTGCAATTCATATCTCAAACGAGGGATGGCTGGTCCCAGCTGGATAAATAGCCACTTCAGAAGAGTTACTGGATCAATCAAAAGCTTGAAGGGAATGGAACAAAATGATTGCTTAAAAATATTAAGAAGGGCAAGAATAAAGTGAGAATTGTCAGAAGCCCAGCTGAGTTTTCTTACAAAGGAAATTAAAGCAGGGGCTAATGAGAAAGAAGATATGGAAATGAATGTTTCCACATTTGAGATGAAAGCAAAAAACCTATTGCATACCCATCTGAAACATCAGAAGATATTTATTCAGCCAGAAACTTCCATTAATGATGTAGGTACAAAAATACAAGCTGTAATAATGAAATTTGCTGATGACGCGAAACAGTGAGACACTTTCAATAAGAGAGCGATCAAGCCTGTTTGACCTTGAAAACCTAAATAATAGTATGGGATTAATTTTAATAACGCAAAGTACAAGGAGACTGATAGCAATACTTCCTGCTATGGGGGGAAACTCAATCAGTTGGGAATGACTGGATAGCAAGTGCTCATGGTGTTAGTTGAGAATGACTAAGTCATAGATATGATCCATCTGAAAACAAGAGCAATCCCCCTTGAAAAAACCCTCCACCAAAACTAAAATCATATGAGATGACAGGCCAGATATTTCCATTAGATGCTGCAGATAAAAATAAAACAAAAACATTGCTCTCATCTCATGCGAAACAGTTTGTGCAGTTCTGGTCAATATTGTTCAGAAAAGATTAGATTGCGCTGCAGGAGGTGCAGAGAAGGACTCTAAGGATGGCAAGTAGAATGGAAAATACGTTTTATGAGAGGAGAATAAAAACAGTTCTTATAAAAACAGTTCTTTTAGCTCACTGAAATAAAAGGTGAAAAGTATGATTTTCATCTAGGAATACTAAGCCATTAGGACAAAGGCTTTTCAAGCAAAGGATGGTTCTGGGTGAAGAAAACTTGCCGTTAAGTCCTGAATACGTTGGAACAGACATAACTATCATGTTAGACAATGCACACTGCTGTTTCCAAGGAGCTTAATGTGATCCTCCACAGTGTTATAAAAGAAACTTTGTGAAAGAGTCAAAAGGTAGACTTGCGCGAGGCAGCAATGTAAAGGATCTGATGATGAAAATCGATTGCAAATAAATTCCAAGAGGGGAACAAAATGCATCCCTTATATTCACATCCTCCTTACTGCTGCTGGCTGGGGCTGTTCTCACCTGTGTTCAAAATCACCTGTGATATACTTGTGTATTTCTCAGTGATCAAAGCAGTCAAAAAGTCCCTCAGGAGGAAGATAAAAATAAATGCGTGCAGAGCCTGGGCTGTAGGTTGTCTCCAGCGTGAGCTGAGAAAGGAGAAAGAGGATGTTGCAAAACCTTCCAGATTGCGTGGAGAATCCAGCTTTCCAGAGGGAGCAAGTTACTGATGAGGGAGGACAGCGCATTTAAAAGCACAGCTGGACTGAGCTGTTATCTCGAAAGGGAACCTTTCAGAATAGTTTCGGAGCTGTCTGAGAAGGGGAGTGGTTATGTTCTCATTTTAAGTAATGTAATAGAAACTGCAATACCGTTACCTGTAGTTAATGGTGCCTTTCTAGCTTTCCATTGTCTTTTCTGTTTATCGTTGTTCACTACCCGATGTACACTGCCTGCATGCTCAACAGGTTCTTGCTGATCTAATGAATCTAACAGAGTTCTAGCTCTACTTGAAGAAATTACTGAAAGAAAGAAACGGTGTCCTGGAGACTGATGTGTTTTCCCATCATTGCACTCTCCTTCGTTCCCTTCCCTGTTTTGCAAAGTAAACATTTAAATGAGGAGGGCTCCGCAGAAAAGCTTTTTTTTTTTTTTTTTTTCCTTTCTTTCTTTCTTTTTAATCGTTGTCTGCAAGACCTTGATCTTTTTCATGAGCACAGGAACAAAAGCTTCGCTGAGCATCAGGATGCAGCAGTTCTTGTGAGAAACTTTGGGGAGGAGGAGTGAATGGGGAGTTTAAAATAATGACTGCCAATATCCTGCTGAAGGTAAAGGAAGCCTTTGCTGGCAGGTGTGAGGTCAATTAAAAGGTGTGACAGGTGTGAGGTCAATTACAAGAAGGTTTATTTCTTTTGATTTTGGTCTGCTTTCTGTATTCCTGACTTTGCAATTTAGCTCTTTTACAATCAGCTTATTACCTAGCAGTGGCACACGGCTCTTTGTGCATAAAAACGCTTCTTGAAAAGACATTTTACAGCAACGTTTGTATTTTAAAGAATAATATATATATATATTTTTATTTTATTTTTCCAGCAAATTAATAACTGAAAGTCTCTGGTGTCATACAGATCCAAATGTCAACAGGAGGAAAAAAGAGGTACAGCCAGCAAAGGGCAGGAAGAGGAGGCAGGGGCATGGATTTTAAGCAAGGGTAGTATAAATGCCCTGTAATCCCTTACCATTCTCTTACTGATGATGAAGTACATGTACTGCCTGTTACAGCAATATTGATTGCAATCAGATGATAAAACCATTGCACAGAGAAAGAAACCACTGCAGTGAAAATGAAAAGATGGAAATGTAATGAATTCTTGATTCAGAAATGATTTATTGGAATAAAATGAAAAAGTCATTCTTAGAGCTGAGAGGTAGTCATGGGAATAACAAAATGCTGAAAGAATATGGCCATTTTTAAATAAAATTCATTTCAAACTATGTATTTATCTTCAACAGCCATCCCACACTTTTCATCAACATTCCTTATGCTGCAAATTTTCCTCTCACAGCCTTAGCTTTACTTACAATTAATCCGCTGGTATTATAGTGATGGAGATTCTTGCTGGAATGCATTAACTTCCTCCTTTAAATCCCCCCTGAGGCAAACCACTTGAAAAATATTTCCTTTGTCTAGGACACACAGTTTAGTAGCGCTCTTCTTAGGGGGAGATAGCAGTTCTTTTGCAGTGATTTATGCATACTATTCAAATACAAAAACTGCATTAAATTAAGTTACATTAAAAGATCTGAGACATGCATTCCATTACTTAGGCACAATTGCAGGAGGAAGAATGTAGGTCTGATCCCGTTGCTGCTCAAGCCCATGCTTACAGAAACATTGAATGATTGAGACACAAGCTTATTGGGAGTTGAGTAACTTTTCCTTACAGAGGCCGAACAATTATCTTTCAAACTCAGTGATGACCGTGTACACAAATACACCTTCAGTATTTCTAGTAGTCTTACATACAACGTTGCTACCTGCTCTTTCGGAAGATTTAGGATCAGGACTTCGGGAAGGAAGATTTCACACTGTCTGAAATAGCCTGCTTTAGTGCTTAGCAATTCTGGTTGAATGTGTTCCTAATACCCAACTTAAACCTCGGCTGCAAATTGATCTGATCTTTGTCCTTCCTTTAGTTGTCATGGTGGAACAATGGCCACCAAATCTTTTATGGCCACTATCTTGACTTTGAAGTGCTTCTACAATGCTCCACCTTGATCTCATCATTGCTAAGTTTACTGCTTTATTCCTAAACCAGCTAAACCTCATTCCTTCAGCTGTCCTCGCAGTTAGCATTTCCTAAACTTTCCTAGCTGCTTTACGCCCTCCTTGGAAGTGGGTTGTTCCCCTGGGGGTTGTCGTTATCCTCCTCAGAGTGCAGTGACCACTTCTGGACAAAGTACTACTCCTGTTGGGACTTGGCCAGAGCTGAGTAAAGTGGAGTAATTACTTTTTGTGTCACACATTACATTGTCGACGCTTTAGTCTGTGATCTCCCACGTTGTTTTCTGCCTACACAGACATTTCCTGTTCTATATTTAATTTTCGTTCCTCGTTAGATTTCTTTTTGCAGAGTGGACCACTTTGCAATTGCCTGGCTTGTATCTCGTCTGGGTGGTTTTAAGCTGCTTCTTGAATTTCTGAGGCTTGCTTTCAGTGCTCTTTCCGTCCTTCAAAGCACTTTGCACCTTTTCCCAACCTGATGCCCTGGGGCATCAACCAAACCCCTGGGGCTGTTCTCTGGAGCAACCTTCCCGGATTGACAGCAAAGCATCAGTTACTGCGCTTGGAGAAGATTTTTCAAATGTTGCACCTACTGGGTTGCTGATTGCCTCTGAACATGCTGCCTTAGCAGACTTAGGAAGGTGCCGTGTGGAACAGCGTCAAAAGCTCGTCATTGTGAAGATGCATCATATCTGCTGTTTCCCACTTATTTGCCAGGGCAATTATCCTGTCAGAGAAAGAGATTAGTTTCAACCAACATAATTCTTTTCTTGACAAACCCATTTCAACTATTTTTTAAATTCTTCTTATTATTATCATATTCTTCCAGGTATTTACAACTTTTTTAATGCTTTGTTTTGTTTCAAGGAGTAAAAGTTAGATTGACAGGTATAAAATGCTCTAAATCCTCTGTCCTCTCTTTTAAAACTAAGTATTGGATTTATACTTTTCTAGGGTTTGAGCCTTTCCTGCTTACTCTTATTACTTGAAAATGATCGATGCAAAGATTACTGCTGATAGTTCTCTGAACACTTATGGGGAATTTTATTACAGCCCACTAACTTAAACACCACTTTTTTCTTTTTTTTTTCTTTTCTCTTTCCAGCACCCAGCATCATGGGATCAAGGCTGTGCTGCTTAAGCTTATACTCGACGATTCTGATGCCATTGGCCTGATTCTCGGGGGTGTGTGGTTAGTGTCAAAAAAATTTGTGGTAAGCAGCAAAGCATGTGTGCTTATGTACACCCCTGCTCTGCCAGCTTGTAAGTACGTGATTAAGTGCTGCTGAAATCCCTGGGACTTACTACATTAGTGAAGTTAATGAGACTTCACACCAGTAACTGCTCTGCAAACAATCACAGACTGCTAAACTAGGGACCTGGTGTGATCCCATGCCCTAGGTCATGTTTGAATGTCTTCTTGTTGGAAATTATTTCTCTGCTTGCCCGGATGAAAGGAAAGAGTGTGTCGGTGGGGAAAGAGAGCAGAGGTGAGTGCAAGCCAGTTGTGTGCAGAGGTGTTAAATTAGGGTGTGCATCTGCCTACCTTCAAACACTGCATCTGTGTTCATGCCTCGTGCAGATGGATGTGACAAGCTCCATGCTGGGCAGGGAAGCACGTGCAGAGGAACCGACACGGCGCTGGCTCCACGTACAGACACGATATAGGTGCACCAGGACATCTCTGTGCCTCTGATGATAAGCCTTGTGTCTCAGCTGAGCTTAGTAATTCCAGGTGGGCATCATGCTGCTGTGCCTGGTGCTTTTGGGACCAAACTGTCATGTTTGTATGGGCATACCACTCCAGTGGACGTGCTGATGCAGTTCAGTGCTAGCCAAATGCATCTAGATCCTGGGCTGATGTGCTCCTTGGCCTTTTTTAACCTGCTTTCAGAATCTCAGTATGTTTACTGAGAAAAGCTGTTATGGTTGAAATAGGGAATAGATAAAGAAGATTCAGGCAGGCTGTTAAAAAATGAGTTTGGGGGCTCCTGGGGTTTGCTGTGAGCTCTGTCTGGCCAGATGTAAGAATCTGCAGTGCAGCTGTAGATACCTACATCAGAGCTAGTTGTCTAGTTTCCCCTTATAACCAAGGAGAGTGGTCAATTCATCTTGTCCTGACAGAGCTGTCAAAAAGAGGTCTAAAAATGCCTTTTTTCTCATTTGATTCTGAGGGAATCTGGAGAGCCAGCTCAGGTGTCTCTATAACATTGCAGTTGCTCTCATTTGATCAGACAAATCCCAGCCTTATTCAAGTCAGTTTTGCAGAATGTGTAGCCATATCCTTCAGGATATATCTCAAATATGGTCAACATGAAAGTATCTGTTCATATCTGTGGCTGCTTTTTATTTTTTTTCCCTCTCATTTCTGAGCCCTACTCTTTCATCTGCATCCAATTTGATTTTGTTAGGCTTTAATTTGCTAGACTGATGAATCACTTTCTCAGTGGTTAGTGCTTGCTCATTCCTCGTTTGTAGATGGTGCTGATTGCAACTTTGTACGTAGGATTTGCTTGAGTGCTGGGAAGCATATGCACGGCATTTAAACTTCTTGCAAACATTTTCTAGACCACCATCCAGATGCCTTGTGGCCCACCGGTGGTTCACAGACAGCAGGGTAAGTAACTGATGTAAATTGAAGGCAGGCTCAGAGGGCTCTTTTGCAGGGCCATTGGTACAGCCCAGGAAATGGAGCCCATTGTTTGCTACATTCCCTGTCCAGCCAGGCTGCTCGGAGCAATTCTGTAAGCTGTGCTCTGAGGAGTGCTGATCGCATCTATGCGTGTGAGTCCTAATTCACAGTGTGCTCAGTACAGCCACTGGGGCTTTTTAAAGCTCTCTGTTATGCGTATCAGGACTGAGAAGTTCCCAAGGACACAGCTTCCTCTGTTTCCCCACGCATTAAAGCTACACTGGAGGAAGAGCTACAGCAGTTTGGAAACTGATAAAACACAAAGACTTGGCCACTGGTCTTTGCTTTTCCCTGTCAGAGTGAGCTGATTTCACACATGCAACCCTTTAAACCAATAAATCGATGGCAAACTTGTGACCTTATTTGCTGTAATGAATCAGTTGTATTGCCATGTTCTGCACCGTATCAGAGAGCACCAAAGCTGGTTTAAATGGCCAGTGTGCTCTGCCTGCTTCAGTGTTGCAGTAAAGCTCAGTTTAAAGTAAAAAAGAATAAATACGTTTTTTACTTTTAGCTTGGTAAAGCATATCAAATATTAACATTTGTTACCTACTGATGCTTTACTTGGTAATGCTTGTTAATAGCCAGTGGGAGTGACAAACTTATTCTCCCTCTGAATTTCCTATCTAACATTTAGATACGGCATTTTAAATGTTTTAAAAGTAAGGAAAAAACTCTAAAGGGCATCCCAGGAAAAAATACAGTCAGCTAATGAATGGTGGTTAAAATACTAAAATGTTTTTATTAGCTTGCTAGCCAAAAGCTCTGGCTACATGCTTGCAATAGCGTGCAGCACACTCCTGAGAAAGAAATCAACACCCTGAATGTGGAACTGAGGGTTTGTTTGCAGAGGCTTTTGTGGCACTTAGCAGACTAGGTTTTCTCCAGTCACTGAGCATATTTGCCTGTACAAATGCTCTAAAAGCTGAAGGAGCTCAATAGGTATTTCTGTGACAACAAAACAAGTAATGTTAACTGCACTTTGTATTAGTCTGTGGGCTTCTGTATGCCTACTGGGTCTCTGGGAAGTCAGCCCTACGTAGCAGTAACTCTGGGATGGCTGTTATGCTCCTAAAAGTCTGCCTACTGTCATCGCAGAAGCTGCCCTTGCAGCACCATCCTTTAAAAGCATGTGGTGCATTCCCTTCTTGGTGTGAAGAAAAGCCGAGTGTTGGTATTTAGCAGTTAAATTGTCTAGGAGCTGTGATCATGGAGAAAAATAGTTTGAATGAGAAGATAGGCTTTGCTTCAGAGAACTTTCAGACCAAATGCCAAATAAGAGATGACAAATGAACACAGGCCAAGGGAAAGAACATAGGAAGCAATTAATAGATAAGATCAATTCTCAACTTCCTCCCCTTCCTAGCCTCATGGCTGGGCTGTGGGAAGTTTCAGAGAACTTGGGAAACAGCATGGACCCCAAATTGTCTTAAGTGTGAAAAAAGCATGGTTATCTCTATTCCTTGTATATTAGTGATAAAATGAAAGAATCTTTGGGATGGACTCATCTGATCAAGTGCGGATGGCTAAAAAGTGGATATGACTAAGCCAGTTTTCTTGAGCTGTGGCTAGTTGTAAGGCATCCCTCATTTCATGCTAAGATAAATTAGATGAACTGCACCCTGAAAATGCCTGTTTCTTTGCACTGACTGTGGAGGTAGTCAGCGCAACCAACTTGGACATTCACCGCCTATACCACAGATGTCTGAAGTCGGAGGAATTGAATCTGGCGATGTTATCCTTTCTCCTTCTGCACACCTTTGCAAGCATTAAATATAAATGACCCATACTTCTTGACGGCGGCACGTATTGAACACGCATGCAATGAAACACATGGTGACAGCCCTTTCTGGGGGAGAGATGAACAGCCGAAAAGCTGAATCTGGCCGGGCATTGGTATAACCTTGTCGTGTCTATGTCCTAGCCCAGTAAAATGGCTGTTTCAAGTCAGAGCCTGTCTCAGGCTTTCCTGTCCACCAAATTTCTCACTGAAGCACATACAGAAGTTTGCATGAATGAAATAATTCTTGAATGCTGAAGCAGCAAGTGGTCTCCTGAAACAGTTTGCGCTTTTTGTGTCTGGAAGGAGGGCACATGAACTACCTAGATCATTTTAACTAGGATATTTTATTTAGCCCTTTGTCAGTTCTTTCGTTTATAATCTAAGCTTAGCTTAAGAAATAGGATGGACCACAAAATGGTATCTTTTACATTTTTTGCTGGGTTTTGGACCTCCTTCCCTGGCCTCTCTCTCTCCCCCCAGATGTACAGCTTAGACTTGTCCAGTCTCCTTAGATAGAAATTTAGTGTACATATGAGACATTGCTATGGTTCATTGCTGTTCCTCTGATGACAGCCATGTAATGTTGCAGGCAGAGAATGGCTGCTGTTCTGCCTCTCAATAGCAGCTAAATTTCAACAATGTGGAAAATCAACCTTCAAAGCAGCTTTCTGAAGATACAGCCAAGTATCCACCATTAATGCACCTTAAGGTCTCTGCTGCAGTGTTATTGTATAAATACAAACCCTTTTCATTTCTGAAAGGTAGCTGTATGGAGACAGGCGATATTGGCCTGCTTTACTTTCCAGTATGGCTTTAATTATAACGCACTAGACCATTTTCCATGCACTAAATCACTAACACTGATAACCAAATGCCTTGTATAATTCCTTTCATTTGTTGCTCTGAAAGTCTCTCAGAAATATGAAACATATGCAATGCAGAGCTCCTCATTAAGGGTTGGTGGCTGCAGAAAGGGATTGTTTAGATGGGTTGATTAGAAGAGACCACTGTGAGTATAGAAACTGACTTTCTGCACTACATGGACCCAGAATCTGGAAATTTTGGCGAAGCCCAGGACTTCAGCATGTTTGAGATCTGTTGGCTTCAGAAAATACCTGCACCTGAGTGGAACACGAGTTGGAGGGAATGGCTTTATTCCTCCAAACATTAAACGAGATGGTGAATTCTCTAAGAGGAGCCCATTTTTTCCTGACTTTTGTGCACAGGAGCATCATGAGATTGGCTGGATCAGTGGGACCAGTCTGCTGCCATCTCAGGCAGTGCTGGGCAGGCCCATGACTGCTAGATCTTGGTGTGGGTTTCTTAAGTGCTGTTGGAATAGGGATCTAAGCAAGGTGAGTTTGTTATTCAGCTGGATGACCTGACAGTCAGGTTTCTCTGTGCAGTGACAGCAGAGAGGCTAACGGCAGCCTGGTAATAAGTCTCTCAGTAATGTGATAGAAATAAGCTGTTTTCTTCAGTGTATTTTCAAGTTACGTTTTCTATGTCAGTGCATTTTTTAAATATTATTATCAGCGCTCTAGGCTACTTCTTGCTTGCCACAATTTGATTGAAATTTGGTGGACTCAAGCGTTTTTTTGCTTTCATGTGTAAAAAGCAAGAAATAGAGCTCTATGAAATGGGAAAGCAATTTGTAAGAGGAATTTATCTTAGTAGAAGAAGTGATGCAGTGAGCATTTGAGAGTGTTCAGATTTTGGACTACAGAGAGCTACTAGGGAATTGTATGGACAATTATCTTTGTATTAGATGATGTGAGTCACTGAAATTGCTCGTTGTATAAATGAGACATCCTGCATTATTGATCAGGCTTCTTTTAATTGGGCTGGAAGTATACATTTCCCTTTTACACGGCTACTTATCTGATCTAAACCCGACCTGCAATGATTCATTCATATGTTTAGGGTTTTTTTTTTGTTGTTTTCATTAAAAAAAAAAGCTAAATACTGAAGTGTGTTTAAAATAAAACCGCATTACCTGTCTCTCATGGACTACCCTTGTTTTGCAGGAATGTAGTCACTGACACAATCAGATCAGTAGTCTGTCAAGTTTAGTGTTTTACCTGTGTCTAATAGTGAGCACTTCATGTTTCAGAAGTCTAACAAATCTAGTCAAATCTTCAACCGTGCAATGTCATACGTAAAAGCAATAGTCCTTTCTGACCTTGTAAGCTGGTTTAGTCACTACATGAGGTGCAGTTACTTTTATTAATTAAAAGTAGAGAAAAAGAATATTGAAATACAATCTTTAAAGGCCTTGAAGTCAAACCGGCATGTTAATGACATTTTGTTTGCTGTTCCACAATACTGCGACAGCTGTAATGTTATCCATTTTAATTTTGCTCAGAGGAGTTGGATTTCAAATAAACCTATTCCAAAAAGAAGCATGAAAAGAGAGCTAAACAGAAGCCATCATCCTATTAGTACCGTAAGTTGTCTAATAAGGTGCCATGAATAAACATTTTGACCTTGACAACTTACAGAAAAAAGGAGAAAAAATGTAGGTATTCCTTATAATCTTACAATTTTTCTTCAGAGATAGAATTCTTAGCATTGGTGAAATCCATCATCTGGAATGTTAATTCCTTTAAAAAACAAAAAGGATGCAAATTATTGAAGTCTCTTTACAATATGGTTTCAGAATAGAGGAGGCCCTGAAGTCAATAATTTATGTGGAATAAATACTAAAAGCCTTATTATCTCAGAATAATCAATGTTTGGCTGAAGCTTGAGATCACTAATAGCTAATCTTAAAAGTCCAGATCCAGTTTCATTTGAAAAAAAAATGGCAGAACTCTTATTGATTTTAAAGGAAGGAGGAAGAGGCCAAAAAAATGTTGCTTTGAGAGGTAATTTTAGCTAATCAGTTGACGACATCTGTAAAATGGCAGAAAACTTGACTTTGACTCTCTGCATAATACTATATGATGCATTTCAGTGAACAGGAGGTCTTTGTGTTAGAATGCCATATATCTGTGTTTTCCATTGCCTTGGGGCATCTTCAGCTTTGGTCCTCAAAGGGTCTCTTGGAAGAGAGACCTTTCCTTTCCTTATCCTTTCTGCTGGGAGTAAGGTATAGCAAACCTTCTATTGCCCTTACTGAATCAATCCTGTTTAACACTGTTTATCTTTGATCACACTGTTTTTGGTGGAGTAGGGTCTATTTATCGATAGTCTGGATTGTCATTGCTGAGTGGAAGAATTTTTGTACTGAAGCAAAGGAGCCCGTTCCTGTTCTTTCACTGACAGAGCAGGGGGATGCCCTGCAACTCCTCACAGTGGCAAAGAAGAAAAGCTTTCCTCTAGCGGGGGAAAGGCAGCATCAGGAAGCAGCCTCTAGATAAGCAGATATCGCTAAGTAGGGAAGTAGGACAGATACCCTGAGACAGCATCTGGCAGAGACAGGGAGGAGACGTGAACCCTCCTTTCCAGAGAAAACCCCAGAAGGAGCTGCAGGGATCCAGCTCCTAAAAAGAGCCTGAAGTTCTGAAACTCCGTAACACTTAAGTGCTGAGCTCACACTGATTTCGGTCTTAACGAGTGCTAAATTTAGTTTAACTTACGCTCTTAATAGAGTCACAGTCTAATTTAGGAGTATAGTGGCCTCGAAGAAGCTTGGAAATTTAAGCAGTTTGCTGCCTTTTTCCACCTCAGAAATAGTTTTTCTGCTCCTAAAAATAGAAAACAAAATACTGATCTTGGCAAAGCACATTTGACGGTCAGTTTGGCAGATAGACTTAGCTGTCTTTTCATCCATGTATTTATATAGGCCATAAGATGGTAATATCAGAGTGTAACAAAACTGTGATGATATTGCTAAGCGATACAAGAATACCCTCTTTAATAAACTAAAGTTTCTTTTCCTCACACATTTAAAATAGTGAGCTACATTCTCTCATTTCTCATTCAGTTGCACATTAAGACAGATTTGACCAAGTATTTTTAGTTGGAGATTTGGAGCGGCTAAAGTAAGAAATCCTCTTAATAAAAATAGGAGCTTTTTTTAAACTATCTTTTATACCAGTGTAATTCCATTGACTCCACAAGATTTATTTCTAATACATTCTGATATGAAAGGAGTACCAGGTTGTGGGCACTTGTGTTTTTCTTTATGCTTCGAGGGTAACGTCATCAGTGTTCTTAAATCATTCCAATGAAAGCACTATTTTGTACCGCATTTCTTTTTTCCTATTTTGATAATACACTGCAATACATAGGTAAATAAGTACCAAATATATACAACGCCTATTTATTTTTCTGATGATGAGGATAGTTTTATGTTTTTTTTCTGAAGCATCACAAGTCAGGCTGGGCTTCCCATAGGACTACAAGCTGAGCTGGAGTATGAAATGGGGAAGGTTAGAGCCAAGTCAGAGGTACTCTATAACCTTCAGCAATTTTCATAAAATTTGCTTTGAATGACAAGAAATATTAAGCTTCTGTCTTCCAGGGGAATATTTCTCAGTAAACTATGTTTACCAGTAGCTTTCAGATTTCAGCCTTATGCTTTTTTTTTTTATTAAAGGAGGCAAGGTTGTAGGGAGAGAGACCATCTTTATTTAGACCAGCTCACACTGTTGGATAAAAAACAGGAAAACTTTCAGGTAATCCATCTTCAGTTTTGAAACAGAAGCCAATTTCAAGCCAAGTGTAGGCTGGGGACAGTTGTTTGGGCTTTAATTCTGTTACAGTGATCAGCTGAGGAAACGGAAGGAAAAAAGTCACCTTGAGGCAGATGAGGACATTAATGGAGGTAGAGGCGGTGAGTCCCTTTGGGCTGGGGAAGGAGATGTGTCGCTGGGGATGGAAGCAGCACAGGGTTTTACCACAAGCGGAGGCTGAGGAACAGGCCCTGCATGGAGTTGGTGACCCTAAGGCAGCAGCCCCATGGATCCTTGCTTCTGACATGATTTGGGCTGCCTCCAGAGGCCACAGTGTGGCTTTTCAGTCTGCTCAGTTATGTATGGAAAGGTCTATTTCTCTCCATTGACTACAGAAGCAGCCTAGAGTGAGTAACTCGGATTTAGGCAGTTAACTTTTAGACACCTGAAGTGAATCTTCCTCAAGCCTTCATGACTAGCTGCATGAACCAGGGCTGTCTGCATTGCCAGGGCGTGTTCCCAGGAGCTGCTTGGACGTACACCTCTACTTTGGGATGGGGAAGAGAAGAGCTCAGCGGGTGAAGGCTTGCCATTACGCTCGGCCTTGGTGCCAGGAGGCAGAGTGGGACCTGCCTTGTTTAGCCAGCGTTGACACAGGCTCTGTCACTTGGGAATGGGGACTTGTGCAAAAAATCTGCACCTGGATGTCATCTTCAAAAGTGCCTCCTTTGCTCTAGCTTGACTCTGAAAACAAGATGAGATCTTGCTGACATCTGATCTTTAAAAGAAGTAATCTTTCTGTATCTACCCCTGAATTTGTTCTCTGGGCATTAAATTCAAACAGAGATTATACTTTTAAATGTTTGCATGGATCTCTGCTGTTCTTTGTTATTCTCTGCCAAAACAATGCCATTGCTGTAGATTTTTTTTTCCCTCTGTTTTAAGAAGCATTGGGAAACCTTAGTAACATTTCCGTCTTTTAAAATGAGATTCTGTTCACTGCAGCAAATAACTAAATGCTAGATATTTGAGTTCCCCAGGAAACTTACGTGGCATTGAGTTTGTGCTTGCAACCTGCCCTTTCTTTCATTATATAAGGAAATAATGATCTTTATGAAAGTCAAGTAGAAGATAAGATCAGCATGGTGGGCTGGTAATTACATAAAGTGATGTTCAGTCATTAGACAAAATGTACAGTTGATCCTATGGCTTAGATGTGGGCGAGGAATATGATCCAACTTCACTGGTATAAAAGAAAGATGCAGCTTTTTCGTGCATCAGTTTCAGGAAGGTACATCCACACATCAAGGACAGCTTACATTGAACACCATCCTGCAGTTTCTCAGCTGATTTATTCTTGGTGAACAAAGGAGGTAATATATTTTTAATTTTCTGCTAAAGAGGAACAATTACGTATTTTGACATTCTCTTCCCTCTCTACAAAACTTTTCTCCTCCTTCCATTCTGTCAAAGTTTTTGCTCAGAAAACTAACTTAAAAGGTTGCATTGGAGCTAAGACACCAGTACTTAGGGTTAAACTAACTTTGTAAGTAACAGAAAACAAGGTTGTAGGATTGCATGACAGCTAAATGGCAATATTTTGTGATTTATGACTGTGTCTGGTAATGCTTGATTAATAACCTGTTTTTCCCCTGGTCAACAGTATTGCTGTCGGATGTCAAATGTTATGCAATTTCTGGTGCTAACACATCTTTTAGAGTCTTTAAATTTCTAGTCATGACTAAATATTAAGGGAAAAAAATGCTAGTCAGGATTTCTTAGTCTTCAGTGGTTTGCTAACAGGTTGCTGCATACAAGACACAGCCACAAGCAAAGCACTGGCACTTCATCATTGCTGTGGCACAACAACATGTCACTGCTGAGTGCTTTGGAAAGAAATGAGCACAACATGCAGAGTGTTTAGGTCTTGTTGGGCACAACATCACCACAGTCAGCATATAGAAAACCATAGAGGAGATTTTTTCATACAGTCAGTACAAAGCAAGCCCGTGTAACAAAGCTCTCTGGCATGTTTGTGCAAGGATGCAGACCACAGAATTTGAGTAAGAATTCTGGTAATATGGAGCATGACATAACTGCAAAGATATCCACAGAGTCCCAAGTGCACGTGACAAGAAGATCTCTTTGCAGTCACTGATGATCAGCTGTCCTTGTTATGGTAAATGGTAATTTGATAACTTTTTTTTTTTTTACCAAAAAATACAAGTTATCGTAAATAGTGAGGTGAGACTAACTGCTGGGCAACATTTAAAATTACCATCTTTCCAAAGAGCTGCTAGACTTCATGCCTTACGTAGTGTTCCAATAGCTTACAAAAGACAATTAATAGAGCAAAGTAAAAGCTTGCTTTGATTTGATGGCAGAATGGTGTGGATGTTAACTGGGTTTGCAGCATGGGCACAGTCAGGAAAGCAAATGGGTTGAAGAGCAGATGTATGCCACAGAACAGAATAAGACCATCAGGCAAAATTGCTGTCACATTGGAAGAGCAGAGAAGATCATGTCTGGGTTTTATTGACATGTATGTTTGCTGGTTTTGTGATAAATGAGTCCCAAATAGGATTAAAATTAAAGTTTGTAATTTATTAAGCGAATAGAGGCAAGCAAACAGTGCTGGGTGCACTGGGAGTCTCTGCTCCACCAAGACGCACACCTATTACATCAGGTGGCTGATTTTTATGCCCCTAGACTAATACATATTCATCACCATTCCTAGAAAAGGCAGGGTTATTATAATTAGTTCCTGGAATCTAAACCCTCTCCGGACACATGCGTATCAGTCTCTGGTGGTCTCTCTGGGGGTCTCTTGTGCTGAAGGCTCATAGTCTTCCTCCCAGGCTTTGTCCTTTGGTCTTCCGTCAACTCCCCCTTTCTCCTTATTTGGTGGATCTCTTTGCCGGATATCAGAGGCTTGGGCAGCGCTCCATGCAAAAGTCAGCAGTTTCCTAAAAAAACTCCTTGGTCCTCTTATCTCCCAGACTAGAGTCTCAATGTTCGCCCTTGAAACCCTCTATTTACACAAATTGCTGGACCCTTTGTTTGCATGATACAAGAACTATGTACACTAATCACTCTGTTTTTCTTAGATAGAAGGTTATATTTCAGCATGCGGCCCTAGCATTGTTCCATACTGACACGAATCAAATTAACACATGTCACAGTTTTAGTGAGAGCCTGACAGTCTAACTCAATAGAGGAAGTGCAAAACTGCAATTTCAATTCCCTTTTTGGTTAATGTAATTTAAACAACTTCCCTCTGGGATGGCCTCAAACCCTTATAATGTACCAAATCGTAATGCTATGCATTCTTAGAAAAATGAGGATGAAGAATGCCACCATGCCTTCAGCAAAGAGCATGAAGGCACGACCCCTCTGTGGTGCTGAAAAGAGCATATATAGTAAATAACTTTCACCAAAAGGCCTATTTGCTAGAGGGAGGGGTCCAGTCGGTTTATTCAGCACAACTTCATAGATAACAACTGAGCTCAGTTCAGTTCCCAAAATGCAGCACCCTACAAGGATCCTACAAGGATCCTACAAGTCTGTTGATGTAAATGGCGTGAAGGTCCACCTTTATGGTGTGGGCACAAGTGACTTTTGTCCAGGGAGGAAAGCACAGAGAGCTGGCAGGTGCCTTTCAGAAACCTGAAAGCCCTGCTGAAAGCTCCTGTGAGGCTATCCCGTTACCCACCCTTGATTGTCCTGCACATTCCCAGCATGGCCACCTCAGATTCATTGGGTGGACACGGCCAGGTCAAGCAGGTTTGGGTCTGCCTTAAAGAGGAAGGGGAGCAGAAAGCTTGTCTCATCAGAAAACCTGGACAAAAAAACGGGCTGAGTGCTGGATACGTTTGTAATGGGTTTACGTGGCAAGGTTTTGGTAGCAGGGGGCCATAGGGGTGGCTCCTGTGAGAAGGATCTAGAAGCTGCCCCATGTTTGGTAAGGGCCCCACTGCTGACCAGAGCTGAGCCAATAAGTGATGTTGTTTTGCGCCTCTGTGAGAGCAGATTTAAGATGGGAAAAAAACGCTGTGCCACACAGCAGCTGCGAGAGTGAGAGGAGTGAGGAACAGCCTTGCAGGCATCAAGGTCAGTGAAGAAGGAGGGGGAGAGGTGCTCCAGGTGCCGGACGGAGCAGAAGTCCCCTGCGGCCTGTGGTGAGGCCCACGGTGAAGCAGGCTGTCCCCCTGCAGCCCATGGAGTACCACGGTGGAGCAGGGTTCCACGCTGCAGCTCCTGGAGGAGACCACGGTGGAGCAGGTGGACCTGCACCGATGGAGACTGCAGCCTGTGGAGGACCCCTGCCGGAGCAGATCCCGGGCCGGACCTGCAGCCCGTGGAGAGGAGCCCACGCAGGAGCAGGTGACCTGGCAGGAGCTGCTGCCCGTGGGGGACCCAGGTTGGAGCAGTTTGCTCCCAAGGGATGGACCCCGTGGTACGGACCCATATCTGGAGCGGTTCTTGAAGAGCTGCTGCCTGTGGGCAGCCCACGCCAGATCAGTTTGGCAAGGACTGCATCCCGTGGGAGGGACCCCACAGCACAGGGGACGAGAGTGACCGAGAAGGAGTGGCGGTGAAGCGCTATAGACTGACCATAACCCCCATTGCCCCGTTCCCCTGCACTGCTTTGGGGGGAGGAGGTGGAAGAGGGTGGATGGGGGGGAAAGTGCTTTTGGTTTCTTTCATTTGTTTCTCACTTCTCTAGCTTGTTAGTAATAGGCAATAAATCTTACTATCTCCCTATGCTGAGGCTGTTTTGCCTGTCACAATACTTACTGTGCCATCTCCTCATCCTTATCTCAACCCTCGAGCTCTTTTCATCGTATTTTCTCCCCATTCCTCTTTGAGGAGGGAGAGTGAGAGAGCGGTTGTGGTGGAGCTTGGCCGCCCACCCGAGTAAAACCACCACAACATTAAAGTAAAAGCTGAGCGTGAGGGAAGGCTGAAGCAGAGATACCTGCCTCACAGATTTGGTGGGCACTACCCTAGCCTGCCATGGCTGACCCTTGGGATGCAATGCTGTATCATGCAGGCTTTTTATTTTTTATTTCTAAACATGCATTTCCAGTTTCCCATGGAAACTTCTTTGTTTCCTACCACTTTGCTGAGCCCGGTCAGGCAAAGGCTGTGTTCTCCTCCTCCTGCCTTTGGTCTCAGCCTCATCTGCCTGGGCGTGAGCTTTCTCTGACTGCTGGAAGCATGACGCTCTCCTTGATTTTGTTTCCTTCATTGTCCTGACTTCAAAGCTACATTTGATGACCGGTGCTCCACTGCAGGCTGACTGCTTCCTTTGATGACTATCTTGCAGTCTGTTTGCTCAACGAACCAAGACCTGTGCCTAGCAGCCTCATGTCCCCATATATCTCTGGGGTTTTGTGGGGTGATGGGGCATCCCCCTGCTCTTTGCACACACCATATGCTCTTTGCACACACCCCAGTGCTCCAGGTTTACTCAGTTAGGTGATCATGCCAGGCAAGTAGCTTCACTCCTTGGACCACCTCAGGTTTGCATTTCCCTCCAGATATGAGCTGGCATTACTTGAATTACACTTTCCCTTCCTGACTTTCTACTCTCTTTTCTTCTTAGGGATGTCAGTGCCTTCTCCAATAGTTTGGTGTGCCTAAATAACCTCTACACCAAATCTCAAGATTAATGCCCTTGTTGCTGGCATTATTGTTCTTTTCATTTTCGGGGTGCTGCGGAGCCTGCCATTCAAACACAGCCCAAACCAGCGCTCAGTTATCTTCCAGCACGGCCTGGGGCTGTGACTGCAGGAGCGGAGAGACCTGCGCGATCAGATAAGGTTTCTGAGGAGGCAGGTGAACAAGTCGGTGGCTGGGAGCTGTGGGCTCCATGGTGCTGCAGGAGGCTTGGGATCACTGCCTGGGGCGTGTTGCTGAAGCCAGGTAGGAGCAAGCGTACGCACTGCTGCGTGGTCACAGCAAAACACCCTCTCTTTAGGGTGGATGAAAAGAGTGATGAGCCCAGAGACCCTCACAGGATAATCTGCAAGGGCAAGATCTGTCAAAACGCACTCTGTCTCAGCAATCGAAAGACCTTGTAACTAAATCCTCCAGGAGAAAGCCATCCCAGGGCAGGCTGGTCGGACAAAGGGGTGCTGCCTGGCTCCGCGCTCTGCTAGGCAGTTGAGTACTGCAGCATCCTTTTTGTGGCACTTTTCTCTGTGCAGCCAATTGCTTCATCGTGGGATGTGAGCAATGCCTGCTCATTTCTGAAGGAAGGGCTCAGGTCTGTGGTTTGGAAGAAAAGTCATTTTTAAGTGGGAAGTTCTGTTTTCTGAATGAGAGACTGGGCAAAAACAGTCTGATTGGACACTGAAAATGCCAGTAGAAAAAGGAAGTTTAGTGCTTGAGAAGGAAGTTTGCAAACTTCATGCCTAAAATACTATTTTTTTTTAATACTGGTGAGAGCAGAAGTAAGGTTCTGTATTTGTAGTTCAGATGGATGCACGATTCTTGAAAGTGGCCTTACTTGACCAGATGTTTATAACATGAAGATCTGAAAACACACGTGGTGTCTTTAGGCTTGTTTCAGGCTAACTCAGATCTTGCCTGTCTTTCAGTAAGGGAGGTCCTCCCAGGTCATGCCGTAGGCACATAACACTTGTCTGGCTGAAAAGAAGCGCTGTCCTTTACAACTATTTTTTTTTTTTGTCTCTACCCAGGCTGGTCCAAAATGTTTGAGGATGACTAGAAAGGTCCTGTGGTAGTTACCAAATAGCATCCTGCTGATCTACGTGTAACCTTTACGTAGGTAATGCACCTGAAGTATGGGTAGGGAGAGAACTGAGGTTCTGTGTCCTCCTCCATGAAATTGGGAATAATAATAATAAAAAGGCAAGAAAATTCATTAAATTTTTCATTTTAAAAAATGGAGCAGAGAAATTGAGATGGTATTCATATGGACATAGCTTATATGCACTACATCTTTAATATTATTGTCCCCCATTTGTTCATATCAGAGATATGCATAACTCTGTGGCACAGGTTTGGTCTGAATCAAGTACAGCCACACAACTGCACGTCTGTTTGAATAACCTAGGGAACATGTGATACAATATATATGCCCACTTCATCTCACGTGCTGGCTGTATAAGAACAGATGTGCTGTGCAGGATATATTGCCATCTTGCACAAAATTAATCTACTGAAAAGATTTTTAAAGGCTTTAGCCAAGCAGGGTGTGTTTATACCAAACCAGCTTTCTGTATTTTTGATCTGTTGTTCAAAGCTCAAAACCCAATTTGGTGTTTCAGTAAAACAAAGCCTTACAGAAATCTCAATCCCAAAGATGACAGTGACTCTGAACTCCCCGTGACTCTCCTGACAAGGCCACCATACCACAGAGGTGGCTCTGGAGCTATTGAAAGCCCTTCTTTGCTCCCCCTGGGCACCATGTCCCCTTGGGCTCTCCAGTTTTCTGTCAGAACAGAGGTCAGAGGAGCTTTCTTCCACCAAGGGACAGGACTTTGTAAATCTGTTCATAAGGACTTAGGCACTAAAGAGGTCGGTATTTGGACAAATAACCTGACTCTTGGCTCAGGAAATTATGACCTAATGTGAAATTATTTTCCCTGAAATTAGTCTTTCCATGGCCCAGATGCTGCAGATTCTGTTGTCTTCTCCATAAGCGTTTGATGTCTTTCTCCACTCTACCATAAATATTAGAAAGTTATGATATTTGAAGTTTATGTTAATATTCAGAAAATATTGTTAAGGCCAGAAGGAAAGGCACATTTTTGTCATGATGGTGGTGATGAAATCAATTTTCTGAGGCTATAAAATGCACATCAGTATAGTACGTTTTCAATTTCTCATCCTGCTTCTAAATTGTCTCTGTGACTTGCACTGAATGCTGTATTAGTGTGTAGCCTAGATCCTGGTACCGTACCCAGCGTGAAACAGTCCTTCTAAATGTGCTTATTTGTATTTCCAGGAAGATCATGGATTGCTACGGGAAGTATGCAGCTGTCACTTTCACTGTTTTGTCTGTGTTTCTGCACCTTCTTCATTCTTTCCCAGACGGAGAGTTTCTCATGCAGGGTAAGCTGCGCTCGGTGTTCAGAAATAGGACAATTATGAAGAGTAGTAATTAAACTTGTTTTATAGAGGTGGTCATAAAACTTATCATTCTGTTGCATTTATTGATGCTGAGGTACAGAGATTTAATTAGTCAAAATAATTTTGCTGTAAGTATCCTTCCTATTCCTTCTTTAAACGTGGTTTCTCCAGGTCACAAGTCTCCCAGATGACAGTGTCCTCTTGTTGATGTGTGTGATCTTAATCCTTGAAACATCAGTAAACAGGAATGTTTCATTTTGTTATACTTCTGACATCAAAATGGCAACGTAACACCAGGAATAGCAAAAGAATAGCTCCTCATCATATATTTGCTCAGTAGAGGAATTTCTGCAACCACAGAAACCTCTGCCTCACAGAAGTCTCCCAGTACAGACTGTAGTTACAAAGAGGTTTGGCTCTGAAAGACCCAGATGGGTTTACTGGGACAAAGCTCTTGTGTACAATAGTATACCATAGAGATTCCCAGCATTACGGAGGCTTCAGTCTAGCCTCTAAGTCACACAATATGCTGAGCACCTCTTCCCAGCAGGGACACGAGCACACTCCTCACTAACAAGGCCAGTGCGGCAGACCAACACAGGGAAAGTGCCTTTACTGGCACCCACTCAGAAACAAACAATCCTCACACAAAAATAAACAACACAACTTGATCCTGATCATCCTCTCTGGCTGACCAGGACTGAGGTTTGAAGTGTTCATACATGTGGACATGGCATGGGTACCTCCAGTAGCTGGGCTTAGACGCTTGCTCTGAGCTCACCTCCGTCTAGTAGCAGGTCTCAAGATCTTGGTCTCCTCCAGTTGCACCTGAACCTGCTTCCCAGCAGGGCCATCAGACTAAGACTTTTCCTTTGCTGGTATTGAGAACCGAGTGCTCCATTTTCAGTGATTAGGTTAGGAAGGGATCCTCTGACTGCCATCCTCTCTGCCTGTTCCTCTCCATCACCAAGTCTCTGTATTCAACCTTTAGTCTCATAATTTAACATGCAAGCACTGTGATAGAAAACATTTGCACACTTAAAATGATTTAATTTTGTAATAGTGTTGAGCATTTGCCTTCTGCCAATTGGGTTTAATTAGCCTTGAACTGAATATAGAAAACTGCAAGCTAAAAAAATCTTGGAATCACTGGGCATTTTAAAAATTCTTGATAATAGAGACTTGTCTGAAAACAAGTGATGTCTCAGAAGCACTAAAAATCCTGCTGTTGCTAGCTAACTACCTTTAGCTAATAGTTATGTGTTTGTTTCAGGGAGAGCTAGTGTAGTAGAAATGCCAAAAAAAAGAATTGTCAACAAAATTAAATGAGAAGAATAGAAAAAAAAACAATGCTTGTGCCTTACCTGGAAAGCCACACTCTCGTTTTACAAATAATAGATGTTGCAGAGTTGAAGGACCCAGAAGGGGAGAGCTTTTGTTTCTGTGCCTTTCTGTTCTGCACACATCAAACCGCAGAACGCAGCCAGTAATTCCTCTCAATGCTTGCACTTTCCCTTTCTTTTTGAAAATGAAATTACATCTGGCCATTGAGTAAAAGTCTTTTCTGTATATTTTTATGGCAGGTTGTCCAGAGTGCAAGCTAGGGGAGAACAGATTCTTTTCAAAACCAGGAGCACCCATTTACCAGTGCACTGGGTGCTGTTTCTCCCGAGCCTATCCCACTCCAATGAGGTCCAAGAAGACCATGCTCGTGCCAAAGAACATTACATCAGAAGCCACGTGCTGTGTAGCAAAGGCTTTCACCAAGGTGAGGACGTAGATGAAACCATTTAAACGTGTTTTAGGATGCGATGTTTAGCTGAAGCAGTGAATAGAAATAAATACGTTTTTGCTGGAGGATATTGAACAGCTATTTGAAGGAAACATCCTCAGCATTTATCTCATTTGTGCTTGGGTTCATGCTTTTTTTCTAAAGAGGAAATCAAAGTGTTGACCAGTACCAAGTCTGATATTCAGCTGGGATGTGGAAACTGGTACAGTGCCATTGACTTCAGTGAAACTACTGTGACTTGCAACGTGTGAAGGTCTGGTGGTGGATTTGTTGTCCCCTCATTTTTGACTCTCCTGGATGTGCACCCTGTCCTTTAATGTCAGTCAGTGTGGATTTTATTTTAATTAGTCATTTTCCTTGCTTCCTTCCTGCATAGGCAGGAGTCCTCTGGGAAGATGGCTGGTCAATACTACCAATTGCATACATGGGAACGAGGGACCAAAACCATCTGTACTCATTAGATTAATTGAGATTGTGTTTACTTTTAATAGTATAACCAGGAGGGAACTGTAAACACGTGCAACTACTTTGAGCATCTAACAGTCCCATCTGGAAAGTTCTGATAAAGCTGATTGTTTTGGGAGTGATTCAGCTCCAAGTGAAGAAACCTTACATTTGATGTAATCATGGTGAGCTAGCTGACAGAAGCTAAGGTACCTATCATTATGGTGATCTGACTCAGGATTAATGAGTGTGTTGACTGGACGCTCGGTTCAGTTACCCACTCACGGATTTGGTGCTATTTGAGATACCCTAGGGTACCTGAGACATCTGTGTGTGGCTGGCAGACACAGAACCCATAAAAGACCTTCTGGACTGGCAGCTGGAGGCTTGGTGGGATCCTCTCTCCCATCTCAAATGTCAGTCAAGCTCTTGGTGTGTGCAGCTGGACAAAGCCCTGGGTCTCCACTGCCTGCAATGAGAGCTAAATACCTGACTTACCTATGCACCCCTGCAGCTGAACACAGCCTGCCTCACCATCTGAGTAGAGCACAGAAGTTTTTCTATACAACCATCATTATACCTGCCCTGAAGCAGCAAGTAGAATTTGGCTGAGATTTAAAATAACTCACGGTGTTTTTTGGTCCCCGTTTTTATGTTCTCCATGTGAAGTATTCTAAGGGCACTTCCTGATTTTTCATAGATTGGTTACTCAACATTTTTTGAGAAATAGGCACCTGAAGAAGTGCCAAATTAAGGACACCAGGCTGCATGTCGCTACTGAAAACCATCTCATTATGGCTCTGAAAACCACTGATGATGCAGCTTCACACATTGGCGTTCAGAGGCCCTTGTAGTTCATGTATTCCAAAGAGCCTGCGTACTGCTCGGGGTTAAGAAAAAGGCTGCAGAAATCTTTTGCTTGAGAATGTGGTTTTAACTGTGTAGCTAATCCTAATTATTTTTTTTATATGTGTGTGTTTTCTTTTTTTAAGATTACCCTTAAGGACAACGTGAAGATAGAGAACCACACAGACTGTCACTGCAGTACCTGCTACTATCATAAATCCTAAAGCCTGTCCCTTTGTTAATGATCAAGGACAACGGTGAATGGAGTATTTGTTTTTCAGCTTTTATAGCACTGCTGTGTAAAATCTTACATTTTCTGGTCAAGACACTGAGTAGGCCCTCAAATAAGATGGATGGCTGTTTTATTTCCTCTTTGCTTCTTCATGCATTTAAGTAAGTTTAACTATTTCTATTAGGGATAAAATATGGTACTTGCATAACAACCAAAGGCTCGATTTATTTTTAAAATAAACTGCCAGTTAAATTATCAATGTTTCTTGAGGAAAAATGATGATTTAATAGCTTAAAACAAAAAAAAAATGCTGAATTGCTGGAGTTAACTTGTAGATTTTTTGGGGGGAGGGGTAGCGAAGGAAGGAGAAAGAGAGGGATGGAATAGTGGGCAGAAAAAGAAACAGTAATTTCCCGTTATTCATTTAGTGATGTTTGGATTTTTTTAGAAGACTCAGCACGTTGTTTTTGCTGTATCTCTTCTGTTTTTTTTTTTTTTTTTTTTCTTTACCTTGTGGGTAGAAAGCTTAACAGTAGTTCATCTGTGTATCTTCCCTGTCTTTCTGTGCCACATTTGATTTTTCTTTGAATGAATCTCCTCCCGTATAGGTAAACAGATGCAGAATGATATGTTAGAAAGAGCTGTGCAGTTTGGTTTAGCGACAGTGGAAGAGAGGCATAGTGCAGCTGTATTAGCTATTTAATGTGTGGCTGAGCACCATGGTATTGGGCTGTAGTAATTCCCAAATGCAAGGTGTCAGACTGAGATATACAAATAGGAAGGGAAGAGGCTGTGTAAGGTCAGACGTGGACCACAGGATATGTATTCAGAACACATGACCTTAAAATTGTAGACAGGGATTTTAGAGATAGCATTTGTTTAGTTGCAGTGGGTTGGAGCAGGGCCTCTGCTTGTGAGTCTGGTGCCTGCCCATAGGAACTGAAGTAAATTAATTCCACTTCCCTTAGCCCAAAAATCTGGGATGAAAACATCAGTCCTGAAGTGATTGCTGGATGTGAGGACTTAAATACGCTTTCTCAAAAAGCCTCAGTTATATTTGCGGGGTATTTCCCTGCAGCAGGAGCTGTGAGGGTAGCAGTAAGGATCCATCGCAGAGTTTCTGATGGAGAAAGGGGAGGTTGCCTTGGGGTGAGGCTGTGAGGATGGCTGTTCTGTCCTGGGGCATGGTCACGGCTGATGTCTGCTGCAGCCCAGAGTGACTGCAGTGGTTTAGACAGACCTCTGGGGCTAAGCTGTGTTGGGGCCCTGGAGCAGCCCAGGACTGGCAGAATCTAATGATGGTTTAAATCCACTGTACACCCACCCTGTCTGTGTACCAGGGTGTAAATTCACTGCTGTTTTCTAATACAATCACAGGGCTTTGTGGCGAAGAAGACTTCTCATAGATAGAGGAGATCTGATTCTCAAAGATAAGTTATTTAGCATATGTCCTGTAAATCTTACCAGCCTGATCCCCATGCCTTACCCCTTCTGATTCAGTCTCACCCCCAGAACCAGCAGTTTGATCCAGTCCCATGTCTTAGCACAGAATCAGCTGTACTGAGCTCTTCTTGGGAACTGTTTTGCCTAACTTGCTCTTGAGCAAAGTTCCAGTGGTTATTCCTGAAATTGCCAAGGAGACTGACCCTGTTGCTTCACTGTTGTTGCTATGCCAGAAAATATCCCTCTCCTGGGAAGTTTTATTTTATTTTATTTTATTTTATTTTATTTTATTTTATTTTATTTTATTGGTAATGTTTTATCTATGACTTGTTTGCTTCAATGTTACTTTTGGTCAAAGGGGAGGTATTTCAGTAGGGTGGTCTTTAGGACAAGTTTAATAACATCAGCAGAATACGTTTTCATATGGAGAAGTCTAGTTTCTCATTCTGGATCATCGCTCAAGACATTACGGGAATACATGTCAAGCAGCTGCTAAAGCTGACTCACAACTCCAACCTGTTGTGCGATTTTATTAAATGTGATTGATGCAGATACTTCTGCAGGGGAGCCAGGCCCTGCCTGGGATTTCCAGGCAACGAGAGAGGAGTCATCTGAAGCTGCAAGCCAACTGCCTTTGGGAATGGTATTGCATTTTCTCATAATTTTGACAGGAGTGAGATGGAGAGCAGGGAAATGCGTTCTCTGAAGTCATGGTGAGAGCAGTGGAGATGTGCCTTTTGGCCCTGCCAAACTTCTCCTTGGATGGCCTCTTGCTCAAGTGAGCCTCTCTGGCAGCATCTTTTACTTGCTTGTCTGTCCATTCCTGTGCTGTCCACGATAGCAGGCTGGTGATGTGATAAAATTCTGTTTGCATGTTCTGAAAAACCTTTCATATTTTTCATTGTAAAACCATAGAAATATTCAGAAACGGCAAGAAATTAGAGTGAGACCCATGCTTTAGAGAAGACACGGGATGGTATGGCCCCGAGAAGATGGTGGAGCCCTGTCTCATTCTAGGATGCCTGCTCTATTTTTCACTCTCGGCAGCCTTTTTCTCCTGCTTGTACAAAACTACTCGTGAACTTCTCAACTCATGGGTCCCTCTTCCCCCTACAGGGACCTCATGCATCAAGGGCTGGCAAAGTGTTTACTGTGGGGGCGTGCGGAATGTGCGAGCATCCACTCCATTATCTGGTTAAAGCCCTGCCGCTTAAAAGAAATCCCGCATAACAAGGAGGGTGATAAATTAAACATGTAGATACACAAACCTAACAGCAGGTGATAACGGAGACAATAACAGAGACCAGGCCTCTTTCAGCCACAGACTGATGGACCATCACCTCTGCCGTGGAGGGGGTGATGGTGGTGGTGGTGGTGGTGGTGGCAGTCTGAGCTTTGTGCCTGCTGAGGAGGGAACAAGCATGGGGAGATACCTGAGGGAGGCTTGACAGCGAAAAGCTGTCTGTGGGGTGTCAGGAGGGGCTTGTGGGACTGCGCAAAATTCATTGTGGGGTGTTTCTAGGAAGGACTAGAGGTGAAGAAGGGTGGTGGTGGTGGTCAGTCCAGGGTGGACTGGGGAGGAGCAAGCATGGGAAAACAGAAAGGAGAGGGGTATCAAAGAGCAGGTCATCTGTAAGCAAGCTGCCAGTCACTATGCTTGTCTGACTGAGACCTCTGCTTTATCACTGCAGTCTGTGCGTGAGTGCTCCAAGGCCTAAGTGCTAGTGACTGGAGGAAGGACCCATATGAAGCAGGCCTTGGTGCCAGCAACTGGAGAGATCAATAATGCAAGAGAGGTGAGGGTGGCAGCAGATGGAAGGACCGTGGTTGGTGTTTATGTGGGAGAGGTCTAAATACCAGCACCTGTCAATAGCCAGGTGTGTTTATTTCCCCCCCAGTTCTGTCCTGACCAGCCAGAGGAGAGAAGGACTGGGCTGTCTGTACCTAGGTGCAAGTGAGTTTGTTGGCTTTCATGGCAGTGCTCCACCCGGTGTTCTGTGTATCTGGCCACCTTCGTGCCCTCTGTGTGTATTGATGTCCATGTGTCTGCCTGGGACAGGAGGACCCCAGGTACTCTGGCTAGGCCGCAGCGCTCAGCGTGGCAGGATCCTGGGGTTCGCAGGATTCAACAGCCAACCCTGAACATACACCATCCAAATACATTTCTTTGACACTGTAGCTGTTCCAATCAGGTCAGAATTAAATTGTTTTTGTGTGCATGTGAGTGTGAAAACCAAGGCCATAGCCAGGAGAGCGGTCGTGTTCAGTCAGCGAGCTCGTACGCAGTCAGGGCTAGGAAAAACAATGCTACGTGTCATAAGAAAGCTAATGTGGCTGACTGTAACAGAGAGCAAGTGGTTGAGAAGCTGCTTGGGATGTAGGAATATAGGCTGGAAGGCAGTCTAGACTCATACATGTAGAGATTAAATACAAGTTTTACAGGAGGAATGGAAAAGGAAAGTATAATACAGCTTCCTTACATTAGAAGATGGCTGGGGCAGAGGCTAGATCACTCATATATATTCAAGAGGGCGCTGAGAGACAACATCACAAGATCAGAAGAGAGACTAATCTCTTGTTTACGCCAATAGCCAAAGTGCATTTCTGTATTTCAGGCACAGGGTGTTTGAGGATGGAGATAAAATGAAGTCCTTGTCAGTGTGGTTTATAAGCAGCAATAAATCAGTCAAGCTAATACTGCAGATTAAAAATGCTGGAGATCAAACTGGCTGAAGATATAAATGATACATTTTTACTGTCACAGTGACCTACATAAAACTACATCACCATCGCCCTAATAACAGCGATAACAGTGTGGAGAGAAGCAAACCAGCCAAGCTCTGTTTCCTGAGGGTTTGTTCCCAGATTCACCGAAGACCCATTTTGCGATGTCCTCAGCAAACCTGCCTCCCTGCAGAGGTCTGAGGTATTTACCCATCACCGAAAAATGCTCAAAACTGAGCAAAGGGTTACACAATTGCTGAGAAGCAGATGTGCGGGTGGACAGACGGTGTGAGTGCCTCCATGCTGTAAGGTGCCGGGCAAAAAATCCTCCCGATGATTCAGAGAGATTGCAATTTGCAGTCCCCAGCTGGCAAGATCAGGAAGGGTGAGCTCTCACTAGGAAGATAAAGCTCTCGAGCTGTAGGGATTTTAATGAAATGAAATTTCTGACAGGCATTCTTACTCTTAGGAAGTCTGAGAAGCTGCAAATTAGCAGTAGCCTTCCATTCCTCATCCTGTCACCTTGTCTAAACAATGATTTTAAACAGTGGTGAGGAGGAAAGAGAAGCTTATCCCAGGACCTGTGCTGGCTAAGTACGGACTACAAGCTGGGTGAAGGAAGGCTGCTCTTTCTAGTTTGGAAAATAGCTGAATATATTTATAAATAGCAGGAGCCTTCTGCAGGGGGGAGAAGGCTCTTTGACTATGCCAAAGAGCATCGCTGTGAAGAAAAAGAGATTTGAAAATAACTTTAGGAAATACCTAAGCACCTTTTGTGATGGAATAAAAGTAACAATTCATTAGTGTCTGGAGGATTTCCTCCTCTAAGGGGTTGCCTGTTGCTCTGCAGTCTCCCATGTCTCTGGCACATGCTAACCCAGCAAGAGGCCCGCAGTCAGGTTGCAATAAGATGCCTTCTCTGCTTATGCATTTTATGTACACAAGTGAGCAGTAAATGTCACAGTCACTGTCTTGCCAGACCGTTCAGGGTGCTGAGGTATGATAGAAGCCAGTTTTCATTTGGTTGAACGTAACAAAAAAGCCAGCAAATTTGGTTTGTGAGAGGGCTTCAGCTCAGTGTAGTTTCTTGGGACTTTGTTTTTTATTTATTTGATAATTTGTTCTTGAAAGCATCTGTCTATCTCCACAGTTTGATTGTTCTAAAAGCATAAGAAATGCTTTTCAGGTCAAAGCTTTCATCCGTCAAGCCCAAGGACTCTGTTTCTGACTCTGGCCATATCAGATGCTACTGAAGGGCACACATGAGGCTGGCCACTTCTTGCAGTCAGTTCCCCTTGTGTCACTCCCAGTGTCCACATTTGTCTTATGGGGGTGTTAGAAGTTACTTCTCTTCCTCGTCCTTTTTTGTAGCTACCTGTGGACTTCTTTTCTATGATTTTATGTAGTCCTGTTTGAAGCTGCTGTTATCTGCCTCCATAACCTCCTGTCACAAGTTACAGAATTGTAAAAAGCAAAACAAACCAAAACCACACTTTAATCTGTTTAAACTCTCTCCTAGATATTGCCTTCATGATTTTGTAATCCTCAAATATTTCTTTGCTTAGCATTTTCTTCTCCATGACAGAGAGCCCAGTATTTCTAGGTTCTCCACTGTCAGGCAGCTACTTGATCATTTTAGTTGTTTTTCTCTGTACCTGTTTTAATTCTTTTGCATCCTTTCTCAGGTGCAGAGAGCAGACCATGAACTGTACTTGAGTGTGGTTAATCCAAAGTTATATGTAGCAGCAAATTGATGCACCCAGACCTGTTCTTGGGACTGTTTTTCTTGATGCTGTTTTGGCTTTTATTGATGACCAGGGACCTGTTAACGATGACTTTTAAGATCTTTTTCTTTTTGACATACTGCTGCTAGTTTTCTATCCAGCATCACATAGTTGTGGCCTTGATTATTTTTCCCTGCTTGCATTACCTTACATTTATGTCCTCCAAAGCTAGTCTGCCATATGTTTGCCCATTTAGTTGTGTGTGGTCTTTCTGGAGTTCTTCATCAGCATAACATTTGGCTGCCTGAAAGGCTTTAATATAACCTGGAAATTTCACCGTGGGTTTCCTTCACCAGATCTCCTATGAATACGTTGAACAAAACTGGTTCCAGCGTTTTACTTGAGAAGTGAAAAGCCACACTAAGCCCTATCTTTCATTTTCCATCCTTTAGCCAGCTTTCACATCATAAGAGAAGCCTTTCTTCCAGCCCTGTGGCAACCTCAGTTTCTTTAACAATGCTCTCCCAGCATTACTTTGGCATGTCTCCATTCTCTGTGTTGTTATGATTGTGAAACACCCCAGATCTTAGCATCCAGGTCAAGCTGCCTCAAAGTGCTACTTGATACCGACTGAACAGCTGCCTTTACCCTGCCATTGGGTTTGGGGTCAGGTTTGCTCGCAGTGGAGTCTGTTTTTCTTTCCTGAAAGATCGGTGCGGGTGTGTTCTTTTGGACCAAGCCTAGCTGTAATTACGTTGGGGAAAGCAGGATCCAAGTTTCCTGGCTGCATCTCCACCTCCAACACCTCTGCATGGAGCGAGCCCAGAGAAGAATGGGGCCAGAAACAAAACCACTGCTCCGACCACAGCTCCTGTCCCTGCTTCTCCTCCTTCCAGAAATGATTATAGTAAGTTACTGCTAGCCTGTATCAACAAGAACTTCCACCCCACAGTCGCAGCTAAGCCAACTAGTACTGAAAGAGGAAGCGCCGGTGTGCTCTTTCTCTTTTTCATTTTTCTTTCGTTTCCATTTCTTCCCTTTTGTCATTCTCTGCCCATCTTTCCACAGTGATACTTTGGTGAGTGCAGAGGCCCATCAGCTCTCATCCTCAGCAGACAAGGCTCAAGGTTGTTCTTCCTTGTTCTCACTCCTTTTACAAAAGTGTACAGTCGTTAATTTACCAAGTAAGATAAGGCCAGGCAAGGGAACAAAGGGAGAATTATTATTTTTGTTTTCCCTGAAAGTTTTTGCGTTAGCTTGATTTGGAATAGTTATGTTTTAACATGTGTTTGTCATCTCACTTGTTTTATATCTTTATCCTAAGCGGTTCATAATGTTCTTTTCATGCAAATATCCTCCCAGAGGAGGATATAACAACAAAGCAATTCCAAAAAGTCACCATATAAATTAAAGTGCAAAACACTGGGCCATGTATTTTTGAAAAGACATAAAGGGAGCTTAGGAGCCCGGGGGAAGGGGTTCCAGCTGACAGGGCCTCACAGTGGAGGGCTGGAGGTGGGCGTCTGAAACTGCTCTCATTTAACGTTTAAAAGAAATGTGTAATTGCATGGCCATTTAACATTTGCAGCTATGAATGCAAAGATAATGGCAAGCATAAACAAATCCAGCACTTCAAGAAGGAAGTTGGCCCTGTAGGCATTAGCGACAATGTTTTTCTTTGTGTGTTTTTTGGTCAGCTCAAATGCTATTTCATGGCCATTTTTCTTCATTTTGCCATTCACTTATTTATTTATTTACCTTTCCTTGGAGATATTATCCGTTCCTGGGGCAATGATATAGCTGTTCCTAGTGATACAGTGTTCCTAACAAGGATCTTCTCTAGGTTCTTAGTCTTACTGAATATTTTCTGTCCCAAACTGAGCAGAAAACATGATCTTACTCTGGATATATTGTCAGGTAGTGGGGAGCAAAAGGAGACCGGAAAAAAAACCTGAGTGCTCACAATAATAAGGTAGCCTGTGGAGACAACATCAAGCTTTATCATGATGACTGGCCTTGCTGTGCTCTTCGGGATGTCTCCTCATCCTTGGGCACCATCAGCCCGTTGGATTTCTGTTGGTGTCACGGGTCTGATAGATTTCTCTGAAGGGCTTGGAAACAGGAAAGGTGGTGATGTTACGGGTTGGTCCGTGGTTGTGCTGTGGATCAGCTCAGGAAGGAGCTGTCGCTCCTGACTTTTGAACTGGGTGTTTGGGTGCTGCAGGCAGAAGCTGATGACCGTGGGACAACACTTCCAGTGGCTGACGTGACTCGCTATGTCCGTGCAGCCATGAACACAGCACAGGTAATAACAAAGCTTTTTTTCCTTTTGGGCTGCTTGATTACAGAGTGGCTAAGGGGTGACGAAAACACCAGGAATCTTAAATGAGGAACGTGTTAAACTATAATGCCTTTGCTGTATACATAATGTCTGTTGGGAAATGATCGTATATTTGGACTGTGCTTTGTAGATTCTAAAACCCAATTTGCAGTCATCGTTTTGATACTGACAGTTGAAACCCTGCCCTTGCTATTTCCCAATTCTTCTGTTTTATATTACACTGTAGTATGAAGTATCAAGTAAAGTTGTTACCGTTTTCTTCCAGGAAATAAGTGTGTTTTTCTGCTTTTGCTATTTTAAAACATCATTTCAATGGGCTGGGCAAAAAAATCTTCTGTGTGGTAGATTGTCGCTTAAGGCTAGGAACCACAGCACCCACTTCTACCTCTTCAGGTGACAAAAAACTGGCCTCACGGGACAGAGGGTTGGACAAGTTCTGTATCTGATAGAGTCCTCTTATCAGATGGTGTAAAATCCCAAAAGATTGTACCCTGAAGTCGTTTCCCTACCCTAAAGCCCTGTTGTAGAAAAAGAAAAAAGGGAAAGGCTAGAAGAACAAGGTAGTACGTGCAGGACTGTTGTAACTCCATCATCTTCTTTTTAGCCATCATGATCTGTATCAGAGAGGTCACTACTTGTGATCATGTATCAAAGACCAACACGAAAGCTGTGTATTGCTGGGCTTTGAGATAGCATCAGCGTGTTGTGAGGGGAGCATGCCGTGCACAACTGAGGATCTTCTCTGGGCAAAGGACACGTCCAGGGACATGAATATAGATAGAGAGGTAAGTGGATGGATGGATGGATGGATGGATGAACTGCCTGACTACACATTTAGTGCAGTACAAATATGAAGCCCCATCAACTGTACACTTCTCTTTGTTCCAAAGTGCCCTACATTATAACTGGAGAAGATCCCATTTTAAATTACTTATCCTCATATTCCCCCCTTTTATCCTGAGGCAGCTATCCCGTGGGCCATGGCAAGGCAGATTTGCCAAAATTAAAGTGGGAACTGAGGTTCGTAGCTAGGCTCTGTAGCAGAAATGACAGACTTGGCAGAGACACTGTTTTCCTTGAATACCACGGCTTTCCCTGGTGAGACTTCATTGCTGCGACCCTGTCTTTACACCCCAGAAGCTGTGACTGTCACCTCTCCTCATTCGAGCCTTTGTACTAACAGAGGTGCAAAATATCCTCTTATTTAACAGTCTTTAGTTTGATGATACCCAGCAAACACTCCTTGCCTGTGGTTAGCATGTAGTTTGCTGTGCTCTTTCAGACATAAAGCCTTGGTGACCAGCCGTGTTCCCTGGGGCTCAGTCTTGGGGCCAGCTTTGTTTAGCCTGTACTCAGCCCAGGTGAGTCCACACCTTGAGTGCTGCGTTCAGTTTGGGCCCCTCACGACAAGAAGGACATTTGGTTGCTCAAGTGTGTGCAGAGAAAGAGAAACAAACCTGGTGAAGGGACTAGAAAACAAGAGTTATGAGGAGTGGCTGAGGGAACTGGGGTTGTTTAGTCTGGAGAAGAGGAGGCTGAGGGGAGACCTCACCACTCTCTACAACTACTTGAAAGGAGGTTGTAGCAAGGAGGGTGTCCATCTCTATTCTTGGGTGACAAGTGACAGGACGCAAGGCAACAGTGGCCTGAAGTTGCACCATAGGAGGTCTAGATGGGATATCAGGAAGAATTTCCTCATGGAAAGGGTGGCCAAGCATTGCAACTGGCTGCCTGGGGAGGTGGTGGGGTTCCCATGCCTGGAGGTATTTCAGGGACGTGTGGCTG
Source organism: Heteronetta atricapilla (assembly GCA_011075105.1). NCBI lineage: Eukaryota > Metazoa > Chordata > Aves > Anseriformes > Anatidae > Heteronetta > Heteronetta atricapilla. Next base: position 81,286,546 of record CM021733.1, read on the forward strand.
TGGCACTAAGGGACATGGGTTAGTGATGGTTCTAAATGCTTCTCTATTCCCAAGCTCACCCCTCTCTCCTGGTTATGATCTTACTCATGGTCTCAGATGCAAAAATGCTGTTACCTTGGTGGGTGCTCTTCTGTTTTATAAAACATTATGGTGTCTTTATTCTGAAAAGCTGTTGTTTGGTTGAGAAGGACCCCAGGAGGCCCCCAGCTCAGGCTCCTGCTTGCAGCAGGCTCATGTGACATCGGGTTAACATCTCATCTTTTCTTTCCCTGTTGTGTCCATATCTGGAAAAGAGAAGAAAAGCCCTGTCCAGTTGCCTCCTGGCAACCCCTACTGATGCTGACACAGCTGGAGTCAGCGGGATATACAAGGTGAATTCTCCTAAATGAAATACTGCTTTCAGAGCCAATCCCTCAGCTCTCTCGTCCCACATCCTACATGTGTATTCAGTTGTGTCTCAGAGAAAAGCTCCTGTCTCCTCAGATAATTTTTTCATTTTTCCAGATTTATTTTCTTGGGATTTTGAAAATATGAATATATATTATGGGAGCATTGCTGAGGATCCAAAGGGTTTGGGCGTTTTATGATTTAATTTTCTTAGAGGCATTTTCTTTTGCTGCGGTTCCTGATGTGAGAGTATTTATGGCCCTTGAATGCCATCCAGTGGTGGGAAGGCATCTTCCAGCCTGCTGGTAACTGTCCTGCCTGGCCAAGTTCACACTTAAAATTCCTTTGAAATTAGCTGCAGATCATTCTTGTGCCCTATTTGTGGTGAAATCATAAGGTGTTAAAAATATATTTTCCATGGAAGGTCACACCAACAGAAAAGCCATCTGGTGTTTTACAGTTCTTTTTAAAGTCTAAGAGAGAAATACATCCTATTTATCATTTGAATTTGTCTAGCTTTAAAGCTCAGTATTCATGAGTACAACTGCAGGCACTGCCCTTTACATCTTAATGATTTTTTAAGGCAGAATTTTCTATTGGGACTTGCCAGGTAGTCCAGGAGAACTAAAAAGTGAGGTAAGGGAAACCACTGCATTAACCGTTCCCATGCACGGCTTTGGAATAACTGTGTATTTTAGAAGCTTGACACACAGATAGTGCAAAATATGCCTTCAATTTATTTATTTATTTTGAATCTGGTAAGGATTCAATTCCGTAGTTACAAAAACGTAACCGATTGCAGGTAGCAACCTCCCATTTTTCACTTGGGGCTTCTTGCAAATTCAGTTGAGCCTCTTTGATAAAAAGCAGGTTTGTTTAGAAGTTAAAAATATACCATCTTTAAAAAAAAAAGTTTGTTTTTGATTCAAAAATGCATAGAATAATAACAATTCTTCAAATAGTTGTGATTGCTCAGTTCTTAAATGACAATTTAAAAATCAGGTTGTTTATTTTTTCTCTGCCATTCCCCACTCCTGCAACTCAATGATGGCAAAATAGAATGAGGAAAAACAAGGAAAGAGGTAAGCGACCAGAAAACAGAAAGAAAGAAAAAAGGAAAAAAAGAACAATCCCTTGTTTTGTCATTTCTTCTTACAAAGAAAAGCATCTTCATTATCTCTCTGCCAAACTTTGATTTTTCAATCTTTCAAAACTCACGTTATCTGGGGAAAATTTTCCTGTTTAAAATGTTTTCTACACAGTCACCTCTGCTTTCCGGTCAGATTCATGGCAAACTGCACTTTTCTTGCCAGCAAGACTGCCCCGTAGTGCCCTGAGCAGGGGCCCCTTAAGCTGCCCAGTTCTAGACCACCAAGCTGTAAGGGTCACCCCTTGTCCTCAGCCTCCTGTGCGGACCCTTCCTCGCAGATTGCCTGCAAGGATTTGGAGCGCAGAGATGGAGAGATGTCCATGCTGGCTCTGGCAAGGATATGTACTGGCAGCTGGCTGAGCGTCTCCAGCTTTCGTGTACAAGACCTGGGCAGAATTTAATACTCAAATATCTCTTGTATCCCAGAGAGGGCTTCTGGTTATGTTTGGCATTAGCATTAACAGCCCCTCAGTCCTTAGCCTTTGTGGTGAGGCACAGAATGGTACCTACATCTGTTTTCATTTCATCCTGAGTGTTTAAATTATTTGTGTCTTTGCGAGGACGGATGTGGGATGGGGACTACAGCATAAGCACTGCCAGTGATTTCTCCAGGTATAATTTTCAGGGAAGTTTTTGCAAGAACAGTGGCATATGTTTTGGGACTGACACTCCAAGTCTCTTTGTCTCTGAACACTGATTCCTGGAAACAAATATCATTTGCTTCTGTTGGTGTTGCTTTTCCTTACCCTTTGCTTTGACAGGCATATTCCCAATGCCTTTTTTTTTTTATATATAATGGTCCTACATACTCTTCTCTTGATGAGGCAAATCACATCTCTCTTTTATCTGCTGCATAATTCAAAGAACAAAGTGCTCTTAGCAGCTAACATTCATAGCAGTTCTTTTTCTCCAAGTGTTGAAAAATAAGCACAGATGACCAAGCCTTAAATATTAAAGAGCTTGGCATAAAAATAATGAAATTATTAGCATCCGTCGCCTTTTAGGGGTACCGTGTTTTCGAGCTCCCCTGTGCCCCCACATCTTGGAGGAAGGCACCCAAGCAGAGAGAGGGAGGTGGAGGCAGGCAGGGCTTCCTTCAGCCCAGCCTCTGCCTCCTGGTCCTGCTGCCTTCTCTCCAAACTACCCAGTGGGTTCAGCATCTCTCTCTGCTTTGGGGTTAGCCCATTTACTCCCGGTGGAGGGACAGAGGAAGCAGTCCCTATCCTTAGGGTTATTATTTTGCGTTCTGCCACTGAGGGTGCAAATATTCCTGCTGACAGCCCGTGCCTGTGCACTAATTTCCCTCTGCCTTGCGGTGGCATATCCCATATCCGCCAGCAGATGCCATCAAAAGTAACAAAAAGCAAGAAGGTACAGGTTCGCAGGAAAGGACAGCCCTGCTGCTTTCCTGCTTTCTCCTTTGTTCGCCACAACAAGGCCAGAGAGGGGAGAGAAATATTAAAGAACAGACTAAAAATAATTCAAAGAACAGGCTAAAGAGCACGTAGGTTTGATGTCTTCAGGCTGACCACATCTGGTTAAACAAGTACCAAAAGAACAAGTCAAAGCCACCTCTGCATAATTAGCAACTATCACAGTGACTTAAAAGAGTATGGGGAGGTTTAATGTGTCTTTGTACTTAGAAAAGTACAAATAGTGCTTGAATAATAATTCCTGAAAAAACAAAAGCCTTCTGTGAGACTGGCCAGACTAACTCTGCCACCTGAGAGGATGCAGGACACGCTTTTAAGCAACCAATCTGCGCAGAACTCCTCGGTTCACGAGAAATAGTCAGCATGGATTTATTGAAGATAAATCATGTCAAAGAAAACGAGTTTCATTCTTTGACAGGGTAATGACCTACTGTATAAGGGGAAGCGAGAAATGTAATTTACCTTGCATTTAAGTCAAACTTCTGGCACAGCTATTCGATATATTATCTGCAAACCATGGCAGGGGCTAGAGAATTTTTTCCTTCCTAGCGCAGTGTGCAACTAGATGAAAGAGGACACTCATAAATAGTCATCGGGGCTTCACTGTCCAGTAAGGAGGACCTTGCAGATGCAGTCCTGTGGGACCAGCCCTGAGGGCAGCTCTAATCATTGCTTTTGCTAATGACTCGGAGGATAAACGAGATGGAGTGCTTGCAAAGTCTGTGGATAACGCTAAGCGGTCAGTGCTTTTGTGTACCCTGGGGGATAACAATTCAAGCTGATTTTGATAAATTGGGCAAATGTTCCAAAATCAAGGAAATGAAATAAAAGCAAACGTGAAAAGTGAAAGTGCAATGCTCAGGAAGTCCGAGAGTGAAGCATGTATTTAAAAATAACTATCTACAAAAAGCATTGCGGAAACAGAATAAAAGCCTGTTGTCACAAGCTGCACAGAAGTAAAACAAGTGTTGCTAACTGAAAAAAAAAAAAAAAAAAAAAGAGAAAGAAAATGAAAGAAGACAAATGACGCCTTTTGCTGAACCAGCTGGACAGGACTCCGTGAGAACAGCATCTCCTTGCCAGCACACGTGTGAGTAGGGGCAACCCTGTGCCACCTGGGAGCTGCTCAGCCCTGTCCCACCAGTCTGCCCGGAGGTGGTTACCAAATTCACTGGGTTTGCTTCGGTTGCCCTTGAGTCCTGTTTATGTCCCATTCACGTGAGCCCAACCTGCCCTGTGAAGTCAGCTGAAGAGGTTTAGAGGTTTTGTTGCTCTTCTCTGGGCTGTTTGTTTGTGTGTTCAGCTTTGTGTTGTCATTATGGAAACATAATGAATTAGCTGACTGCATGGCTGAGGTGGCTCAATAACAGATTAAAAAAATACATACCTGGCAGGACAGAGAAATCCAGCAGGCCTCAGACAGTGCCGAGCTGAGGAGGAAAAGGCTGATGAGGGCCTAGCTCCAAATGTTCCTGGTGACTAGAGATGGACACTACTCAGTCCATTGAGGATGGATGGCAGAACCTGCCTGAGAAGTTACTGTTTGGTGGCTGCCTGCTGGTATTTCAGCTCAGAAACCATATCTGCTGCCTTGCTAGAAAGTGCATCCATAGCCTCGCCTAGAAAACATCTGCGAAACTTTCCCAGCAAGTGCTGCTTGTCAGTGCTGCGCTGCACTGCACATGAATCCAAACTTTAGGTGACACTTCATCAAGTCATTTGTTTCCCTGTTGCCACAAACGAAGCCTGGACTTTGATTTTCTGGGGACTCTGCCAGTTTGGAAAGCATATTTTCACAGTGTTTCTACCATTTGTTTCGCAGAAACTCTTTTCAAGGAACTGCTAAGATCTGACAAATAAACATCGGTGATTTATCACTGAGGTTAATTGGGAATACTGCCGTTTCAAGATGCCCAAAGCACAAGTGGCTGAGGGCCATACTGCCGTTTTGTTTTGAAAATCTCCTGAAATGCATTCCTTTTTGTTTCCTTTCTTCAAGGGAGAGATTAAATATTTGAAAATGGATGTTAGGAAATGTGGCTGCTCTCGGCTATCTTTGATATCCTTTTAAATTCCCACTCACTGCAGCTGCCACTGCACTGTGCTGTCACTTAAGAGGCAGAGGGAAATTTATATAGTTGCATTAACACTACATCACACACTTTAATAATTCACTAACTGTAAGCCACAACTACTCACGAGCCGAAAAATGTCCTCTTGAGATGTCCCCACATCAGGAGTAGTAACCTGTGGATGAGAGGTGAGGAACGCGTATAGGGCCACAGCTGTGCCACCTGAACTCACCACCCAAAGTGAACTCTGGTAAGAGGTTTAGAAGATGAGTGGAGCTGGTTCATTCAGGCTGAGATTTTGTTTGGCACACTAGGATCTTATGGTAGAGTTAAAAGCTACAGCATCGTGGAGACACACGCCCTCTGCAGCTGTGATAGCCCAGGCTATGCTTAAGAAAGTGCTGCTGCACTTGGAGCCCCTGGAAGAATTTGAATAAAGTGTCTCATTTTTCCATTCACCAACGTTTTTATAGACCAGAAAGATGTAAAGATAAGTCAAGGTCCACAGTGCCACCAGATGACTACTGAGGAAGAGCACCATCCCAGCGTGTGAGTTGAGGAGCTCTGAGCATCAAGCTCTCACCAACTCCCACTGTCCCACTGGGGTTTGTCATCCCATCTGCTAGGTGAGCAGGGAACCACTTGTGCTCTCCTTCCGTAGCCAGTGCCTGCCAGGGATATTTGAGAACGCCACATGAGGATAAAAGGTTATTTTATTTGCAAGGATGATGTACTTCTTGGAAAAGCAACTTTTTTCATGCATGTATGTGAGGCATATGAAAAGCGATCAGCTGTAAAGCCTGTAGCTCAGAGATACACTTTAGAGATTTCTCTTGCTGCTAAAGGTCATTTTTTTTTTCCTTTCTGGTAAACACACACTTGTTTAAGTGATGTGCTTCCTGGAATACTTTGCTCCTGAGATAAGAGTTGCTGAAGAGTATTCTGATAGTTAAATGTACACTGTATGGATCATTTCATATTTACAAGTACTTTTTGTAATAGGCACTTAGCTAAAGAGGAGTAAAAGATCTGAATTGTGGATTGAATAAAGGGTTGTTTCTTGCCATCTTCTGCTCCTGTTGACTTCAAGGGATGCTGATTGGTCCTCTTTTTCACATAAGAGGGGCTTATGACTCAGTGGTCTCAGTCTCCTCGTGGACTGGAATCTGCAGAAAAACAAGCATCTTCAGGAAAGGTCTGTGCAGTGAGGTTTTGGTACTGACCTCATCACTATTAGGTGTGCAATAGTCGTATTTTATTTAAACCCTGGTCCTTGCTGGAGTTTTGTTGGAAACCATGTGAAATCAAATGGCTTTGCCATTGATGACGGAAACTATTTCCCTTCACTAGCAGTTAAATTTGTCTAACGTGCTTAGATACCAGGGCTACCTCTATAACCAATGCAGAGAGACAGGTCCTTGATCGGGGCTCATTTGTCTCCTTGTTGCATCGTGATGAGGACTACACGAGCTGCTCAGGGGTCTCATTTCTGGATGGCCAGAACTGGGTGAAACAAGTCCCACCTGTGTGTTTCCTACAGCACCAGCTGCTAACTGGTGAGGTGAACCTCACAAATAGTGCCACTGGGACAGCAGAGCAGCAATCACCCTGTTGAGTTGAACTCAGCTTGCTAGTTTGAGCTCTGCGGTAGCACTGCTGGGGCTTGAGGCCAAGAGGAGGACACCAAGAAAGACAACAAGGTTGGTGGTGCCCAGAGGAGGAGGCCACTGGGCTGGGAGAAGCAGAGCACTGGGGAGCCCATGAGGCTGAACACAGGTAGGAGGTGATGGTGAAGACTGTCATCAAAGACCTCCTTTTGCAGAGAGTGGTTTCTAGCATGTAACACTGAATGTCTGTCATCAGCCAAACTTTTTTGCTTTCTTCCCATGTATTTTTGTGCAGCTAAAGTTTGCTCAGCAGGTGTTAGTATTAAGCAAATTTGCGATTTGCTATCAACAAATGTTCTCAGTGGAAGCTGGAGCGTAAGAATTAATACCTTCTTCCACAGCTGAACTGAGCAGAAGAGGTGGTGTGTGTGTGTGTGTGTCTGTCAGCAATTGCAGCAATGCAGCAGTCTTCAGCCTTAAAAATACGTGACATTTGAGGTCAACTTTTCCGACTACAGCATCCGATTAGCTGCAATCTGGTTTTGGGCAAGACATAAGCAGAAAAGGAAGGAAGATTTGTCAGGTGATAAGTGTTCAGAGGCTGCTGCAAGAACAGTGCATTTTATTTTTCTCTTTGTGGTAGACAGGATGAAAAGCAACATGCTCCAATTGCAGCAAGAGAGACTCAGATGAGATAGTGAATAAAGCTTACTGTTGCTGAAAGAAATGAAGCAGGGAAATAGGCTGTCTGAGGGAATGGAGGCATCTCCATCACTGGAGGGCTTTAAGAACAGATTGAACGAACATTTGTCAGAAGTGACATGCCTGTAGGTGACCCTGCCTTAAGGCTGGGGAATGGATGAGACCCTTCCAGCCCCAAGATCCCTGGGCTGTCTGAGATGAATTATTTACTGCAGACAAGTCTGTTGGCATCAACACCAAAGCAATGTATCTGTCAGACTGTTTAGATCCTCGCAAGTGCACACAATAAGCCTAACAGCTGCAAGTTTAATGCTTCATGTATAATCGGGGCTTATTTCTTAAAATGAAGTGAGGGATTCAGGAATTTATATAGGAAGCTTGTTTTGAAAGGTGTGAGTGTAACACTGCTTCTAATATTGCAAACTGGTTCATACAGCAGTACACTTTCTAAGGAACGTTTTTTTGTTGGTGTTTTGTTTGTTTGTTTTTGATATACAACTTATTCTGGTATAAGAATAAGGCAAGACCCAAGTGGTCTAGCCAGCCTCCTTGGCTCTGCCTGATTTTGTAGCTAGTAGTAGCAGGCCTTCAGGCATCAAAATCTGTGCTTGACAGGCATCTGTTGGTGCATGACACCACGGTCAGTGTCCCAGTGACCACCAGGTACGCTGGGATGACAAAATGGTGGCAGAAATGGTGGTGGTCTGGGCTGGTGCCATCTCAGCCCAAATCAGCAAGTGTCATCATCGTCACACCCTAGTTGTCAGTATAAGTACGTCTTAGAGAGAAAACAGGGCTCCGGAGTATGCCAGCATGATGTGGGTGCACCTGAACTGTGGTAGTGACTGTATGAAGAAATTACTTCTCCTGTGATTGCAATAACAACTGCCTGGCTTGAAAGGATACTGGGTGGGGTATAGGTGCCCAGTGAATGGCTCCAGAATAGCTGGGCGTACTTCTGATAGGGAACAGGGTGTTGAGGCCTGGCCTGGGACAGGGGAATGAGCTGGGGAGGCGGCAGATGACAGCAGGGCTTCTAGGCCCCCACGGTAAGGATGGCCACCATGACCTTGCTGACGGTGTGCTCCTGATCGGGAAACTGATGTGACCAGCCTACAGAAGGGAGCAACCACCTGTGTCAGTACTGGGGCTGAGGGCTGGATTTTGGTGAGCTGCCGCTACAGAGCTGGTGGCTGCTCTGGGCCCAGGACCATGAAGATCCACCTGCATTCTCAGATTAGCGGCCTAAGGGCCTAGTTTTAATGAAGCTGTGGTCCTGGAGACTGACCCCATAACCATAATGTTCCTCAAAGCATTTGTGCCTCTCTCTTGCATAGCTGTGCAGACCAGGCTGTCCTGGAGAGCTGCTGCACAAGGGTGCAGGTCACACGTGGATTCATGGCTATTGCCAAGACAACGAGTTTCCATCATGGTTGCATTTCTTTCTTCCACCTGTAGACCAAGGATGTTTTTACATGGGGCATTAGCAAATATTTCAACAACACAGCTACATCATCAGTTAGAAAAAAATACTCTCAAAAAAATTGAATTAACACTGCTCCACATGTATGTAGCACATGGGCAGAGAAGTTGTACTGCACTGGCTGCAATGATGGGGATTTTTTCTTTCTCTTTCTCTCTTTCTCTCTTTCTTTCTCTCCTTCTCTCTCTCTTTCTTTCTTTCTTTCTTTCTTTCTTTCTTTCTTTCTTTCTTTCTTTCTTTCTTTCTCTCCTCTCTCTCTTTCTTTCTTTCTTTAGTTGACCCATAAGACTGGCTTTGTTTGCATTCCTTTTTTCCCTGTGTGCTCATACATTCACTACAAAAAGTTGGCCCATTCCTTCATCTGAACATGTATTTCCACCTTTATTTCCTGGGTTAGCCTTGCTGTTTCCAACAGTCTGTAAGTTACACATGACTATTTTGAAGAAGTGAGGTAGAAAATACTTTTATGTGATTCAAAGAAAGACCAAAGCAAGTGCTTAGCGGGAAAAAGAAGAAAACTGTCTCTCTAGAATATGTGCTATTCACACAGAGTGTTTTTTTGAAGACTATTTTTAAAAGGTCAAATTAAAAAAATCATTCTTGGATGACTGTTTTCAGCAGCTACCTACAGACAAGGCAGGGATCCAAGCCGCTGCTGGAACCAGTGACAATCTAGTGCTTAATTTGGGTCTCCTACAGGTAGGCATCTGGGGATACCTGGGGTGCTTTACAGCAAAGCTCTTGCTTAGGAAAGGCACAGATCTGTGAGGCCTCTGTTGTGCCTGGGCATAGGTGTCTGTTCCAGGACAAAATGAATCACAACGCCTGACTCCAAAGGCTGAGTATAGCAGATCTCTCTTGACAGTAACAGGAGCTGTTGGGGCAAATGGGTTAAAAACAGAAGAATGGTGAGGAGTACTGTAAATACATTCAAGTGACCTTGCATCTGGGAATATGTAAAGCCTGGACAGTAGTAATGTAGGAAAACACATATATCATGCCTATTGTTCTTCATCCTCTGTGTGTTTGACAAGTAAAGCATCTGTGTATAGATAACGTAGGTATTTGGTAGATGTGGAGGTGCCCCATCAGACATGCTTGAGCTCCCTGCCTTGGTATGGAGAAGATCAAAGCACAGTCAGGATCGCAACATGGCAGTAAACGACGTCTGTGTGAACCCTCAGTAAACAGATGTAAACAGCAGGATGGAGATTGATCCTCTAGCATGGACCGAGCTCAGTGGTGCCTGTGTCCCCACTTGTGTGCCTCTACCTGGGTGTTGTTTTGTGGATCCCCTGGTAGGCAAGGTAATGAAAATAAATGTACTTGTTTTCAGCTGTGGCTCTGTGGTTATTCCTGCTGCCTGCCTGTGCTGACACACGCAGGAGCTGACAGACCCAGCACACACACAGAAACTTCCCAGTACCTATCTAAATTTCTGTGTCTCCTTTTGCAGCCAGACCCCATCCTGTCTGTCTCTACTCCATGCACTCCTTGATACCCATCTTGTGCTCCCAATCTCAGTCTCATTAGGCAAGGGATATGGCACAATCTTGACCATTTGGGATTTCAGTTCATTTTGTATCTCTGTTGGCAAAGAGCAGCTGAACTCTACACTCTCTCCTTTTTAAGCAAGGGATTACATGAAATACTCAGGGCTTTCATTTCTGGCTTTATAAAACAATGTGCTTAAGAGTTGGGCACCAAAAAGCTTTGGATCACTTAAAATTCTGTACCCGCAAAGCCAAGTACTACTTTTTAAATGACCTTCATGTAAGACATAAAGTAGCAATTATTTTGGCAGGAATTAGAGAAATAAGTGGCAAAAATGCTTTTGAGCCAGTGTGAGGTCTTACAACTATGAAAGCTTTTGAGTTTTGCTCTTTAATTGATTTGAATATTTAAGATACTCACTTGTCATTCACTATACATAAAGTGGTAGATTGGTAAAAAAGGACCACAAAATTGTGATTTACCAGGAAAAAATGAAAAGATTGACCTGAAGAACAGTGTGCTTAACCCACCTGATGAGGAGTGAAAACAATGTGTGTGTCAAGTTGGTAAAAAGCTGTATTGGGTTTACAAGGCAAGGTTTTGGTAGTGGGGGGATACAGGGGTGGCCTCTGTGAGCAGAGCCCAGCAGATGCCCCAGGTGGCTCCAAATGGACCTGCTGCTGGTCAGAGCCAAGGAGTGACATCGGGTGGGCCTCTGGGAGAGCAGGTTTAAGGGAGGGAAAAAAAAACCTGCTGCATGACAGCAGCTGGCAGAGAGGAGAGGGAACCAGCCCTGCAGCCCCCAAGGCCAGTGCAGCAGGAGGGCAGGAGTTGCTCCAGGCACTCAGCAGCAGTTCCCCTGCAGCCTGTGGAGAGGCCCCTGGTGGTGCAGGCTGTCCCCCTGCAGCCCATGGGTCCCACACGGAGCAGATCTCCACGCTGCAGCCCGTGGAGGAGCCCCTGGTGCAGCAGGTGGATGTGGCCTGTAGGAGGCTGCGGCCCATGGAGAGCCCCCGCAGGAGCAGGCCCCGGGCCGGAGCTGCAGCCCGTGGAGAGGAGCCCACGCAGGAGCAGGGGTCTGGGGGGAGCTGCCGCCCGTGGGGGACCTGTGCTGGAGCAGTTTGCTCCTGGGGGATGGACCCCGTGGTACGGAGCCGTGTGGGAGCAGTTCTTGAAGAGCTGCTGCCTGTGGGCAGCCCCTGCGGGATCAGTTGGGGAAGGACGGCATCCCGAAGCGCAAGACGAAGCATCAGGGACTGACCGCAGCCCCCATTCCCCGTTCCCCTCGGCTGCTTGGGGGGAAGAGGTGGAAGAGGGTGGATGGGGGGAAGGTGTTTTGAGTTTGCTTTTAGCTTCTCACTGTTTTAGTCTGCTAGTGATAGGCAATAAATTATATTCATTTCCCTATGCTGAGTTTTGCCCATGTTGATAATTCGTGAGTGATCTCCCTGACGTATCTCAACACTTGAGCCACCCCCCTCTGCTTTTTTTTTTTTTTTTTTTTTTTTTTCATATTTTCTTCACCTTTCCTTTGAGGAAGGGGAATGAGAGAATTGCTGTGGTAGAGTTTAGCTGTCCACAAGGGTAAAACCACCACAAAACCCTGAAAATTACCATCAGAAAACGTTCAGTGTAAAGTAACTGGGGAAAGTTAAGGCACTGAGAAATTCATCAGTGGAAGCAGAAGCCTATTGGAAGAGATTTGTGTCCAGAGCAATCCCTGGCTGATTGCTACTGCTTAGCTCAGAATGTCCTTAAAAATGTTTTTCTGCTGCTTTCAAAGAACATTTTAAATGGGAAGTGCTTGATTTTTAGGCTTGTGCATGTTAATTTTTTATCATGTATGGGCAAGTGTGTCTAACAAGTGGTGTTTGAAACTTGCTTGTGAAATAAACCCTGCTAATAAACAGAACTTAGTAAGTTAACTTAATAAGGGTTAGCTTTCCTTTTTCAGCCCAAACTGCCCTTGTGGTACTGTAGATCTGACACTTGTCTGGCACTACAAGGCAAATCTGGGCATTCAGGTGTGTTTCTGAAGGGAACAGTTTCACATCCATCCTGAGAAATGGAAGGTTTCGGCTTGGTGGCACTTCTGCCTTCCCGCTGCCTGCTCTCCTGCAGGGTGCTGATGTCCACGGCACCGACGTGCTCCTGGGCTCTGGGGCCTGTGAGCCCAGCGGGATGAGCCTGGTGGGTCAGATGCTTCAAATCAAACTTGTTAGTGTTGTTACAGAAAAGAAAAGGTTGAACTCGGTGTAGTGCTGTTCTCCATCTTACGGCACACAGGAGCAACATGCTCAGCAGTGCACCCAGTTTTCTTGGGCTCTCCAGCCCCATGGCAAAGCCCATGGCAGCTGGGCAAGTAAGAAACAGGCTTTGCCGGGAGGTTCACTTCCATGCCTCTGTTTTCCCTGCGATGTGTCATCTCCAGCCTGCAATCACACTCCTGTGCAAAGGAAGGCAATACTTGACAACTGTGAATTAAATACAGACTTGAGCTGTGTCGGCATTAAAGGAGCTTCCCAGACAAGTGGGACGACGGTGCAGAGCGTGTCTTCTGTGACACTCCAGTATTGGGCAAGGGACAGGCAGCCGACCTCTATCTCCTGTGCCAGGGGTTGGTGTAGAGGCATGAAATCTCCTCTGCCTCCAGCTGCTGGCTTGGGAAGGAGGCAAGGCTCACTCCCAGAACAGTGTGCCTTCTAGCTCAGATGACAGCAGGCAGTGTTTTTTGTACCGATGATGGTAGTTCTGTCCCTAATGGTGCACATGTATAAGTAGAAGCGTAATACATTTAACCTGTCACTTCTTTAGCTTGCCTAGCTTTTTTTCCTGTCATTTCAATGCCAGGCGTGTTGATCTCAGAGTACCACAAAGTGCAGAGAGCTCTTGCAGAGATACGGAATTGATGAGAAATACAGTGAAAATTGGTAGGGAGCAAATCAAGAGAGCAAATCAACCTTCATCCTGCATATGTTCTAGCTAGGCTGGTGTTCCACATCCTGCTGCTCATGTTTGCTGTGGCTTCTGTTTAACTGCTTGAGAAACGCACATTCTAACCTATGTGCTGCTGATGAAGTCAAACTGACCCATTAAATCTAAAAAAAAATACCTCAGTAAAATTAGTCCAACAGGATAATGAGGGAATGTGTGGAAGAGGGAGGAAACAGAGAGAGAGAATTAAGAAAAAGTAAAATAATCAGCATTCAGGCAATGTTGGTTACTGTAACTCTGAAAGCCAGCTTATAAGTCACATTTTCAGTCAACCTTCAAAAATAGCTCCAAATTTTGTTCATCAAGGGACTGATTCAAAGGCAGTTGAACACAGTACCAGGTCTACCACTGTCTTGTGTACCCTTGGATCAAGTCCAAAAAATGTTATGGGTGTGCAATATTTTTAAAAATTAACACAACCAGCTGATCCAGAACTTCTTAAAAGTGTGGTCCTTGAAAACAATCCCCTTTAGAAGATACCCTGCAGGCTACTTCTTCGATATAGAAATAACTGCGATCTTTGAAGGGAAAGAAGTGGCCCAGTGGGCCTCCAGCCTTTGCGTGCTGTTAGCCATCACCACCGACTTGTGGTGGCTGTGCTGGCTCCATCAGGGTCCACTGGTAACGACTGATTTTCCAAAGAGGAGACACTCAGCCCCTCCTGTTGTCCACCTTGCCACCGTGTCTTCCTTGCTACGATTTGCCGTATGGCTGGGTGACGCTCACAGGGATACAGCAGCACGCGCTCAGTTCTCACAGGTCTGCTTTCCCGGGGGTTTCTGCTGCAGGTTGGAGGGAGGTCGCTGGACATGGTGCATATTTGGGGGTGCTGCCATAGGGAAGGAACAGTACAGTACCTCACTGAGACGTCCTCTGGGTGTAATGCTGGTGCAATGGCTGGTTCCCTGTCTGTCACCTGTCTGGCTGCCTCTCCTGCTCTGCCACCCACAATTTCTCTAGCTTTCTTCCACTGAAGGCCATTGCCTGTTTGCTCTTTCATTTCTCTTGCTGGAGAAGAACGAGTCCAGCCTCTCACTGACCTCTATTAAAAACACAAATATACTGTTCTCTAGCAAGGAGCAAAACTGCTCCTGATTATGATCTGTGACTTGTGTGTGTATGCAAACACTGGACCAAGACAAACAAGCTTAATTTTGCAATCCTTGATTAACTTCTGTGACCTAATTGGATTAAATTCTTTTCTTTCTGCCTGCTTCAGAATGAATGACCGGTCATAATATGGAAAAGTTCTGCTGAAACTGCAAGAAAAAGAGAGAATATTTTCTTGTTATTCTGTATTTAAGAAGTGATCCCTTTTATTTCTTAAATGCAAATTTAGCAATAAAAGAATGAGAAATTGCACTGGAATATGTATAAATAAAAATAAAGCTCTAGCTGGTAGGCTTGATTTCAGTGGTCCAGCCCTCCAATACAAGAACTCGCTAGCTGGAGGTGTTAACCTGGTTTTGTTCTTATTAGAGAAATATGCTTGTTGGAGCTTATCCCAGTGCTTTAGCAGCTTGTCAGGCTGTACCTCCTAAAAACAATTGAGATGTTTATTTCTAGTGGCATCACAGAAGTGGTAGTCATTTGTGACTTTCTATTTCTCTGAAAAGGTTGTTGTGGAAGGCTTTGGAAAGAAACAATCTTTTGTGTTGTTGTTAAATCCCTGGGAAGGTCACTCTGCTTGATGCAGGTAATTCAGGCACGCACGTGTGATTTCACGTTTTGGTTCTTAGTACTCCTTTAAAATTAATAGCCAGAAGTTGAGTCATTTCACATTACGTGCAAAACAACAGTTTACAAAGGAGTACAAATTCTGTCCTCCCTCTTCCCAGAAGTTGTGTTTTGTTTCTTAATTGACAAAATGTGCATCTTTTATAAAGCGTAGTTGGAAGAAGACTGCTTTGTGCCTCGTCTCATAGAAACGTGTCCATCTGCGGTCATGTGGTATATCAAATGGGTATTGCAGACACAACACTTCACAAGAGTTGAGTACCCCAATGACATGGGACCTTGCGCCAGACAGAAATGAGGGTGAGAATTTGTCATGCAGGAAATTAATCCATGAAAACTTCAGCAAGCTGATCTATATGCTAATGTATTTTAAGAGTGCAGTGCAAGCAATTGGAAAAGGGTAAAATATGGGGGGGGGGGGGGGGGGAAGCATTTTCATCACTACTTTTTGCATATGGGGACTATAATAGCCATGGCAGTAGTTTCTATGCATAGAAACCCCATGGGGGAGGAGAAGAGAGGGATTTATTAAAAAGATATCTTAGAAATCATAGTGCATGGGAAGCTATCGTGGCGTGTTATACAGCATCTTTCATTTGGAAGACTCTTGATGCATGTTAGGAATCTGATCTGTAGTGAAACTGCAATGAAACAGTGGCAGAGGCTGCAGAGCAGTACCATGGAACAGCAATGTCTGCAGCCTGATTTCCTGAAATCAAGAGCTGAGTGATGCTTAGGTGAATGTGTTAGCATAGCCCAAGGTAGCCTTGCTGCTTGCAGCAGATTACTGGGTGCCACTGTAACGCAGAGGAAGGCTGCAGCAGAAAGGAAAGAGAGAGATAAACATGGGGAAAAATGAATGACCAGGAAATGGTGAGATGAGGAGGAAAGCAAAGTGATTAAGAAGGAAAAAAATGTGAAACAAATCATTTTTCCTTAGGTCTTTGAGCAGAGGCTCATAGCATTGCTAGCATATATATATATATATATATATATATATATATATATATAAATATTTTTTTTTTCCATAGCTCACTCATGGTTTCATCTACTTACAGCAGCAACACTAAAAGTTTACCTTACAGGTAAAGGGCTGATTCAGTGCTCATAGAAATTGGTGGAATTCTTCCCAGGCATGTTTACTGAACAGGGATTTGTAGTGCAATTACTGTACAAATGGGCAGGGCCACATTAAACCACGAGAAATGCTGTAAATTGTACTCCACGGTTGATAGGCATGGCAGGGTATAATTTCCAGTTTATTTCAATTTGAATGTAGCAAATTGTTAGTTTAGACTGGGTAAGAAGAAATAATTTTGTCATGTTGCAGACAATACATATAAAATTATTGACATGCAAACACCTACATGGGATTCATGGAAAAGTAAAAATCCCCTGGCAGTGGCAGGGGAGAAGTGAGAAACACTGGCAATATTACATACATATTATAAAATAGAAAATAGTAAAGAATATTTTTACAGCTGACGAAGCTGGCATTTATCCAAACTCAGATAATATATATTTTTTAATTATTCCTTTTGGCCTCAAGAGTAAACAGATAGCAAACAAAGGGAGCATGTGTGTAGTATGGGACTCTTACGAAATACAACTTGTAATATATTGGCTAGACCAATAAAAGATATCACAGTATCTGTGTCCACTTAGACAATAAAGCAATTTAAGGTAATCCTTCATACAAATCATTTGGCTGTGTAAAAGATGTCTGTAGAACAGCCTGTCTGTCACTGATATTTGCAGTGGTTACACAGAGTACACAAGGCACAAGAACAGTCTCTCTATTTGTGCTGGAAGCCTGTATTTCTCCTCAACGCTGCAATGCTGTTTGCTTTTTGATAACTGGGGCTGAAAACAGAGGAGCACAAATAGAGTCCTTAGAAAAGATTCCTTTGTTCTTTTAGCATCTTGTGTCAAATAAAGCCACATATATATATATATTTTTGTTCCCTTCTGGTACATGCAAAGGACAGAGTCCACTGGCAGTACAGAAAAAGTGACAACTACAGAAAAATGCACAGCTCAGACATACGCCTGTGATGTCCAAATAGTGACAGCCCTTTACAGCATAAACTTGGTGAAACAGGGACTTTGTTTTAAAGTCTTTTGGAAAGTTCAATTCCGTTGTCCATTTCCATTCAGGAGGATCATCAACATAAATCTGATGTGCTGCAAACAGATCAGTGCATTGTTGTGGTGAAGAGCCCGCATCTTCAAAGCAGCTCATGGATGTGGATGAGTCGCACCTGAGTGGCTCAGTGGCCCTTAATGTGCTTTTACTCTGCCCAGGGTGTGCTATGCACTAGAGAGACATAACACTCCTTGGGAGATGATGTGACCTACGTGATCATGGCCACGCTGACTCTTTTTCTTTCAACAGTGTTTTGGGTTTACAAGGCAAGGGTTTGGTAGTGGGGGCTGCTAGGGTGGCCTCTGTGAGCAGATCCCAGCAGCTGCCCCATGTCAGAGCAGAGCCAGCTCCAGCCGGCTCCAAAAGGGACCCACCGCTGGCCAGAGCCGAGCCAGGGAGTGACACTGAGTGGGCCTCTGGGAGAGCAGGTTTAAGGGAGGGAAAAACAACAACAACAACCTGCTGTGCAACAGAAGCTGGGAGAGAGGAGTGAGAAAAAGTGAGAGAAGCAGCCCTGCAGCCCCCAAGGCCAGCACAGCAGGAGGGCAGGAGGGGCTCCAGGCACTCAGCAGCAGTTCCCCTGCGGGGTGTGGAGAGGCCCCTGGTGGAGCAGGCTGTCGCCCTGCAGCCCATGGGTCCCACATGGAGCAGATCTCCACGCTGCAGCCCATGGAGGAGCCCCCGGTGGAGCAGGTGGATGTGGCCTGGAGGAGGCTGCGGCCCATGGAGAGCCCCCGCAGGAGCAGGCCCCGGGCCGGAGCTGCAGCCCGTGGAGAGGAGCCCACGGGGAGCAGGGGTCTGGGGGGAGCTGCCGCCCGTGGGGGACCCGTGCTGGAGCAGTTTGCTCCTGGGGGATGGACCCCGTGGTACGGAGCCATGTGGGAGCAGGTCTTGAAGAGCTGCTGCCTGTGGGCAGTCCCCACAGGATCAGTTCGGGAAGGACAGCATCCTGTGAGAGGGACCCCAATAAATTATATGAATTTCCCTATGCCAAATTTGTTTTGCCCATAATGATAACTGTTGAGTGATCTCCCTGTCCTTATGTCAACCCTTGAGTCCTTTTCCATCATATTTTCTCCCCCTTTTCCTTTGGCGAAGGGGAGTGAGAGAACGGTTGTGGTAGTGTTTGGCTGTCCATGAGGGTGAAACCACCACAAAGAGTCATGTCAGAAGTGGGTTTGAGAAAAAAAAAAGCACCAGCTGCAAGGAGGGATGTGGCACCATGTGGTGAAGAGAAAGCTTGTAGAGAAGAGAGCCGAGGCTGACACAGGCAGAATGGCAGGGTCTGAGTGCAACATGAGTTACCTGTGCATGTATGGGTATAGGATCCTAAAAGTGAAGACAGGAAGGTTGATTTTAATGTGAAAGAGAAGGAACAACAGATGTAGGGTGCAGAAGAAGGTTGACAAAATAAAAATAGCAGGTAAAATAGCATTTGAAGAGTATGTCTTCTGAGGAGGCCAGCTGGTTGATGGGTGAGGTCTTCAGGGTTATGGGTATATGAACTCACTGCAAAGCACTGTCTGCTTACAAAGAGAGAATATTCACTGACGATCTGGAGCACATGCAGAGAGTAAAAACTGGCAGATTCCAACACCCATGACCACGAGAATCTTGATAACAGCACTGAAACCAGGGCTGAGATGGGAGGAGAGAGTGGATCCTTGTTCCAGCAGGACCACATTACATTTGGGATTAGAGGGAGTCAGAAATCCAAAGGTGGGATGGTGAATTGGGGGTGTAAATATAGTAGGAAACAGTACCCACTGAAAGTATGTAGCCTGCTGTAGAGAGTGGGGATTGATGTGGAGAGAAACCTTTCCAGACAGACAGGAATAAATGCAGGAAGAGAACTCAGCAAGGGGACCATCAGGGAAAGTACGACTTTGAGGAGAAAAGATGTTTCAGAGAGGCTAGGGTGGATCTTGGGAGTGGGTCATGGATGTTTCATGAAGAGCTTGCTGGGAGGAGCTTGCATTGCAGGGCGTAGTGTGGCTGGGCCCAGTCCAGGACAGGGATAAATAAATAATTGCCATGGACAAGAAGTCTACATTCAGGAAATGTCTCCAAACTTTTTGTGAAACCAGCAAATACTTAATACAAAGAAAAATAAAAAAGCTTGCCAAATAATGGTGCCAGACTAGCAAAGGTTTTTATTTCCATCAGATAACAGGTAATTTCTGGTCAAGTTAAATTGTTATAAGTAAACAGTACTTTAAACTGTTCCTGACTTTGTGCATGTGGAAAACGTACAGGACATCTTCATTAGTCTAGCGGCATTTGTTAGAAAACATAGCTCTGTGTTTAGCTAATGACTTAATTAGAAAAGCAGTAGTCAGCTGGCAGTGAATGGTGAGTCTTTATTTAACAGGGAAGCACGAAAATTAGCCAGCCATCTGTTTTTTCCTGTTAATTACCTCTAAATATTAAATCTAAACACAGTCTTCAACCTGACACTGATTGGTGGTTTGAGTGATAATAGTGCAGATCAGATAGTAGAAGGACTGCTAGAAACGAAGATAATGCAGCCCCTCTATTTTACAGCTTTCATACCTGCCTGAAATATGTCTGCCTACCTGCAGCAGCTTCTACGGAGATCACGCTCATCACTTCTGGTCCTTCAGCCATTTTATCCCTAATAGCGTAAGTGCTCTGTGAAGCTGCTTTGGGAGTTTTACAGATGGACAGGGTCAGGCCACTGTTCCCAGCTTCGGCTGACAGTTTCCATCTCCAAGTTGAGAAAGGGAAAAACCACTATGGATCTCTGGGCTTCCACACTGGAAGACATTCTCAGTGGTTGGGATGATTGTTCTTTCCCTCTTTTTAGTTATTAATATTAATTAGTAGGGAACCCAAAGGCAGATGGGGAAGGCAGCAGTGATGAGGGCTTCAGAAGGGCAGCTGGAGATAAGCCTCCTAAATCTAGGCATGGGAAAGTTGTAGTCCTTGAAGCAGAGTCCCACTGAATGTGGGTAAGCAGTAGGTCCCACTTTTGTCACTTTCAGATTTGATTTACACTCGGCTTGCAGAACTGCATCTTTCCAACTGAATGCTTTCCTTCAGAAATAAGGATGTAATTTCTCAGCTCCATCTGGAGTTTATTACTCATGTTACTTACACTTCCTTGACTCTTGATAAGAAAAATGATCGTTGTGCTGTAAATTTTCAAAACATTTTTCAGGGCTGGCTTCCAGTGCTGTTACAACATTTCTGCTACCTCTAATATTTGTTTTGATGGATTTGGAGCTGCCATGCTGTAGTTCACTGTTATTGCATGTCAGCTTGATATATGTGATATTTTCTATATGGTATATTGCTTTAATTCAAAAAGAATTTGTCCAGAAAAATGGACAGAGGAGAAGATTATGGTGCAAGATAAGTAATCAATACCTAAGCAGTATGTAGGATTTACTAATGGACAGTACCAGATTCTTAGTTTTGATTTTGTCTCTTCCCAGCCTGATTTCCAAAATGTTTGAACCAGGGCATTTTAACATCCATAAGCACAGAAGACAGCACACAAAGGACTCTGTCTCTGTCTGGACAAGGGAAGTAACTCCTTGGTGGACTGCCAAAACAAGAAATCCTGCTAGAGGACTTGATCGTAGGTTAAGTTTCAAGAATGCCATTGTGAATTGTAAGATGAAGATATGACAGACATGCATACAATAGACTGCTGTTTTAAAAAGTTCTTTTCCCTATATTTCTTTTTCTGCTGATGCTGTTCAAATAGAAAGTAATTAGTTTTTTTTTTTTTTTTTTTTTTTTTTTTTTTTTTTTTCTTTAGATGATATTTCTGAACACCATACATTACTGGCCTTCTGAGAAGAGACACGACTCTCTGAGTCTGCGGGGTAAGGTTGCTCAATCCATGGGGCTGTGTGCTGCAAGGTCCACAGGGAGTGAGGAAAAAATGAATAATTACCACCCCACAGGTGTAGCCCACCGAGGCACAAGGCTTGAGCCCTGAAGAAATGCCGTAATAAATAGTGGTATTAAAAGGTGGCCAGTCAGATGTGCAGCTGGTCGTACAAGCATGACACTTGATAGCTACGATTTCTCAGTTGTTAAACAAACTTCAGACTCTGTCCAATACTTTTAACATAAATCAGGCAACTTGCACATAAAAAAGAGCCACTTAAACAATTATTTTGGACTACAAAATGGGATCTGCTTTTAGAAGACATGAACTGAACTTTGTTTTCTGTTTTGGCAGTGTATTTCTGTGGGGGTAAGAAGAATAGAACGGTTTATTTTGCTGTAATCTATTCTGGAAATGGTGGCTTCTGTCCTAAAAAACTGTTACAGTTTTTTCAAAATGCCACAGTAAAGATTTTCTCTTTAGATGTTATGACCATGAAGTGTTTATTAAGTTTTGAATGCATATATATGGGATTCAGTTTATAAGTCTTCATACTACTACAGTGCATGTTAAGTTAGACATTCGCTTCTTAAATTAGAAAAGTATAAAAGAAAGGTGAATATTGTTGTTTTCTTCTCAAGTCGTTGATTACACAGAATGCCGTAAACATGACTATCTAATGTTTTGTTTGTTTCATTGCTAAAAAATCTGTTTCTTTGTAGAATAAATTTATTTCAAATTCTTTACCATGAATAACACCAGAGGTAAAAAAAAACAGCAAAAGAAATTTACAGGCTAAAGAGAAGTCGAGCAAAGAGGCAAACACGAAAATCCCTTTTTCCCTTTGTCAAGGGAAATGGCAGTAGTCAAATTATTTTTCTCATTCTTAAGGCCAGGAGTCATGTCATCATCATCATCTCCCAGTACTTTTAAGAATGTTCTCGACACCTGATGAGCTTTCTGAAGGCCAGTTTGAAGTCTTCATTAAAGCTAGTGTACAGCAAAGGGTTGATAAGGGAGTTGACATATCCAAGCCAGGTCAAGAAATCTGCTACTTCTGGAGACACAGTGCAAACGTGGAGGCCCACCAGCAGCTCCTTGATGAAAAAGGGCAACCAGGACAAAATGAAAGCACCCAAGATCAGTCCCAAAATGCGAGCAGCCTTTCGCTCCCGTGTGGTGGAAATCTGCTGCCGGTCACCAGCCAGGTCCAGGTCATTCTCGAAAGGAGGGATCCTCACGGACGCGTTGATTTTATCAAACTCCGTGGTTGGGTCGGAGGTGGAGAAGTCCGAGACGCAGAACGTCTGTGTGAGCTTACAGCTGGCGAAAGAGTTTTGGCTGTCGGTGCTCCTGTTGCTGAGGTGGCGGCTTGAGCCCCGCTTCTGGTAAAGGCTCTTTGCAGCGTGGTAGATCCTGTAGTACAGAATCAGGATCAAAGTCAAAGGTATATAAAACGCCCCGAATGTGGAATAAATAGTGTAGATGACGTGATCATGCTGAATGCGGCACTCGCTGGGAATATTGACGCTGTGGTGATTTCTCCAAAACAAAGGGGGCATGGATATGAAGATGGAGATAGTCCACACGGTGACTATCATCAGCCCAGCCCTCTTGGCCGTTCTTTTCCTGGCATATTCGATGGCATCTGTGATTGCCCAGTACCTGTCCAGAGCAATGACACACAGGTGAAGAATCGAACACGTGCAACAGGTCATGTCGACGCTAAGCCAGATCTCACAGATGAAGTATCCCAAAGTCCATTTGTCTATCATTATGTAAGTGATACTCAAGGGCATGACAAGGACAGCAACGAGGAGATCTGTCACAGCTAGCGAACATATTAAGTAATTTGCTGGCTGGTGGAGCTTCTTGGTTGTGGAGATTGCCGCAATCACAGCAGAATTCAGCAGCATAGTCAGGGTTGTGATTGTGGCCAAGGTCAGGGTAACAAGCATCTTTTCAGTTACAGTTTTTGGCTTTGCAGCCACATTGGCTTCAGTGGTGCAATTTGTGAAATTCATTTTCCCCCCGCAGGATGCACCGTGAAAGAAGTGGCTGCTGCAGGTAGTGGGAAGCTCCAGCTTCAGATGTCACCCATTGCAAAGAGGGACAGAGATGCTCCAGGTACAGAAGTTTTTATATCTCCATATTCAACAGCGCAGCAGAAAGCTTCCAGGTTTTCTCCTGCTCATTGTTTTCCTAGAAGACAAAAATACATGTTTTAGCAAATCTAGGCAAATCCCACTTTTTGGCAAAAGTCCCACACTTCTAATATTAGCACCTCAAATAAAAATTTTGCTCATTTTTCCTCCTTCTCTTCTCTCCTTCCTTTTCTTCCTCTTTTCCTCTGCCTTCATTTCTTTCTCATTTCTAAAGGGCATTTTGGGCTAGATTTTCCTGCTGGTGTGAAGTGTTTATTTCTGCTTTGACTCTGAAGATCTCACTTGAAGTGGGAGGTTAGACTAGAAGACCTCCAGAGTTCCCTTCCAACAAACATTTCTGTGATCTCTGTTAATTATTGATACTGGCAGCTAGTCTTTGCCTGCTTGTTAAATAGGCTCCAGCAGATGAAGAGTTTAGGAAATCTGCCTTTTCACTTTAATTGCTGTATGAAAGAGATCAAATACTTCTATATATCACCTTTGAAAAAGAGAAATGGAGCAGCCTACCTCAGCAAAGACATGCCAGGATTTCATAGTTTTCTATTATGCTTTTTCATATCCATGACTTTATCTTGGAAACAGTACTTAAAAATTACTCAGGTTACCTTTAACATGCAGCTTTCAAGCAATGTTTAAAGCTTTATGGTGAACACTTAGTTTTACACAGCACATTAATGTTGCTAGGAGCTTATATAGTTTTGGCTAATTATTCCTGACATTTCACATATCCCACTGCGTGTGTCTTTGGAGGAGACAGACAAAAAGCTTTTGCATTTGCTTTGAGATTTCTACTGAATTTTGCTGCCTGTCAGGCAGTCCACCACAGTGCAATATACAAATAATATATATTTGTATATATTATTATTTGTATATATTATATTATTTGTATAAATTATATATATATATATATATATATATATAAATATAAAGGTGTACTTTTGTTTCATGCATCCCAAATGCTGACTGAGGCCAGAGTTAGCAACCTGTGGGATGCAGCCTGAGATACCTTCCAGCGCCTTGCGTTCTTGTTTGTAATTTATCTCCTCATAAAAGGTGTAGTAGACTGAAAACCTGGATTGTTTAGAATTAAAATAAACCAAAAGATTCCTTTCCCTGGCTTCACTTATCCAGAAGTAAGGCGTCCTCTAGGCTAGTTGTGTAGGCTCCCTTGATGAGGAGTAGATTGAGATAGCTGCTGCCAGAAACATATTTGTCCCCTCTCCAGACAAGTCTATAAAGCAGATGGTATGAATCACCCCCTGGAAACTTTGATCTTTCTCGATTTTGACTACAAGTGGCTCTTCCATACTTGCTCTTAGAATACATGCCTGATTTTTAGATGGCTAAATTTGATAGGTAAAACCCATTCTTATTGACACCAGTGGGACTTGGGTTGGGCTCTGAGAGAGAGTTTGCATATGCAAGCTAATGAGGAATTAAGAGTCTGAATGAGAAATTATGAATGTAAATTTAGTCAGCTGCTTCGGTCTGTACATACACTCTTATTCAGGAATTGGAGTGCCATCTTCTCAATGAGCCGAATGAGGAACAATCAAAAATAGAAACTTAAAAAGAAAAAAGCGCTGTAATTTGCAGATCAGCCCTAGGAAAGAAGATCTGCTTCATTGCATCATTGCAGACTGTAGGCAAGCAGAACGTGAGTTTTAAATCCCCAAATGGCCTTTCATAATAATATAACCTTTCTGAGCTCTGCCCTCCCTCTTTGCACCACTACAGAGATACTCTGAAAAAAATAAATTGTTTTCTTCCTTAATGAACTTGTCTTTAAACAAAACCCATCACACTTTGTCAGGCCCAAGTGCAGTGGTTTCCATTAGAAAAAGGATGCTGCTGATTGCATGGGGGAGTTTGTTTAAGTCTGCTCACTGCTCAGCAGGTATGATTTTTTTTTTCCCCTTGGAAAATCACTGCAATAATTAAAGTCAGGGTAGAAATATAAACAAAGCATCCTCCCTGCAGAAGACAAGCTTGCGGGTACCTCAGACCAGGCAGTCACAGTGTGTCATGTCAAAGACCAACACAGAAGAGTTATTTGATTTTAATTCCCACATTCTTTATAGGAAACGAGCCCTTAGCAATTCAGACAATATAAATACCACATACAAGAACTGTATTAAACCAATCTTATTAGGGGAGTATTTTAAATGATGAAAAATCTGGAGATGTCAGGCCAAAGATTTCCTCTATGGCTCAAGTCTGCTCCTCTTCTCATCCCTTTCACCCGTTGTGAGGCATTCTTACTGTGTGGGCACTTCTACTCATGGCAGAGGCACATCAGAGAGGTCCTGGCCTGGTGCAGCCAGGTCCTGGCATCACCAGCCAGTTCTCACCAAGGTGAGGACACAGCAGACAGTTTTTTTTTGGCTGATTCAGAGCGTTTGGAACTGTTGCACAGGTTGCTCAAGGCGGTGGCAAAGCTGGAGGCACTGGTGAGCCCCCATCCTCAGGGCAGACCAGCACTACCTTGCTTAGACCTCGTGCTTTCCACCACACTCCCAGTGGGATGGAGCAACAGAAATTTTCTTTCTCCTGCTGCTAAGCCCCTTGCTGCTCCCCATTTTCCAAGCCATCCTTGTTGGGTGCAAGCATCCTACAGAATCTAATCACAGCTCCTGCCTCCCAGAGCACGTGCAGTCCCTTGGCCCTCAGCTCCCTGTGCCAGACCAGCCTGAGGCTCCCCTGACCTGCTGCAGCCTCAGCCTCTACCTTCAGCAGCTCAGCCAGTGTCAGTGTGCATGCCCCATCCCTCACTGTCCTCGCTTGTCCAGGTTTCATCTCACAGAATCACAGAATCACAGAATTTCCAGGTTGGAAGAGACCTCAAGGTCATCGAGTCCAACCTCCAACCTAACGCTAACAGCCCACCACTAAACCATATCCCTAAGCTCTACATCTAAGCGTCTTTTGAAGATTTCCAGGGATGGTGACTCCACCACTTCCCTGGGCAGCCTGTTCCAGTGCCTCACAACCCTTTCAGTGAAGAAGTTCTTCCTAACATCTAACCTAAAACTCCCCTGGCTCAACTTAAACCCATTCCCCCTCGTCCTGTCACCAGGCACGTGGGAGAACAGGCCAACCCCCACCTCACTACAGCCTCCCTTGAGGTACCTAAAAAGAGCGATAAGGTCACCCCTGAGCCTCCTCTTCTCCAGGCTGAACAAGCCCAGCTCCCTCAGCCGCTCCTCATAGGACTTGTTCTCCAGGCCCCTCACCAGCTTCGTCGCCCTTCTCTGGACTCGCTCAAGCACCTCGATGTCCTTCTTGTAGCGAGGGGCCCAAAACTGAACACAGTACTCGAGGTGCGGCCTCACCAGAGCTGAGTACAGGGGGACGATCACCTCCCTAGCCCTGCTGGTCACGCTGTTCCTGATACAAGCCAGGATGCCGTTGGCCTTCTTGGCCACCTGAGCACACTGCTGGCTCGTATTCAGCCGACTGTCCACCATCACTCCCAGGTCCTTCTCTGCCTGGCAGCTTTCCAACCATTCCTCTCCCAGCCTGTAGCTCTGCTTGGGGTTATTGCGCCCCAGGTGCAGGACCCGGCACTTGGCCTTGTTGAACTTCATGCAGTTGACCTCAGCCCATCGGTGCAGCCTATCCAGATCCTCCTGCAGAGCCTTCCTACCCTCAAGCAGATCGACACACGCACCTAACTTGGTGTCATCTGCGAACTTACTGAGGGTGCACTCGATGCCCTCGTCCAGATCATCGATGAAGATATTAAAGAGGACCGGCCCCAGCACCGAGCCCTGGGGGACGCCACTAGTGACTGGCCTCCAACTGGACTTGGCTCCATTCACCACGACTCTTTGGGCCCGGCTATCCAGCCAGTTTCTAACCCAACGAAGTGTGCGCCAGTCCAAGCCAAGAGCAGCCAGTTTCTTGAGGAGAATGCTGTGGGAGACGGTGTCAAGAGACGGTGTCTCTTCGCCTTTGAATTAGAAGGACACCCTATACGAAGTATCTTGGCCCAGAAGAGAGGTGGGGTTCTAAAATGGGAAGTGACTTTACTAGATGGCAGAGACTGACCTTGCTTGTTAACGTAGGGCAGGATTTAAATGCTACTTATCATTAATCTTTAAAAATGCAGGTGTTATTGTGGTCACACATGTTGTAGATCTCGTAATTTAATTCTTTGTTTGCTGTCTTTTGAGGTACCTGTCAACCCCTGACCAGTGCCAGGGACCACATAGTTGCTATACATAGTATTACTATCACTGTAATGATCGACTGTGGTTTTACAAGTCACTTCTGGGAAGCGTCATTAATAACATCGTTATCTTATTTAAAGTACTCTCACTAAAAGCACTGCCATGCCTATGGCTTGTGCTTGTATCCCTTCAGGCTGTCAGTCATCTCACACAGAGACTGATGGTACTGGTTTGGTGGGAGAAGCTTGCGTGAGCTCCTCCAAATGAGAATCAATCGCATTGCATATGAGCTGATTATTGGTAATGGCACTGAGTGCTGTCTGGGAGGGAGAAGGGGAGAAAAGGATGATTAATTGTTCCCTAAAAACAACAGGCCAAGTTTAAGCTGTGAGATGGCAATGTCCGTGTCTGCTCTTGCCAGGAAATATCTCCATCGTCTCAACAGAGTAAGAATATTTTGCCACATGGCAGAATACTCTGGATTTCTAATAGACAAGTGGGTGCGCTGACTCCAACTCCTTGACCACTGAACTTTTCACTGTTTCATAAGAAATAGAATAATATCACTTGCAGAGATCAAGGAGAGTTAGCATTGCATGTGTGCATGTGCATGCACATGTGTGTGCAGAAGGGTTAGTTCCTTTCTATCCACGACTTTACACTGCCTTTAAGCAATTAAAGCACTGTGCAGTTACGGTACTTCATGCTTTTGGCAGCAATAGATCAATACGACTTTGTTACACTCTGAATTGGTCTGAGTGCTTTTCACTTTCAGTATTTCCATTTTCATAGTTGTGAAGAGCAAGAACTGTGATGTGCTTTGTGAAACAGGTGGTTAGCTTATGGAAAATATTACTTAGCACATTTATGATAATGTTGATATTTCAAGCTATGGAAAGATGTTAAACTTCCAGTACTCCTTCTTATTGTCTCGAAGAGGTTGGCTCTTCCAAGTTCAACACAAAAAGCATTGAAATCCAAGCATTTCACTTTGAAGATAGATTGCAAGATTTTGCAACTCTCCAGAGCATTCTTGTACTTTACTCTTGTAAAGTCGAGACTTTCTGGACTCCTTCATAGCCAACTGACAGAGCTGATTTTAATTGAGGATTATAGGTTCCAAGTACCTTGTATTGTATTCTGGCATGCTCTTGTTTCTCTGGGTTTCTGAGGACCTCAGTGCTGCAGAGGTAATGCTACAGCAGCAGTCTTAAAATTAACTACAATTTATATAGCCACTTGATGCTGATTATAACATCATATTGCAAAAAGTGGTACCCGAGAGCTGACCAAGTGGAGGTGGTCAGAATCACACCAACCCGTGGAAGGACTGCCAGCAAGATAAAACTCTGCAGTCAGCAACAGCTCGTATTCACACTCACAGCATGAGATTTTTGATGCTGGCTGTATTGAAGGCAAACTATCAGAAGGTGGGCTGAGACTGCCTCACAGCAGAGTAAACTGAGATAGATGGCAGAATAAATGAAGTGGCTATTTTTGTGCTAGATCAGAAATTTTCAGCCTGTCTATGGGAAGTTCCTAGCTGCATTATGGGCCTCAGGTTTAGGGATGCAGCCTTCTTCAACGCAGACTGAATAAGGCCCAGAACAAAGTTACTATAACATTTGTATGAACTGAGGTACAAATTTGACCTTCAAGTCAGATTTTCGCTCTGCAGTGACCTGAGCAGCATGCAGTTTAATCAGAGGGGCTCAGCACCAAGCAAGGTATGTGAAGGCTTGGCTATTTGTCTATTTGTCTCTCTGACTATCTGACTAATGCTGATATATATGCTCACCCTGACATAATTAACCAGGGTGCAGTACATTACAATCAAGGCTATAATGGCCTGCAGCCTGTTCTCCAGCATGCTTGTGTAGTGAAGATTTCTAGGGCTGTTGGTTGGGACCCTTAGGAGTCCACAACCTTGCAAAATCCACAGCACCTTGATCGCTACATCAGTAACTGAAAGTACGGCTGAGCTTTTCTACGAAACTGTATCAGAAATACCAGATTTGGGTGTGGATGTTGCCAAACTGGGACCAAAGTGCACAAGTTAATTCAGGCAGGGTTGTCCATCTGGGAGTAGACTGGGATGGAGGAAAGGACATTCAAGGCTTGTGAAAAGGAGGGACAGGAAATGGGAGAAGATATAACAAGTATAAAAGGGGCACATATTGCTTGCCCACAGTCACAATTGATAAGCCCACCTGTTGCTCAGACCAGAGCACGTGAGTCAAACCCACCTCTGTGGGCCAACTTGGGGACCTGGGGGTGGAGGAATCCAGCGCCCTGTTGTCACGGTGTCAATGTCTGCACCAGACCTGGTGGCACTGGCAGCTAGTGACCACCTCCTCAGAGTGATGAGGTGCTGACCATGGCCTCTTGCCTGTCAAAGGGCAACACCAAGTTCTCATACAGGCCATTTGGGGGTGTGCGTGCTTTCTCCAAGGGCAAGGTATGCAGCTTGCTACAGACTCTTCCCAACTACATCATAAATGGTTGTGTCATATTGGCAATGCTCAAGATCAAGATATTTGAAAACAATTACACTCCGGCCTGAAATACCAACTATATGAAACTGTTAGTCAAATGCCTTAGGGTGGGCTTATTCATTTGTTTTCAACAGGTCATAAACCTACTTAAGTCAAATTGATGTACACCAGTTTTAAGCTCATTCATGAATCTCTGGGATGAGTTTTACAGTGACATTTGAAAATGCATCCTTTTGCCTAATCATTGCAAATTGGGGCCTGAATCAATCCGATCTGTAGTCAATGAAAGACCCCAGGCAGGGAGATTTGCGAGGCAATTTTTAAAGAAATCCTTTCAGGATCACACTTCAGAGCTAAGGTTTTCTGGTGTAGATCTTGGCACATGCAAATGAGAAACAGTAATGAGTGATGATCTTCAAACCATGCTTCCTCCCACAAGCAGCAGTATAATTATCATTCACAGATGACTACTCATTTTTATCTACTTTTAATACAAAAATTACTCAATCTTAGGCAGTGCAAGCTCATAAGACGGTGCTGAGCTGCAACCTGATACCAGCTAGGACTCAATGTGGATTTCATCCTGTCTTTAGTTAAATATATGTAAAATCCTCTGAGCAGGTAAAATACCCAGATTTCTCATGAACAACTTGAGGAGATGCCTCAGTTGGAATAATTTGCTTTAAAGAGACTATCAAATTAAAAAACTGACTTTAAAACTCATCACCACTTTAGACTCTTAACACTGTACATTTAAGAAGTCTCTTTTTTTTTTTTATAGTACACAAAATACTCGTTTAAGTTTCAGCTCATTCATTGCAGCTGACTTCATGTTCCCCTTTCCTGCACGAACTTAAATCCTGAGTTGTTTAACCCTATGAACACCGCAGGCTGTATCTCCCCATACGCTGGAGCCAGGAGACATGGGTAGCTGGATCCTGCAAACCTTTTTTTGGACAGAATTTGTAATAATCAGTTGTATAACCGTATATTGCCAAAACTTTAAAGTGCTGCCTTTCACGTTAAGCTGTGGCAGAGAGACCTCCTTATGTCTCTGCTTTCTTGAAAGATGAGTTATGGATATTTGGAGCTGCTATTCAGCACGATGAGCAGGACTGAGGAAGTAGAAATTGGTGTAAATGATGAGAAACAGCCCTGTCATGTGAGCTAACCTGATGAAAGCTAGCTGACAAGCCCTTCCCTGGCACACAGGGCATCAGTTAGCCGAACACCAGCTTGTTTTGATTGCCCTAAGGCAGCAACCTTCAGAGCTGTGCTTATCAGCAGATCTTGCCTCAGTGCAGAGAAGGGGCTCTTGATCCTTGCTGACTTCCTAATTTAGCAGATAGCTATAGCCAGGAGACATGTAACCTGCACACTTAACCTCTTGTCTGGGAAAGAAAAATATGGTCTGTGCAGGCTGCTGACTCTTGCAATGTTCACACCTAGCTGTTACTCTCACACAGACAGGTTGTTCTCTGATTTATTTATTTATTTATAGAAAGCCTCCGGTTCAGACCATCTTACCTACATTTCTAAATGTTTTTCATCACTAAAGAAGCCCTTTTCTCTGAATTTTCCGTTTTACCTCTCTTTGTGCATGCATCTTTAAAATATTCTGGGTTGCCAACATTCCTTTTCCTGTGTTTTTTAATTATTTTTTAACACTGTTTAATTTTTTTTTTCCCTTATGTTGTTTGATAAGACTGACCATGGCTCTGATCTCTGACTGGTTTTCCTGAATGGCGTAGAAGCACACGTACACGTGCAGAAGGAAAGAGCGCCCATGCTGAGCATTGGTGGATCCGTGGGGCCCTCCACAACCCGTCCTCCTACTGCTCCAACTTCCATTCAGACTGTTTATTCATTGACTGCATGACTAAGATCAGCAATCAGATAAAATACAGGTGGGAGGACAGCTCAGATAATGAGATGCCACGTTAGACATTGCCAGCTAAGTGTAATTCGTAGAAGGGAGGGAAGAGGACCGTGCCATTTCCAGCACCTCCAGCCCTCCTTAGGGAGGCAGCAGCTAGGATGCAGCTCCATCCACGAGTCCCAGCAACATTTTCCCAAAGACAAATGAAATGCAATCACATTTGCCTTCAAAAACCATAGCCAGGGATTCTAACTGTCGGGGCTATGCTGTCATGAAACTGGAAGGCCACTGGAAGAGATCCCCATTTCCTAGCTGGGAAGAGGCTAGACAGTGTCTTGGTGCTTTGGGGAAACAGAGTATGATGCATTGAGGAGCTGGAGGACTTGAGAGGAGAGGAGTTCACTTTATTATTTTCTGGAAAAAAAAAAAAAAAAAAACCTTCAAAAAATAGACCCAGGAACAAAATATTTCAGTGTCCCCTTGGCCACTAGCAGATTAATCTAAGCAAGAAATCTTTTTCTCCCTTTCAAATGGACGTACAAAAAGAAAATCCAGTATTTAAAACCTTTTACTCTTTTTTCTTAATTCGTAGCCAGTTTTCTGGAGAATGGAAGCTCACCCATAGAGCTTCAGGAACCATAACTTTTTAAATAATGAGTGATTTTGAAGGTTAGTATCCTTTGAACTAATACAGTGTTTTGTTTGTTTTGTATCTAGAAGCAGAACTGCCTAGCTGTGACTCTCCTCCCATAGTCCTTTCGGAACAAAAGTCATGCATTGTAAAATTGTTGTGAATAAAGCCAATTTTGCTAGGGAAAAATCCTATGAGGGAAAAAGTATTTTTTAAAAAACGTTTCGTTAGAAAGAAGCTTGTTTCATTTGAAAACTATTAAAGCACCACTCTGGAGGCCGCTTGCTCCAGCCCCTGTCCAAGCAGGGCCACCCAGAGCAGGCTGCCCAGGACCACGTCCAGGTGGCTTTTGAAGGTCCCAAGGATGAAGACTCCACAACCTCTCTGGGCAACCTGTGTCAGCACTGTGCCACCCTCACAGTCAAGGAACGTTTCCTGATGTTCATAAGGAATCTCCTGTGCTCCAGTTTGTGCCCATTGCCTCTTGTCCTGGCACTGGGCAACACCGAAAAAAGAGCCTGGCTCCATCCTCTTTGCTTCCTCCCCTCAGGTATTTATAGACATTTATAAGATCCCCCGAAGCCTCCTCTTCTCCAGGCTGAGGATTCCAGCTCTCTCAGCCTCTCCTCACAGTAAAGGTGCTCCAGTCCCTTCATCGTCTTGGTGGCCTTCTGCTGGAGACTTTCCAGTCTGTCCAGATCTGTCTTGTACTGAGGGGCCCAGAACTGCACCCAGTACTCCAGGTGTGGCCTCACCAATGCTGAGTAGAGTGAAAGGACCGCCTCCCTTGACCTGCTCACAATGCTTTGTCTCATACAGAACTTCTTACAGAGGAATAAGCCCATTCTACAAGAGTTACATTATTAAAGATGCCTAAGTCACTTAACTCCAAGTGAGAAGAAACCCTGGTCCATGAAAACCCTAACTCTCATAGAAAGATTGTGAAACACTGGCTGATGGGTGCATAAATCCTTTCTGAAAACAGGAACGAAGCCTCTGAATTACTTGGATGCTTTAGGTTTTCTACCTGAGGAGTGTTTCCAGGCTTGCAGCTTGCAGTATAACACAGCATGAGTGGTGGGATCAGGAAACTTTTGGCAGGAGCCTATTATGCCATGGTCTGTTGTAATGTTGTTACGTCACATTTCAACCGATATCTAGGAAAAGAAGCATCTGCTTATCGAGGTCTCCCAAGTGCGTTGAGAAAAACTGTGAGGAAAAAAAAATCTACACTGAATTCTCACCTGCAAATGCATTTTCCATCTCAATTTCTCATCTTGCTGCTTAGAGATATGTCAGAGACACACAAATATTTGCTGATGAATATCATTTATTCAGCTCTGGGGAAATGGTGCTATTTGTATTTATATGGAGACAATCACTTCATTCAAGCTAGATGTCACTGTAAATGCATTGTTTTTCAAGTCATTATTTGCTTCTTGCTGCTATTCCCTGTCAGGAGACTGATGTCAATGGGGTTTATCTGATCTCCACGTGACTTGGTTCTGTACACAGCTGTTCTGCAGTTCTTAATGGCCCAAATGAAGAAACCTGGCAGACTAAAACTTAATGGTGTATTAAAGATGTTGAAGATTGATCCAAGGCCCTGTGAAATCAATGGAAATGTTTCTGCTGTGAGCAAAAGATTTCAAATTAAGCCTTAGTGAATATATGTCCGATTTCTAGCTGATTAAAAAAAAAAAAAAAAGTACGTGACTCATACAATGGCTCCAGACTTGCTTTGGAAGGAAAATTTTGTGACAGAACAAATAGTTTTATCATAGCAGAAGGCAACCGTGAGTCCTTCCTAACGCTGAACAATGTCTCGTGACGGTGAGAGCTTTGTGCTAGTGGCACGAGACTGCTGCTGGGGGCTGCCAGCGTGGGATTTCCATCTGGCCGGCACGCTCGCTGCAAGTGCTGGAGAAATGAATTGCTGACAGCCCACGTGGTGTGCAACACCCAGCAGGTCAAGGACAGGCTCCTGCTTAGTATGACACTGCTGCAGCAAAATTGCTGGCGATGGCCCTGGAACCTTAGGAGGAGGCAGTTTTTCACCGTATTTGCCAAGTGCGGGTCGGCGGGGCCAGGTTTCCTGTGCTGGAGCATCATGGTGAAGTCTGCGTGTTCACTGAGTGGAGTTAAGTGGGGAAGCGGTGTCCCTAGCAACATGCCTAGCTGAGGACAGAAATCACAAACTAAACCCGGTCAATAGCGCCAGAGAAATCACAGGAAAAATAGAAATGCTGCTTTTGTTTCCAAACTTTGTTGTTGTTGGGAACCAATAGATCAGATACTCACTGAGTTGACAGCACATATGGAGAATTTTTTGGTTAACGACATGATACAGTGACTATTGTCATACTGCAGTTACGTTACTTGGAGTCCTGGCAGTAACTAGTTCTAGCTGTAGCTTTCATACGAAGACCCTTCAATACCTACAACCAAACTAACGTGCTTAATTTTGTCCATTGCCTGGGATAATCCATATCTTTGCTTTTGGAAACTTTTAACTTTGTCTGAGCTCACATAACTGGCACTGTAACTACATGTCTGGATCAATTACCATGTAGGTACATATGAAATTAATTCAATATCAGACATGTCATTATATGAACTAGTGGCAATTAGCTGTCAAAACCCATAAGCACTATATAATTAACCCACAAATACAACGTAAATACAGAGTAATTATGAAAGTTCATCCACTACAAAGATTGAGCTGTCTTTTAACAGGTGTAATGAAATGTGACGAACCAAACTCTGCTGGAAGTAACGTATATTTTGACAGCAGGTGTTTGCGTGTGTGTTGGAGAGACAGAAAGACAGAGAGGAGGACAGCGTTTGGCTGTCATTCTCTATGAAGTGCCATGGGAAGACATGCATTTTTCAGCTATGTGCTACATATACCATATTTCCATTTTCCCTGTTTGTAGTAGATTGGTTATAATGAGTACAGAAGACTGTGGGTCACACTCAAAACATCCTATGACTACTAGTACATCACATCCCTCTATTAAACAGAAGACTCCTAATGTGGATGTTTGTCCTGCCCTTGCTTGGGTTTTGATGCAGCAGCTAATAGTCATAATAAATAAGAAGTCTTAACATTGTGCTAACAAAGGAAATGCAAGGAAATGCAACAAACACATAGACACATACACACAAAAAAATGACAAAAAAAAATTTAAAAAATCAACCATAATCTCCTCTACTGCTCCCCCCACGTGCCTGTCGCAGTGGCAGAAGACTGATTTTAAAGGCAAGATGGATTTCATGCCTACTGTGTGCATTTCAAATATGTTTTTCTCATTAAGAACAATATTAAATTCTGGAATAAACGAGAGTGCTTTAATCATCACCATAAGCAAAGCCTTGATTTACATTGCCTCAGAAAATGAAGGAGATGATGAGGGGGTAGAAGATGAAAAGCAATGCCTCATTCACTTTACCAGACGTCTGCATCAGCAAGCTACAGATGCTTGCTTGGGTAGAACTCACTGTGGGATCAGAGGTGACTCTAACGAAGCAAAGTGTTTTAAAATTCATCAGTTGTATAAAATTCAAAGAGCATATATTCTTTAAGTCATACATGGGCTGAAAATGTACATGTGCATACAGAAATACCATGAGCCTGTATAAAGCAGTATGCTATTCCTTAAAATCTTGTTGAAAGTTTGAGGAGTTTTGACAAATGCCACCATTGTACTGAATCACCTACCTCTGAAGCCATAAAAGCAAAGGAGCCGACACCGTGCGACTCTTGCATCACCCAGCGAGAGCTGAACAACACTTTCTTGGTGTTTGAGGCTTCCTCATCCCACATGGTAAGTCTTGCTGGCTCCCTTTCTGGATCATGTCAGCTTTGCAGCTGAAACCCAGCCCAGCATTGCTTGCAGTGAGAGATGATCGGCAGCATCCAGCTGTACAGTGCTGATTCTTTTCAGACAGGCTGCTAGGCCTGACACCTCTCCTGTTCTCTTAAACGTGGACGTTGCCCACCAGGAAACACTTATTTGTCTCTAAAGTGAGCTCATACAGGCCTGAGGGACATCAGCTGGAAGGAGAGTTAGTTTCTGAGGGACTATCCTGAAAACCTACCAGACCAAGTAAATTTTTCCCTGTCAAAAGTTGTGCAAGGTAAATATTCCTATTTCATTTAGTGGAGACCGTGGGACACTAACAATGTAAAAGAGCAGAGCTTGGGGTGGGGGAAGGGGCTGCTGTGGTTCTGTGCCACTGTTATGCAAGTTTATTTCTGGGCTGACATGATACTAATCATCACGAGGAATTCAGAACTCAGTGATCATGAAACAGAATAGATCCAAAGGAATGGTTTAGGAAATAAACAGAAATACCTGTTCTCAAACAGAAATCCTCTTTGATGGCAGTTTAATTACAGGTATAGAAGAACCAGATCCCCAGAATGTATGAGTGAGTTTATTTTCTAAATTAATATTCAGAGGGGTACTGAGAGAAACCTTTGCAGAAAATACAAGGCTAAGTAGCTCAGAGATTATTTTCCCTCCTACCTGTTTACCTGAGTGGTCTGGTGGATGGTCTGCATTTGGACTCTTCAGATAAGGAGAGGATTTGGCCTGGCTTGGCCTAGGTATGTTTTATGGTTACTGGTCAAGAACAAGCAGCCTGTCTGTCTGGGCCTCTACACCTTCAGGCTAGAGTAATAGATAAATCTGGCAGGGTCCAGCAATCTAATATCATTTCTGAGGATATCCAAACCACCACTAAGTTGTACACACAGGTTCTGGAGGAAGAGAAGATCATCTTCTGAAGATCATCATAACCTAGCAAGGAGCAGAAACATTCCTCAACACTCAACAGCATCACTGAGGTGAATGACGGCTCTGAGGGTCATGACTGGGAGTAGAACAGGACCAACATACAGATGGTTTTATAGATGGACAAGCTCAGTGTCAGAGAGGTGAAGTGCTTCTGCAGTCATGCAAAGAGTTCCTGGAAGAGCTGGGCTGGAAGGTCAGGTTTTCTGCTTCCATTGCTCTACCTGATCCTCACTATCATGTACAGCCAGGAAATTTGGCCAGTGAGAGCTACATCAAGTATGCAATGTACAATTTTACTCTCAATATTAAAGATACTGGGCTCAAGACAAAGCAAGCTTTATTGATGGGCACAGAGAGTAGTTCCCACCATTACCTCCTACCAGGCTTTAGCAAGCTCTGGTTTAAGCTTCTAGTCTAAGCTTGCCACCAAAGCTCCTTCTATAGTCAAAGACAAGACAGGGATCTCTCTGGAGGGCAATTTATCCTTCCTGCCTTCCGTCACTTCTGAGCTGTGCAAGTGCTTGCACCATGGGGGAGAAATTAAACTTCTTCCCTAGCAAAACAGCAGGAGCTGATGTTCTTGCTCAGACTTGCAAAAAGTCACATGGAGGCTGAAACATGGGAATTCTCAGCCCACAGGTGAACTAGGAGTAGCTGCAGAGGGTGAGGTCTGACCCACAGGAGGTCAGACCTTGTCCACAGCAATAATCTTCATAATCAGGTGTTGACTCTTGCCCCTTAACGACACCATTGCTTTGGACAGCACAGTGCAGAAGTGCTAAGGAGTCAATGAGTGGAAAAAGCAAAAATGGAACATTTTTCATCCTACACACCTGCTCTCTGTCAACATGCCACAGCAGTCACCTCTGGCCCCAAATCCCAGTACTGATGTACACAGTGAAAGATTTATAATGGAAGCATCCAAAAGGAGTAATCTTTTAGCATCATTTTAGCATTGCTTTTCTTTTTCTTTTTCCTTTTTTTTTTTTTTTCACCACAAACTTCATATATCCATTTCTTTGCTCTATGTAGAATTACACTGCATTTATGAAATACAACCTAAAGATGCTGCTTGTGTGTACTGCTGTGTTGTGACCTTACAAGAAAGAGCTCTGTGAAAATCTGATTTACAAGGAAAATTTTTTATTTGAGTGCCACCACTTTTGTCATCTTTGGTGCTGAAGACCAGTGGCACACAAACAAATGTATGTCTACAGTTGTGGAACAGAAAACATCTTTCCTCTATCACTTCTGAGTACAGATTAATTAAACTTCCAGATACCCTCAGACATGCTGGTTTCGTTCATTCTCACTCTGTGTTACCTGCCAGATAATGCAGATAATGCACAGGAGTGCATTGATCTGACTGCTGCTATGAATGAGAAAAGTTAATTTGCAAGGTATAGTAGCTCCATAAACTCACTACCTATACATAGTATCCACCAGTTGGTGTAACGATCATGGACAGTCAGCTAAAGATCAGACTCTGGAAAGCAGATTGAAGTCCTCATTTGTTCCCCTCTTGACCCTGGGCTTCTTATGTATATTTAGATAAAATCTAACTTAGGATCTCTTATACATCATTCTCAGCTTACATTTTCCATGCCATCCCTAACTGTACAGCAGCAATCAAGACCCTACCATGTCCTGTACTGGCAGCCCGTAACCAAGCCTGTGAGTGAGCCAACACACTGTCACAGCAGCTAATGTTGAATTATACTGCACCAAAAATGTCCTTCTTGTTCTAGAGCTCGGGACACTGAATCCCTGCTCTAGCACTAAAGCATCGTCACGGGGCACAGGTGGCACGAGTGAATCACATCCCTCCCAAACCACAAAACAGGACAGGAGGCTGTGTCTGGAGAAAGCCCACTGAGATGCACCAACCTGCTGCGCAGCCCAAGCGCTCCCGAAGTTCTTGCCCCAGCGGTGGTCTCCCACTCTTTGTGGGGACAGCCGGGCCCCGGGGTGCCTCCTGCCTCTCCCCACAGCAGTTTCAGATGCCCAGTAAAAGGTGAGGGACCCTCTGAATGCTCTGGAGGCATCACACCGCTCTGTCAGTGCTGAGATGCTGGTGACGCAGGGACCCCGTGGCTGGGACAGCATCTCTCAGGGTTGTGAGAGGGAGGCTGAAACAGCTTGGATGGCTGCAGGTTGCTGCAGCAAATGATATATGATGAAATACAGTAGACAGTTTTATATGCTCTATTCACTGTATTAGACCTCCTAGTCAGAGTAATGTATCACTGGATTCCACACCACAGATGTGAAAAGCCAAACCTCCTCTGGTTCAGGTCCTTTCCATAGGCCTCTGGTAGCAGATAAATCCAGTTTGAGTTACCAGGAGGTGGAATTTAATTTGGAGGCTATCCCAGCCTTGAAGAAGGAGAACAAAATTGTCTGTTTCTCAGCACACTTTGCCTCACGGAGGCGAGGCCTGCAGAAGCCGATGAGCAGTGGAGAAGCAGCTGGAGCCCTTACTCCTCATTCTCTTCTGCCACGTTGGCACTGCCTGCGCTCTGGGTAGGAAATACCCGGTCCGAAATGGTGCTGCAGCTCCCTGGAGACTGTCCATCAACTCTTTGTCTTAGTGACCACGTGAGAGGTATTCCGTATTACAAACCAGGTCGAACTGCTTCTCACCTAGCACTGGTTGAGAAGATGACCTCCCACTGACTGCTGCACCTACTCAGCCTGGTGGAGTCACTGCCAGCTTCATCCATTGCTGAGCGGTGGCAAACACGCCCCTGGGCTGACAGTCTGCAGCAGGAAAATGAGGGAATTCAGGAGATTGTCTGCACAGGTCCCGTGCCTCTTGCAGCGGCTGCAGGCAGGAACGTTGTGCTGCTCCTCACGCTCCTCTGCATCAGGAGATGGAGACACTCACCTCTGATGGATGATTACTGCTGGATGAGCTTGCTAATGGCTCCAGTTCTGTCATTCTTGAAGCCGATCTTTGCGATTCCTGAAAGACCCCATTAACACTGCATTAGAATCCTGATGGCTTTCAGTTGCTGAATTATTTAATTACTTAAATTTTTTAAACATTTCAGAATACCTTCCAAGCAAAACGTGACCTCTTGGTCTTCCACGAGGGGGGCTGACCTTGAGCGCGCTTCAGTGCGCTGTTGCAGCCTTGCTTTTCTCTTCACACACACTCTCCCTACAGCACTCAGCCTTGTACCTTCAGAAAAAGGTGTTATTGAGGGAAGCAGCTTGCTAAGTGGTTTTCTTTTTTGTGATTTATCCAAGTGCCTGTTTGCTCCCACATGCTGTGAGTGGATAATAGCAGTTCTCAATCAAAGTTAAAATTACTAATGCTCTTGTCTGTGGAAAATTTAGTGCAGCTACCAAAAAAAAAAAAAAAGAAAAGAAAAGAAAAAAAAGAAAAAAAAGGTTAATGATGCTGCTATACTACTGATTGTACTATGGCTTGTCACATCTTCGTGGTGCACCCTCGTGCAGCATTATTTTGTTTGCTGTTTATTCCACTCCAGATCTCCACTGAAACTGGTATGAGACAACTGTATCTGATATCTGATATTCTGCTGTAATGGTGACAGTAGTGTAAAAAAACACCATGTAAGAAACAACAGAAAAATAGTTTTTTTTTAGACATTATGTACACCATCTGGTGACACTGACAATTCAACAGGATGCTGACAACGATTAGCACAGAGCATTACTCTGTCCTCCTCTCGAATATATGTTTATAGCAACAAATTTTGGCTACATATTTCATCACAACTGGAAGCTGTTGAAATTATTTTACATGGGATGTTGAAGCAGTCTGAAAAAAATTGAGCAACAACAGCAAACTCTCTTGCTTCAAGTTATTGGCACTTCAGTGGTTGCCTGCAGTTCAGACATACAGAGACAATATCCCACTAATTCTCTTTTTCTAATTGTGTTCACCCAAGGGTCTTTTGTGACTCACAAGTTAGTATTAGTTTTTAGTTGTAGTCTACTATGATTTTTTGTCAGTCTAAAAGGGCAGAGAGCTGATTCCTTTCACTTATATATTCCCAGCTTTCTACTAAACACATTTATTTTATGGAAACCAAGGGACTAGAAAACGGGACAGCATTAAAGTTTCATATATTCATGTACAAGGTCGTTGGTGGTTGAGATAGATGAACTCTGATGGATCATGCAGGGTCAAATTTTATGCCTGTGCCTGACACTGATGTAGTGATGGAGTGGTTTGGCTATGTCACTGTAAGCTCATTATCTGAAGAGATCCTGTATTAGGCATCTGAAACCACTCTCAGGTATTTAATCAAAACCAGTCTGGTTTGCAGGGTTGATCAGCAGGCATAGGTCACTGCCTAGATTACTCCCT
This sequence comes from Heteronetta atricapilla, assembly GCA_011075105.1. Lineage (NCBI taxonomy): Eukaryota > Metazoa > Chordata > Aves > Anseriformes > Anatidae > Heteronetta > Heteronetta atricapilla. The sequence goes on from CM021733.1 coordinate 81,328,099, forward strand.
CTGTATGGTGATAATAACTGACATGACTGCTTGTTAGGTGGTCTGGGATCAAGTCACCCTTTAAGTGGAGTGCGCGGTCTCTGACACACCACAGACTTCAGCGGATGGGTGAAATTATCCTTTGAGAGCCTCAGGTCTGATCAGAGCCCCATCGGACACTGCTAGCTCCTTGTGACTCTGCAGAGAAACATCAGCACACTGCAAAATTTACTCTTAAGATATAGTTCTGCCCTAGGGTTGTCCTGTTTAGTTCCCTGTGAATCAACCTCCACAACCATCAGCCAACAGCCAGCATGGGCAAGGGCTCAGGGACTAAGGCCATGAGCCAAGCCTGCAAGGTGCTGCCCTAACAGGTATAAGACCTGGCCCTTTCCCTGACACCTAACAGTTTTGGGCATGCCTGCCTTAGGAGCAAAAGGGGAGCTAACTTAATGCATTTGATCAGGCCCCTGTAAGACACTTCTTGCTTTAATTGTATTCGCACAGGAATAAAACTGAGCAGAATGAAAACTCCACTATCATCAGCACAGTTTGACATTCCCAGTGCATTAGCACATGAAATGATCTGGTGACAGAGTAAATAAGACTTGAATTACTGTTAAAAAGCTTTTGCAACAAATGCTAAGATGCTTCCATCTCAATGGTGACCTGTAATTGTTAACAATTTGCAAAGAGAACCACATAAATGAAGATGAGGTTTGCAATGCTATTATTACAAATGCTTCAAATAATCAAGTTAAAGTACTCAGCACAACTGACTTCAAATACGCCTTTTCATTTCCAGCTAAGGCCCTCTGACAACTGGGCTGGCTGGGTGCTCGCAGCCAGCAGCAAATGTCTCTGCGGGAGCCCTCTGCTTTTGCACGGCTTGCACAGCTTCCCTGCTGAGCTCAACAGTTCTTGTGAGTCCCTCGGAGATGCCCAACGCCCTAACACTTCTGAACATCCCCTGCTCTGAAGCTGGATGTCACACTGGGGGATGCTGGTTCCAGACAGCTACTGCAGTCAGGTCTGCTGGCAACAGCACACGCTTGTCCCGTTGCGTTCTGGATGAGGGCTTCAACATCTTGATGGGATTTTAAATAGCTTTTATTGCCAGCCTCATATTATACCCACCACAGCCAGCGATTTATTTAATTTAGAACAGCTTTATTCCGAGATGTTTACTCACAGAGTGTCCCAATCTGGTGGCGCAGGAAAGGAGGTCACTTACAATTTATTTAATTCTTTTTCTGTTTATTTTCAGCAGTCCTCTATTCAAAATAACTTGGAGCTGTGCATAGAGGCTGATTATCAAACCTATCTAGGAGATGCAGTCACCCAGCTGTACATCTAAGTCTTCTCAACTGTGTTTCAACAGCCTCAAACTCATGATGTTAAACTGGAGATGGGACTTTGGATGATACATGGGGAAATGGAAGAGCGAGCAATTAAACACAGGTATGACTTGCACAGGACAACTCAGGACTGGGGTTGCACTATGAATGGTGGCACGGAGAAAGGGTCTCCTTGGTCTGAAAAAAAACAAATAGCATAGGCTGTAACCAGGCTTTGTTAAACTCTCAGAGAAGTTTGTGCCAGGACAGCAGCTCAGTTCTTTAAAATACAGCGTATTTTTCACCTGGGCACTTTTGCATTTTCCCGTTTTACACTGTTGGAAGCACCTGAGGATGGCACACTTTGCTTTTGGAAGAATTGCCTTGACCTAAAAGAACAGAGACCCAGGGCTGACACCATTTCCTTATTAAGGTGAAATCCACACAGTGGAGCTATCCTTTCTCCCCCAAAACCCAGCCTCTCCGATTATTTTGACATGTTTTCTCCTCCCTGAGGATTGTAACGCTACCTTTTAATTTGGAAACATTGCTGCTTTTCTCTGCAGACTCTTGCCAAAAATTTGGGGGGTGGAGGTTGGGTGAGGGGGGTGGTGAAGAAGGAAGAGCTGATTTCCAGACACTTGAGAGTACTGGAATTGTTCACGTGCTGAAGTCAATGCAAGCGGTATCAGCTGATAGGTGGGAGGCTGAAATACTAAAAATCTCTGTGCAGCAAGACAATGATTTGAAGAGGCCTTCTCTCTTCCGATTACTACTGAGAAAGGATGATATTACAATGAACCTTGTTAAGATGTAATATTCCCACTGGAGAATAATTGATGCTAAGCTGGTGTCAAATTGAAGATATGAAAGGGACTAATTACTTTTTCTGCTAGGAAGAACTTTCCATTTTGTCACTGCTTCGATACCTGAGCAATTCCATTAATCTCAGACGTCTGAATCCCAGCTCCCATGCTTAATTTCTACTGGGAATTGAGGGAAATCGCAAAAACAGCCATACCAGAGCTTACAGTAACTGACTGTTATGTACTTAATTCAGAAGAAGGCGTCAGATTGTCACTCTGGACAGTCTCTTTAAATTCATTATCAAGGAGCATGCAGGTAGAAGAAGGTGAGTCCAGGCCTGTCTTTCATGAAGGAACCATTCCTGGTTCTTCTGCATGCCCTGCCCATAAGCACCTCCACGGCTAACATCTCCTCTTAGTGTCAGCAGTCCGATGCCCCCGTGGGTTGGCACACCAGCTGGAAACAACAGCGCACAGTGCATCCCTCCTCCCAGGGAGCAGCGTGTCTCCCCGTGGGTGCTGGTTTGGGTATGCACTGCTGGGGTGGGCAGCAAGGATCCTACCCGCAGGCTCCTGCACGGTGTGCGCCTTCCCTGATTATCTTGCAAAGAATGAGAGAGAAGTTGGATGAACAGTTTTCAGACAACATGCCACTCTGCGAGAATTTTGCCAGACTGTTTAAAATCAGCAAGATGAAATAAGTTTAATTGCTAAGAGCTTGGAGGAGGGACATTAAACAACATTATTCTCCACCACAAAGTGAGAGTTTTGCTAGCCTCCTTGAAGAGCGTGAAGATGCTACTTATGTGATGCTTTAAAAATCCAGGAGCTATATAACATTAGAAGCACCGTGCTGGAAGGGAGCTCAGGAGGTGATGTGACCTGGCCCCTCAATGAGACAAGGTTATGCAGAGCAGCCCTAGTGTGGGAATGCAGTGCTGTGTTAGCCCATGTCTTCTCTTACCAAGGGCTGGGCTTTCAGGACCAGTGCACATGGCGATAAGTGGCCCTCCTGCTTGTCCAGGCACCACAGGACTAGGGGAAAATGAGAAAGATCCCACTTTACCAATACTGGGGTCATTCAAAGTCCCACCAAAGTTAGAAGTCTGTAAAGGGGCTGGAAAACTGGAACAGATCTAGATTTACACTCTGTCTTAGCATCCTGGAAAGCCTCATGGCTCTGAGGCAACTAGGGAGTAGAAGAGGGCTGGTCCAACTGAAGGTCACCAGCAAGAGCTCCTACCAAACCCAGCCCCTTTCCTTGGGTGTAGACCCAGAAGCAATTTGCACAAGAGGAACACTTTATAGTAACTAGAGAAAAGAGATGCTCTGGACAACAGAGCCCACATTTGAGCCCTATCAGAACCTGGAGACAGGGCTTTCTCCTCAGCAAGGTTATGTTTGGAATGAGATGTCAGGAAAATGCAACTTTTTTAGTGCCATAGGAAGCATATATATTTCCTGGATGACATTGGTTTGGCAAAAGAGCCTACAGATGGCTCTGTAGAGGTCTCTGCATGATCAGAGGTGCTTCGATTATTTCCAAAGTTGCTCGCTACATCCACACCTACTTGTGAATTCAGTGCAAAGGGTAATGCACCTGGGGACAAGTGTTGGCACGAGAAGATTAACACTAGAGGTAGGCAACTGTTTCAAGATACCTGCCCAAATAGATAAGGAAGGACTGAAATTGTCCTGGAAATGCCTTCAGGGGAAGTTTGTGCCTAAACAAGCTGTCAAAATAAGCAATTGGGGATTTTTTTTTTGTTTGTTTGTTTTGTTGCACACCTGACAGGTACAAAGCAGAAATTTAATACAAATTTTGAAAGGACAAAGAAACAAGGTTAAGAGACACCATTTCTGAGATGCAGTAGTAGTCAGCTGTCCAGGGATGTTTCTAAAGACAAAGCTGGTTCAACAAGAAACAAAGATGATTTCTGTGTGTTGGAGCTTCAGTACAGAGTCAGATGCAAGGAATCATCAAGGAATGGCTGGCAATTTAACTCCATCGTATTAGGGATGGGTAGATGGACGGGATGAAGCACCTATCAGTGGGCATAGCCTGTTGACAAATTTCTTCCCATTTTCTGGCTTCACTGTCCAAGGCAGGCTTTTACACATATTGCACATTTCAAGCTCTTTTGACACCCTAACATCTTTTTTTTTTTTTTTTTAATGTATCTCTATCTGCCAAAAAACATTCCAGCATAATTGAAAATTCAGAATGATTGATTTTCAGGATCATTTTCAAGATCACGCAGTATTGCTCAGCCTTGTGCTGCACACAGTTTCAACCACATATGCAAGAATTCTTGCCTCATGGAACATCTTAAAATGTTCTATTTAATATGGCCCCAAATTAGATCAGTGTTGGTACTGCTGTACTAGATAGTGAAATTATTTAAATGCTGTTACTTGAAAAGGTCCATTAAGATATTTATTGTTGAATGAACAATGTAAAATCATTATGCTTAAGATAGTCAAAATGAAATTACTTGCATGCTTTGCCTGTTGAAGAAGATGCTTTTAAAAAACAGTTCCAGAGAGGAAGCGTATCTTTCTGAAAATAGACTATCATATCAACAATATCAGGAAATAAATACAGAAGTAAGAGAGATATTCTGTGCAGCCAAAGTATAATTTATGAAAGAACTATAATATATTTTTTTTCTCTTGAACCATTCCCACTGCATGCCTGGGTAGAAAACAATAGCTTGGTTATGAAATAATGGAAATTTTATCCATGTAAATGCCACCCTCACATTAAAATCATCACACAGCTCACAGCCTGCAACCTTCTCAGGTATAAAGCTAGCAATAAATAGGGACTATTTTGCTATGGCTCTTAACCTCACAGGAACATCTTATTAAATGATTGTTTAGAATGTGCTGTACACTATCAAACAAAAAAAAGAGAAGATCAGATTAGGCTGCACTGTAAAAATTAAACCAAGAGAAGAGGTAAATGCCAGTCTCTCTATTTTTATCCTACTTTTATGTTTACATTTGAAGTCCAAGTGCCAAAAGCTGCACGGTAGCATCTCTACTGCTTGCTCCTTGCTGTTGTGCAACACGGTTGTGGCAAAGGTGCTGGTCACAGCCCAGGGTGCTCAGAAAGCATGGAAGGAAGATGCAGCTTGATTTCATTCATTTTGGTAAGCTGTTTTAGTCAAGGACGCGAACCCTCAGTTTGATCCCCATCATCTGGCTCTGGCTGCTCAGGAACCACCCTTGCAATCCCCACACTTTTCCAGTCCTCCTCTGGTACTCGGGCAGAAGTACCAGCAAGGGACAGCCAGGACAGATACGACCCTGGAAAATCTCCCTCTCATATGAATAGGTTAGGAAGGAGCTTGTCTTGGCTGTATTCACATCTGCTGAATTCCCCAAAGTATAGAGAAACAAGGATAATAGCATAAATAACGGTTCCTTAGGAAAACTCCCTCAGCAAACAAAAGAAATTGGACTTCAGAAAAGCCAACTCTTACACAAGGCGTGGAAGACATTGAAGTAATATTTTATCCCTTATCTGACAGCATATTAATAATTTATTTATGTTCTTAGCAGTTCCCAGACATCGATTGGCTCCAGTGAAGTCTACGGTGCCTAAGGGATGTGCACAAAACCCCAAAGCACATGCAGTGATTGGACCAAGTCCTTACTTCTCCCCTGGACCTGGCGTCTGGACTTGCCCACAATCCAGATTTAAGCTTTCCCGGTAATGCAAAGCAATGCTGTTATAATAGTAAGCTATTATAACACAAGAACCTCAGCCTCCGCTCCCCCTCTGAGCTTGGCTGTCCCTAGGGCTTGGCCAGGACTTTCTCACCTCATTTCTGCACTCCTTCATTTGGCTGCACATCAGCAGTGTTAGGCAGGGTTCTCTGCTAGCACTTACTAACAGGAACACTTAGCACAAAAGGCACCAGAGTAAGTTTCCAAACACCCATGAGATGCTTTTTAACAGCACAGTGCTATGGGTCCGAGCTGAAAAAGTTGCAAACCAGTAAATTCTAATATACTTATCTCTTGCCTAGACACAATTTGCTTCAAAGGCGGCGGCGCACAAACCCTTTGTGTATGGCTGATCTGGTTTTATGATTTAATTTTTCCTCCTGTATCAGATACTTCAAATATATACATATATATATATATATTAAGCAAAGTGTTCAAAAATAGTTCTTCTTTCATCAGATTGTTGCAAAAATATGCATGCTTTATTTTTTTAGCACGCGTTTCCCTTTAGCAGCTTAGTTTGTATGTTAAATCATAAGCCGGAGCCTATAAAGAAGTATTTATGCTAAATACTGTATCTTTTACAAAGTGACAATTGTATTATGTTGTCATTAAAAAGTGTTAAGTCCGGCACCCATTGCTATCAGTGGAAGATTTCTACCTCTTTTGCTAACGCTTCTGTGCCTACAGAAGAGAAAGTTCACATCAGGCTCTTCAGGACACAGACCTTCACAACCATCAGGTGAAATGCAGGGCTTGTCCCACTTCTTTAACAATAACGTGGGAATTACACTCCCTGAAGCCTGGCTCCAAACAAGTGGGAGCAGTGATGGCTCTGCCCCATCCCCACACCCCCAGCTGTGGCTGCAGCGTTTCGGACCCCCCGGCCCACCCCTGCATGGCCAGGCAGCGCAGGCCGACCATGGGAGACCTTCTCAAAGCGGGCTCCAGGCCTAAATTATAGTGTTTTGGGATTTCTTGTGCTACAGTAGGAATTTCTTGTTTCTTCCTTTCACGTTGTTTTATTCTCACCTGTAAGAGGGGGGCTTTTTCTTTCATGGCCACGCATTACCTGACACAATGGGATAGCATCCACGAAGGAGACCTGCCCACCCCTCTACCCTGTGTCTTCTGCGGGCCCGCGGGAGGAATGCAAACATGGGCGTGATGGCTGCTGTTTTTCCGAGGAACAATGTGTATTTTAATGGCCTGACAGCCCTCCTAAGGCTCAACCAGCAGGCGCTGTGGGAGATGCAGCCCAGAGAAAGGCTGTTTCATGCACTGCGAGGATGTGCTCTTATAACCCCTTAGGTGAGTGGTTCATTTAGCAGACCCTACTGCATAACATGTCAAACTATTCAGGAGTTTCTGATTTTCGTTTCAGCTCAGGGATCAAAACCAGTGTCACTTCATGCTTTTAATTCAGCAAGACCATACTCAGCATAATTTGATTTTTAGCTGTATCTTACAGCGTTGAATTCACGCTCACGCTGTACGAAGCCCCAGCCAGCAGCCTCATCAAATATTTACAGCTCCGTGAGGCCTCTTGGCTAGTCTGTGCTCTCCTGTGAAATGCAACAGCAACAACACCATTAGTGGTGCCAAGAAGAGAAAGGTAGACACTTGACTTGCACAACTCATGAAGGTGTGAATCGCACGGACGCCTGCCTGAGCATCGCAGCGAGCTGCCTCGAGCAGAGAGGGTGCACCCAGCCGGACCACTTCATCCTGGTAAGGGCAGGCACGTGCTGCTCTGACCCTCAGAAGTTTGGAATAATTGGCTGGAAAATACCTGGTAAAGAAACAGTGCATGTGCCTGTTTGTGTGAGCCTTTTCAGGCCTTGCTCTTAGTTTCCAAATTGGGTGCTAATTACTGAACCTCTTTCAACAGCATGAGAAGCACTTTGTTACGTTATTTCAGTGTTATAATGAAGTGTCTCAGTATATGGATCAAGATTAATTTATCGGCTGTATAAATATGTGTGAATCATGCCTGTATATTACTGTCACCCACTCCCATGATTGGTCTTGCTGGGCGTTCACCTCTGGTTTTGTGCAAAGGACCAAGGATGTGAAGTTAAGGCACAGCACAGATATTAAGTTTCATGCAAAACTTCACACATACGAGGAGAAATGATATCACTCTAAAGCACTCCTGCAAGAACACAGTGGTGTTGATATGAAGCTGTCCATTTCGGAATTAAGATATCACACATTTGACTGGCAGTTGCTGCATGTTTGCAACTCAGGGAGACGTGGTTACAGTTAGGCTGTCTACAAAGCTCTTTTTAGGAGAAAACTGAAAGATTTTCATCAAGAAAACACTTGAAGCAAGGCACAAAACATTCAATTCTGTGAAACACAGAATAGTGGAATTATACTGGCAATTTACATGTGAGCTCTGAGTCAGTGCTTTCAGGCAGGCAGTAATTCCACATAAGCATCCCTGATGAAACAGGATCATAAATCTCTTTCTGAATGGTATCTTTCAACTGATGTGCTCGGCTTCAATCTCTTCTCCTACAGGAAAGACACACTGAGACAGAATAAGAAAGGGACCCAACCCACAGAGCACGTTTCAAGAGTGTTTTGCTACGTTGGCCCCCACTTACATGCTTTTCTTTATTAAAAGCTAGTCTGAACTGATGCTTCGATATTTCAAAATGTGAAGAAAAGAGAAAGAATATGTAATGTAACAATCACTGTCTGTGATAACAGATACCCTGGCCTGCTTGGAAAAACAAGTACATCAGAACCAATAGTAACTTAATGGGAAAAGCTATCTAATTTAGCTTGTGGAGAGGAGTAAGTTTAGCTGAAAATAAATAAATGTGTAGGTTGTTAGTTCCATAAATGTATTTTTTTTTCTTTTGCTGCTTGTATTGTAAATATAAAACAACACCTGCTTCCCAAACAGAGAAAAAAGGCAGATGTGGAGCTGGGCAGTGCATTTGGACTGGACTGGAGTGCAGAACTGACACCACATGGGGAATGGCAAGGAGCCCAAAGACACAAAGAGGGGGTCTGAAGGGACAGGAGAGGGTCAGAGGGCTCAGGTGGCCATGCTGGGGAGAGCAGCTGTCCGACCCAGGGGTCAGGTAGTTGCTGCTCATCCCCTCCGAACAGCCCATCTCGTCTGAGATGTGGATTCAGGAATGGGAGGCCTTGCTGGGCTTTTGTGACTTCCAGCTCTTAAATCAGCATAAACTGATAAATCAATCAATCAATTAAAAAACGGAGTAATTAGAAGCAATCAACACGATATCCCTTCAGGACATCCAAACCTGGGAAGTCTTCCAGGCACAGAGGGAGAGCTGCAATGTCTTGGGAACCCCTGGAGAGTGCCTGGTGATGGGTGGGAGCTTGCAGGTGGTGGACGGGTGGTGGGGCCAGGAGGAGCTTTTCCTGCAGCCCGGGGGGAGCAGGCAGATGTGGTGCAGGCCAAGAAGCTGCCAGCTGGGGGAAAGGGCCCAACCAGAAGAGGCAGCAGAGGGGGAACTGCAGCTCAGAGAGCCCCAGGCAACAGCCGCAGCTTTCATGACTGCCATGTGTCAGACCACAGCTCGCCTTTTGGAGGATGGCTTTACTTTTGGCATTTTGGCCCCCTGTTCCCATGCTGGCTGTGAAGGAACATCAATGAAAACTGTTAATTCCCTGTGAGCAGACATTAGGTGTTGGGGCTGATCAGTGTGCTTCAGGGGTTTCCAAGCAATTTACAGCTCCAAACAGTTCTGCTCAGCCTGACTTTGCTGGCTGTAGGACTAAGGAAAAATCTCCCTTTGTCACAGCCACTTCTTGTCACCTGTGCCAACTCCCACCCAAGGCCAGGATGTCTTACAACCTCCTGTGACTCCTTCAGGGCTGCTGAGTGCCCCAGCCAAGCCTGGTCCCCATAGCCAAGTGCTCCTGCCAAGACCTCGGCAGCACCGAGCTGCAGGACCTAAGCACTTCACATGCTTGGAGGGTCAAATCCTACAAGCTCCCTTGTGCAGCCCTGCGAGATGTCTGCCTTGTGAGAGTGTGATGCAGTCATCTGAGAATACTGCCCCCCAGAGCTGCTTCCCCTCCGATGGCTGTGCAGTTGATTATTCTCAGCTCAGAGCAGTGCTTCCTGCCTGGCCTTCTGCTTATCGCATCTCCAGTTCATCTCAGCTGTGTTTAAATTCTGCCTCTGCCAAATTTCCCACCTCAACATCCCCCACAGACCCCACAACCATCAAGAGCACCAAATTAGCTATGAGAAGAGGTTCAGAAGGGCTAATTCACCGGCTGCTTGCAGAACTAGAACCCCGGGCAGGTGGTCAACCTGGCACAGGCCAAACCCATTGAATTCATGAGGGCCGCTCGCAAGGAGGCATATTTACATACTTGAGCATGTGGGCAACAGGTGCCAGCCTGTTTAATATACTGGTCACTCGATTAAAAAGAACCGGCATAGTATTTTCCGTCAAGATAGGCCAGGGATTAGTTTGACAGACTTAATGTAATTACATGGAGATGAGTTTGGCCTGGTGACCTTTTTCTTTATCATCGTGTCTTCCCAGTGTTTGATCAATGACTTCAAATGGCTCTGAACTGATTTAAGGCTTTCCTCACTGTTTGCTTTGAGATCTGTTTCTCCATTTTTAATAAATAAGACTGCTCCCTTTTTGTTCTGGAAGGGACCCTCATGTCTTAAACATATCAGTCTTGCAGGGAGGTTCAATCCAAACCCTAAATCCAAACCCCTCCGCCAGAAGAGCTGCGATTGCCTGGTTCCCCTTCTAGATCCCCATGCGATTGCCTGGATATCTGGTTTCAGCAAAAGTCTAGGATCACAAGATTTAAAACAAATATCCACTGTCCTTAAGTGGCCACTTGGTGAAGCTGGTGGCTTTTAGAGGAGAAAAACCCAAAGCTTCAAGGCTTTGACAGCAGCAAGCTCAAGCTCAGAGCTGCTGAACCAACACTGCCTCTGCTGTGCCTGAGCGTTCCCGAGGCTGTTAAAATAGCAGCACAAGCAGAAGTGCTTTGGAACTTTTCTTGGAGCTCTGAAGTACAAACGCAGGCATCGTTATCTACTTTCTGAAAAAAAGAAAGCTACTTGAGAGTCCAGGTGATTTCAGCATGTGCAGGACTTCCTCAGGAGGGGAAAAACAGGGAATAGTTAAACACAATTTTCTCTAATTTTTAAAGGTATCAAAGAGTTCCTTGCAGAATAATCAAGCTATTTAGAATAACTCTTTGGACATCATAATTATATAACGTTATCTTCTATTAATGCTTGAAAGTGCTTTGGTTCCTGACAATCACCTATGTATTCAGTGATTGTAAAATAATTGCAGATCATCATTTTACTGAATAAAAGATTCTTTCGGTGTATTTTTTTTTTTTTAGGTTGGATGGCTCATGTAAAGTTACCCTCCTAGGTCCCAAAGTTTGAGAGAAGACTGAAATGCAAAGATAGGCTACAGCCAGCTCATGATCACGGAGGGCTGCTGGCTCCTATGAGGATGTTGTCTTCATTTCCAGGAAAAACCCAAGGCACTGGTGATTTCCTAGCTCTTGCGCAGGGGGGCTGGTGATGCCGTTCAGCCCATGCTTCCCTGACTCGGTCTGCACTGAACTCCTGAACGAGCTTGATTCATCCAAGCGAATGCTTTTCAAACAGGACTTAAGCCCTGGTTCAGGAAAGCACGAAAGCACATGTTTGCCTGGAGCCACTGAATAATTCCATTGAAGCCAACGGCACCTAAGCCCTCACCAGCATTAAACACAGGCTTTCCTGGCCACAAGCCATACGTACATGTTTCTCTAAGGGAAAGTAGTGCAGTTCTCATACAGTCAGAGTTGCATTTTTTTTCTGTTTCACCTGGAGCCCTGGGTTTTTGCAGTGTATGAGTGCATGCCCATTCCAGCTTTGCTCTTTTAAATCTGAAAATTGGATTCCCAAGCACCAGGAAATATAAAAATGCAGATGAAATGCCCTGTGCTTTCAATAGCTGATTACTTAGAGGGGGTGTGGACCCGAATCAAGGATTTTGAGCATGAGGTTAATGGCAAATGCTAAATAAATGAGCTCTGTTCTCTGCCCCATACATACACTCAAGGACCCCCCACCCCGTCTGTGACCAAGGGAAGATCCCCGCTCCACCTGCTGCACATCTGCGGCCACGGGGACTAACAGGTAGGCAGGCAGCCCAACAGCTGTATTTCACTTTCCCGGAGCTCCAGCCCTGAAGTGAGGAGCACGATGCCCCTTGCTCAGCGCCGGGGATCACCGACACTTCCCATGCCCTGCGCATCTCCCAGCCACTCAGCCCCCAGCCGTGGACGCGAGGGCAGGGAGCTGCCCTTTCCATGCACTGAAAGAAAAGGGCGATGCATCTCAGAGATGGACAAACAGCACCACAAACAGTGAGCAGGGATGCCTGGACAGCCCGACAGACCCCCACAGAAGCGCTGGGTACCGAGGATGCTCTGCCAGATGCTCACCACCGCCTGCCCCATGCCGGGACCCCCGTGGGAACCGTCTCAAGCCCACGGAGGAAAACTCGGCAATAAGTACGCTGTCAGGAGGGGGCTGCTCCCCTGCAGTACCCCTCGGATACCCCACAACCTCCCACCCCTACACCCCACAACCTCCCACCCCTACACCCCCAGGCACTCACCTGCGCTCCAGCGGCAGCAGCTCCGGTCCCCCCCTGGTCGGGGGTCTCTCCCGTAGAGGAGGGGGGATATTTTTTGGGGGGGGAGGGGGAGAGAACAGGCAGGGGGTGTCCCCCCGCTTGCCCTCAGCCCGGCAGCCGCGAGTGCGGCGCAGCCCCCCCGGCAGTGGGATTTATCGGCGGGCGGCGGAGGGGGCCGGCACGCCGCGCACGGCCGCTTCGGGGCGGGGGGACGCGGGCAGGGGGCCGGGCTGCGGGGAGCCTGCGGCGGCTCCGCACCCGCTCCGCACCCGCTCCGCACCCGCTCCGCACCCGCTCCGCACCCGCTCCGCTCGGCCGGGGGCACGGCGCCGCCCCCCGAGCCCCTCCGCGCCCGCCAGGGGGCACCGCCGCCCGCTGCCGGGGCCGGGGTCGCGGGGAGCGCGTTGGGTGCCGTGGGGTTTTGGGGAAGGTTCCCGGCGGAGCGAGGGGTTGGGGTGGGAGTGAGGCGGGAGTGCTGGGAGGCTGCCGGCTTCCTGGGCGAGGATGGGTGAGCGGGGTGCCTGGAAAAATGGGGAGGGGAGAGCGGAGGTGAAAGCACCTCTGCTTTGCCTAAGGAAGTTGTCTGTATCCAGGGATCGTGTCATTTCCCACAGCTTTAGAAACAGATACGTATTTTTTGAATGTGGAGTGGCGCTGATTTAAAACCCATTCACAAAGCCTCTGTTCCCATCTACCTCAGGAAGAAGGAGGTCTTCTGCTCTGCTTTCTGGTGAAACGTGTCTGAGGCTGCTGGAGGGCTCCCTGGTCTGGAATGGAAGTAGAAGATGACATGGAGCAAAATTCCCCACGTCTCTGTAACCATGGCTTTCATATCCTCCTCAAATTTTAAACAAGGGAGTGAAATTCTCAAGCATTTTTTTATGGTCATCATTTCTGGAGAGAATTTCTGCCCGGAACCGCCTCTAGAGTTCCCGAGGTCTCCTACTCGTGTTTAGGGGAAGGCTGCTGCGTGTTCACACAGCACCAGCCATAACAGGGCCATAAACCTCAGCGGGGCCATCATCATGATGGTAAGACAAACAAAACCTGTTAGCTGTAGTATTTATTCTGACACGTCCACGGCTGAATAAAACACGCTATGGCACAGCTCTGTTCTGGTGCATGGCCCAGGCAGTGACCCCACATCCCACCAGGTGCCGTGACCCCACATCCCACCAGGCACCCTGACCACACCACAGCTGCAGGTAGGACAAACCTCCAGCAGCAGGAGGTGGCTGCATCCACCACGTACATGTGGAGAGCCCTCTGGCCAGGGTGCCCGGCAATATAAACGTAGATGTGAAAAATAAAAGCAACATTATGCAAATACGAAGCATGGAAGGAAGGATTTAAAGGAAGACAATGGTCCCTTAATGAAAGGCACAAACATCAGTCACTCACAGCTGAATGACTACAAGCTGATCCGAAGCTGAGTGGAGTGACAGCCCAGAAAGCTTCATATTAAGTCAATTAAATCCCATTATTCTTTAATTTTTTAAAAATAATTAAATTAATTTCGTGTGACTGTGAAGGGAGATGGAATGACTGCCAAAAACTGTTTTGTCACAGGCTACAGAGGCAGGATTAGTCAGTAATCATGGCACCAGGCTGGTGCTTGGGAGGGGTGGGTTCTGCTTTTCGCCATGCGTGGTCCAGTGTGAGTCCTGTAAGCTCTCTGTGCCTCAGCTGCCCAGCTCTGAACAGCAATAAAAGGGCTCTGCGTGCCCCCAGAGGTGTGCTGGGGACAGCTGGCGGGGCAGGGAGGTGTCACCACAACCAGACCATCTCTTGTAGTGCTCCTCAGACCTGGTCTGGGTTTCCTGGGCATGTAAGTGCATGACAGAGGGCAGGCTGAGTTGCTTTCTTCTCGATAGTCATGTAGGCATCACCATGAAAAGGGAGGTGTGTTTCTGATGAGCTTTTACTTGCATGTGCTCACTCAGCCAGCCACACTTCCATCACAGCAAAGCTGCAGACATGGGAGGAGAGGCAGTGTGAGGCCGTCTTTTTGTGGGTCTGTCACAGTCCCCCTTACTTCACTTCAGGAGCATTCAGATATAACTGGTCTTACCGAGCCATGCCATTTTGGACAGGAAAAATCCATCAGGAATTGCTGGCTGGTTGCTACCTGCACACACATACCTACTCTTTCTTTGACGTATTGCCCTTTCCCAGTCCTTTCTCTGCAGCCAGGTTGCTGCTTCTTTCCTAGGAGATCATTGGAAATGTCACCAGGTACGTCTCTGCAGAGCTGGAAGGAGCCACTGGAGTGGCTGTTGGCAGCGTGCTCCATAATCCCCTCCCTTCTGTCTGCGGGGCTGAGTGCTCAAATGCTAATGCCCTGCAAGTGGGATTTGTCTGCCTTGAGCTTTTGACGTTGTAAGTTAATCATCTGCATGCAAACTTGTCACCTAAGGCTCTCCATATCGTTAATGGAGAGAAATAGACACCTCCAGAAGGCAGCTCATCTCATCCATCTTGGACATCTACGCGGAGATGGAATGAGCTGCCTTTTGGAGGTGCCCATTTCTCTCCAGCAAGTCTGAAGCGAGCCCAGGGTGACTGGCTTAGGTGGAGGTGATTAACATTCGGATGCGTACAGTGAGGTGAAATGAATCTCACCCCTTTTGAGTAATTCGCCTAGTCGTGACCTAGCTGTGATTGAGAACCTCTTTTCTGCATACCCTATCAAATCCTAGCTAGGGGCAAATCTGAGCTGCTTTGCCGTTTTCTAGCAAATAAAAGCACTGCTGATCAGTCAGATTGATCCCCGTGCAGAAGGTTTAGAAAGGAGCAAAGAAATGTTGTAGAAGCAGGTTCCAGAGGTGCCATTTCTCTCCGGGCTGCTCCCACCCAGCCACCCATCTCTACACCACATCTCCACATCACTCACGAACAGGAGACCCCAGATTTACTTTGGCCTGCACTGAAGCAAGTTCTTCAGCAGAAAAGGGATCCAAACGCGCTCTTTCAGGGCTCTTGCAGCTCCCTGAAGCACCTTGTGCTGGCTACGGGCAAATGATGAGGTGCTGCAGGAGGTGACCACTGGGCTCACTGTAGTCCTTCTCTCAAAGTTACCTCTTTGCCCAGCTCAGGACGCAGTCCATCCTCCTAAGGACATAATCCTTTTTTTTTGTCTTCTACGAAAAAGTGATCTACTGTGCTGTTGTGCCCAGTTGCCAAGAGTAATTGCCCTGCTATTACTCTTCAAAAGCAATTTTTTTTAAAAAGAAAAACAACACTGACAACAGCATCCTCATTTAATTTGGATTAAACTCTGCAGCTAAGAGCTGATAGAAGATACCAAAAATGCCCGTATAAATGCTGTGTATTTTTATGTTTGAGCTTCTCAGAATTGCTGCCTGGCTGATGTTTGCCATGGGTGGTCCCCGGTCAGAAGTAGTGCTAGGGCCCTGAAGGATAAACAGATGATACTTTTGCAGGGAAAGGCATAGCTGCCCTTTTCAAAAATACTGTCCTAATAAAAGCTGCTGAAATTCAAAGCTTGGCAGGATCTTATTCCTTAGCAAGAAGAAGGCAGGAACGGGTCACTGCTGTGCTGTGGCTTTGGGGTCCTCACTTGTCCCCGCGTCGATGCTGCACCCTCCGGTGCCTCGATGCCATCAGCGTCATCTTTCTTTGAACAAAACGACAGTGACATGGCACAGGCACAGCCTTCTGGCTCTGCTGGGCTGGGGCAAAGCCCCTCTGAGTCTTGTTCATTTGCACAGTGGTCAAAATAATTATGCGTCAGCTTACAGACATGCCCTGCTCTGGGTGCTTTCTTTCCATCTCCATCAGCAGCACTGGTAAATGCTCAGCAAATGTCAGCCTGACACCGTCGCTGTCGGTCTGCTGTTTTGGAGGCTCGTTCATCTTGTAGCCTCCTCCCAGCCTCAGCAGCTTGTGCTTGTGCTGGCAGTTCATTTACTGCTCATGGGGATCTGCTTTGGTTAATGCTTTAGCGATGTCTTGGTATGATATATCCCAGCCGATGCTTCACCAAGGCTGACAGTTGTCACAGCCTTTTGACTTGGTTGCAGCCAAGCTGGTTGCATTGCTCTCTACTGTACACAAGCTCCGACTCCCCCGGATCACACCTTTGGGATTCACACCTCCACGCTGGGGGTGTGGAGGCCTTTCTAGAAGAGATGGGAAGTTGATGGACCATTATATATATATATTTTCCTGGCACTTGGATTTGGAAAAAATGTGAAATATATATACTTGTAGTTAAGGGTCTTCTAAATTCCACGAGAATGCACTTGCAATTTGGATTTTTGATAGCATGAGTGTTACCACAGAAGAAGTTTTTGTGGATACCTTTCTGAAATTTATAAAAGTGCCTGATGTTGATTAAAATGTGCTCAAGCACACAACACAGAGTACTCCTGATGGAGGACTATATATTTCTTATTTAACTGGCATCTAAAATTAATTCATAGAGTCCTAGAATCATAGAATATCCTGAGGAGGAAGGGACCCACAAGGACCATCGAGTCCAACTCCTGGGTCCCCAAAGGACCACCCAAAAATCAGACCCTCTGTCTGGGAGCATTGTCCAAGCGCTTCTTGAACTCCAGCAGGCTCGGTGCTGTGACCGCTGCCCTGGGGATCCTGTCCCAGTGCCCG
The DNA here is from genome assembly GCA_011075105.1 of Heteronetta atricapilla. NCBI lineage: Eukaryota > Metazoa > Chordata > Aves > Anseriformes > Anatidae > Heteronetta > Heteronetta atricapilla. The sequence goes on from CM021733.1 coordinate 81,345,256, forward strand.
ACCACACATCTGTGAATTACTTTAATTATAAAATTATATTTTAATTTTGCTACAAATAACCTGAGGATGAAAAGGCAAGCTAAAATTTAGCCCACATTTTTATGGCAATAAATTAACTGGAGCAAGATCTCTCTTACAAACCCTTGTTTTATGGTGACTGTCCTTTTCCGGAATATTTATTCCTCTTAAACCAAAGAGTCAATAAAGTCCAGGCTTGTTATATTAATTATTATTTCTTATATATAAGAAAATAATGTGCTTGAACTGGTGAGACAACACATCAGTTTCACACTGACCACACAAAACAAAGCATGTATAAAGCTGATTGTAGGCAATAGCTATAGCTTATAAAATCTTCCAGGACAAAAGCCTTATATAATTGGTATTTTTTCTTTCTTTCAAAAAACTACCGCAAAACTTTGACACATTTTGGCAACACCTTGCAGCTTACCTATAATATCTGTTGTGTCTATCCCAGCTACTGAGGGCACGCCTGTGATGACTGCAAATTCTACACTGCAGCGTGCTCTGTTACTGTGGATTAAATGTTTACTTCAGCTGTTATTCGGGCATGTTGTGTGGTTCTTAGCCTGGCTGTAACAGGGATACATCACTGACTCGGGATGCTTTTTGATAACTCTCCTATTGCCGATGCCAAATGGTTAAACAGTGATGTTGAACTGGGTGATAAATGGAGGTGGGGACAGTGCGATCCCTTAATAGGGACGTATCTCAGCATGGGTTTACAAGAAGATAAAAAGATGATATTCAGCGGCTACAGTTTTGTTTCAGTCTGACATTCCATTCAGTCACCTCAAGTTGATTTAACTCTTTTCAGACACTTTTATGGCATGATTTTCAGTTGCACCCAAAGCCTGCTGAAGTTGGCGAGAAAACTTTCCCGATGTGTGCTGCATCACACCCTTGTGCAGAGCATCTCTGGTCAGACATGTTCTCTTCTATTCCCATCCTTTCTTTAGCAAATACTTAATAGCACTTTCCATTATCTACCTGGAACACAGTAAAGGTGTCATTGCCCAGTGACAGGTTCACTAAATAACAGGATTTTATTACTAACGATCAAAGAAGCATTAGGATCTAAACATGCAGGAAAGTTTATGGGCCAAGGAGGTACGTGGAGTTTTAGAGAACGTGTTTTAGGACAACAGCTGCAAGCAATTAAGTGAATAAATCCTTCACATCCTTACAGCTCTGGCTAGACAGATAGGTAACTTCTCCACTGCTGGGTCACACGAGAAGCCTCTGCTGTCCTACCTGACGGCACTGCCCCAGCCGGTGAAGCTGATGCTCTCTGCGTGTAAACTATTTGACATGGCAGAGCCTATTTTGGATATGCTGCTGTTAGGAACAGTGGTTTTTATGGGCTGTGTCTTTCTCGAGCGTGCGTGGCACATTTTCTTTGCACAGCCCTTGTTGCTGGTGGTTGCCCAATTCCCTGCAGGGGCTGTCAGGTGCATCCCAGCTGCTGAGGGTGGCTGCTCGGTCAAAGCGCTGACAGGATGACAGCTTTGTCTCCTTCTCAGGGCCCTCATGTGGTCCCTTGGTCTTACTCCCCTCTATTCCCAGAGAAAACAGAGTGTGTAATTTACAATTACAATGTATGGGCTTGTGGGATTGTTCAATACAACATGTGGGTGAATGATACAACCCAGGCATCCTCATGAGAAGAAGTGCTATGGGATCATGGGGAGAAGCAGACATGCCTTCTTCATAACACCAGCCCAGGCTAAAATCTAATGAAATGGGTAGGACATTTATGCATGGCATCCTGCAGCTATTGCACACCCCATCACTACCGAGCAGTATTTTCTTCTAGTCTGTATCCCTTTAGGCTCGTCTCATTTGATATGTTATTTTATGGAGGAGGCAGGTGGAGAATTCCCAGCGAGAGGAATAATATAAATGGAAATAAACTTCTCTGTGCAATCACGCTAAACCATCTGGATATAATCCAAACACATTTGTTGCATGAGAAATTCCAGGTACCAGTATGTACTACCCAGCTCTCCACATTCTCCTTGTCTTATGTGTCATTTTGTTCTTTTTCCCCAAGACCTGCCCCTATTTCTAGTGGCAATTTATAATGACAGGACATTTTCAGTCTCTCTGACAACGTAGCTAACAGTACTGGAAATGTACTGTGTAGCGTCCACTAGTTTTTTTCTTTGCTATATTATTAGATCTGTTTACCCCAGTCTTCTGAAATCCTGTGCTGGCCCATTCCTTCTAGCACCTTGAACTTCCTTTACTTTTGTTTAAATTCACACACTTCTGATGGATAAAAGCAACACAGGTTCTGTCTGCTGACATGAGGGCCATCGGTAAAACAGGATTTGTTCAGTGCCTCTTTCACCGAAAGGTTGCCCCACACATCCTCCTGGAAAAGCACCGCTCAGACAGAGGTGAGCCGTGGAAGGAACTGAGGTGCTTTTTAATAACATAAATGTCTTTGTCTGCACCTTACGCCTCCCAAAGCTCAATGGAGGACTGGCTCAGGCTGCGGTGGTCCTGAAGCACTTTTCCATAATGGATCTAGATGCACAGTTGCACAACCTGACATTTCATTATTTTTAATAGTGTTATTGCTGGAAGGACCTGCTGATGCGAGAGCACATTCCAGCAGCAGGCGGGGTATTAATGTGGAATCACGGCAGCAAGTGCTGAAAGATATGTGGCCGGGAGAAAAGGCAGTGCCACCGGCGGGATACAGTACATCAAGTAAGATTCAATTACACAATATTTATAGTTCCATACCTTCTGTTTCAGGGGTGTGCAGCTGCAGAGAAGGAAGAATAAACCTCTTCCCCTATGATTGCCTCCATGGGGCACCCAGCAGCTCATTAGCAGCAGCACTTTCCCAACCAAGGAGAGAAAGGATGGCCCTGTGTGCTAATTTTTGTGTCAGAGACCAAAGTTGCTTCTGATGTGAACGCTGCTGGGAGCAAAACCTTGCAACACCATATCAGTAACCGAATATTACGTCTGAGCTTGCCTACTGTAATGTATTAGATACACCAGACTCAGTTATAGATGTTGCCAAACTGGGACCAAGGGGCAGGAGGTAATTCAGGCAGGGATGCCCATCTGGGAGGAGATGAATGGAGAAAGGGAGGTTCAAGACTGGTGAAAAAGAGGGACAAGAAATGGGAGAGGTGATAACAAGGACAAAGGGGTGTGCACCATTTGCCCACAGATGAAATCAGGTCAGTAAGCCAACTCGGTGATCCGACCAGAGCACTTGAGTCTAACCTGCCTCTGTGACCGGGTGCTTTCCCTGACCAGCTTGGGGACCTGGGGGTGGAGGAACCCAGCAGCCTGGTCCCAGCTTCAGGTGCTGTTACACATTTGTGGTGAGTACTGTCAGGTGTCCTCATCAGCCAGGGTCATGCATTCATGGACCACACGAGTTTCCCATCAGTCTCTTGCCTTTACATGGCACCAGAAGGTCCTAACTCCATCTCAGGTGCACTCACAAATGGCCTAAAATGGTCCTGAGACCTGTGTCCTAAAACACAAACTCACTATCAGGAGATAGTAAGAGAGATTTCCATGCCAGTGGCCAAATGCAGCGTGGCAACATGTAAAACCTGGGCAGCAGAATGTGTCGGAAGTGCTCTGTAGAAGCAGGAGCAGCTCATGGCTGTCAGCTTTTAATGTATTTATCTGCCGTGGTCCAAACACCACCCAGAAAACAGCATGAGCAGGAGAGGAGGGAAAAACCTTGGCCACAGCCCACCTGCAGCAGAAGACATTGACATCTGAGTCCAGGAGGGAGAGCGTGAGCTGAGGTGTGCAGGAGCTGGCAGGGAATCGTCCCAATGAGCACCACCACAGCTCAGGAGATCTCCCCAGGGCCCTCAGGAGAGGGGGGAGCCCCAGGGAGCAGGGGGGATGGAGGAGGGCACCGCTTTGTATCTCAAGTGATCATATCTCAAAGCTGCCTGATTCTTCAGTGAACTGCAAAATCATCTCTACCTACACAGGGGCCTAAGTGGGAAAAATTCTGCAAAGGGCACCAAGTGCGCAATGGTGGATGACTCTAATAGGGCAAACATGCAAGAGAAATAACCTCCCCTTATCTCTGAAATATATTTTAGATAATTTTAGTACTTCATATTCTCCTTTGTTTGCAGTGGTATAATCCCTCGGCATACTCACGTAACTTGACCCTCTGCTAACCTCCCAGCTGACTCCAATGTTTAGTTTTTGTAAAACAAACAAACAAACAAGAAGAGCAATTGCTTAACTTTGTATAAATATTTAGGAGGATTTTTTAAGCCCCCCCTCCTGCTCCTGACTGCCTGATGGTTAGATGCCAGCTGAGATAGCTGAGTTGAAGTGCCAAAACCTCTGGCCAGGATTACATTACAGAGGGTTTTGTGTGCTGCTGGAAATGGGGAATATTTAATTACAGCAAACTCCCTCGAGAGAGGATGGGATGGGTCATACGAACACCACAATCTGTCTGCTGCAGGTAAGCAAGTCATGAATAAAAACGTACTCTAATTTAGGAATGTAAATAGAGGGATGCCTGCTTTGAAGCACTGAGGTCTGAACATTTTAAGCACCATTGTACAAATAAAGCAGGCAATTTCGTGCAGCAGTTTGGGCTCAGAATGGGCCTTGGCTAAATCCACTTTCCCATAGTGAGGTTTCAGGGGACATTTAATGATGCTGCAAACAGCACTGTGCAAAGCACAGCAACCAGTTACCTCCTTTTAAGTTACAGCAGCATTTTTAACTTAAAAAACCCACAATAATAAATGTTATATGCACATTGTTCAGTTTTTGGCTGTAGAAACAGCACTTCCAGTTATCTTAGCTTTGCATGATGGCTAACCCAAATTCACAGTCTATATCTCGTTTAATATCACCTGCTACTTTGGGAGGATGTGTTAGCCAGTTGCTCACTTTGATTTGGTGACGCCTAAGTAGGAAGGGTAAAAGCCCTGGGGATGGGTTTTCCAAATGGGCCTGTCTGCCTCGCTGGGATGGAGGCGCAGACTTTGGCTTAGAGTCCCCTCCGTTCTTGCTGTGTGAGCACAGCTTCACCCAGGACGAGTCTCTCCTCATCCTCTCTTTTGCTGGTGGAGGCATTTCATGTGCAGGTTTACCTTCTCTCCCTGCTCCACTGGGTGGGAACAGCCTAGGGAGTCAGCTCAGCCCTCCTGTTGGGAGGAACGGTGAGGAAATGGTTTCTTAGGACATAGGCAAAGATGTCAGCTGCTGTGGCACATCGTGAAGGAGCGCATTAACATGCAGTAAATCCTTGGGTATGAGTAACAGAACATTTTAAGGAGTAGTGCTGCAGAACAGAGGGAGAAGTGAGCGTGCCTTCACGGCCATCTCGGGCCATTCCAACGCGGATGCGCTCGGATCCACCCACGGATGCCTCCTTCTGCAGGCTCTGAAAGGATCTGCTGCTGGTGGGAGAACAAAGAGCAGGAGGGGGAGAGGGATGCTCTCAGGATGACAATTGCAGGCCAAGGAGAGGTCTCTGAAGGAGGCCCGTAGCTATGTGCCCATCATGGCTAGCAAACAATAGGAGTAGTGTCAACACAATGATTTGTGATTATATACATGCACTTCAGGCTTCATCTTTCTACCTGGATGTGGGTTTTAATTTTTTTATTATGTTTTTAATTCCCCAAATATGTTTTTTCTATCCATGAACACAAGCTCAGCTGGTGAGTAAAGAAATTGCAGAGCTAATGTGAGTAGCTTTCTCTAGTTTTACCAACCAAGTTCTGGATCTCTTGAGCTTTTATGTGGGAAAGTGGTTAAAAATCAGGTATTTTCACTCCATCCATTTCAGCTTTGTTGGCATGGCACAAAACATCTCTCATAGAAACAAAAGAAAATCAAAGAGAAACGTTCAAGAAAATCTTTTTTCTTCTTTTTTTTTCCTCCTCCATGCCTTTGCAGGGGTACTGGTAAGCGGTTAAGATGCTTAGCAAGTGGGCTTAAGATGCCCACGCAAGGCATTGCCATGTATTTAGCAAATAGCCATTGAAGTCCACCGTGAGCAAAATGGGAGCTTGCTCGTTATGATCCCTGAGGATTTTTTTCCTTTTTAAATACCTCCAAAATTCACCCACAGCCAGCTCTTTCACATGGCACAGCCAATGATACATCCTCCTCTGCAGTGACTGATGTACCTATACAGACAAGGAGATAGATGCATCAGCACCCTCAGTAACGTTCATAGGTGCCTAGCAGGAGACTTGGCTCTAAAGGCTGCACCAATTAGTATTTTACAGTTGCCTAAATGGTAATCAGAAAACAAATAAACAAAACAAACAGATTCTTAGAGGTTAATATTTTTATTTTTTTTTGCGCCTACCTAGCTACTTATTTATTTGTTCATTCATATTTAAGCAGGATCATCACTTGCCTTTGCTTTAATGTGATACTACAAAGATGTTGCTGATCATTTAGCAATCTCAGTTAAAGCAGAGAGGATAACTTCCCTATTAACGTGCAGAGGGATCTCACCCTGCAAGTGAAATATATGGGGCACAAGTCAGGAGGGATGGGGAGGGTTCGTCTCTCATGTAAGCTGATTTTGTTTCCTTCTTCATGCCACTCTGTCACCCACTCTGCATTTCCCACGTATGTTTTCAGCAGAGTCCACATAGCTTTCAGGTGCATGCTGCTGCTACTTCCTTGCTCAACTACAATTTATTTTCTGCAACTTTTACTGGACTTGAACAAGACATCCACGTTCTGTACCTTTGTGACCATTTCTGACTCCGTCATCCCCTTCTGTTCAGAAGGCAGATCCACCTAATAATGTGATTTTTTTTTTTTTTCATTTCACTCTTCATGTTACTTACAAATAGCTGTGAATTGCCAGTGCAGCCCTTTCAGCTCCATGCTGCCAACCAAGCTTTCCTCTGCCAAGTTCAAGATGAGCTTCTTGAGATCAGGAAATTGGCTAGAAGGTGACCTTTCTGGTTGATATATGACACGAATATGACAAGCCACGGGGTTTTGGCTACTCCAGCAGGAAAGTCCAAATACCGGCACCATTTTGCTCTCATTCACTCAGCAGATTGCTCAGAAGGCAGCTAGTGCTGGTGTCAAATCAGACACTTCTTTTAACAGCAGGAATGGAGCCAGAGGTGCGACACAGCCATTGCTTGTGTATCGTGCTATGCAGCCATCTTTCGTGGTGCTGTGCCCTTGGGTTGTCCTCGGGGTATGTGCTTGGTGGTTGCCATCCTCACCAGCTAGTGGTGGATCCCTAAAATCGTGCTGCCTCAGCTGCCACCTGAGCAGTATCTGGGCTGACAAAGCTGAGGGCAGTGTCAGCCCAAAGTAACTTACATGTAGAAGCTGGTAATGGAAGGGAAGTTGTCCCACAACAATCTCTCAGGCCCTTCCTCGACTGATCCGTGCTTTGTAGCTCATTGGAATCCAAGATATGTCCCTGTTGTCTCCCAGTTCTTAGCACTGGGACTTGTGAGTCTGGCACGGTGGGGATATTGAAGGCTTGGTGTGCATCTGACAATCAGCAAAGTTGCTTTGCATTAGCAGTGTGTTGCGGTTATATCTGGAGTGAGAAAAATAGCTCACAACGTCTCGCAAGCCCGAGAAGAACCCTGAACTTTAATTTGCATGTTTTTCACTAGTAAATAGAGGCATTTGCTATTTTTTTTTTTAAGTCACCATTATTGCTGGGGGTGATGCAATTCTATGGCATTTATTTATTTATTTATGTCTAATAAATATGTTTGAAAAGTCCCAAACAAGGCATCCTTTAAATGAAACCCTGAGTGACCATGTTTGCCAAGGAGACGTGTGATGGGAAGAAGGACAGTTCTCCTGAACAATTTGACTTTCCTCAGCCTCTCTTTGCTGTCCTGCTCAGACTTCACCCCCCTCAGCTCAGGGGTGGTTCCGTGCGGGGGCTGTGACTGTGTGAGCTCTCTTTCTGCACAAACCTAGGCAGGGACATGGCACACACCCCTGTGCTGCAAGGAGGCCAGCTTTCTGCTCTCCACCCGGAGCTCACCGCTCCTTTATAGATGGTATTTCAGTGCAGTGGGGACAGGGATACTCATCAGCATGCGTGAGCAAAACCGAGGCATTTAAGTCGTAAGCGAAGCTTTACAGCCTCTGCTCACAAGCATGCTGAGGGCTGGGACGCTCTCTCGCAGGATTTGGCATAACAGGGCTCATGAATAATTATGGCCTCTCTTTACTGCTCATACAAATTGAATAGATAACGGGGTAGTGGGTTTGTGCGGAAGAAAAGGAGCAGAAATGACAGCTCCATAGGATTTCTTATCTCTTTGGAAAGTCACTCGCAAAGAGGTGTGCATACATAAGCTTCCCAAGGTGTGCACAGGGGAGCATGGGCTCTGTCTGGCTGAGGTGCTGGGGAAACAGTTAACAGGTGAAAATCCTGCATAAAGGTAGAGCTGAGACCCTAGGTGAGGAGGATCTTGAGGGAAGACACCAAGGGTAACACTGGGATGCACCAGCATAAAAAGCAGTGAATTGAGCCTGAAATAGCTTAGTGAGCTGTGAACTGAGTGAGGAAAAGATCACAAATAAGGGTTGTTGCTTTTTTTGCCTGAATCTGCCGAAAGCTGGGCCTCAAATGCTGGCATTCACTAGCTGCTTTAAGGTGAGGCTTATTTTTCTCCTGGTATTTGTTGATGTTAATAACTTTGGCAGGGTCTTGGCCTCATCCTGATACAAAGGGCAGGGACAAAAAAAAGAAAAAAAAACCCTGAAAACTCAGAAAATGTTTTTCAGGGCAGGAAACTCATTTGCTTAATGCTAAAAGGATTTTCTAATACAACACAACTCTACCGTAGGGGCACTTAATTCCTCTCAGACCTGGGCTCAAATTTGTGCTTACACTGAAAATGTATTAAATTAACATTTAAAAACACATTTTAAAAACAACCTAATACATCCTGTCATGTTCCATCTCAGTGCAAATGCATACTGAGAAGTTATGATAAATGCCTATTTATACCAGAAATACCAATAGGCCTCTAACTGTAGCAATGCAAATGATGCCACTCTAATTAAAATTAGTAAATGGGTATATTCAGTTTTTAATGAAAATATTCTTCCATGCACTGCCAATCTCTAGTAGCACTGTGTTTTGTCTGTAGAGGACAAGGAATTAATTACTTCAATTGGAATTTAAATCCCCATGAATACACTGGTAATCAAAGACTTCTTCTATCAGCACTTCGATGAGCTTTTCTGCAATAAACAGACTGGTGGAGAGCTGCTCTAACTGACAAGTTGGTTTTGCTTAGGGAGTTGGACTGAATAAGTGTCAGCTAGTTGTGAGTATCCACCAGCTGGACTGGGCAGTTCGGGCTTTGCAGGGGGTTAGCTACAATGGCAAGACATCCGGAGTGTACCTAATTAAGGAAAGCAACGAGGTGCTTTCAGAAATGTTATTAGGTGGAGCATTTATTTATTTATTTACTTATTTATTTTGTCATCACAGCATGGAAATTACTGCTTCTCTCCTAGAAATAATAGAAGAGCAAGAGAGGGAACAGCTCTGCACTATGCGGTTGCCTTTCAATAGGAGGCCAGCTGAAGGGAAACGGAGGAAAAATCAGATGGAAGAACTACAGAAAACCTGGGGAAAAGGCTTTCCTTGACTGCTGTCATTGCTGGGTTTATGCCAGCCAGCCCCGTGCCATTTTATATCAGTGGAGGGAAGGCATGGAGCCAACAAGGGGGTATTTCAGCTGTCTGGGACATCTGCCTTTAGGTGAGAGGATTCGTCCTTTGGAGGTGCCTCTTCATCCATCAGCTGGACATTGGGGATGGATTGCCATGGTGGAGGAGGAAGCTCCCCATAGCGATCTGTAGTCACACTTCTGAACTTTCTTGTGCAAAAATCTTGACCTTCTCTTGTTCATCTTTGACTTGATGTAATACCCAGGGTTTAAAATACTGGAATTTGTTGGGGGATACAATTTCCCATTTTCACACAGCATTTTGTGTGACATTTCTAGACAAGCCCCACAGAATAGTTGAATAACATCAGAGTTCATAGCCCTCCCTCTTCTTACTAGGTTTAATATTCTGGTGATGTTTTTGTAGAACTCACATTCCAGAAAATAACATCCCTCTTCAGCTGCTAATACTGATAGAAAACAAAGGCAGAGAGAGCATCCCTTGTGATCTGGGACATGCAGCAGTCCATGTTTCCAGGTGCTCCAAGAGGAAACCAGTGCCATTGTGCACTGCAATTCTTTCTCCATGAGAAAGAATCTATATGTAAGATATATATGACTATATACCATGACTTCTTTCCTCGTAACTCTTGTTTTCTAGTCCCTTCACCAGATCTGTTGCTCTTCTCTGGACACCCTTGATAAACTCTATATCCTTCTAGTGGTGAGGGGCCCCAAACTGAACACCACAGTCAAGGTGCGATCTCACCAATACTGAGTACAGAGGGACACTCACTTCCCCAGTCCTGCTGGCCATACTCGTTCTGATACAAGCTATTTCTGATACACTATTTCTGATTTCCATGGGCTCACTGGCGTTGCAATCCTCCATCATCCCAGCACTGCATATAGCCATGGTGGTACCTCCGATCACCCACATGGAGACCATCCTGCATGGTGCTGGGTGGCCAAGCCGCACCCTGGTGTGGGGCCAGCCCAGCTCCCAGGCTGTCTTCTGGGCATCCTTCTCTGATGAGGCATGTCCCAGTTTGCTTCCTAAAGCTCAATGTCCCTGTGACCCAGGGAATGACAACATCTCATGGGTGATGCTCCAGGCTGGGCCTTGGCAGGAACTGCAGTACCTTCAGAGTAAAACAAGGCAAATTGAGGAAAACTGGGATCAGACATTCAAAGGCTCAGTACGAACTGGCCAAGATTCAACCTCCCCCACTGATAGCAGGTTGTTGTTTTCAACTCACTGTCAGCTTTATTCATCTGCACTGGAAAGTCTTGACTGATGTTCAAGGAAAGAAGCTTTGTTGATTCTGCTATAAAACAAGGACTTCTTGTTTAACCTCTCGGCAAATTGGACAGCTTCCCTTCACAACTGATTCTGGTGGGGTCTACTGTTTCAGTGAAAGAGATGATGTGTGGATTGATAGGTAGAAAGTGTTATCTTCTAATTGTGTTTGTGAAAAGGCGGGGATCCTGATTCCTTCTGGGGCCACAAGACATCACTAGACTGACAGCTCCACGGTATATGCAGCACAGATAGCAATTATATAGATGTCGGAAGGAGAGGAGTCACTAGCTTAGAGCAGCACTGTGTTAATGCCATAGTATTTGAAATTTGAAATAATATTTAACTGTGCCTCCAGATTCATCAGTATCATTCATTGGGGAAGAACTCATTAAAATCACCCTAAGTCTTTGCATATGTCATTTTACCTTATAAAGGTAAAATTTTACCTACATATTTACCTACCCCATTTTACCTACATAAAGGTTCAATGTCAGAAAATCTCTGGATTTTCTGGAGCTCAGTATTGCCATACTGCTCACCCCTCTCTGCTCTGTTTGCATCTGTTCTTGACAGCACTCAGCCAGGATGATGGGCTCCACAGACCAGACACTCTTGTGATCTTCGTGGCCTGGCTGGAGGGTTTAGCCTGATCTCAAGTGGTACTTGCAAAGGAACACAGACTCACTGCAACAAGCCCCTTTCTCATAACACTCCCAAAAGCAGAAAAGCAGAGTAAATCTATGTCCAAAGCAATTAAGTAATAAAGAGATTTTTTTTTTCCTTTCTCATAATACGATTTATTTCCCAAGAAACATCATGTTCCACTTGCTCTACCCCTGCATATAGTAAACTTTTAAATGAAGTTACCCATTTCAGTCAGCTTCTGCAGACTTTCTGTATATGCTGTGTTGCCATAGGAAAAATATTGTATTCTGTCCGAATGTTTTCCTGAGTGTGATGAATTTTTTCTGTAGTTTATTCTCTATTTGCTAAGCACTGTATATTCTATTAAACAACTTTATTTTAGCCATGCTACTAATATCCTTTCTCTTTCTGAAAGTAAACATGTCCTGGTAAACAGTACTGTCTCCAAAGTCTTGAAAAAAATAAAGATATTTCATGTAGCTTTTAATTTGACTTTAATTAAGTTTGTTTCTATCACTTTTTCAAAGGCTCCATCTGACTGTTACAGCTGCTCCTTTTGCTGAAATACTTTAACCAGCAATGCAGCTAGGAAAACTATTTTCTTTTCCCCTGACATGATGTTGTTTTTGAAGATAGAGTTCTGGGTTTGTTAGAAAGTGCAGGGATAAATACCTCCTCCTGTTCCCAGCCTTATTAGGGACTTGTTGATGCATTTTCACAACATGCCCATTGAAGTTAGTGGGAGATGAAGGCTCGCAGTCACTCACAGGAACAGAGGCCTCGGTAAAAGAAGAGCAAGAACAGCAGAAGAAAAACATGTTCGGTATGAAGTTAAAAAAAAGTGTTTGTGTTCATTAGAAAATCTTCTAAATACTTGCACTTTACAGCTGGCTGGAGAGAGATGCAGGCATTACAACAAACTTTTCTCACAGCAAGGAGGATCTTGTTGCACATTAATTACTCCAGGAGGGTTTCTGATGGTAATTTTTGGGTTAGCACAATCAACAATATCAATTTGATAGAAATATGAAGGGGAAAGAAAGCCTGATGATCTGCTGAGAAATGGAATTTCACTGAATGTAAATTGTCTGAGCAATTGTCTAGGAGTAGACATGACGCAGCCCAATGTTTTACTTAAGGAAAATCCCCTTAAGAAATTTGTCAGGACGATGTTGATGTAACGAGATGAGTTCAGAGATAATACTCAGCATTCATAGAAAAATGCTGACTGACTAAAGACTAGGGTTTATTGGGAATCAGGATATGGAGGGCTGTGTACTTGAAATCCAGAGACTGCCATCTGAATATGATGGAAAGATGCATATTGAGTGGAGAGGAAAAGGATCAATGTGGGGTATTTGCAAGAAGTGTCTGTTGAGGAGGGATAGAGAACAACAGGCAAATCTCATAATGTCACAGTGACCTCCTTGCCTGAAAACAAAAAAACACTTCCGCACTCTTCTCCTTCCTCCTACATAGCCCATCTCCCTGTTCCCTTCCTGGAAGGAAGTGAGAAAACAGATATTCCCTCAGGTGCCAAGCACAAAGAATTCATTCAAGGGGAAACTAAGCAAGAGTAAATGTGAAAAGAAAGCAGCAGAATTTGCCGGGTGACTGGAAACATGGTAGAAGAAGAGCTAAATGTTTCAGGGAATAGTTCCTGAGAGACAGAAAAGACAAACTTTATCTATGAAAATAAATAAAGGGAAGCAGAAGAGCAAAACAAGGTGGCACGGTGTGTTCTGCTGCATGGTGTGATGAAGATGTTATTAAGGCTTCCATTGACAGAGAAATTAAACACGTGCCCAAACCCTGCAGTCTTGAAGACCAAAAAATCTAAAAATCATGCTTGAGGTCTTCTGCAAGGTCACAGACAGGTAAGTTCACAATTAGCATGCCTGTGCAGGGGCTAGTGCATGAAAATCATCCTGTCCCCACTAAGAGGCAGGCAACACTCAACTGTTTGCCGTACGTGGGTTGGCACAGATGAGCTTTCCCCACCGATGGAGCCGTGTCTGCATGGAGTGGCTCTATGGGCACAAGGCCAGCCTGGCTGGTGGGACTGGATAACAGTGAGATGCCAGTAACTCCACCAGCACACTGAAATATGTGTCTGTACAGTAATCCGCTCACCCAGGCCTGCCCAACAGGTGTTGTCATTAGGATGAGGCTTCTCACCTTCATCAGGTGCTTCACTGGAACCTGCCGAGACCCATCAGAGATGCTGGACTTTGGGACTGAGACCACTACTCTTGGAGACACCTGGGACCTCCCAGCAGCGAAACACTGCTGTTGGGTGTCCACAGGGTTGAAGCCATAATATTTGTGAAAAATAAGGGGGAGCACAAGCTATAAGGACAAAATCATAGAATCATAGAATCATTAGGGTTGGAAAAGACCTCCAAGATCATCTGGTCCAAACATCTCCCTACTACCAATGTCACCCACTAAACCATGTCCTTAAGCACCAGGTCCAACCTTTAAATCCCTTAGCTCTTTCTCCCTGAAATTAAAGCCTGATGCTGCAGTTTTTAAAGCATGCCCCATCAGCATCACGGGCAAAATGGAGCTGCTGGAAGGTGAAAGGGTTGCAGTGAGGGGACAGCACCATGCGTATATTTATGACTAAGCATCTGGTTATTTGTAGGTGACACAGCACCAGAGAATTTTTAGTAACATTCAAATTCTGTGCTTTTCTCCAAACTACCCAACATAAAAGACTAACTGAGTTTGTCTCAGGATGTGATGGAAGATTAATGCAGGATGCAAAGGAAATCTGAATATAGCTCTAGCTCCATGAAGCTCACAGGCTGCATATTTCTAGTTTAATTCACTGAGGCACCTTCAGGTTACTGGCTGTGACAAATACTAATTAAGCAAAGAGAGTGCTTGACCTATTGAACAGTGTTCTGCAGTTATAATCATTTAGTGCAATAAAAACATAAATCAATAACACTGGGAATTTAGTGTTCATTGCAAGATTTACTTTGGATCATCTGAATAATTTCAAATGCATCTGAGTGAGAGCGGTAGGTCAAATACATTATACAGCACAAAATTAGCCTACTCTGACATTTTCACAATGGATGAACTTCCAAGAGTAGAGGGGATGATAACAATTGCTTGTATCCCTTGTGATCAGTACATTGTCTGGTAGCATAGCTGGCCCCGAAAATCCCTGTTTAACGTGCTATGAAATATTTAACAAATCAGAGGAAATATAGCAAAGGCTGCAAATCCTTAAATAAAGAATAAAGCCTAATTTACTTCTCAGTCTTTTCTGATTGCTCTTTGGCAGCCGCTCAGCTGAGCAGGTCAATCACTTGATGCCTGTGCAGAGCAGTGATGGTGCCCTGCGGCAAGGTCTGGGTGCTGGATGCTGAGCAGCGCGCAGCACGTGAGGAAGCAGCCAAGCAGCACGTTCCAGCCTGAAGCCCTTGTACCGTGTGCCTTTTCCTATATTTTGCATCCTCACTCCTGCGTGGGCTTTCGGCATTCTCCTCAGCCCTATGAAGCTTGCAGCAGATTGTTTCTGATTCAGATCCCGCCCACTGAAAAGCACACACACTTTTTGGTACGCTGTAAATACACATCCACCACACGCCACCCGATGCCAGGCGGTCCCGTAACACACTTAGTGTGTGCGATGGGGTGCAAGGCCTGGAAGAATCACTGTGATCATCTCGTCTGTCATGTTAAATGCATCATTGTCTGAATTATTGGGCAGGACTGAGACAGGCACTTAATATTTTCTTTAAAAATTCTGGTCACAGAGCAGGTGCCATCAGCACTATTAACATGCTACAGTGCTTAACTCCTCTTAGCAGTAAATTTGTACATCTTTATGCTCTATCTGGCCGTATTTAGACTAAAAATAGGTATTTATTTTGAGTGTCCTTTCTCTCATTAAGTAAGGAAAGCTTGTGACAAAGTCAGTGCTTAACCTCAGTTTAACGACCTGAGGACTCCCAGAGCGTCTTGACATTTTCCATACTGCCAACACTCACACTTCACTGTGGACCTGGTCCAATTTTTCATTCTTCTCTTCCATTTGTAGATCCAAATATCACACATCTGTCTCTGCCTCGTTCCGACAGCTAAGTTCAGCTGTTGGTCACCACCATCCATCCACACAACTTTCTAAGTCACAACCATAACAATTTTTCTCTGAACATATACCTTCCCCTCTCCTCACCATAGGTACCCCTAAAGACTATGGGTTTGCTTGGAGAAGAAGCTCAAACCCTACAAGAAGCCAGTCTCCACCACTGTGTGTCCTTTTCCACTGAAATATTCCTTGGCTCTCCACAGCCAAAGCAGACTGGTTTCTATCCTCACTCACTCCTCTTACTTGCATGTGTTAATTCTGAGAGAATCATGAATATACCACTGCATGATGCCGACTATGACAATGCTCCTCATCCTAGCCTAAGAAGAATGAAAATTTTGGGGGATACTCAACCTGCCACTGCCACCTGGCTTCTGTCCAGAACAATTTTAATTTAAAATAGGCAATGGAAATGGAAGATATTTTCCCACCCCCTTTTTTTCCCCCTGGTAAAAATGCCAGGAGATCAGCTGTTCACACTCTATCCTTAATTAAGTATCAAAGGAACATCCTGTTCCCACAATATTTTACATAATGGCCAGCCAACAGGATAAATTAATGCAGGAACAGACAGGGAACAAAGCTGGGGGAAAAATGATAGAAGATGGTGAAACAAAGGAAAGCTGTGCCATGCAGGACAGAGAAAATGAGAAAGATGGCAGATGAGAGAGGTGCCAGGAAATAAGAATACTGAGCAGAACCACATACTTCAGGCTACAGGGAGAAGCAGAATGATGCAGTGGAAAGGAAGAAAGACTCCAGCATATGCAGAAGCATCCATCAGTTTCCATCTTCCTGTCTGTTCCTGTATCTTCAGCCTACAGGGGTCAGCGAAGGGTTCTTCATCTTCCCAACAGCCGCACAGTTTTTGCCTGTCCATGTCCTGGTGCATCCAGTGGTGCCCACCATCTTCCGCCTCCCACCTTCTTGAGCAACCATCTGGCTCGTCACCCTTGCTCATGTGCCTGACGTCCCATGAGTAATTCCGCTTGCATCCTGAGAAATGAAAAAATAACAGGCTTGATTTATTTGCTGAAGGCCTCATATCACCTACATGTAGAAGCTGTGCTTAGACACCTTCTCTCAAGTCTTTCAGACTTTTTTTTTTTTTTTTTTTTTTGTTTTATCTTTTAGATGGTAGACTCCAAGCTCTGCTTCATGGTGCCCCAAAGGGGACAGGAAATAATCCTCAGTACCATTCTGACTTGGTTTGTCTCTTGCAAATTAGAGAGTGTGGGTACAGAGGGACACTGGGCTGGCAGCTGTGTGTAGGGGCAGTGTTTGATAACTGCTGACACCAACTTCCCCAGGTCTCTATTTGGAGGGCCCTGGTTCTGTAAGCAATGCATGGAACCTCTGCCATCACTGTCCTCTCTCCTCTGAAAAGCCACTGACCATAGGCAGCAGGAGACAAGCCTAGCTCCTCTAGCAACAAAACATGGTTGAGAAAATTACAACGAAACTTCTCTGTGCCTGTTAAGAGGAGCTATAATCTAGAAGCTTGGAAGCAGACCAAATGGTTTATTTGCCTATGCAGAGCCGATTACTGCCACACAGGAACGTTTGTCTGTGAAACGCCTCAGCATTTGACGACAGATGCAGTTTTCAGAGTAAGGTAACAGTTGTGATGGCTGCAGTGAATTCAGCGTGGTATCAGTTCCAGGCAAGGATACAGGAATAGACGTGACAGCGGAAACAGTGGGATACAGCGAGGATGGAAATGCACTGTGCTCCCTACTACATCTACGCTTTTCAGACCAAAGGCAGGAGCACATCCAAACCATGGGGAAGAGGGCAGGACACTGTATCTTGGATGCACTTTGCTTCTCTGGGTTTTCATCTGCATGTGCCACAGTCTGTCATCATATACGTCACGCTATTTCTCCCCCTTGTTCAGGTTATGAGTTTTTCTCACTGTATCTGAACATCATTCGAATGCACCTTCACAATTACCTGCAGCAGACGATCTTCCAGCCTTCGCTGCTGACATTTTCAAGCACCATTGCCCATTCTCCACTCAGAGAGCCCTTGGCTACTTGTGAAGCACCTACGTGCATTCACACGTGTCTGCAGAGGAAAAGACCTGAGAGTCCATCTGCTGGGCAAACAGAGCCTTCAGGTGAAGGGAAAGGAGTGAGCAGCGGTGGCTGAGACAAAGGCAAAGAAACACTTGAACAAATCTGTGCTTAACAGAGCTCCTGGAATATAGGCTGATTGGCTTGGTTGTGCTGCTTCGTGCTGGCTTCAGAATGGTCTGGGCACGGAAATCTGGAAGGGACTTTGTACCTCAGAGGGTGTTTGTCACCAGATAGTCCTTGCCAATGTTGACTGTGAGGCTGGACTGAGACTAGATCAAGCTTAATTGTTACTTTGCTGTATTTGACTAATTATTCCTTAACAGGATAGCACTTTGCAGGCTCTTGAAAGCAGAATTTGAAGGTCAGTGGTTAAATTCTTTATTGCTCACATGAAAGATGAATTATTTTGAACCAAAGACTTGCAAGCAGTTTCTTATCCTCTTTGTATTCATCACCTTCTTGGACTGGGAGAAAAAAAATGACCAGCTGACATAGAAGACATGACCTGGAGCAATCTTCAAATACTTATTTCTTAAACACACCATTTCTTATCGAAAACATTTAATTTGTATCCTTATTTGCATATATTTCCCAATACATTAAATTATTCCACTGGTCAGTTCTGTTACTTCACTGACCCCATCCTGTTTTTGTAGCAACATTTGGGTCACAAATGCAGTAACTGAAGAACAAGCAGTTGCCCTGATTCTGGCTCTAATGCAATGTGTTTTGTCCTGATTGAGCTGCTACAACAAGGTTGCACGACACACGTGCTATTTTAATAATAGATTTTCAGTCCTGCACATTCCTCATCCTCTCCCTTCATTTGCTGAGTGGCCACAGGCAACAGAAGAAGGGCCCAAGCCCTTCAGCAATAAAATGAAGTGCCAGAAGCTGGAACAATGTTTCTGCACCCTTCGATAAACATCTCAGCTTCAGGCCATGGGGTCAAATGCTGTGCGTGCCTGTGCCAACCTGGCTGCTGCTGGTCACCAGCCTTTGCCTCCAAAATGTCTTGACTCCTGATGGCAGATGCAGTTTTTGGAACTTGGCAAAAATTCCAGTGATTGAAATGAATTTAGTATGCTATTAAAAACAGGATCCAATTACTTGTGGTTATTAAGGTTTATTTCTTCTCAGAGGAAATCCAGTGAAATTACTGATTTTTTGTTATCTCCTGTTTTATGCTGATAAAAATACATTTCAGAAAAAGCTGGAAGACATGGAAACAGTTGATTACCTTTTTTACTGAGCCCAAGTACTATGTTACATTACTGCACATGAATAATGTGATTAAATTCACAAATGACTGTATACCTTTGCAGAGCTTTTCTCATTCAAAACACTATTAAAATGTTAATTAATTTATCCTACTTCCACTACCGCATGCTAATATTATTATATTTGTAACACACAAACAGTGAGAATGAACAAGAGAAATGAAAGGACTCAGATAATAGCTACCACTAGTTTTCTGAATTTCCACTTGCCAACATTCATGGTTATTCTTTACACCAGAGTGAAAATCCAGGAACAGTGTTAACTGCCTGAAAAAGGGCCAAGAGCCAGCCACTGAATCTCACAAGATGCTCTGTTGCACACAGTCCATTGCTGGGATAAGGTGAACAGATGGATGTGAAAGAACCTTTCCAATGTATTTATGTGACTCGTCTCTCCTGGACAAAAATAGAACAAGGAACAGGTAAGATTGTGTTAGATATGAAAGAAAAAAAAAGGAGGATCTAAGGTTAAAAAAGAAAAAAAATAAAGTATCAATGCACTGCAGTGCTTTATTTGATCCTGAAAAAAAGTATTTAACTTACTATCCTGACTTTCTACGGGTTACTCTGCTTTCTAATCCATATCACTGCCTGTGAAGGGCTGTGAAGGCTGTTGTGGCCATGAACAAAGCAGCACGGATTTTGCCTCTTTTGGGCGAGTGTCCTTTGTCCGGTGGCAGCGCTGTGGAAGTTGTGATGAGCCATACAGCACGATGCCTCTGTGCAAGAGGCTGAGCTTGGTTGTCAAGGAGATTGGCTTTTTGTCAGATGAAGCTTTGAAAGTGAAAGGATAATACGATGGAAGAGTATGAGCACTTGTGAAACTTAGGGAAATCCGCTTTTCAAACTCACAAAAAAATTGTTTTTTCCTCCTTACTTACATAGATGCAGCAGCGATGGGTTTTTAGTAATTTCTTAGTAGCGTGCTCTCAGACTTAATAAAATCAAGTGGCAAATCCTTCTTACCGGCTCCCAGGCAGACAATACACCATTCTGCATTGGGACTATGAATGGTAGAATTGGTGTTTGGAAGTTGCTGCTGTTTTATGCCTTCTCCCACACTTCAGGGAGAGCCAGATCAGGGGAAGGTCTGGCCAGTGTCTGGACTGGCCTTTTGGCCAGTGGGTTTGTGAATAGTCAGATCTTATGTCACCTATTTTGATCCATTTTTGAGCCATTGTGCAGATTGTACCACTTCCGTGTAACTTAGAAGGAGAAGGTTGGAAGGAATCTTCAGGGCTTCTTGGTCCCTTCTTGTGCCTCCAGACTGGTTTAGCTACACCCCTGCCAGTCCCTGGAGAAGCTTGCTTAGCCTCGTCTTGGGCATCTCTAAAGATTATTATTCCTCTGACCTTATCATTAGAAAGTTTTTCCTAATGTCTAGCCTGCCAGTTACGTCTTTCATTTCTTGGTCCCCTTCACAGGACAGAAAGGACAGATCATTCCTTTCCTTTTCACTTTGGCATTAGAACTGTGGTTGGTATCCTGCTTCTCCTTATTATTCAGTTGTTTGTTCTAAATCTTTCTTGATATGTAGGGTTTTGGTATCTCCTGCCATGCTCACAGATATCTTCTGGTCTTTCTTCAAGTGGCTGACAAATCTGGTGGTCTTCTACAATGGGGTTACAGCATTAGTCAATAGGAGAAGAGCAACATACAGCATTTACTTGGGCTTGTGCAGAGCATTTGACACTGCCCCCTGTGAAATCCTTATCTCTAAATTGGAGAGACGTGGGTTCAATGGACGGAGGACTCAGTGGATAAGGAATTGGCCGGATGGTTGCACACAAGGAGTTGTGTGCAAGGGGAGATTTAGATTAGATATAAGAAAGAAGTTTTACACCGAGAGGGCAGTGAGGCACTGGCACAGGCTGCCCAGAGAAGCTGTGGATGCCCCATCCCTGGAGGTGCTCAAGGCCAGGCTGGATGGGGCTTTGGGCAACCTGGTCTGGTGGGAGGTGTCCCTGCCCATGGCGGAGGGGGTGGAACTAGATTATCTTTAAGGTCCCTTCCAACCCAAACCATGCTGTGATTCTATGCTTTTCCTGAAGCACAGGGAACCAGATCATGTGTGATACTTCAGATGAGGCTTTACCAGAGCCAAGCAGAGCTGAAGGATTATCTTGCATGCTGAACTCCAGTTTGCACATTCAGTGGTGTGGTTGCCTTTTTTTTGTTGTTGTTGTTTTTCAACAAGGAGTCACTTTGGGATTTTTTGTCCATCTCTTGCCCACTTCCCACTAGCTCATTTCTTCCCCAGCACTCATTTCTTCACCAGCAGCACCAGCTGGTTCCCAGTGTGCACCATGCCCTTTGGGTTCACATCTGTTGCATGGTGCCTAATGGAGACAAGGATCAGTACCACACCTGGTGAATTCCCACCCCTTCATTTTGACATTAAATTTTGGATAGCAAGCTCTCTGGATCAGGGCATGCACCCTGTTTTGCATTCATCTCTTAACCATTTTTCCTTAGCTTTTTAATGAGAACATAATTGAAATCAAGAAACTTTAATAACATCACATTGTGACATCTCCATCTCCACCCCTATTCACAGGAACAGTTACTAAGTTGTAGGAGATAATTTAATTGATTTGACACAGTTTGTTTTAAGGTATAAAGCTCAGTTATGTGTCTCTTAAAACAGAAGAAGTCGTTTGGTGTAGTTCTGAGGATTTATATCCTACATTGCAATGAAAAAATCTTTAATAAATGTTCCAAAACTCGGGTTACTAATGTGTATTTCACTTTGCAACACTCCATATTCAGATTTTTTGTTTAGATCTGTTTTTATTTAATCAATATCCTGGATTCGTAAAACTGAAAATGTGTTTTATTAGAGTACTGAATATATTTTTATACTGCATGAAATTTCAGTCTGAGCTGTCACTGACAAATGTGCTGGGATTTCAGAAAGTGGTTCCCTGCTGTGCTGAGGATTAGAAATCTTCCCACAATAGATTTTTTCTATTGACACTCTTCAGTCACTTCAAGCTCATTAGGCTATCACAGCGATGACATCCCCTAGTGAGGCTGCAACTTCAGAAGTGCTCTGTACTTTACTGTGTCATTATTTCATTTTACGAAGCACGGGAAGGACAGGAGTGGGAGCCACACTTCACCCAGTCCCGCCCCACTTTGTCCTTTCCCTTGTGTCTCTTTTACAGCTGGCTACAAAATCACAAGGCTGATCTAAAGGAAAGCATCACCAGTTTTTATAAGTGCACATCTCTTTTATCTGTTCGATTTTTAATACATTGCCAAAAGTGATGGCCTGCAGGCATCAAGCACCGGTATTTTTTTCACATTATTCAAAGACAACTGTTACAGTGGGAATTATTTACTTTGTGTGGCTGTGGAGTGCAAGGGAACAGGCAGGACTAACATTTTCATTTTAAGGCCGTAAGCCAACAAGTGCTGGTTTAATGACGCCTTCACTCCTGGCGGGCCCGCTGCCTGGCCATTAGCAATTGGCAGCTTCAGAGGAGTGATGGGCTCTGGGAGGCGAACTGCTGTGCTGCAAACGAGCCCGAGGAAGCAGCCCCCACCCTGCCAAGGCAGGGGAAAAGTGTGTTATTGCTTCTCACGGAGGCTGGTGGTGGCGATGGAACAGGGAAGGCAGGACAGCAGGACGCATGAGGAGGTCAGAGGTGAGGCTGCACAACCAGTCCGGTGACAAGGAACCTACTTAGGAGGAGTAAGGAGGCTATCTGAAAGAAATACACAGTCAGCAAAGGTAAAGAATCATTTTTGCTCTTATATAAGATTAATATATAGACCTAGACCTCTGAGATACAGGCGTCTTCAAAGACAGACTGACTTTGAGCAACACCCATCTGGTACAGACTCACATGGTTCAATGGATTCGTCTTTGTTTATGCAAGGAAAACTGAACCTCTAGTTATCATCACACAACTATGGCATCGCTTCATAATGAAAAGGATTCCTTTTTTTTATTATTCATTCTAAATGTGGATAAGTTACAATTTCTTTTAAATATTTTTATTTAAACATTCATTAGCCATTTCACTTAAACACTTGGGGAGATCTTCCTTGGCTGATCCAAGTACTTATCCCTCATTTTCAAACACTATGAGTCTCTGAGTTTTGTGGTTTGCATTTAGGTCTGTAATAAATGTGAACAGTGTTTAAAAGTACTGTTAGCTGGACAGCTTCTTTCTGGTTAGAAAACACTTGGTGAACAGAAATGACAGCTTCCTGCATCTGGAGGGATTTTGGAGCTGAAGTCTTTCTTCCTAAAACTTTCAGGATCATTTCACTCCGAACATCACTTTTCCTTGATTGTATGTCGTGACTCAGTGAAAGATGTTACCCGGCTTGCACAGGGGAGTTGGGGAGACAAGGGAGGAAAGAAGCCCCTGGGGAGGATTATTGAATACTGTGGTGGTCACAGGATCACATGCAGTGTAATGCTTGGCTGAGACTTGCAGGAAGGTGTTGAGACATCAGCTTCACTCCTTTTAACCCAGCAGGCTGTGGAGTGAGAGGAAGGAGCACCCCTCTGCAGCTCCCAGTGGGTTGCCCTTTCTCATTCCCATCAGCTTTGTTTGGTGGAGTCTGGCAAGACAAGCAGGGCTCAATGACATTCAGGGACCAGCAGTACTGTTCAGGAGCCTCCAGGAGAAGGTGAAGCCGGAGGTGGATTGGGGTGCTGCTGTTAGACACAGGAAAGCATCCTTCAGCAGCTGCCTCTGATGTCGGGGGCTCCAGTGAACAAGGATTTTGGATACCATCCACTCTTGATTCACAAATTGCTATGGCAGAGACAGGCACCCATCCACTGGTGGCTCACCATGAAACTGAGAAAACACCACAAAAACATTAAAATGATTTTTTAAAAATTATTATTATTATTATTATTCCTTTTTTTCACCTCAGACCATGTGCATGTCATTTTCTGTGGACTTTGTTATTGAGTTTCATTTCACCTAGGGAGGAAGTCAGACATTAAAAAGCTCCCACTGTGTCCACACAGTGGCTGCTCACCTACAGAACTTTCTTCTTGGAGGTGGCTGGCCCCACATAACTCCACTCCCTCTACGACCAGGTCCTGTCCTGATGGCTGAGCTAGGGAATAAATCCCTGCATTGCCACTGGGAGGCCCGTGAGCAGAAAAGGCTGAACAATATCTGGACTACCAGCTGTAACAGGAGCAAATCACTGTTGGGGAAGGGAAGGGCAAAAGTGCATCTCCTGCACTGATGCTGACAAAGGACTTGAATTAGCTGTAGAGCCACAAAAAGTGGCCTCCCTTGACCTCTGAGACTGATGGCTGGCTTACGTATGTCACAGAGATCACAGAACTGCTGGGTCTTATCCATATTTATATGTTGGAATTCACCCACAACTTACTGAGATTCTTACCTGTCTACAGATATAGCAAATGAACAGCAATATGATAAAACAGGTGCAGTTAAAGTGGCACTCATTTATTAAACATGTGTTTCTCAGGGCCTTTTTTTTTAAATTCTTGTGTACAAATCAAAACAGGCCATTTTGTCTTGGAAGAAAGAAAAACAAAAACAAAACAAAACAAAAAACCAGAAACTATGATTTATCTTTTCCAGCCAAATAGAGTTTTTACAGCCCTTTTGTCAAAAGAAGGATGCATTTCTGAGAAACAGACTGTGAGGAAGAGGATGACTCGGTGAAAGTCTGTGTAGGGCAAGCATAAAGGACATGGCACAGAGAAGTCATGGTGAAGATACCTGGGGTGTTAGAAGACCAAGCCCAGTGGGACATGAACTTTGTTAGGGCTTTGCAGAACTAGGGGAATACAAATGATTGCTTTCATAATAGAAGGAGAAAAAAAATAATTGTATGCTTGGAAACTAAAATTGCCTGAGGAATAAAAACTGCTTAAATGCTGCTGTAGCTGGAAGGAAGTTCCCGGTGGAATTCTTACCGGGTATTTCTGCTGTAGGTTTCTCAAAAGCAGCTGGCTGTCAGATGGAAATGCATGTTTGCCAGAGGGCAAATGTTTGACAAGATTAGACAGCTCTATTATGTGCAAAGAATTACTAAAAATCTGAATTTACCCAAAATGTTCTTCAAGGCAGTAGAAAGGTGTACTGTTTTCAAGACATTGGTTTTGTATTTTGTATTAGTGTACACTGAATCAGTTCTTCTACTACAGTTGTGACAGGCAGCCTGAACCAGATCCCTTCCTGATCTTGGTGCATGTGTTTTATAAAGAAATGAAGAGTGATTTTAGTCTTATTTTCTCCCTCTCTCCCCTCTCATTCCTTGATCTTTTGAAACTACTCCTTGAAACAAAGAGCATGCAGAGAGGAAACATAAGGTCAAACAATTTATTGATACCTATTAGGCACTCCTTTAGCTGTCTTTGGGGTAAGAAGAGGCCATGGCTGTCTTGCTGGTCTTTTAGATGAAACTGTCTGGGTGCTAGGGTTATGCCGAGACACTTTCCCCTGGGAAATTTACCCGAGGAGAGGAGTATCTCTAACAGTTTCACAAATGGCTGGTTTCAGGTTGTTGTTCCTCAGCTCTAAAAAGCACAATTGACCTAATCAGTCAGAGGAACAAATGTCATGAATAAGGCCAAGTTCTCAGGGAAGGATTGTGTTTTCCTGGAATACAGGAAAAATGAGTAAGAAAAAAATATGTGATCTCAATACAGCTTTACTGATAAGTAGCACAGAGTCTTTACAGTAAACGTATCTAGGTTTACATATCATTACAGTTAAAAATAAAGGCAAGGCATATTTTGGACAGAAATGTGTCATGCTAAGAGTACTCCAGAGCAGTGAATTTTATCAAGGTAATTTTCAGGGGATTTCAGCAAGAGGAGAGGCATTGTTAATGTTCTTTTCAAATCTCTTCCCATTCATAAGTGACACAGGGATTATTTAATAAACAATACGTTTTAGAATGCAGAGCCCCATTTTTACAAATGACTTTGTGAAATGCTATTTTATCCTGGAGGAGTCCAGGAAGGAAAAGGTCTAATTCTCTCACTGTTCTTGAATCTCAGTAACTTCTCCTTGTTACAGTGCAGAACTTATCTCTCCCACTAAATGGTGGCTAGGTATCTGGTAGCCATGGAAGCCCTACCTCCCAGCAGCCCTTTGCCTTCTTACTCCCCTCTCTGCTACCTCCTGGTACAACAAAAAGTTGTGGAGTGATGCTGTGGGAAGCTGGATATCCTGTGGAAAGAGCAGAGGATGGTAGTGATGGGGAGCCATGTAGGTTTGTGTCTTCTTTCTGAGCTGCATCATTGTCATAAGTGAAAAATTCTTTTTTGTGTGTTTGTCTCTTCTAATTAGTAGTATTACCAAGAAATAACAAGTCATAACAGCTGTGGGTTCCTTTTACCTACTTTTAGTAGTATCAGAGCTAGATGCCTTAACTAAACTGGTCATTTCCATTTTCCTTTTGACAATGGAGGCAAAATCTCTTTTCAAATAGCACAAATCAGTCCTCTTTGTTGACCAGACCATTACTTTAAGGGCAAGGTGCTGAAAGGCTTATACCATGACTGGTGCCCTGAATGAGCTATGCTAATCAAACAGATGGGTCCCCTTACTCCTGTGCAGGTGATGTTCAGGCCTGTGAGATTCAGTGGAGGAAAGGAACAGTGAGGGGACTGCCCCCACCCTTTCTGTCTGGGCATTAAAGTATGAGCCCGGACTGCAAGAGATGTGTTAGAAGAAGTCTGTGGTGCATGCAGACATCTTCTACACATTAACTGGTTCAGCTGTTTCACAGAGGTGGTGGTGTTAGTGGTGTTACTTTACGTAGTTGGAATAGAGCATGACATCCATTTCAGGAGCTCTTGGCCTCTGCCCATGTGTTCATATTGCCTTACCTATGCGAAGCGCTGGAGCCCCGCTGCTGCAGAGAACTCCAGCTACAGGGGTCTGTGTCTGTTCCACCAGCAAATGAAGCAGTAGATCTAAAGGATCCTCAGTTAGAAAGGGAAAACAATTCCCCACACAGCTTTAAAAACTCATTTTATAAAATTAGTTTAAATCTACTGTGAATAAAATTACTTAATGAGAAGAAAGCTCATGCCTTCTAGGTCTGCTGCACCAAGAAAGCCCCAGAGAAATCCATGACTAATATTTACATGTAATGACATCTTCATAAAGGAATCCAGATATCATCTGATGTTTGTCCCTGAAAACAGTAGGAATGGTTTATTTTTCTCTATTGGTCCCTGCCAGTCTGCATGAGATTTTATGAGCTGATTGGCAGTCTCTGAGTTTACCTCCCCCTGACCCCCATACTTTCCCATCAACAAGCAACAAACTGAACTTGAATCTATCTGAAGACAATTACAATTGGTCACAAAATTATTTTACAGTAAGAAATATTAGCTCATTACATAGTAAGTCTGAGGCCTTGCTCAGGTTTTTATTTAGTTTTGAGTAAGCAATCACACTTGCAAACTAACAGAAAGTGGGCTTCTTGTGCTGCTATACCAGGACATCTAGGTCCCAGAAAGGTTGTTCAATTCACAATTAATTCACAAAATCAAAGAGGATTCCACTGGATAAATTCTTGCAAACCTGGTTCATGAGACTGCATGTTTTCAATTAACTTTGTTTGTCTTTGTACAGTACTATCATCCTTTGAATCTGCTTAGATAATGGATGTGATATAGATATGGCTGTAAAGTTTAAACCAATTAGTGGTAATGCAGTATTCAGAAAATGATAATGGAACTATATAATGACAGTTAAGTAAGCACTGATATTTTAAATCTTTAATGACAACAGAAATCTCATTATTCTACTACATGTATTTCCCTTATAAAAAAAAAAAAAAAAAAACTTAAGAAATTGCCACTCAGCATCTAGAATAAATAGGTCAGCAAGATCTTCAGCTCCTTTTGAAAAAATGCTGTAGGTGAATAATACTGATAACTCCGGTGAAACACAGCATTTCCCAAGATTGCATTCACTTCCAAGAATACAGAAATGATTGTATTCTAATGTTTATTATTGGTTTATATATAATTATTTGCAGCATACTGACGATGTGCCAGGCATGTCCCAGACTGTTAAAATGGTGTTTCTAACTCTGAGATGGACTAAAATAGAAAGATAGAGGTTATGTTTTCGCTACACCATAATTTATAGCCTTGAGTGAAAAACTCACCAAGATATGTCATAACACAAAATAAATTAAATGTTCCCAGTAACAGATAAGTCTGGGGTAATTTCATGTTTCAACTTCCCTATAAAATACTGATGATGATTATTTTTGCAATAAATATGGGAGCATACATGAAAGAAAGCGCACAGAATTCAGAAAAGCATAATTTCAGCAACTGTGCATTAAAGCCCCAAATGAAGGTCATACAGAGGGGATTTAAGCAATTACAGCAAATCTAGCCCCTTGGCAAGCAACTGAATGCAATGTATTAAACCCAATTGTTTTGCACCAACAAAGACTGGCACCTCCTGAGTGCAAAACATCAATCATGAGTGAAAACAAGTACCATTGAACTAAAGTCAGCTCCAGAAAATGAATCCACAGAGACAGATAGGATGAAAATAAAAGAAACTGGATATAATGGGAGGAAAAAAAGAGAACGTGGTGAAGTGTGATGGTTCCTGTGCAGCTTCTCCAAGATGCAAGACAAGACAGCAGGTAGGACCCAGATTATGCAGTGAAAGAGAGCCAGAAAGGGCTTTGTGCCACTCACAACGGCAATGTACAACACTCAGGGAACCAGCAGTAGAAGTGACATCTGTAGCAGTGCTCAGGGCATGAGAGCTGGGCAGGCTGAATTGAGCCAACCTGCTGAGCTCCAGAAAGAAGTATTGGGTAGGAGTCCAGGATGGTTGGAGATTGGACTACTGCCCTGAGAAGGGTGAGAGCAGGTCTGCACTGAGAATTCAGGTCTTATAAGTGTCTCAAAAGTCACTTGAGATGAGGAGCATAGTGCAAACAGCACCATTACATTAAGATGTCTGGAACACTAAACCTAGCACAAGGCAGGCTGCATTGAGCTGACGTTTGGCTTAAAAATGCTAGTTCATCCAAGGATGTCAATATGCAAGGCAAAGCCTAGCTTTTTTTTTTTTTTTTTTTTTTTTTTTTTTTTTTTTTTTCCCCAACAAGTTTCTGTGTTACTTTTATAGCACTATCGAACACAATTTAAACTGGAGAAAATATCAAAAGTTCCAAATGCTGGTAGAAAGTTTTCTTATTATCTGCCAGTCTTCTGGGTCAGTCTGGATCATCCTGTTGGTGACTTGATTTCAGAGCACCCTGGGCAGACCCTGATTAGCCAGAGTCACCAAGAAAGGATATCATGTTGATAGAAGTGGCACCAACTCCAGCAAAGTGTCAGTTGTCAAATGAGATTGTGTCATTGTGGGAGAAAGTCAGCATCTGCAAGGTTGCAGGTTAGTCCACGTGGATGGTGACTCAATTAAAAGGGTTCCAGCAACGAATAAAGCATTTAGAAGCATAGTGTTGGAAGATATCAGAGCTCATGCTAAGTGAGGAAGAGTATGTCATTGGAAAAGATGAAATGGGTACTTGGTATTTGGTGATAATGCTTTCATGGTGGTATTTGCTCACAAGAATGGCAATATTTGCGTAAATAACATCTTTGCAGAGGAAAAGGATCTGGGGGTGCTGACTGATGCTCACCTGAAAACGAGCCAGCAGTGTGCCCAGGTGGGCAAGAAGGCCAACCGCATCCTGGCTTGTGTCAGGAATAGTGCAGCCAGCAGGACTAGGGAGGTGATCGTCCCCCTGTACTCTGCTCTGGTGAGGCCACACCTCGAGTGCTGTGTTCAGTTTTGGGCCCCTCAGTACAAGAAGGACATCGAGGTTCTGGAGTGTGTCCAGAGAAGTGCTATGAAGCTGGTGAGGAACAGTCTTGTGAGGAGCAGCTGAGAGAACTGGGGTTGTTTTGTCTGGAGAAGAGGTTCAGGAAAGACCTTATTGCTCTCTGCAACTACCAGAAAGGAAGGTGTGGGGAGCTGGGGGTCGGCCTCTGCTCACAGGTAACTAGTGATAGGACTAGAGGGAATGGTTTCAAGTTGCACCAGGGGAGGTTGAGGTTGGAAATGAGGAGACATTTCTTCTCAGAAAGAGCAGTTAGGCATTGGAATGGGTTGCCCAGGGAGGTGGTGGTGTCACCGTTCGTGGGAGTGTTCAAGGAAAGGTTGGACGTGGTGCTTAGGGACATGGTTTAGTGGGTGACAGTGGTGGTAGGGTCATGGTTGGACCAGATGATCTTGGAGGTCTTTTCTAAGCCTAATGATTCTATGATCCAAGTCTCTGGCCCTCCTGCCCAGCTGGTGGCTCCCAGACCAAAATCTCCCCTCAAGCAGCTGCAACACCCTTATGGTGAATTAAAATCTTTCCCTGCCAGTGGATGGCTTGGTCTCAGCTAAGCCATCACAGCCTCCAAGTCTCTGTGCTCCGTGGGGCCAGAGAAAATATCCACAGTCTCTTGTGGCTCATGGCAAACACAAAGTACTTCATGTACCAAGGGGAAGGAGCACAGGCACAGGCTGTTACCAGGACCCGGTGACATGTGACAGCTTGCTATGCCATGGTAATTTGATTACATGCCTAGCCTGAAGATGTATCTGTTACTACTTACTGTTTTGTATTTGTGATTATCTGAAGGACATGTCCCTGTCAGGCAGGCATTTCCATGTGAATAAATGTCTTGTGCACAGTTTTGTCTGCTGTTAGTGTGGGCAGTGCCATGGCTTTCCATGGCTTTACATATTTACAATGGGGAAGAAGTATTCAGCCCAAATCCGGATACCAGAATCAGGCTTCCATTACCAACACTTTGCAGTGATCCTGAACTTTCTACTTCATTTATTATTATTCAAGAGACAGAAGGCAGAATGACCGCTAGCCCTTTCAGAGTCTGATGCCATGCCATGAGGGCAGAGGGACAAAAATGCAATACACAGGTCCTGCCTGCCTTGGAGAGCTAAATCATACCTACCCCGGAGAGCAGGTCAGGTGAACAGGAGACATGAGAAAACCTCACTCCCACATGCCTCCATGCGGACTGTTGGCTTTGCTGTCAGCTTTATTGCTACTTACTGGTTTGGTGTGTGTCAACACATATGAAGGTGTATAGTCAGGAGCTAACATCCTGCCCTCAGCAGGCAGGTGGAAATGAGGTGTCCCGAGAAGGGTTCACACTAGCATTGATGACTTAATAATCTAACTCAAGGGTACTGGAACAGAAACAAGCATTCAAGAGACTTGAAGAGAAAGAATCAGCAGATGGAAATATAAGGGGGTCCCAGAGAGGCTATGAGTGCAAAGCCTGGAGGGGTGGTCGTGGCAGAGCACTGAGGTTGGAGCTACTCTCCCACCAACACTCATGGCACAAAGTGATGTGACCAGGCCCAAAGCTTTATCCCCACAGAATGAACCTAGCAGATGGGTGCACCCTGTCAAGGGGATGGATTGCTGTGCTGCTATGTCCCATGGTAAGCACCATGGCAAGGTTGGATGCTCCTCCTTCTCTTCATCTGGGAGCTGGTGGTGCAAGCTCGTGAAGCGGGGCTACCAAAGTGACCATATGTCCTTTCTCTTGTGAAAGCTCTTCCTTTGCTTCTTTCACTTAACCTAGCATAAATTGTTCAGATTAGAAGTATACAGTTTCTTTGGGTATGCAGGAGGAGTTATTGGCTCAGCAAACTAAATGCCAATAAAACTGGGATAATGAGCCATTATTTATGCAGTGGAGCCATTATGCTTTTATTTATTACACTCTCTGTAATTACAGTTTCACCAGACCTGACAGTAACACATCCTTTAATGATGTACCCAAAGAAAGGATTTATTTGAAAAAAACAAAATCCCACAAGTGTTAGTCATAACTTAACTTTCTACTGGAAAATTTTTAAAAGGGAGACAGAAAATAGCAGTAATGGATCTAGTAAGAAAATATGTTTGTTTTCTTAAACTCTTTGTCATGTTTA
The DNA here is from genome assembly GCA_011075105.1 of Heteronetta atricapilla. Taxonomy (NCBI): domain Eukaryota; kingdom Metazoa; phylum Chordata; class Aves; order Anseriformes; family Anatidae; genus Heteronetta; species Heteronetta atricapilla. The sequence continues at coordinate 81,377,318 of CM021733.1, forward strand.
CAACCTCCCCATCACTCTGAAAGGTCACAATGAATGCTGATATTGTACTGGTAGTCTCTCACACTGGGAGTACATGTACTGGCACTGGGTATAAGTACAGAATGGGGGACAATGCACTGGAGAGCAGCCCTTCAGAGAGGGGGGTTGTGGTTGACAGCAAGCTGAATATGGTCCAGCAGTGTGCCCTGGCAGCCAGGAGGGCCAACCGTACCCTGGGGTACATCAGGCACAGTCAGTCGAGTGAAGTGATTGTCCCACTACACTCTGCACTGGTGCGGCCTCACCTCGAGTACTGTGTGCAGTTCTGGGCACCACAGTACAAAAAGAATGTGAAACTGTTGGAGAGTGTCCAGAGAACAGCTATGAAGATGGTGAAGGGTCTAGAGGGGAAGACATATGAGAAGTGGCTGAAGTCACTTGGCCTGTTCAGTCTGGAAAAGAGGAGGATGAGAGGAGACCTCATGGAGGCCTACAGCTTCCTCATGAGGGGGAGTGGAGGGGCAGGCACCAATTTGTTCTCTTTAGTGACCAGTGATAGGACCAAGGGAATGGTGTCAGGCTGTGACAGGGGAGGTTCAGGCTGGATATGAGGAAAAGGTTCTTCACTGAAAGGGTTGTGGTGCACTGGAACAGGCTCCCCATGGATGTAGTCATGGCATCAAGCCTGTCAGAATTTAAGAAGCGTTTGGACTGTGCGCTTAGTCACATGGTCAGAATTTTTGGGTAGACCTGTGTGGTGCCAGGAGTTGGACTCGATGATCCTTGTGGGTCCCTTCCAACTCAGGATATTCTATGATTCTGTGAGTAGCTGGTGTCCATCAGGACAAGAGGCAATGGGCACAGACTGGAACACAGGAGGCTCTGTCTAAATTGATCTGGAAGTGCACTGCAGTGTGGGTGTCTGGGCACTGGCATAGGTTGCTGAGAGAGGTGGTGGAGTCACCTCCTTGGAGACCTTCAAAAGCCACCTGGGTGTGGTGCTGGGCAGCCTGCTCTGGGTGTCCCTGCTGGGGCAGGGGTTGGAGCAGGTAGACTCCAGAGGGCCCTAATAACCTCAGCTGTTCTGGGATTCTGGGATTCTGTGCTTTTAGCATGATACCTAGTAATACAGCACATGCAGAGATGCTTGTGGAAAAGTGATCACAGGTGAGAAGAGACCCCCCCCCCAAAAAAAAAAAAGTCTTGCCTTATGGCATCTTCACCAGGATTTCTTCTCTTGTGCGTTCAGATGAGTTCTCTTTCCTGAGTTCTGTTCTGTCATCAAAATGCCAGCCTCCTATTAAGTAGTTGTCTAATCCATTATTATTTTTAAATCCACCATTGTAGAAAGAAAGAAAGAAAGAAAGAAAGAAAGAAAGAAAGAAAGAAAGAGAAAGAAAGAAACAAATAAAGAGAGGTTTCACTTTAAAATTTAATGTAACCTATTATTTATTTGTCATGTTTCACCTGCCAAATAGCCTGTGTACACTAGCCTCTTCATAGATATTAATATAAAGGCAATCCCTTACCTGGTGGAGGAATGCATAAATGGCTGATGATGAGCTCTCTTTTCTGCCAACCTCCAGCCAGCATTCGCTCTGAATCTAAACCTGTCCTTACCCAGTTTTCATTGCAAGGATGTCTTGCTCAGAGCTGAGACAGCCTTCTGAACTTACTAACTACAAACACAGAAGCCTCAGTGCCTCTCTGCTAGGACTTAGGGCTTTAGGATATTATACTTGACTGAAGCTTGATTTTTTTTCAGTGTATCGATTCAATGTAAAGAAAGTCATGGACTGGATAACACGTGTAGCCCAGTCCTGCCTTGGAGATCCAGATCTGCGCTGAGCAACTCCTGAGATCATCAGACCAGGCTGTGACTGGCATCAACCCTGGAGGGAAGCTGACAGCTCGTCACAGCAACTTCAGCAGTAACAAATGATGGAGGGAAAAGCATAGCTTCATTGTGGATTAAAAAAAAAAAAAAAAAAAAAAAAAAAAAAAAAAAAAAACCTCAGCAAAGGATTAGGAAAAATATGAAGAATTTCCTGATGCTTAATCATCTTGTTTGCTTAAAAAATTGCTGCCTTTTTTTACTACTGTTCCACATGGGCCTATGCTCAATTACTATATTTGCTCTTTGTTCTGCCAGCAAAGTAGACATCTCTTTGCTGTTTCTGCTCTCTTTAAATTGAAGTCTGTCCCCCTGTTAATCTCTGACTTCACCCCCTGTGTTTCTTCCTGACTGTCTTCAGGATCCATGTTGACTGGGTTACTGAAGAAAACTACCACTTTCTCCTAGCCAGAGCAACATTCTTCTGTTTATTTATATTTGAAATCAATCATACAAAATTTAGAATGATTTCTGGCTTCACAAACTTTTTCTGGAAATACATGGCATTTATCACAGCGAGCCCTGGCATCCTTACTCCCATGTGGCTTGCTGCAGTAACTTGTCAAGTTTTGTTTTGAATTAGGTTGTTAGCTCTTTAGGACTGAGGTGTTAGCCTCCTAATGACCCATTCTCTGGGCCACATAGACCAGAGCCATTTATGAAAACCTCCAGGAGTCCCCTTTCTTGTGATGAGAGTAATTAGGCATTCAGGATTTTGTTCCTGTTCAGCCAGAGCTCCCAGCTGCGGTGAGCATTCCTGCCAGAAGGCATCAAATACATTAGCCTACTTGCAGAAAGGGAAGGGAACAACACTGAGGCAGGGGAAATCAAATAAACGGCCATGGAAAAGTTACTTATAATATTCGCCCAGGTCTACAAAGGCTTCATTAAATGATTGTGCAGTGTGAAGAGAGCAAAATTTGGGCCTATGATTGGTCCTGCTGCAAAGGCAATGGGCAGATTGATCCAAAGTCCAAGCCCAAGACAGTTTCTGCAGAAAAAGCATGCTAGGATGCCAGAGTTAAGCCCTTGATGCTGTCACTATCTTTTATTTATTTATTTATTGTTGTTGTTGAGTCTGTAGTCTTCACCAGGTTTGCAGGATGGATTTTGTTACTCTCTTTGTCGTAACAGCAAAGCCAAAGTTACTGCCATGGCATGACCAAATTCATGTGGCTGACAGAGCAGACCTTAGCACTGGCAAAACAGACATTACAAAGGTGTGTTCACAAGAGTTCAAACAGAAATGAAACAAGATTTTAGCTGCTGACAACCGAACTAGAACAGGTTAGATGTGAACAGTGATTCTGTCCACCTGAATAACATGGTTGTCAGTGCCACATCTGTGGCAGAAGCCAGGAAACTATTGATTACACTGAAGAAGTAAAAAAAGGAGCAACTTTCTGAGTTTATGTCATATCAAAATTGACACCTGTAAAAATGACATATTTCTCTGCCCAAGACTAGGTCCGTGCTACAGCTCAGGCTAACCGGGGCACAGCGTGTCTTTGCAACATGACCATGCACAAAGAGTTATATTATTTTGAGGGTGCTTGGAAAGGTTGCTCCCTTCCTTTCCATCTCATCTTCCTGGTGACATTCAGGGTAGGATTTTGCAGTACTGATTGCTCAGTGCACAATATAATTGCCACATCAGAGAGGGGTGCCACAGAGGAACTGCTGACTGTGCTTTGATGGGACAGAGCTGGGAGAGGTTCAGGGGCAGCAAAGGTGGTCAAAGGTATGGAAGGACTTTCATACAAAGAACTACTGAGTGAAATAAGGTCTCTTTTAATCTGAAAAGTAGGTGATTGAAGGAGGACAGGGCAAAGGTCTTTAAAATTATGAGCAGAACTGGGTGGTCAACTTAGGACAAACTTCCAGTTTTCCTCGAATCAAGGATGAAGAGGTATCAAATGAAACTGGGTGACAGATTAAACAGCAGTAAAGCAGCAACCAACTTTTTATCCAGAGAGTTGATAATCTCTAGAACACCTCAGACTGAGATGTTACAGATACTGAAAGTCCTGGACATAAAGAGAGCTCAGTGAAGAGGTGTCTCTGAGATTAAAAATATCATCAGATCCATTGAGATTAGAGCTACCATTGGAAAAAGCCTGGCTTGGGAACCCATGAACCTTAAGGAGCTGGAGGCAGGGAAGGTATGTGGGGGAAACCATCACATATGCTTGTCCTGGTCTTATTCATTTCCCTAAGCATTTAATTTGGACACATCAAGAGACCTGATATTAGGCTAGACTGACTTTTTGTCTGATGCATTAAGATGGTCTTTTCTTTTATATGCACCCCAGTGTGTATGTGTAAAGAAAAGTTAAATGAAACATTAGGTGGTTCTTGGGATGGTTTGCTTGTCCTGGTGGATGACTTTTAAAGCACAGATCCTTTTTATCTTTGCATATAACATCTATCTGCATGTGGTGATAAATGTTTATATGTCCCCTAAATTTTAGCAGATCAGATATGTTAAAAGTCTGAGCCTCAGGAAGGGAATTAGCCATTGGAACAAACCCATCAAATGAGGTCTTCAAAAACTGATGCTTCAGTGCCCCTAGTCATGTGTGCTATAAGCAGGCACAATTTAGAGGCAAAAGGATGAAATAACACAGCCTGTGATTTTCAGGAGTGGGTGATTCAGCAGATCCCTCTGGCCTCACTTAGCTTAGAGATTCTAGAAGGGATAGACACCTTAACATGGGTCAGACACGCAAGGCCTGCTCTGTAGTCTTTGGAGAGGAATTAGGTTGTTCACAGTATGTCGCTTCAGTAGTTCTAGCTGTTTGCATTATGATAAGGTGAATCCTGCTGCACAATTTTCTGTTCTCTACACTGACGAGACAGGGAACCTCAAGGAATTGGGTCAGACATGAACATTTACAAGGATTAGATTGGCTTCATCCTCTGAGTCACTTCCAGGTCTAGCTTTCTAACAGCGCCTGGGGGATTCACAACTCTACCAATATACTCTGGTTTTATATGCTAAGCTCCACAGGTGATCTACTATTCTTGAAGAAAAATATACCAAATTCACTCATGGCATCAAAACTTCATGAATTCAATGCAACTTCACAGCTGATTAGTTTAGCCCCCTGGACAGATGTTTTGATGAGATTCATTTATTTTAGAGCTATATATAAATGCATTTCCTATCTTGGTAAGCATATTGGCTTTTGCTTAAATTCATTGTAAAGTAAAATGAGAGCACAGAATTCTTCAAAGATGCTCTGAGAGTTATCTTGTCTGCCTGATTGAGAGAATGTCATGGAAATTCATAAAAACTACAGAAATATTTCAAAATATATCACAAGACATATACTGTACATTTCTGTTCCTTATAATTGAATTGAATTCAATTCCAGAAGGAAAGATAAATAAATAAATCAAAGAATGATTTATTTCTTAATGTGTGATTTTTTTTTTCCATAGGGAGACAAAATAAAAAATTGTAATTCTCTTGCTCTCTGAAAGTCTGTTTCCCCCAGAGAAACAAAATCAAACAGACCTAATAATGCAAATACACTCCATACACTCCCATTACTTTTTATTTTTTTATTTTTTTGTCAGGATTTTTTTGACTTCTCACAAAATCTTTTGAATGCATGTATTTGCAAAAGGAAATCAATGTACGCAAATCAGTGTTAACCCTACAGGTCACTCTCTAACCTGAAAAGATGCATATTTTATGTGGTGGTGTGCCTGTGGACCAAAGCTTAAGAAAGGCTGCTTTATCTAATTTCTTTTCATCTCATCAGACCCTCTGACAAAAGTGAAATGAAAGCGAAATAGCTTTCTGTGCCCAGAGAGTCATTCATCTTTAAGATACTCTCACCAATAAAGTGAATAAAGTGTTTCTTCTTTAAGTTTAAGATCATTATTTAAAACAGTCTGATAGTACAGGCATATCACTTCCCTCTTGGGGCCATCTGCAGATCACTTTGGGTTGATAATTTGCCTAATCAGCCTGTCTGGACACTGTATAGATATGCCACATCAGTAGACTGAGGTGCGAGGAGGGACTTACGTGCAGCAGGGGGAAGAGCAGAGGTCACTACTGCTGTACATCCAGGTCTCACCTACACACGTGCATTTGAGATGGTGAAGGTGTGTGGATGGACCAGGGAACTAGAAAGGAGCTCCAGGTCCTTAGACTGAAGGGACCCTTGGGGGCCTCATAAGGTAAGCTTATCTCAGTCCCACGGCACAGCAGTAACAGTACCACACGTGCAAAGAAGCTGTGGTTTAGCATTAACATTCTAACACCTTCTTTCAAGCACACAGATAAATCCAAGCATTTTTATTGCCTGAAACAGTATCTTATTTATCCATAGAACTTACCAGGCAATTCTAGAGATTTCATCACTGCTTCTTGTTTGGCTGGTTGCTTGTATGTTTTCTAAAGCTTGCTTTTTTATCAAAAAAATAACAGCGTTCATTCAACATTCATTCAATGGAACATATTTTCCTCCACATTCTGATTGAAGAAGACTTGACCATGATGTAAGACATGGACAGCAGAACCACAAGTCAGGAGTACTGCTAGTACACAGTTCCTGTTATTTCACAAATCAGTATCCCTTGGTCCCACGAAGAGTGGGATTTATGTCACTTAATATTAGACATCTAAATTTGAGCTGTTCACATTTGGGTAATGTTACAGTCAGAAGACAGAAGTAGTCTCTGGTGAGGTGATACATCTGAGCACTCATGGACTTTGTTTTAAGATAAAGCACACACATAAATCCCCCATAGGGATATTGTTTTCTGCCCATTATGAATAAAATGAGCAACTAGGTTTGACTGAAATACCTAATTTTAGAAGCCTTCATTAGGGTGAGTAAGCTCTGTGATTTAAATTGTGTCTGGAAAGGCTATGTACATTTGATAATGTGTTTCAGATAGCCTTCACTTTCTCCATTAATCCTCCCATGGGTGAAACATCCCCAAAAGCAGACTTTTCAAAGCTCAAACCACCAAAAATTAAATGTTAGTTCAGTTTACCTATGTTTCTTTAATTTTATAGGCTGAAATAATAAACTGTTTTCAGTAGGAGACTTCTTCGTGTGCAAATAACTGCCAAGGGATTCAGGCAGCAGAGTAGAGCAGAGCCCACCACAATACTGAGCTTTTTCTTGCACACGAGGGAAGGTGAACGGCATGGTAGGGTTGTGGCAGAGGTAGCCTCAGGCAGGAAACATGGTGCTGTGAGTGACAGCCGCACCCATCCGTCTGCAGATAAAAAGAAGTCGGTGCTGGCAAGTGAATGAAGACTGGAGGGAAGCAGAGTTTCTCAATAGAGATGAACTGATTTCCTCTATTGGGCAAAGACACCAGTGTTAAGTTGGTGTATTTTTCTGAGCTGGAGTGAAGTCTGAAAGATAATTTTGTCACTGTAAATGCTTAAGACAGAGGCTTTTCAGCATATATAGGCATTAAAGCTGGGATGTAAATGGGAACAAAGGGATATATTTAAAAGCTACTTGTCTACAAAATAATTGATAAACCACCCTATAATTCTCTCCACTGTATGGCATGTGCTTCTTATAATGAAGGCGTCTATTGTTCATGCAGAAACTCTGCCTGCTTCAAGAAAGACGAAAAACAAAAACTGCATTTATGTAACAAAAATTTACTTCAAAAGACTCAGTGGGCCAAAATCAGCTTTGGAAAGACCTCCCGTTACCATCAGTGGAGCTGTACAGAAGGTTGGTTTGGTTTACAGCATCTAAATCTTAAAAGGTGTTAAAGAAGTCTCATCTGTCTTCCCACAGATTAAAAAGCTGATTGTGGAGTCTGTGTTAACAGTATCAGGTATTTGCCTTTCACTTTTTAATATCACTTAATCACTTTTCCTCAAAATATGATTTTACAAGGATGTAAACTGACGAAATTTAAAGCTGAATATTTACCACTGGTGAGATCACCAGTGGATTTCTTAGGGAGGTGTGATTGGGAAGTTGATGCTGTAATTAAGATGGTAAAAAATTGCTGATAGAATGGAGAGAAACACTCCTTTAACAAAAGAACACGTATATTTTTGAACTGTTTTTGCTGTCCTTTCTTGCTACTGCTGAAACTTGTAAATACCTGTATTAGAAAATAGTTGTACGTCTACAGGTAGCCATACATAGAAGTACTAAGTACTGCATACAGATGAAACAACATTCCTTTTGAACATCTTTTCCAAAAAATAGCTCCCAAAACACATGCCCTCATATTATGTCAGACTGTGGCCATTTTCATGACTTAAAAAACACAACTTCATTTTTTATGGGGCCTTTACCAACTTCTAGGGAGGCTGAAACTCTGGTGCTGTTTTCCAGTCATTTTCTGCAGCATGTTTTTTATGCATGTGCATGCTATCTACTTGTAGTGTATATTTTGTAGTATTTATTTTCTTTACCGTCTGCTCCTCCAAAAGAAAGAAAAGTGGTGGAAAGGAGTTATGTCTTTTTGGTGTGATCTGTTTTTTTTTTTTTTTTTTTTTTTTTTTTTTTTTAAATGTGAAGGATAAGGCTACACATCTGGAAGATCCTAGAAACATTCAGAGAAGGGTTGTGGAGGTTTTCTTGGATGTGTTCAACAGCTCTGTCTCTGCAGGTTTGTCTACTTCATTTGGAAGTGTGGTGAACCTTAATGCTAAACCACTGCTGGTAGCTTGTTGGGTGGGATGCTGAGGTGTTGGGTGTTCTCAAACTGAGAAGAATCCAGGCAACATCAGGGGCCCCATGGACAAGCTTGGCTGGAGCAATCAGTGTCATGCGTGTCTGCCAAAATGCTGATGAGATCATGCCACTCTGGAGCCTTGTTTTATTAGTTACCTAGGTCCATGCAAGAAAGTCATGTGGACTTACAGCCTAATGTCTTCTTCAAAATGTGTTTCCATACTGGTCCAAATATTCTCTGTGATATTTTGGAGTATTTCTGCTGACTTGTTGGAATTCAGGAGTATCCTGGCTGCTAGTAAGCAAGCTCAGAGTGTTCTTGTTGACTGAGAATCATCTGGGGGGATTTGTCAGACATCAGCCCTGGGTAACACTCTGGAGGCTCCAAAACAACAGAACCCTGTCTTGTTTTTCAGCCAGGCATTCAGCTAGGATAAGGGAATAAGGGAAAGGTAACTGGTACCAACTGCAAAGCTTTGGCATCCTCCTGTGAGAAGTACACGAACACTGCTCCACTACGCCTTCTGTATTTCACGATAATTTCATTTATTGTCTCACTGCATTTACTTTTATTAAAGTAGTTCACAGAGGTGTCATTCCTTGGTTTAGTATGGTAACAAAATTGAGTACCTCATCATGTGCTATGGGATAGGAAAACAGATGTCTCAGGCTCTGTTTTTGTATACTGTCTGATTTTTATTGTCTTCATATGTCAGCTTTAGTCAACAGGGGAAAAAGTGCTCTTAAAGTGCAACCAAGAGAATATTGTCATTTCTTGGGCTCATTCAAAACTCTTGGGGTGCCAGAAGAGTTTCATAAAGTATAAACTGTGTAATGACTTTCAGGAAACTGCCTTTCACTCCCATCCATCAGGATTAAACCAGGTTTATGTTGAAGCCAGCCAGCAGAATGTTATGTCTCTGGAAAAGACAGCTATCACATACATATGTAGATTAACAGCAGCCAGCACCACGAGCTGAGTAACAAAAAATTACTTTTCTTCTCTGTTTGGGAGGGATTTAATCATCAAAGACTTTCCTGCTCCCATGGAGTTCAAGAGAAGTGGGAGAGGATGCCTTGGGCTTTTAAAAATAGCCTGCCTTAAAAATAGTATTGAAATGTCCATGGTACCAGAGGTATGAGAAAGAGAAACAGCATCATGCAGTTCTTGCAGCACGGTAGCTGAAGAGCACTGTGCATTCATGAGAAAGCAATACAGCCCAACACAGCGTAAAATGCCTTTGACGATGTTAGCTAAGTAGCATCTGCCCACCTTTCTTCTACAGACCCACATTGCTGCCAGTGTAAGATCCACCACCTGCAGAGCAACTAAATGCATTGCTCCTGAGGGCTGACTTAAACGAATCATCATCTGGGGGCAATCTTCACTAATGATTTGATAAATCAGTTTGAATTTTAGTTCATCAAATTTGACCAAATTATTTTTATGTTTAGGTCACGATTTGAAGTGTAGCTATCATTCCAGAATATTTTGACTAAGCTGAGCCCTCTCTTTTTAAAGGCAATCCATGCAGAGTCTAAGACATTAATTTAGCTCTAGATATGATAATTAGCCATTTAATATCCATTGGCATTTTCCTGTGGCTATAAACTGGTGGTTACGAATCAAGCCTGTCACTTCTTTACTCTCCTTCCCCTCTTCAAAATAACAGCCCAATTTATCACCTCATTATCCAAATTTTGTGCCGGCATATCTTCTCTCAGTTCTGTGGAACTGCAGAGTGAAAGCAAAGGCATGCAATAGCATATAAATGTCTCAAAGTCTTTAGAATTCATGGTTTTCATAGTCTCTTGCAGTACTGAAAGTGCCATTAATTCTAGTTGAATGGTATTCTCTACTTTGACCCCAATTTTCCTCTGCTCATTAGTTCTTATAGTAGGCATAAATCAGAATATCCTCCTGGATCAGCTCAGGAAGCCCATCCAGCTTCAGGCTTTTTGCTCCCCACGTTCACCCCTGATACATCTTTCCAAATACTTTTCTTTACTGCTAAGGGAAAACTTATTCTAATTTTCTCCTGTTACTGTGTCTCCCAAGGAGATCATCTTTGTCTCCCTACCCTCACTTTGATTCTGCTTCCTAAGCTTCCACTTCTTTAAGTCTTGAAGATTTTTTTGAGTAGAAACTAAAACGTTGCTACATCTACCTTTTCCATGTAGTATGCACCTCTACTTTGCAAACTCTTAACCATGCTGTATGAATTCTTACAACTTATAAGCAATAAAATAAATCATAATAGTATTCTGCATTCAAACTCTCCTATTTGCCTTTCCTTATTATTCTCATATCTCCCATCTTGCCAGGTGTTTTTGCTTGGCACTGATCTCAGGGAAGGATCCAGGAGTGACCTGGGTGTAGCGATTCAGTGGGTGCAGCTAGTGGGGAGCTTTAGCCTTGAGTTTCTCCTCTACTTATTTGACCACACTCCCCACAGTCACACCAGCTACTCCTAGGGAACTTGGCAACAAAATACTTATCAGAAGTTTCTCAATCCTATAGCATCATATGTGCCATTGCTCTGAGGGCTGTCCCCACAGTCTGTCTGTCTGAGATGTGAAGGTTAGAGGCCCTGGAGTTCATTAGTGGTCCATACTGAGAAACCTTTCTCTCTTTTCTCAACCCAAACCAACAAAACCTCTTTGTATTCATTATAAACCCTGCACTGCGATGCTACTTCAGCCTGACCTCTGCTTAATGTGCTGGAGGTAAAAGGATCCTACAGTCCATTTGGTAAATTACTGTAAATTTTCTGTGAGCCCCATCTGACAGTGTACACGGAGCAATTAGCATCTCTCTTTTTCCAGAAGGGTTACATGCAAACAGCTCTGGCTGTAACTGCTTGTGACACCCTCCTGTAGGACACAGTGCTCGATTAAGGCTCTAATGTCATCCTGGCAGTGCTGCTGCCCCTGAGGCTGTTTCCCTGTTGTTTTCCAGTGCTGCAGAACCTCCCGCGGTATCCCCCGGGGAACTAAGTCATAACAGATGGTCATCGTTGGGTTTAATGCCACTTGTATTGCCTAATCATTTTTTATTGTTATGATCTTGTGAAGATGCTGTTAAGTGAGTACGTGGCTTTATCTAGCGTGTTCAGGGTACAAGATGGGTTTTTAGACTGTGTGTCTTGTAGGATTGCGTCCTTTTGACATGAGGTCTTTTCTCTCCAGGTTTGTACACTCTCTTTGCACCTGTTGCATTTGGTTAATCCAATCGTATGCCTTGTAACTACTGAAAATGAACAGGAGTAAACAGTATTTAGAGATTAACTCTCCAAAGCCACAGGACAAAGCAGTTAAGAAAGGTGGTTTTTCCTTGCTCTGTCTCTCCAGCGGTGGTGTGCTGCTGTATGTTCGGATCCCAGCCCTGCAAAGAGCAACCTCATGCACTGGTAGTGTTTGATGGGCTCCAGATGTCAGGAAAGAGCAACAACAGTCAGTTCTCCGCCAAGAAGGTGCCCAACCTTTGGTGATGTTCTGTGCTTCAGAAGGCATTAAAGCCTTCATTAGCAGCAATTTAAGATGCTGTCTGGGGAAAATATTTTATGGTGTTTTGACACTTTTTCTGGAAGAATAAATATCCTCAGGTCCCCGGTGGGGCAAGAAGAGCACTTAGCACATCAGGTCACCAGGGAGGTGCAGCAGAGCTGCAACAGAGGGGTTCTCAGAAGTGCTCTGTGCTGATCCCCTCACTACTCCTCTAAGTTGTACAGAATTCACAGAGGCAGGATTAGACACACTGCCTCCACCCCTGCTGTTTGTCCTTGCTCCCATCTCCCATCCACTGCTACAGGACAGGAGCACACATCAGAGGAGCTGGAGAGAGGGTGGCTGAGCTGTGGGGATGCTTTATGTGCCCGGATGGGGGATGGCCACCAGGGGAGGGCTGCAGACTCCAGCACATTCAAAGGACAGCACACCTTACAAACTATGCTGCTCAGAGTGTGATGGACTGCCTCACTTCATGGCAACACCAACAGAATAGTTTTCAATGTATAGCATGATCTTTATTAAAGGCTTCATACTTTTTCAATATCCTCTCAAATACTGAGTGTCCTCGTTGAACAGAACTGGCTGTTCCAGTGCCACTCTTCACTCACAATCTCTGTACAGGTTTGAGGAGGATTTGAAAATTCAATTGGAAATTTCTTATGAGGAAACAGTTGTTTGCTGGAAGAAATGGTTCTCCACAATAGCCATTTTCCTTAAATACACATTTCAGGAAAACTTGAAATACAGAGCTTTTAGGAATGAGATATGGCAGATTTTGCCTTATCTGGGTATTCTGAGTTTTGCTTCAGAATGAATTTTACTTTCTTCACTTTCTTAGCTAAAAAGTTTTAAAATTGAAATAACCATTGAATGTTTATCATGTTTTTAAAATTTTTATGGTAATTTTATTTCATAAGACATTTAGAACATCTTTCTATTTTATATATTGTTCAGAATAACTTTCTCAAATCTGTGAATTCCTCATGAAAGAAACGTTCCAACTCTCCTCCAATTTTTAAATTAATGTTGGAAGTTCTTGTTATTCATGAAGCAGCATGAAGAACAGAATGAAAGAGAAGCATGTCTTTCAGCTGAAACATTCAGTTAGCAAGTCACAGAAAAGGGGAAAAAATGCAAGACTTTGTTTCAGCATTACAAGTCTGAAGATATGTTTTCTTTCTTTCCTCTGATATGTTTTCTTTCTTTCCTTTTGGGCTTAGGAAAAATAATTTTTAAAAAAGGCAAAAGAAAGATACAAAGTTTATGCAAAGATAAAAACTGCTTTCAAAAATGAGTTAGTTTTATCCAGTAAGAGAATATGAATTACAAACCAGAACTGACATAATCTATCTGTCAAGGCTCGCTGACACAGTGTGAGAAACAATCTTCCTTCATCTGTTGAGTGAAAAAAGAGTTTTTAATTGGAAATCAAATAAATAGAAATCATGGGACTGAAGTGTTGTTGAACATTTGGTGCCACCTGAGCACCAAATGCATGAGGGCAAGAGGCACCATCAGATCTTGGGGCAGCCCAACATCCCGCTCTCATGGTGGGCAGCTCTCACCCTCAGGGAAATTACAAGAGAAGGGTTCACAATTCAGCTTCAAAATTAATCTGACACCAGAGAACCTGCAAGCCTAAAGCAGGCATTACTGCAGCACATTACTTTCAGGTTTGGAAGGGACAAGCAGGGACAATTACATCTACACCTACACCTACATCCACATCCACATCCACATATCTACATCTAATCTACATCTATCAATCTATCTATCAATTCACAAATGAAAGTTCAGCTCTTGGATGGATCAGTTCAGGAAAAATGAAAAGTTTTTCTTGGATTTATGCCTAAATATCGCAGTCCCATATCAGCCTTTAATAACGTTTCAACTTAGTGATTCTCATTTAAGGATTTTTTTTTTTAATGATTATTATTTTTAAAATTTAAACTATCAAGCTTCTATGTTTTCCTCTTCTGTGATGTAGCCTGATGAGTTATAAATATATTTGATTGTGATTTTGCTACATGAAAATAAATGTACTGCAAATTTTCAGTTCGTAAGTGACAGAAATGTTGGATTTTCTATTTAATATGCATGTACTCTAGAGATAAATGAGGGAAGCTGCCTGGAAAAAGGAGTCAAAAAGCTGATTATATGAAGTTCAAGGTGAAAACTTAGTTTTCTCTTCCTGTGAACCCAGTATAATCAGTGGAGCTGTCACTTGTACCTCTTCATGCAGGTGAGGCTGAATAGATTTTCTCTTGGCCACCAAACCTTCAGGTTAAGATGTGGTCCTGGTTGGTTGCTCTTCTGTGGTGCTCCAACACAATGAGACCTCAGAGGAAGTACGGAAGCTGGCTTAGGTATTGTGAACTGCCAGAATTGATTTGGTTTGTCATATCCTGCTTGCAGCAACAGCAACTGACTACTGTGTTGCATCCCTGAAGATGTTAGCAGTGGTAGGTGTTGCAAATGTTCTCCCACAACAAAATATATTCCTGCCTGGGGAGCTGATTGTTGAGTGTGCTTTTTCCTTGTGTTTCTTGGACGGAGATGTCTTTGTAGGGAAACTGCTGGTCTGAGTGCTGTGCACGTAGTAGTTTGCATGCTGCTGTTTTTACACTGGTACATAGAGCGAGGATGTTCGTGTCAGGGTATTCTCAGGAAGTTGTAAGAGGAGGTGGGAATCAGTGCAGCAGTTCGTGCTTTCAATCCATCTGTGTAGCAAATGTGGGACCTAATGCATTTTAACATCCCTTCCTCAACATTGCTTATGAAGAGGTGAGAAAATTCTGGGCTTATTCTGATGCCTGAAAGTATGCCCAATATATGGCCACTGTATTGCATTTGAAGGTGAATTCACTGAGGATGGGTGAAAATGATTTAGTTTGTTTCAAAGATATGACAGAACTTCAAGTCCTAGCATAGATCTTGTCATTGCAATGGTTTAATGCTGTTGCAGTGACTTCTGGGACATGTCATGTCTGAGTATCACTGCTATGGTCATCCTGTCTCTTTTTTTGGCTTAAATCTTACTGGTCTACTTAAGAAATAGTAGTAGGGGCTATCTTGCACAATAGTAAAGTGCATTTAAAAATATTATTCTTGTAGCCCATGGGAGAACGTGGGGATCTGTTGTTGGATTTGATCTCTCGTGAGTGACTTCAGGGGAAGGTGGTTGTATCTTACTTATTCTAGTGTTCTCTTGCAGATTTGTAAATCAGCATTGGAATTATGCTTGGCAGCCATGTGGTAGCTCCTCTGGGAATAATGTGTTTCTCACATAACCTTAGGCAGTTGCAGTTGCTGGTGTTCTTTTTCTCTTTATGTCATAGCATAACTGTCACAGCTTCCCTGCTGAAAATTGAAAGAAGCCCTAAATCTTCTAAAATCATGATTAGTTTAAGTAACTCAGCTGAAGCTTGAATCTTATAGCTTACAATGTATGATACGAAAACTAAGGTGTCTTTATGATTGAAATCCGTCAGAACAAATTCTGAATGGCAGAAATGGGACTTATCAACAAAACAGGCATTTTCACATTTTCTCATTTTCCCTGTACATATAACTTTATATCTGATGCCCATTTTCTTATAAAAGTTTTTTTTTTAAAAAAAAAAAGTTATAGATTTTTTTCCAAAAGCATCACACCCAGAACGTAATGGGTTTCCATAAATAGCATGTTTTTACAATCATATGCAGCTGAATTAATGTGAGTACTTATGGTGCCAAGGAGAAAAATAGATCGCTTGAGTTCAACTGTAAACTCTTTGGATTGCCTGAAACTGAGTAGGGCAGAACTGTATAGTACGAAATCTCAGGGTCAACCTCTATATTTTAGTATTACAGCTACTCCTCCCACATAAAAATACAAGAATAGAAAGTTCAAAAATGTGAATGGGTGTTAACTTACATATTAACACTTCCTTAAGTATTATTATTAAAGTTTCAACAAGATTCTGGGCAAAGTTTAACTGCCTACAGAATGTGGCCAGTCCAAAGGTGTGTAGGGACTGAGAGTGCAATGGGGATTCCCTGGGCTGTGTGGAGACACAGGGCTGGGATGTGTTTTTCCTCTGTTGAAGGTGAGGGGGTCTCCATCCCTCAGACAGCCTTGCTAGGGCAGCTCAGGCTGCAGTAGCATGTTGTGTTTTCAGGATGAGCTGCACAAAAAATACAGAATCAGTCTATATTTTTTTCCCTGCAAAGGGCAGGGGAAAAAGTGTTGGGAGCATCTCCTGGTGTGAAGATAAGAGGGCACTCAGTTCCTTCCCTGCCATGAGTGAACCAACAGGGACACATATGATGGAGGGACTCCAAGTGGCTCTGCCCTGTTGGGTGTCAGAAAATGCACAGCTCCTGGGCTGCTTCAAGCACCTTGCAGCAGGCAATATTTCCTGTCAATGCTGTTTTTTTTTGTGGCTAGAAAAATATCTGTGGGAAGTTTCTCAATGGTAAGGGTGTCACCAGTGTGGGGTGTCAGCAGCCTGTGTTACTTCCTTCTCTGCTACTAGCATAGGGATGAGCCCAAGGTGGGAAGTGACAGAGAGGATGCTAGTGGCAAGAAGAGAACATCAGGGCGAGGCAGCCTGGAAAATGCCTTCCTGGAACAGCTCCATCTCTGCGTGGTGCCTCATGCACAGGGAGGTGTGAAAGAAGGCCCCTTCTGAACAGGCAGCTATGCAACTTGCTTCCTTTTGGAAAGTGCTATATGAGGAGAACAGGAAGGTAAAACCTGAAGAAAAACATGTATTTTTACTGCGGATCCAAAGGCCTGTGGGCATCAGACCTCTAGGGACTCTGGAAAGTGTCTTGCAGAGGAGTGGGCATGGACAAACTGTGGGTCAGCGACTTTATGCAATGTTTCCCATACGGCAGGGGACTATTTTGGATAACTGCTTATGCCATCTGGCCTGGGAACCTGGAAGGCAATCTTTGTGGAAGTCACACAAAGGACATGGGCACGATGAGACAAAGATATAACTTTCTCACCAGCAACAGCAGGCTGAGGCAATAGCCAGAGGCTCAGGTTCTCACACATCTGTGCTGTATTGTGGTGATTCACACTCATAAGGTAGAAACAGACCATGCTTCCCCAGGCTGCTGAGAAAAGAAGGGCAGGCTGAAACAGGTGAAGGCAGAGCATTTTGAATGCTTCAGTGGCAGAATAACATGGGATAAGTATTACTAGGAAAAGAGACCATAGTGTACACCTCTCAGCAAACCTTCCAAACTGCAGCTTGGTGGAGGACACTGATATCAGGTTTGGACTGCAAACACCTACACAGATGATCTGCGAGCACTGAGGTGAGAGGGCAGAAGAGAGGGAGGCCAGTCGAAAGCTGGTGAGGACTTGGGACAGATGAGACCCAAGTTATGGTAGGCATTTGGGGGACATGGGTCCTAGGGCATTTCAAAGTTGCATAAACCATTTCAGTGTGTGCTCTGGGGACTCCCAGCTACTCTTGGCTCTGAGCTTGTCATGGGTCCTGAAGAAGCACCTGAACTGCTGATCCCTCTTGCAGGGAGGCTGAAGGGTTTCATGCTTGAAACTTGCCTTTCAAGCACTTCTTTCATATTTTTACTCTGCAGTGAATTTGAATTTGTGTTAGGGAAGGAAAAAGGCCTTGCTAGCATACTAGGAGTAAGCTAATGGACTTAGTTGGATAAACAACAGATGTAACAAACATTTTATGACAACATAAAAGTCAATTGCATAAAATGATACATCAGCCTAACAGTACCACACAAGATGTCTTCTCATGTGGTAGAAAGCCCAAGAAATGTGAAACAATGCATCTGCCACGGTGCTAGATGAAATTATTTTGTTTTGGTAGGTAAGGGCAAAACACATCCTAAAATCTTTTAAGCATGTACCCAGTGTAAACATGGGAAGGATATTGCCTTTGAGTGAGAATAGCAGAATAGTTTTTCCCACTGTAATTAAGACAGTAGAACAGTAGCGAAAAATAAAACAAATATTATAAGAAGAAACAGAAGCAAATTATGGCAAATGGTGAATATGGCATTGTTCTGCTGCTGAGCAACTTCTGTTGCTCACTGTGGGAGCACTGCTTCTGGGTCAAAAGTAATTTGGTGTGACTGTTCCCTCAAATCCTCTTTGGATTTGGCTAACACAGGTGATGCTAAGGGTTGATGTAAGCTGGGAGCAGCACTGTTAGGTCAAAGCATGAATAAGGCTTACAGAGGACACAATGGACTGGAATTGCTGAAGGTCATTATTCAGCTGTTATCACCTGCAGCTTAATGTCTCTTGCAGCCTGCATTGCATATTAATTGTTGGCAGTTTCTTCAGAATCTACTAACATGGAAATAGTATAGACCAAACTTCTAACGCAGAAGATATAAACTGGCATTATCTACTTGGACTTGTGCAAAGCATTTGACATTGTCCCCATGATGTCCTTGTCTCTGAATTGGAGAGACATGGACCTAATGGATGGGCCACTCAGTGGGTAAGGAATTGGTTGTACTCAAGGTGTCGGGTTCAATGGCTGTGTCCAGGTGGAGATCAATAACGAGTGGTGCTCTTCAGGGGTCAATATTGCGACTGGTGCTGTTTAACATCTTTGGTGGTGACACGGACAGTGGGATTGAGTGCACCCTCAGCAAGTTTGCTGATGACACCAAGCTGGGTGGTGTGGCTGACATGCAAGAGAGAAGGGATGCCATCCACAGAGACCTGGACAGGCTTGAGGGGTGGGCCTGTGAGAACTTCATGAGGTTCAATAAGGCCAAGTGCAAGGTCCTGCACCTGAGCTGGGGCAATCCCAAGTACAAATACAGGGTGGGTATGGAATGAACTGAGAGCAGCTCTGAGGAGGAGGACCTGGGGGTGTTCACTGACGAGAGGAATTTAATGAGCTGGCAGTGTGTGCTTGCAGCCCAGAAAGCCAACCGTATGCTGGACTGCATTAAAAGCAGGGTGGCCAGCAGGGTGAGGGAGGTGATTCTCCCTCTCTGCTCTGCTCTAACCAGCCCACCCCCCCTCCCCTACCCGGAGCACTGTGTTGAGCTCTGGGAAACCCAGCACAAGGACATGGACTTATTAGAGCAAGTCCAGAGGATGGCCACAAGGATGATCAAGGAGCTGGAACACCTCTGCCGTGAAGACAGGCTGAGGGAGTTGGCGTTGTTCAGCCTGGAGAAGAGAAGGCTCTGGGGAAACCTTATAGCGGCCCTATAACCCTAAAGAGGGCCTACAGGAAAGCTGGGGAGGGACTATTTGTCAGGGAGTGGAGTGGTAGGGCAAGGCATAATGGCTTCAAACTAAAAGAGGGTAGATTTAGATTAGCTATATGGAAGAAATTCTTCACTCAGAGGGTAGTGAGGCCCTGGCACAGTTTCCCAGAGAAGCTGTGGATGCCCCATCCCTGGAGGTGCTCAAGGCCAGGCTGGATGGGGCTTTGGGCAGCCTGGTCTGGTTTGAGGTGTCCCTGCCCATGGCAGAGGGGGTGGAAGTAGATTATCTTTAAGGTCCCTTCCAACCCAAACCATTCTGTGATTCTGTTTTTCTATGATTTTGAAGCTGATCCAACAGCAGCTGGATTGTTGAAGCTTTTGTGCTTGCCAGTGTGATACAGGGGATGTCCGCACTGTGATGGAGGAGGAAAAACAAACACTCATCCTTGGGTAGGTAACTGTTCTATTCATAGGTACATGAGTTATGAGTTTCAAGGTATGAACTAGAGGGCTTATAAGTTAGAATCCTTATGAAATAAGTGATGAATTAGTGAATTCACATTAGACTAGTTTGTATAGAGAGGATTGAGAACTTGTTTGATCTCACTTCTTTAGTGAGACCATAAAACAAAGTTTAATTATGGATTATGTTTTCTGTAAATTTGAGAGATCCAAACAGACTGTGACTTTTCACAATGCTAAGCGAAAGATGCAATGTGATGGACATGCAATGTGGACCGCCTTTCCCACATCGGCTGATGGATATCGTTAAGTTCTGTGGAAGCAATATGGGAGGGATACAAAGTCAGTAAGGCAGTTTCATATCATGCTTTGTATCAAATACTTCTACCTGAATCATTTGCCACTAACTTCTTAAAAGAGCAGCTCCACAGAATCCCCCATGACAAATAAAATGTTGTTAGAGACAGGGACAGAGACTAATGGACCTAAACTCCAAGGAAATATTATCCCAACAGCAAAACCTGTGTGAAGGCAGACCTGCCTTTGAAAAGTTGTCTTCCCTGCTTATCTGGCCCATCACCTTCCATATCTATCAAAAGTGATTTTTTTCTTGTTATACTGCTTTTGTTTGTGTCATTGCAGACAATTACTTCAATTCCTTTGTGTTCAGAAGAAAGAAAGAAGAAAGCAAAGCAGAAATTAACAGAAAGGAGCAGAAAGAAACAAGGCTAGAGCAGAAAAGCAGGGAATAGAATCATAGAATCATAGAATCACAGAACGGTTTGAGTTGGAAGAGACCTTACAGACCATCCAGTTCCAGCCCCCCTGCCATGGGCAGGGACACCTCCCACCAGTCCAGGTTGCCCAAAGCCCCATCCAGCCTGGCCTTGAGCACCTCCAGGGATGGGGCATCCACAGCTTCTCTGAGCAACGTGTGCCAGGGCCTCACCACCCTCTGAGTGAAGAACTTCCTCCATATATCTAATCTAAATCAACTCTATTTTAGTTTAAAGCTATTCCTCCTTGCCCTATCACTGCCTCCCTGACAAATAGTCCCTCCCCAGCTTTCCTGTAGGACTCCTTTAGGTACTGGAGCCTTCTTTTCTTGAGGCTGAACAATCCCAAATCTCTCAGCTTCTCTTCACAGAAGTGCTCCAGACCTTTGATCATTCTTTTGGCCCTCTTCTGGACTCACTCCAACAGGTTCATGTCCTTCTTGTGGTGGGGGCCCCAGAGATAAACACAGCACTCCAGGTGGAGTCTCATGAGAGCAGAACAGAGGGGAATTGCCTCCCTTGACCTGCTGGCCACGTTTCTTTTGATGCAGTGCAGGATATGGTTGGCTTTCTGGGCTGCAAGTGCATATTGCTGGCTCATGGAGAGCTTCTAATCAACCAACACCTCCAGGTCTTTCTCCCCAAGGCTGTTCTCAGTAGAGGGACCAGGAGGGAATAGGAGGGACCAGAACTGAAAATAAGCAGAAGGAAGATAACGGTGGGGAAAATAACAAATGAGCATTAGGCTATGCAGATCAGTTAGATAAGCACTCAATTAAATGAGCTTGCTGAACTTCTTACATGTGAGAGATTTGTTTCAAACTGTCCCAATAACAGCTTTCTGTCAACTTCTTGAAAAACTCCTGAGCAAAAGCATCCTGTCTCCTATATATCAGATGGTACTTTGTTGCTTCCTTTTCTAGACTTGTATAGGGGCAGAAACCACACAGGCTCAAGACAGTCATAGAAAGGAAAGCAGCATATTTCAGAGTTGATATACATTGATGTCACTTGTTGTTTTTTATCTTATTTGTTACCGAACTGAACATTATTTAAAAGCAGAAGAAAAGTGAAGAATTTCACTGAAAATTTTCAACTTTATTGAATCACAGCATGCTACTCTTAGCATCGTTGCTAAACTCAAGAATGTATTCATGCCTAATAAAAGAAAAGCAAACTCGATGAAAACATAGTGACTGGCATATGTATGCAACACTTTGTCGGATGTTTGCACCATTAAAATAAGCATAAAGGAACTCTTCACATAATGAAGACACAATCCCCTGGCACACACTTCTGGGACAGCTAAGTATTGAAGACTTCAGGGATAGCTCCATGGGAAGATCCATATGGACGAAGAAAGGTGTAGTTAGCAGTAATGAGATCCATCTAGCAGAGAGATAATTATATTCTCCCAGAAGGGATTTTTGGCTGCCAGGGCTCCTTAAAACAGTCAGTGATCCAGGCAAAACAGATGGGGTACCTCCCTCATCAGCAGTGGGAAAATAGTCCCAGCACCTGGGCAACCTCCTCCCCTGGCACAGACTGGCCTGCCATCTAGCTCCAGCTTCCCATCTTTCCTCTCTCTAGCCAACATGAAAACCAAGCCATCATGCTCACCAATGCCCTCCTATCAATGAGTTTTTTTTTTTTTTTTCTTGAGTGTGCTGATCCATTGGAACAGGATCATATCCCATCAGTGCCTGGCCACTGAAACAAACTCCCAGATCCAAAGCACTGATTGCAGAAATGTCCTTCCAAAGAGACAAGCTGGTGCGTCAAGGAAATCTGGATTGGGAGTATTTGACAAATAAGACCATCTGTTATACTTGGTGACCTAAAAGCACTTCTGATCATGACCCAGGGAACACTGCCCCTATTATGGATGTAGGCAAAAGTAAAACACCAGAAGGGATTGCTATTAGTTTTTGAATCTTGCAAGTAACAAGTAGTCACTGCTTAATTTTTCATTTGATTCCACAAGAGTTATCACAGACCTTAAAAAATTGAAAGAAATATTTATCAGAGTCAAGATAAATGTATTTTTTGTTTGTTTGTTTATTCTCTCAGTTTATTTCCCTCTGTTACTAGGCTGATTCTGGACTACAGTTAATGTTACTGAGCTCAAATTCTAATGGGTTTTGTAACTCCCCCCCTTTTTTTTTTTCTGTACTCATTTGTTCCTCAGCCACAGCAGAGATGCTGTCAATCTTCCAATCCTGCATAAAAGCCATTTTTTTCCCTCTGACTTTAGGCTAGAAAGTCACTACCCTCAAGCTGCTTTTTAAAACAATATTTCCCAGTGATTTCTCAAGCCTTGGTCAGTCCAGGAACCTCTATGTCATACGGGATTTTTTCTCCATAAAATTTAAGATCAAATACCCTGTTCCCATTTATATCTTTTGTCATTATCCAAAAATTTTATCTTTTAGTTTCAATAACATCTTTAAGAAAGAGGGGATAAAAATATCTAAGAGAAGAACATAGAGCTCACCACTTTCTCTTGTCATGTATTTTGTGTAAATAATAGTCCTTGACTTGAGAGTCTCATGGTGATAACAGGTAGCTGAATGACTGTGAAGTGTCATTTTAAATAATACCATGTAAATTCCAGGAGCTTACATTTGAAAAGGGACAAAGGAAGAACATTAAAACGTGTCTCCCAAGGAGCAGAATTGCAGTCACAACTATTATGTATATATTTTTATTAACTTGTCCACAATTTTCATATTATCAGTATCTTTCATGACTAGATTGAGCAATGAAATCAATGATATTCCTTTAATGTTTTAGATTTTTTTTTTTAATGAGATTTATTGGGTTGGGGTCTATAAGAAATATTTGAGTTGGAATTGTACAGTAGAGCCATAAAATGCTCGAGGTTGGAAGGGCCTTTTGGGAATCATTTGGTCCAACTCCCTGCTCAAAGCAAAGCTCACTTTAAAGTTAGAACAGACTGGTCAGCACTATTTATGCTTGAGGTTTTGACTCGCCAAGGATGAAGACCCTACAGCTTCCTTTGTAGTCCAGACCAGTGCTTCACCACCCTTATCTGGGACACATTTTTCGTATTTCAAGTTAGAAGTTCCCCTGCTACAAACAGAAATTATCACCTCTTGCCTTTCTGCTGGATATCCTCAGAAAATCCTAGCTCTTTTTCTTTAGAATGTCAGTGTTGGTAGTTGATGACAGCAATCAGATTCACGCTATGGTTTCTCTTCTCAGGGCTGAACACATCCAGCTCCCTCCACCGATGAACTTGGTCAATCTGTGTGACTCCTGAGTGGGGTTAGAGTAAATGGGAGAAAAGAAAAATGCATCTGCAGCAACACTGTTGTTAATCATACAGTCCCAAATGTAACATTTGGTTCCCTTGGCTACATAGATTGCTAATAATTTGCAAATATTTTCAGAAAATACTATACTAAATCCCAAACTGGTTTGAGAAATAAGTTACTATCATAACAAAAACAATGTAGTCCATCTCTCTCCTTCATATATTACGAGCTATGCTTTTTATACCAGTTTCCATTTTTATTTCATAATTTATGGAAATTATTCTCAGGAGAATGGTTGTTACGTCTGTAATTCCCCCAATGGCTGCAGTTTGAGGAGTTCTTCTATTCCAGTTAAGAAAGGACACCCATTTCCCAGCACAGTTCTTTACTAATGTAGTTCTATAGTATGTTTTGTTACTAATGTAGAACAATATGTCTTGTTTACTTGCTGTAATACAAAGACATTAGCAGCTATTCAAAAGCAAGAATAGGTAGGGAACAATTAAAAGCTTTATCCCAGAATAATAATAATAAAAAAACCTTCTGCGGCAGAACTGTCATTTAATTTTGAATAGTGGCCATGCAGAGATCATCTAGGCCATGTCTGTGGGGAGCAATAATATCTTTTGTTAGATCATCTACTACATCTGAAATCTGCAATATTGTTTTTAAACAGTCAAGGTCTGAATATCTCCAAAGAGGGAGACACCACAACCTTTCCAGGCAACGTATGCAAGTGTTTTACCACCCCTACAGTTACTTTTTCTTATATTTAAATGGAACTTTGTGTGTTCCAGTTTGCGTCCATTGCCTTTTGTCCTGCCAATGGGCATTGTTGAAAAGAATCTGAGTCCCTCTTTTTCATAGCCTCCCATCAGATGTTTATATACAGCCTGTTCTTCTCCAGCCTCAACAGTCCCAGCTCTCTCTGTGAGTGTCATGAAAGACACTCACATCATGAAAGTCCCCTCACTACCTTTTTGACCTCTCATATCCATGTCTCTCTTGTACTGGGGAGCCCAGAATTGAACCCAGCACTCCAGATGTGTCTCACTGGTGCTCGGTAGAGATGAAGGATTTCCTCCCTCCATCTGCTGGGAAGAGTCCCCCTCACGCAGATAAAGATGCTGTTGACCATATGTGCCATCAGGGTACAATGCTGGCTTGTAGTCATCTTGGTTCCCACCAGGACCCTCAGTATCTTTCTGTAGAAGTGATTTCCAGTCAATCAGCCTTCAGCCTGTACTGGTTCATGGGCTTATTCTCCAGGTGAAGGACTTCACACTTACCTTTGTTGAATTTCATGAGGCTCCTGTCAGCCCATTTCTCCAGCCTGATAAGATCCCTCAGAATGACTTTGGAGTTTGTTTGTTTGTTTTTGTTTGTTTTGTTCTTTCTGTGCATTCTCTGCCTCTCTTTATAAGCTCCCAATCCTGACTGATCTCAAACCTTCACAGTAAGCAAAAAAACCCCTGAACTGTTTAGACTATTAACCACCTGGTAGCTTGAAAATATTTGCCCAGATGTTTAACATTTTTTTTTTTTTTTAAATTTTTTTCCTCTCCATCTGCACTTGGCACCCCAGATGCTGTGCTCCAGTTTCACTAAGTTTTTACTCCTGCACCTCCCAGTGTTTTTCATAGGGGATTATGGTTCTGATTGCACTCATGTCAACAGGAGAGGGGTTCCTTTACCTAATTAATGAATAAGGATAAAGCTACCAAGCACTCCCAAATGAAGTTATTCATTACTTGCAGTTTAAAACAGTGCTACAAATTTATGCTCTCTGAAGTACCTGTAACTACTAATTTTCAGGTCTAACTAATAAAGGAATCTTGGATCTCATCAAGAAGAGGATAAGGTCACAGTGCCCATGCTGTGCATTTAAATAGTTTCAGTCAAGGTTTCTTTCTCCTGTGTGTGGGGAGTTTTTTAATATCAACTTGCTTTCTCTACCTTACCTGTTAGGTCTAGAGGAAAGCATATGCTGAGGTACAAATAATTAACCTCATGAATAACTACAAAGTGGAAGTACTAAATTTTTAGTTTATAAATCAGTCCAGAAACATATTTCTTGAAAAGCAATTTTTCTTCATTAATTGAGCTGATGACATCGGGGAACCATTCATACTGTTTACTTAGTTGCTCTAATTAGTTCTCTGGAAGCATTTACCTCTCTACTGACTAGATGGGAAACTTAGGCTCTTAAGATTTGGTAATTTGAATCACATAGTTAATCAGATACAAAAAGTTGCTTGGAGTGATGTTGAAAACACATTTTGTATTCAGAACTCCTGACTTTAATAGAAATTAGAGATTCAAAACATTCTGGCATCTCTAACACTGTTTTAGAAGTACAAATAAAAAGTGACTGCACCAAAAATATTAGTTATACAAAAAAGCACTGGAACTCTGACTATTTAAGTACCATATTTTACATATTTCCTACACAGTCTGTTTAAGTGGAGCTTTTTGTTCCAATATTCAGATGGTTATTAATCTGTATGAGAAGTTTCAGTTATTACCAAGTTTCTAATGTTTTCTCGATGTCCATTTATTCCTGAGATGCAGGAATGGTTACACAGTTCTATTTTGAGGAGAAAATATGGGAAAAAAATAATATAAAGATGTTAATTTTATAAAATAAAGAACTTGATCCTAATATTTTGGAAATAAGAAAGTAGAATTCAGTTATCAGACATAGCTCTCAAAGAAGCCAGAGAGTTTTTTTTTTTTTTCTAAATGCATAGGATAGTAAAATTGTAATTGCAGTCAGTGAATCTTGCTTTCTACACCACATCTTTTGATATACCCAGTTATTCTATTTTTTTTTTTTTTTAACACCTGCACTTTCTTCAGTAACTCTTCCTGGTCCTTGTCTATTTGCAAATTAATCACAGCATATAGTACTAATATATGCATTAAATGGTGTTTCACTGGCAAACACTTCTGCTTCTGGCAGAAGTTCTTTGCCCTTTATTATTAAATAAAAACCCATAGGTTATTTTTCTTAACTAAGGAAAATCTTTTAGCTCTTCATATATATATATGTATATATATATATATATATATTGCTGTTAGTTTGAGAAAATCCCACCTAGGCATGTCTTTTTTTTTGGTTTTGTTTTTGTTTTGGTTTGGTTTGGGTTTTGGTCTGTTTGCCAGGTAACACCACCCCTGTTATTCTGTTTGATATCAGAATATGTTCCAAATTGCTCTGCATAGTAAATTGCATTTTTTAGCTTCTAAATTCCGTGAACTATGTTTTCCCTGCAGGGAAAAGAGCTTAGCTTAATGAGCACTATAGAAGGATGGAACAGAATAGCAGGCCAGAGTGACTTGCAACTTCACAAAGATACTTTCCAGCCACCAGAGCATGCACTGCAACCTGTGGTGCCATAAGGAAAGTGCTCCTCATTATGAACACAGCAACCTGTCACATTTATCCTTGGGCATTCCTGGAGCCAGAGAAGTTATGATCCCCTGTTTAGCCGTTCACTCTAAGCATTATCCTCCTTGCAGTTATGGTGAGAAGGCTATGGACAGATATTTCTGCTAGGTTTTGTTTTGCAGACAACTTTCCTTTCTGCAACTGGAAGATAAAGTGTTGGTCCCCCAGGACTTGTGAAGGAGAAACTGTCACCCTTTACAACTGCCCAGGGAATCCTCTCCCCATTCAGTACATCTCTTATGGTGCTTTCACTCTTCTTCCCCTGTGTAACAGCAGAGGTGTGCAGTTTGTCCACATTTTGGATGGAGGATGGAGTGATGAAACTATAAAAAACAGATTGCCAGTTTTTCTTAAGCTTCCCATTCAAAGTGGACCCACTCTTTAACACCTTTTGCTGAAATCATTTCATGTCAATTGAATCTCCAGGGAGACCTAGGTTCTTCCTTTCTTTTCAGAGAATGCTATTAAATAATCTCAAGCATACTGCTTCAGTCACCTCTTATATTTACTTTCACTAAACACACTTCATAACAAAATGTTAACAGATTTGGCCTTTCATATGCTGTCAAAAAGGGCCTCATTCCTGCATCTTACAAATAAGGAGGAGGAATTAAAATTCTGCAAGAACATTTACCTGAATCTGTATACACAGTAATTATTTGGGAATTGTAAAGTTAAGTCTGGCTTCTTAGAAAGGAGGAGGCCAAAAATGGTATTAAAATGAAGACAACAAGCTAACAAATCTGTGTGGGCTCTTCACTGGCAGTTATATGCTGTCTGGCAAGAACAAGAGAGAGAAAAATAATACCTTGCACTGCAGTAAGATTTTCTATCTCAGCACCCAAAGAAAGTTTTACAAACTTTAAACAGCAGAAATGCTCAAAATCCCTGGTTTTGGGAAAGCCAAGAGGATACAATCTTCAATTTTCAGAGCTAGTGTTTTGTCTTTGTTGGTAATGCTAACAGCAGGTTACAGAGCTCTTCTGGTAGCAAGAGGTCAGGAATTGTCCTCCTTTTCACCAGGGCCAGGATAGGTGCTTGGACACATTTGACCATGGGGCTGCTGCCCACTGTTGTACAGCTGCTGGGAAGATGGTAAAGCTATTGCAGAAGGTTCGTGGCCAAACACCAATTGGTATGACATCTACCAGCTTCTCCTGGGTGGGCAAGGGCAGGTCATCCCAACAGCTCTGAAGCCATGGAAGCTGTCAGAGCTGTCACTCCAATGGGAACAGATATTCTAGCTTGATTTGTGATCTTCAAGCAAGAAGAAATCTTGCTTCGTTTCTTCACTTGGTACTTGGAACAGATTCTCTCTTCCTTTTGCTTGGGTCAAATATTGTGTTTGTTGTTGTTTCTGTTGTTTTTTTTTTTTTTTTTTTTTTTTTTTTTTTTTTTTTTTTTTCCAATGGTGCCTGCCATTTCCAGCTGCTTCAAGTGGCTAAAATACATGGCATATTCCCGTGAAAAATCAGATGGAAGACTATGGAAGACTACTGGAAGGGAGTGTAAGAGAGCTATTAAATGAAGTAAGCATGGAATTTCCCCGTAGGGTAAAGAAATATCCAGAATAACAATGCCTCAGAGAGAAATTTTACATGGAGCAGGGAAATAATGTATCAGGGGAAGGTAATGTTTACAATTATAAATGATTAATAAGCATGACAATTTTCAACCCCATAAGTTTGATAAACTCCTCTAAGGCCAGCTTTTGCCTCTAGGAGGTACTTTGCAGTAGGTAACAAAACCAGGTTTGTCCTGCTGGAGGTCAAGCTCTTGTTGTGGGGCAGTCTCTAGCAGCTCATATTTCTCTCATGGGAGAGATGTGAGACCTGTTGTCCAGAACCTGACATTGGCTGCTATTTAACACCCAAGTGCTTTGTATGTGACTCCTTCTCCTTTCCTGACCCCCTCCCCAATGGCAGGGGAGGAGATGGGGTATGGGTGCACAATCAGCAGCTGCTGCAGCTCCCACAAAACTGCAAAGGTAACTTTTGGTTATCTGAGGGACCCCCATGAGCTTTGGTTTAAGGAAGCCTGGAGAAACCCATCACTTAGAAGGTGAGGAGACCTCAATATTCCTGCAGCAGAACACAGGAACCCCCACGGCTACAGCCCACGAGCTGCCACTGTTTGCAGTTCCCAACCCAAAAAGTCACCAGGTTCCATTAGAAACCCCAAGCATCAGCTGCTCACAGAAGCATGTCAAAGTATCAGACCAAGTTAAGTCAATACTGACAGGTGGGAATGGGTTTATCTGACTGAACATTGTTAATCTAAATGAACATGGATGAGATTAATCCTTTCTGTGCTCCTTGGGGACAATATGTAACAGCGGTGATCCCCAGAGAGGACTTGCCTGATGCAGAGCCTGCTCCAGCCTTCTCCAGCCACCATTGCTGAAAGACAAGCAGACAGCAAACACAGGGATCAAGGATGAATTTCATAGAATCATCAAATGGTTTGAGTAGGAAGGGACCTTACAGACCGTCTAATTCCACCCCCCTGCGATGGGTAGGGACACCTGCCACCAGACCAGGCTGCCCAAAGCCCCATCCAGCCTGGCCTTGAACACCTCCAGGGATGGGGCATCCACAGCTTCTCTGGGCAGCCTGTGCCAGGGCCTCACCACCCTCTGAGTGAAGAACTTTTTCCATATAGTTAATTTGAATCTACCCTCTGTTTAAAGCCACTGTCCCTTGTCTTACCACTACACTCCTGACAAATAGTCCCTCCTCAGATTTTCTGTAGCCCCCCCTTTAGGGCCTATAATGAGGTTTCCCCAGAGCCTTCTCTTCTCCAGGCTGAAAAACCCCAACTCCCTCATCCTGTCTTCATACTATGACTCATGTGACAAACCCTGTGTGTTCTTAATCCAAAATTCCCATGGGGGAGATGATTAAGGTGCTTAGGTGCCTACCTACCCAAACCACCAGAGTCTAAAGGGAAGGTGTACCATTTGAAGAGCCTGGCCCACGCTCTTCAAATGGTGCAAAGGGCACGGGAACCTGGCACATTGTGGTGGGCTGCTGAGAAAGATGAGGACACCTCCTACCAGGGGCTGCATGGAGGTGCAGCTGAATATGCTGTGTGTGGGCCAGGAGGTGCAGGCCTACAGCAGCCCCTTGACTCCTTTTATCTGTATGGACCCATCCTGCAGAGCCAAAATCCTGAATTACTTCCCTAGCCAAGTGGGATCATAGACATTATTTCTCTTTGTGTACAGTGTAACTGTGGGTGTCCTCTCTTAGATTGATTTTGCCATCTGAAGACAGGTTGACAGATAAATAGATACATGCAGATCCCAATTTACAGTTCCCTGATGCATAAGGAATATTAAACAGCCATTACTTATGATAAAATCCAGTTCTTCTTTCCTGAGTAAAAAGTATCTGGTTTATATTTCTCTCTGTAAATAAAATTTCAAGACACTCTTAACTAATTTGTAATCTAACCTCCTCTAGAAATACCACATGCTATTTTCCCAGTCAGTTTGACCCAGTTGCAAATTTGTTGATGCCTTCATTTTCATAGAAATAGGAGAAAAGAAGTAATTGTATAATGAGCAGGCAAATTTTACCCCAAACGATTGAATTTGTTAGTTTATAGGGAAAAAATGTTTTTCTGAAAATTAAAGTTCCACTCAGATATTTGCTCTGAGTTTGAGTATATTTCAATAAACATAAGGTTGTTAATAGTGCAGGTGAAAAACATCTTTGTCTATTCCAGATATATTCTAAATAAATGCAGTTCATCATTTTCTGCAACTGAATTAATGACTTGCAATAAAAGACTGATGAATTCATATGACATCTTGGAGAATATTACAGAATAATAAAATGCTTGGGCCTGACCTTTCATACATAATATGAGAGCTGGCTCAGTAACATTTTATGATCTGATATCCTCCACCTGGTTCTTAACACGATGCTTACTATGGATTTGCAAGAAGATAATTCAAGCAGAAGTTCAGTACATGTATTTACATAAGGGGGACAATAGCTTACAACTGTCTCCTGCTTATTCATCCTGAAAGGACAAACCAGAGGAGCAGAGATTGAGCACTCACTTGTTGGCTGGCTGCTTTGGCAGGCTAAGAAATGTAACACAGAAAATGAGACCTAGTACCTATGGGGAAAGCATCCGCCACCAGGGAAAATCCAGTGCTGGGTGAATTGGAGATGAATTAGACTTGTTCTGGGTAGGGGACATAGGGACATAGGTCTTTAGAGCTTTTATTGGGTTTGATTTTCCTCCCTCTTGAATACTTTCTGTTGTTCAGATGAACCAATTCTGTTCTGATGTGCCTGTAGAGATCACACTGGGCAAATATCCCCTTGCTGTAAGAGCGGGGTAAAATCCACATGCTGTTTTCATGATCTTTCCCAGTGTGGTAGGACCTAAATCCTGGAATTTCATGACAAATTGAGTTTTCTTAAGCACAGTATTTCTCCAGAACTCTATTACAACAGGAAAATCTACAAATAAATAAATAAAATAAAATGCAAAACAAAATGAAAAAACAACAAGAAATTCAAAAGCACTGCAGGACACTGTCAATGATCAGGTTGGAAACAAACGATGACAACAGATTCCCCAGTGCCTACTCTCCTAGCAGTCCCTCTGGGCACTTGCCCTGCTGGGAGCAGCAGATTGTGTGATGGCATGGCTAAGTCTGAAGGCTTGCCACATTGTTGGCCATGTTGTGACTTTGTCAGCTGAGTCTTTTAGTCTAGCCCATGAAGATGTTTAAGTTGGAGTGAGATTTCTAACAAAGCAGAGAGTATTTTGGTGTCCTTGGCTGAACAACAAAACTCATTCACTGCGGCTGTGCCATGAGGGCTGAGGGTCCCTGTCACAGGAGGAGGCACACTTCACTAGCTGTGTCTGTTTATGTTACGCAGCATTTTGCCCAGGGGTTTAAGGAAATGTGTTATATAAAGTTTTTATAAATCCCATTCCTCATATTTGGGGCTTTCTGCTTGTTGATAATGATTTCTGCTCATTGCCAGGTATGGGCTGGGAAACACACTAGAATGTGACACTCTAAACCATTAAAGGAAATCTGGATCTGAATATAAACTCCACGACTTGTTTCTTTATACAAATAAAATAAAGTTCTTCAGTGAGCACATTCCAGGCGATTTGAAAATGTGTATTTTTGTTCCCTGTTGTGTAAATGAAGTCACTGAAATGAGAAATGTCACTGGCAGCTGGAATATGGGCAAAAAGTATTCATAGATGTATGTCATGCTGAAAGATATTCTTTAAAGTGACTTTTACGCATGCACTTCGATTGCCCCAAATTCCCTCCTTGTCCATCCTCCTCTCTCTTCTCCCATGTCCCCTTCCTGCAAGAATCCTCTCTCAGGCTCCAAGCTTTAGCCCTTTCAGTTGCATCTCTGTCAGTCACACATCATGTTGCCTAGGAATACCAAAACTGCTGACCCCAGTTAGATGAAAAAGCTATCTGACTTCTTCTCTGTTCCTTTGAGTGGAATGCAGCTTTTTCATTTTTTATTTTTATTTTTATTGTTGTTTTGCTTGTTTGTTTGTTTTCTGGAATTATGTAGGGTGCAATATATGGATATGTGCTGCAACACCACTAGCAGAGGCTGAGCCTCTTTACTCCCATACAGATGACTAAGGGCTGCCAGAAGAGGGTAGTGAGCTTAACAAGATCTTCACCAATACAGCGGGTGGGATGTGATCTCCTGCATTTAGATACTGAGTTGTGAAAACTTTCACTGAGGAGAAGCTAGATAGCAAAGATCTTTTAGCAGAAAGACACTGTGACGAATTGTGACGAATCACTTACAAGTTCTGTCAAGAACTTTGTAACTTCTCGGTGTTTCACTGGCAAAGAGTAATGGGAGAAAAAAAGCCAGTTTCTGACTCTCTCTGCCCTTCAATGTCATACTGGCAATTAAAATCTGTAAAAAGCAAAACTCTGAAAATAAAAATGTAATCTCACCAGTATGGGTCATAGGCTCATCATTGAACCTTTTAAAGGAATTCATGAATGATTCATTATTCATTTCTTTCAAAAATTTGTAGGCTTTCAATAAAAGCAAGTAGATACATCATATAATAGAGCTGCCTGTAACAACATTAATCTTTCATTAATTTGATTTCTTTCTCTGTGGATATTATATTTTCACAATACATTACAGGGTGCCATGAGTAATTAGTCTTCACTTCACTTTAGATCTTTCAGGCTTTCAAGTGGAATTCAGTACTAAGGACTTAAACAAAACAAAACAAAAAAAACATTAAAAATGAATTTAAAAGAAGAAGAAGAAAGTCTCCCAGCTTACCATGACTTAGACATGGAGGTTTTCGTCTTTACTTGATGTGACCAGTGAAGGCTGCAGACAGACACATTCTGCACTCCTGTTCCAGACACTCAAGCTCATTACCTAGGGCTACACCTGCAGCTTTACCACAGACTGCTTCAGCTGCTCTACTCTAGCCCTCATCTGGACTTTCATTTGAGAAGGTCCCTTGGCTCTATGGTGTGGAAGAGATTTCCACCTGCTTCGGTTTTAGCATTGGTTGTATATTGGAACAATTCTCCTTACAGTTATACTGATTTTTGGAAGGTAGAGATCTACAATTTTCAGGACTTCTTGTGTGACTGTAGCTGAATCCCCCATCTCTCTGTGCCCAGTCATTTGCTCTGACGGGACTACCTACTACCACTCCACATTGCAGTACTGGGAGCAATGAGGCAAGTGAAGGATCTCAGCAAGGAAATCCATGTGCTTTCCCCTCCTTCCAAGATGTCACACAGCTGGACCAGCAGCAGGTAAGGCAGCCAACTGTTCAATGTGTGCAAAGCCACAAGAACATGCTGATTTCTAAACAAATACCTCTATTATTTTTGCTGTTATTGTGAAAGTAGTCGATATATTAGTAATATGTTTATATACTAGAAAATATTTTTATTTCAATTAATTTAAAACACCAAGTGGAAGAGTAAGACAAATGAAATGGGGAAAACAATATTCTGTAACATGTGGTGTACTTCTTATCCAAGCAAATGGCACGTTACTTCTGGAAGCCTCCCACGCTGTGGCATGTCAGTGCTGAAAAGCCAGCGCCAAGCTCATTCCAGCAAGTGGAACGCCACCAAGCACTGCAGAGAGGTGTGAGCACAAGCCAAAACACCCTGAAGGGGCCTCTGCTTAGAAGCTACTCCAACACACATAGCCATGAAGTTGAATATTGGTCATCACTCCAGGAAAAAGCTCCTCTCAAATGATTTGTTGTCTCCTCAGAGAAGAGGGAAAATCTTCATCTCATCTTCATCTTCCTTACAAAAATTTAGGCACTTGGTTATTGCTAGAAATGTTGAAGGATTTTAAAATATGGAAATGTCAGCAAAAGAAGTTCAGCCAAGTCAAAAAGTACAGTTTAGGAAAAAAAATATACATATATATATTTTCCTGTATCTGCAGAAAAAAATGCAGAAAATCTTTTCACCAAAATGCTAGATTAGAGCTCTGAAATTTTGCAAGGATGGTTTCTAAGGCTTTCAGTTCCCTGAGAAAATGAGCTCAAAATGTGACCAAGCCTGGAGAAAATCCTAATCTGCATACCCTCCATAGAAATGACTTTTCAGTGCCTGATGGGTCTGTCCTTTCCCAGCAGGCTCACATTTCTCATCAGAACTCGTGTTTCTCTCCCACAGGCAACATGAACATGATCTACATTGAGCTCAAAGCCACCAAAGCAAAATTAGTCTTCTCTGGTAGTTGTGGTTTCCAGCTGCCCAGGACTGGAGCAGATGCACTTCTCCTGCTCTATTCTACTTTCTTGGTAACATCCAGGCTGGACAGAAGAAAAGTCTAGCTGATTTTTGTGTAGAGCAAACAAAAATACGAATTAGGAAGGAGCAAATACACTTTGAAAAGGAGTCAGATGAAATTGGAGCCATGACAAAATGTGACAGGTTTGTTTTGTACCAGCCACAGTTCACTGAAGATAGCTGCAGCGTGGTCTGTGTCAAACAGGGCTTATAGAAGTTGGATTTGTGATGCAGAAGTCATGAAAGACAGGACCCAGTGATTTTCAGGAAACTTCAGTGGGCAGGTTAGAAGAGCAATAAAGAAAATAAAATACAAGTTGTTTCAGAGATCTGCAAGACAAAGCAGACCAAAATAGAGGTTGATCAAAAAGTGCCTAATGTGTGTCTTTTAGCCTCAGTCTAAAAAGGGTAGATGGAAGGCTATCAAGCCTGTAATACCTATGTGGAAATATTTCACATGGGAAGAAAAGCAGCCAGGTCTGGTTTGGCTGACATCCCCAGAGATGAAATGTGGGCATTTTCCCCTCCGTTCCTAAAGCCCTTTTCTTCAATTGCTTTAGTGTAACCCTTGCTAGACTCTTCTTAGTTATGAGTTCAGAGACAGACCTCCCCATAAACACCTCTTAAAAAGACTAATATGGAGGTAAGATCAGGATTAGATTGGGCCAGGGATGGGGGGCCAGAGAAGCTGAGGATCTTCCTTGTACAAGGAAGAGTAGGGTAGAAGAAAAGGAGTAGGATTTGAGCATACAAGAGAAAAATGTGACTGTAGCTAATGTCAGAGAGGCGTGATAACTGCAGAGGCCAAAAGCCTGATCGACAGTGAGGAGGCAGAGAGGGTATGAAGAGCTGGACAGGCAAAGTGGCCAGTGGCAGTGCCAAGACACCAGGAGCAGACAGGACCGCATCAGTTATACAGTAGATATGTTTATGCGGAGTAAGTGCACCTGCACAATGTACTAGCACTTAGAGAGCCCAGCAATTCATGAGGCATTGATTCTGATTTTTTGTTTTCCTTTTTCAAATACTGGAATCAAACAGGACGATTTCTTTTTACCATTCCACTCAAATGATAAAAATGTAGAGTTTTCTACACACTCTATAAATTTGGCTAATTCTGTTCTTGCTGAGTTAACTGCATTTGTGCTCCTTCCTTCCTTCCTTTGTTCCTTCCTTTCTTCCTTCCTTCATTTTCTCCTTTATTTCTTCCAACTTTTCATCCTTTCTTTCTTTCATCCTTTCTTATCTTTCACGCTTTCTTTCTATCTTTTATCCTTTCATTCATTCCTTCTGGGATTTAATTGTTTATTTGTTGTTTGTTTGATTGTTTGTTTTTCTAAATTTTATATTGTCCATGTGCTGGGATTTTCTGAATAGTTCTTAACACTTGCTTTCAAAAAAATAAAAAATAATAATAAAAAAAGAAAACAGCTCTCTGTTTGCTGTGCTGAACATTGTACTACGCTGTACATAATCCACCAGGGAAAACTGGGGGTATTCAGCTCCAATTTCTGTCAGTATTGCAGACACCAACACAATGCAATTATGCTTGCAGACACCCTCCTTGTAGAAGGTGCACGCATCCTGTCTCATCTCATGGCCGTTCTGCAGGAGTCTTGGCTGAGGATTTGGGGAATTCAACCCTTTTGCCGTCAAATACTATTCCATCTCTCATCAAATGCACCGCTCCTGGCAGGACAGCTTATGTGCCTGAGCTTAAAGCTAACTGTACAAATGTTTCAGCAAGTTAAATCTGACAGCACAAGTGTCCATGTGCAATGAGCACTCCACAGGCAGAGGTTCAGGGAAATGGAACTCATCAAATTCAGGACTGCTCTTCCTTTCAAGAAAATATCTGTGCTCTTTAAGACATTTTGCCAAAACATAACGTTTGAGTCCCAGATTTTGTGGGGGCCATCAGTCCCTTGTCTATACTTCCTCTGAACTGCAGGGAAGGAGGACTTTATTTCTCTTCATCAGATAGCAGAAAGTCACCAGAGTACTCTGAGCTTGGCTTTCTGTATGAACTTCCAAGCATCCTCTGCTTCTATACTGACCCACTTGCCCAGTGGGACCCAAGAGTCTCCAGCCAGGCAACTGGCTTTGGTGAATAACACTGAGGGAGAGTCTTGGGGTGCTCTCATGGCAAGTCCTCTAAAGTGTCAATCCTTTTATTATTGCAAATTCAGCCATGAAATGCCCATGAAGAGAATTGCTAGTATATTTCTATAAGGAGGTGGCTGTAGCCTTATGGCACATGTGAAGAGCTGAATGTGAACATTCATCTTGGGTCTATGATACTTAAACTCCATCATTTCAGAGGCCTTTTTTTTTTTTTTTTTTTTCATAAATCCTTTTGAGCTCATCAGCACCCAGGGATAAGTCTTGTCTTTCCAGAATACTGAACTCAGCAACACAAAAATTATAGGAAAACTGAGAAATATTGCACTGCAATGCACAGCCACACTGCCTTGACTTTACTTCCTTCCTATGCCATTAACACCAGTTATAACCATTGAGAATTATTTGAAAGCGCTCTGTGGGTTTACCGATGGGAAGTACAGTAATGGTGTGACATAATGTGTGTAAGACTGATGGGGTCAAGAGCTCATGCAGTTCAGCGTGGGCAGACTTTTTTGAAGCACTAAATGGTTGAACATAAGGCAAACTAAGGTAAATCATGTTCAACCCTGTGCGACAGAAGGCACAAATATGTCTTCTGTAGTTATACTGGGACATGGCTGAGGAGAGTTAGGGCTGTAGCAATGTGTCCTCTAAAGCGGTGTTTCAATTTCTCAGATGTCAAATGTCTAAGTAGTTCTTTAAAAAAAAAATACAGTGAAAAAACACGGTGAAAAGGCATACACTATCACAACACAATCTTATCACTGCATTAAAGCATTTTGTTTGTTGAATTTCTTGGAACTATTTTTTAAACACAAGAGAACTATTCTCCTGCAGGGATGAATGTGCGCACGCACAGCTACTACAGCAAAAAGATTTGAGATATTGCTGTGGTGGGGTAACTGTAAAAGATACCTATGGGCTGTCTTCCCCTCTGCATTTTGTTACTGTGAGATCAATAACAGGAGGAAATAGAGAAACGATATTAATCAGCACATTAAACTGTGATGCCAGCCAGTCCGTAGAGCACTCAAAGATATACCTTTTTGTAGTTATTTATATCATTCAAAGAAGAAAACCACAGACTGCAGAAAACTTGACTTCAGATTGTCTGGTATCTGAAGCTTTAATACCAGGTCCATAACTCCAGCCCTGGCAGCCAGCTTTCAGGCTTCTCTGCTACTTCTAACTCTAGCGTTTTTGATCTGCCAGAGAGCATCCTGCCTTTGGCTGCAGAAGGCTCTGAGTTCATGCAGACCCCAGGACTGGAGAACAAAGAAGGCAGCTACCCCTTCTCCCCATTGATGTCTGTCATTTATAGCTCTACCTGCCACCTGTTGCATTAATGTGCCTTCCAAGATTCTCAAAGAAATAAAGATGATTGGAGATACAGGGACGTGCATAAATATTTGTGTACGTGCATCAGTTTAGGTGTTATGCATGAAGATGTCCAGAGAAGGGCGACGAAGCTGGTGAGGGGCCTGGAGAGCAAGTCCTATGAGGAGTGGCTGAGGGAGCTGGGCTTGTTCAGCATGGAGAAGAGGAGGCTCAGGGGCGACCTTATCGCTCTCTACAGATACCTCAAAGGAGGCTGTAGTGAGGTGGGGGTTGGTCTGTTCTCCCACCTGCCTGGTGACAGGACAAGGGGGAATGGGCTTAAGTTGTGCCAGGGGATTTTTAGGTTAGACGTTAGGAAGAACTTCTTTACTGAAAGGGTTGTTAGACATTGGAACAGGCTGCCCAGGGAGGTGGTGGAGTCACCATCCCTGGAGGTCTTTAAAAGACGTTTAGATGTAGAGCTTAGGGATATGGTTTAGTGGGGACTGTTAGGGTTAGGTTAGAGGTTGGACTCGATGATCTTGAGGTCTCTTCCAACCTAGAAATTCTGTGATTCTGTGATTCTGTGAAGATCTTGCACCTGCCTTTGGTGTGGAGGGATAATTGTACATGTCTGAGGATGGTCGAGGCTTGGGATGCTGCTGTGCACTTCCTACCATAGCTTTACTCATCAATTGCCATTAATTTCCAATTTCCTTTTTTTTTTTTTTTTTTCTTCTTTTTTGGTTTCCTGGAGCAATGGGAGCCAGTGAAGCTAGGAAACCTAGAGAAGACAGTAGGGATAAAGACACAGCCACTGCAGATATCTTAGGCAGAGGAACAGCTTGGCAAAAGCACTAGAAACGGAGGGCAGCTGCAGAAAAGTCAGTCAGAAGTCCCCTAGGTCCATTACAGTCTGCTTTGAGTCAGGGTTGATTTTACCTT
Source organism: Heteronetta atricapilla (assembly GCA_011075105.1). Taxonomy (NCBI): domain Eukaryota; kingdom Metazoa; phylum Chordata; class Aves; order Anseriformes; family Anatidae; genus Heteronetta; species Heteronetta atricapilla. The sequence continues at coordinate 81,416,750 of CM021733.1, forward strand.
TGCCAGCTCCCAGCACATATTTAGCTAATCTCTTCTTAAAGCCTGTACAGGAGGAGTTTCTGTAACTTCCCAAGTTAGCTTGTGCCCAAGCCTTCACCTTCCTGCTAGAATGTTTTTCCCAATATCCACCCTAAATCTTCTTTCTGAGCAGTAAAAAGATTTCTGTTGTGTTGTGAAGGAGAACACCTGAGCATACCTTTCCCTTTCCAGCAGACTATAACATCACTGCATACCGTTTTCTCATTCATCTGTCTGTTCCCTCTTCCATCACAAAATGATCTAATTTCCTTCCTCTTTCCCACATAAATCATGTCTGTAAACTTCTTCACATCCTTGGTGGTCTCTTCTGGACCCTTTCTCATTTCCTTATTGCTCCACCAGATAACACCCTTCAGATGTGACGCACTCTGTAACGCTCTGAGAAGATGCTGACCTCTGCTTTAGATTTCTACAAGCACGAGTATGATCTAATCTTACTAATTTTTTTATATATATATATCCTTGAATAAAATCCCTGTTTTTTTTAATCATTTCATTCTATAGCTGGGTATGATTCTTTCCTGCAGTGCTGACAGTCAGCCAGATATGTCCCATTATACATGAAAGTCTTCCGACTGAATTTAGCACTTTGTACTTGACTTTATTGAGCTTTATCTCACTGAAAGCCACTTTACATTCCTGTCCTTCCTTGCAGTTTCTCTTTCCTCAGGTTGGTGTCATTCTCAAATCTGATGATCACGCTCTCTGTTCCATCATCACAGCTATTAAGCACAATCTTGAGGCTGCTAATGACTCTGACCCTTGTAGGACCACACTTCAATGCCCTTGAAGTGTGACAGTGAATCCTTGATTAACCCCTCTGAAGAGGACTTCATCAATCAGCCCTGCACCCACTTTTAGTGATTGCATCTACAGGATATTTCCCAACTTAGGCTATAAGAACCTCAGATAAAATAGCACTGAGAGCCTTGCTAAAATCAAAATGAATCATATCAACCCCTTTCAGCTACAAGGCCATCTACCCTGACAAAGAAAAAAAAGTATGCTTGTATGACAGGATGCATTATTTACAAGTCAGTGCTGGCTCTTTTCATTCCCTATTATCTCCTAGATCTATTCTTTCAGCGGATCGAAGTTGAGCTGATGGGTATGTAATTTTCTGGGATCGTCATTTTTCTGCTTTTTAAAGGTAAGCCTGTTGTTTTACCTCTTCAACTACTCTTCATCAGACAGCCTGAATATATGTCTTGTCAAAAACTAGTTCTCTCTTCTCTCCTGTTCCCATATTCCCCTCTTAAATGAATGTCAATAATTAAATAATTGCAATTAACCCTTTTCCACAAAGCTGAGCCCAAGAAAGCATGTAAAATTTATGCACTTTTGCATGAATTTTCAAGTCTTAAAGAGCTCTTGAAATGACTCTAGTGGTCTGTTTTTAATTGTCCTACCTTTTATTTGCAATGGGAAAACTTGCTGCTTTTTACTTTTTTTTTTTTTTTTTTTTTTTTTAATAATTGTCAGTCTTCTGCATTTCTTTATCTTTAGAGCCATTGGTTTTCTTTAGAGTTCTCATCAGTTTCTTAGTTTCTTAGTCTGCTTTTTGGAGTCCATAGCTTATTCTATTGCTCTCTCTCAACTGATTCCTTAACCTAATAAATTTTATCATGTAAAATCACTTTCATGGGAAATATCTTCCACTCTTGAAAATTCTCATCTGCTCTCAAAACAAAAATGAACCAACCAACCAACAAACTGAAATCTTTCGCTGCCAGCCTTGTGGCCAGTTTTGTCTGGTTTCCCAGTCCAGAACCACCTTTGCCTGTTTTTTTGATTTGTGATAGGTACATATAATGAGGTTGTTCCCTCCTCCATCTTTTACCTTCACTCAGAGACAACAAAAATCCCTGCAGCCATTCTGCCCTGGTCACCAGCTGGCTCTAGGTGATGCTGTCAGAGACACAAATCTTTCTCAGCAGTCTCTTTCAGGAGGACAAATGAAAAAAGTCATGACTATCTGTCCCATTCCTTCAGCATCACTCACCAAGGAGGTGGTCACCTTGGCTGTGTTTGGGGCCAACATCTCCATTTACTAGCCCCTCAGCTGACAGTGCCTTGTGGCAGGTGATGCTTGGTTGGCTGGAGCTGTCCCAGTGCCTTTCAAGTTGTGTCTGCAGTTTGACAGCACACTCACTAGGAAAATATACCCAGCAGCAGAAAGGTCTCTCTTCCCCACCTGGTTTATTTCCCTCCTTACTGTATAGTAGGTATGAGCCTCCCAGGCAGGTCTGTGACCAGTGTCTCCTTGCTGAGCATTGAGGTTGCTTTTCTTCAGCACATCTCACAGCTACATAATACTCATTGAAGAATACTAACTAGAGAAAATGGAGGACTTTTTTTTCTAACCAGAGGTGTCCATCAGCCTTGTTCTTTCTCCTTCTAGGGTACCACCATATTAACCTCTGAGTTGGGTCCACACAACTACATGGACTCCCCGTGTATTTTGCAGCAAAGCACCTTCACTAAAGATCATTAATGGCTTCCTGTGGAATTCAGGTGTCAGATCTGCCTGATATGGTGTGCTTCCCCCTTCCCAGTATCTTTCCAGGACTGTCACTTGACTGGTTTCCAGCTGGTCTAGATGGTTTCACTGTGGACTTTCTGATTGCTGTTGGAGTGATTGCACACTCCACAAGAGCCATGGCTCCAGGAGAGCTGCTTTTGTATGCTTCAAAGATAGTAACTATTTCTTTCAGACCTAAGGACAATTGCTGTGTCTGCACTGCATCCAGTTGTGCATGAATGTGAGATACTATTTTTGTTACTGTACTCTAAGCAAATTACAGATCTTTCAAGATTGTGTTTATTTTCAAATGGAATTTATTCAGCAATTAGTATTTACTGAGGTAGGAAACACTGAGACCTGTCTCTTGGCTGTAGAGAAAACCTAAAATTACTGGACAAGTTGTTGTTTTTCAAGAAATATATCTGCAAGAGCAAGCTCCTGTATTTCTGTGGGTTTCAGCATAACGGCAGCTTACTGTGTAGTAACTGCTTAATGCTTAGTGGCATCTGATTAGTGGCAGGTGTCTGGACATGCGTTTATTTTGGGGCAAGTGTGAGGTAATTTAAATTTGCATAACTAGTTGTTTTTCATCTACATCATTGCATGACAGCTTGCTCATATCTCTGAGCCCAAATAATTGGCCAGAGCCATTTCGTGTAACACCCAAGCAAGTCAGAATTTAAACAAGGGGCTTTAATTGTGGCACAAACAAAGTCAGATATGGTCATACAAGATCAGATATGGTGTTAACTATAACGAGTACAATTCATGTTGGTTTTTCTTGTTCGTTTGTTGTTTTTTTTTTTTTTTTTTTTATGCCACTTTCAAAGCTAAGCACAAAGAAAACCTTCAAGACAGGAAAGAGCATTCTGGGACAGTCCCATGGAAAGGAAATGTTTAATACTGCACATAAACTGATCAGTCTCCACCTCAAAACAGTTTTAATTGATAAATTGCTCAAAACCTCAACCTGAATTTCCACATTATACTCAACTGATATCATTTTGGAGTACTTAAAATTTTCTTATTTTCTTTTTCTTTTTTTTTCTTTCTTTTTTTTTTTTTTTTTCTCCTTTCAGAAGAGACAGTTCTAAACAGCATAATGACACAAGTTGTTTGACTTCTGTGATCATGTTTGTTCTTTCATCTGATTGCACAGGATTAAAGAATGCCTGCATGGTCTGATTGCAATACATTTCCTTTCAACAGCAGTGAGATTTCACTTTTGTTAAAAATGTATATGCACGCAGATAGAAATTGTGCTAACACCTGCAACTTCAATACCTTTGAAAAATAATCAAGTCCTTAAGTTTGCCTTTTGTTTAGAATGAAAATAGCTCATTGATTTATGAAACAACAACAACAACAACAAAATTTCAGTAATTGCTTCTGTAGGTAACTGTGATATTTTATCTGTTCACAATTTATGATGCTGCCATACTGACTTCTTTTACTTTCAGCTTTTACTGAGGCACAATACTCTCTGCTAAGCCTTTGCGATGTCCATGAGTGAGCTGCTGCTTATGCACTGCTTCCAGCTCTCAGATAACTCACAGCTACAAATCCTCCAGCTACAGGAATTGAAAGCAGAATCTCTGAAAATGCAATAGAAAATTAAGCAGTCCTGTGGTGACCACAGGCCTTCATTGTTCCTCTTCCTGGCCCCAGGTTTCTCAAAGTTTTCTCAAAGTATGAGAAGCACATAGACCAAAGTCCAACACTTTTTAGTCAGGAGCATATTTAAATGTCCACAGTGGGGAATGTAATCCTTTGCTGGGAAACATATTTCTTTAGGATAGTGATTACATTCCCCAGCATGTGATTTGAGTTGATCTTAAGAGTGTGAAACTTGTCCTTTTAAGAGTAAAATGCTGGATTTACAATCTTCCACTGCAAATCCTGGAAAACAGTGTGTTTTTCTCTACTTAGGTGTAGGCTATGGAACAAATCACTCCCTAGCATTCTAAGGAGATGGTTTCATGTTGACATGAACCTGTGGAAAGCTCCTCACCCTCCCTCAGACCTTTTCATCTGCCTTCCTCTGTCATCTGCCCATGCCCTTGCCAACATCCAGTTGTCACCCACCTCATGGCATCATCTCCCACGTCTCCTGACCAAAGCGCCAGTCTTTCCCTTAGGCTGCTATACCTGTTTTATCTTACTTGCCTCTTTCACAATGAAACATTTCCTCCAGGAGAAAATACAGAATAGAGGTTCTTCACAAGTCTGTTCATGGGATTAGTTCTTTAGGAGCATAAAATCCCTACTACCTGCCTTGTATCAGAGCAACCTCAACAGTGTCAGCTGTCTCCTTAAGCTGTTTCTTACTTCATTTAGAGTCTGCAAGAGAGCTGAAGCTACATACAGCTTTTAGAGCTTTGTATTTTAGTAATTTTTCATTCTTAATTCTGATGTTCTTCAAGACAACTATAAAGAGAAAGAAACCTACGACATCCAAGAACATGCTAATTGCACCCACTGCTCTATTTCCAGCAAAGGAGCCAATGTACCAAGAAAGCTAATAAAAATCCCAATTAGTGTGTTATCTCTTTCTAAAATAAACTAGCAGATAATGTATTCCTTCAAGACTACAGATGACAGTATTAGGGGTTTGCCATAATCCCCCATTTCTCAGGCTTCCCTTTTTGCCAAGGCTCTCCTGGTCCTTCTGATGGAGGAAGCTGATGCTGCTGAAGTGAAACCACCTACTCTCAGTCCTCTTGGGCTGCAGAAGGGCCATTCTGAAGTGACTGGGGAACAGGCACTGGTTTAGGGATATGAAGTTTGTTATCCTGAAGAAAAAGCAAATGTATTTCAGAAGATCACAATATTATGCTCATATTAATTAACCAGTGAGGAGAAAAATCTGCCTCCAGCAGGCTGGGGCAAGCTGTCAGTGAACAAGGGGAGTAGAGGACATCTGCCAGGATGCTGGCAGCTGGGGCAAGATTTCATGCAGTGGCCATTGGAACAGGAGTGTGAAGAAGAGAACAAAAGTTGGAAGTCAAAGAAGCTTCACAAAAGCCAGAGCTGCATTTTTTTTGCAAGCAACCCATACTGACTTTCCAAAATGAAAAGTAAGTCAAAAATTGGGCAGTAGAAACTAAAGAAGGCAGAATATTGCTGGTCCATGTCAACTGCTACTGTTAATTCTGTTTTTAAGTCAGTTTCATGCTATTCTGGTTTCTGACCTGTGGTTTTTGAAGTTATGAGCGTTGATGCTCTGAGACTGTTGTTAGGTTTGCACCAGGATCCCGGGCAAGCACAGCAGCACACCCATTGCAAAAGGAAAGCAGGAGTTCAGAATTCAGTGGTCTGAGCTCAGAGGAACAATTACTGTATGAGCTACATGATAACACTTTTGGATACCACAATTTTTATTTTATTACCTTTACATGTCTCTATGGAAATGTAATACTGACAAGATATCACAGACTGAGAAAAGTTAGGTCATTAATTAAACCTCTTTGTAAGAACATTAGAGTTATCAGAGAAGCTTGAGTGTGTTTGGCTACCAGATCAGATGAAACATGAACAGAAATGTTATCTTCATTGCCATTGGAAAACCCAGCCAATAGGAAGATGCTGAAGATAGCCCTGCATCTTGCCATTAGAGACAGATGGTTTGAGGAACCTGTATCCTGTTAACAACGCCATCATCTTCTGTATAAGACAACCAGTCCAGCTGGACCAGTTGCCTCCAATTAAAGTGAGATAGAAAAGCATAAGCAAATGCTTTGTGTAACGAGGCTCAGACAGGAGGTTATCACTGTGATGAAAATATATGTGTTTATGTTTAGCCATTTGAAAATGACCTACACCTTCTCAATCTACCATGACTAAATCATTGCAAAATAAACCTCTGGGATTTAAGAAAGAAGTTTTGCAGTTTTACTGCATATAGTGTAACATTTATCTACATATCTTTGTTGCTTAATTGCATACAATCTGATTTGTCAGGTTAAATCTGTGAGCTTGATTCAAAAAGACATTAGATACTTGTGATAACATGGTAAAAACAGATGAAAGTTACCTTAGCAAATAATTAACTGTAGATTCTGTTATGAATACATTTACGAGGATAACCAGATTACAAAATCTCTGCAATAAAAGTTAAAGTACATAGGCTGGAATATAATTGAGACACCTGCATGTTTTGTTAATGTCATTTTTTGCTTTCAGATAAGTACTTTGTACTAACTGTTGTGTTATTATGTTGCTAGATCACAAAATCATGCTATAAGCTTAAATGGACCTTGGGCAGAATTTGAACAATAACAACATTGTAATAGCAAGATTACTGTCCTTAAAGTGCAATATTTCACAGCCCTGACGAACGAAGTGCCACTATGAACACAGTCAAGAGTTACAGTGATTTAGCATGATAAATTCTGTTCCTTTGGGCAATAAAATGGGATTTCCATAAACCTTAAAGAAGGAAGAGAAGGCTTTATTTAAATCTCTAAAGGTGGTTAAATACATCCAGGGCTTCAGTCCATGAAATCCACATTACAAAATTGTCATGGTAGCTTATGGACTTACAACTAAGCAAAAACGAAGCTGAGCTGTTTTATACATTTCTCTAGGGAGAAGTTTTGCCAACAGACCTATGCAAAAGCCTTGAATTTTCTTTCAGTAAATACTGTTTTGCAGCACTGTCTGCGATGCTGTGTAAGTTGGTTTACATGCACCCTAGATCCTAATGGCTATGCACAGCTAGACCTTTAAAAATACTTGTCTTCTCCCTCCTTCCCCCTGAAGGTGAATATACTGGGGAAGAAGTGAAATACCAGCAATTTAATAAATTCCATTTCTTCATTCTTGAATAGTGAGACAGAGAGATTATATTCTGAAAATATCTTTAATAAATATTGCACAGTGTGATAGAGTGGGTACTGAGAAACAGCAAGGAGAATGTAAGGAGCCACATAATATCTAAAGTAAGAATAACGTGTACTGTTTCTAGCCAGTTCTTTCATTTTTTTCCTCCAACTATATCAACTTGCTTACTAGTCTAACTTTAAACCTTGCATGGATTTTTCTTCCTTTTTCTTTTTTTAATAGTTCAAAATAATTGAAAAATGATATGTTTCTAATAAGGTAGCAAAGGGAACCACGGAGTTTGTACATGCACCAGAACCAAACCTTCTTCTCATACTCACATGTAAAACCCTGCTAAAATGAACAGAGGTAGCTTAATGCATTGTAATCTGAGGAGGGTGGTAAAATTCCTCACTGATTTTTAGTACAGATCATGAATCTGACCTCAGGAGGTGATGCACACAACATGAAACTGTTGTATGGAGAGGGTGCCTCATCTCTCAGTAACTGGCCAAAGTCAGGCAGCAGTATTTACTTCTAGAAGTAGGGGCAGAAAAAAAGATGGGGAAGTATGAAGGTCAGGACTGGAGTGTCCTCCATATGAGGAGAGGCTGAAAGAGCTGGGACTTGTTCAGCTTGAAGAAGAGAAGGCTCAGGGCAATCTGGTAAATGTATGTAAATACCTGAAGGAAGAGTGCAAAGAGGACAGACAAACTCTTTTCAGCGGTGCCCAGTGCCAGGACAAGAAGCAATGTACACAAACTGAAACATGAGAAATTCTATCTCAACATAAAAAAATGTTACTGTGAGGGTGGTCAATCACTGCCATAGGTTGTGAGAGAAGTTGTGCAATCTCATTCCTTGAAGATCTTTGAAACCCAAGTGGACATGGTCCTGGGCACGGGTGATCCAGCTTGAGCAGAGGGATGGACCAGAGAATTTGCAGCGGAGCAATCTAGCACAGGTGGTCAGGGGTCCAGACCCTGAGTTCAGTCCTTCACACAGATGTACATCATGGGATTGTAAAGCATCCTTCCTCTAGGCTGAAAAGGAATTTTGAGTTTCTGAGAGTTGGTGCCTGGTTGAAGCAGACCTAGAGATTTTCCTCCTTAAAATCACATTCCTCCTGCTCTCCTTTCCTAGAGAATATGTTTGAAGCATGCGTTTATTTGCTTCTCATTTCTTGACAGCGTGTGCTTAGCAGTAAAATTGCTTTGAGATCTGCCGTCCTCCATTTGGACCTCTAGGCCTATTTCTCCCCTCCACTTCCCACAACTCTCAACAGACAAATACTTGGGGGTGTGCTGCCTGTTGTGCATAGGAGGATTACTGCTAAAGCCATGCCTTGATGCTCATTGCAATGTTTGGACAGCTCATGACATGCAAATGTCACTGACTCCTCAGCTCATATAGAGAAGCAACCATTTAGATCTGAAGAACAACCACTCATCTGGCCTCTGGAAGGTTTTTCCTCCAAGCTCTCTGCCTCACACAGCATGGATTCTCTACAAAAGCAGTTGTGTTGTGTTCCAGCTGGGCAACAGCAACCATTACACATCCAGGTAGGCAACCAAGTCCCTTATGTTTTCAGCCCTGTTACTGGATTACATATCTTTTAATGAATCATTCTGGGAGAGACCAGAAGCATCTTCACTTGCTACCTGTCAAAGAATGCTTCTCCTAGCCCCTGTTTTTTGAGCAAGACTGAATGACCAATGTAGAAATCCTAGACTGGGTGAAAATGAACAGAAACCTATATTTCTGATTCAGGGGAGAACAAAAAAGAAGCATGGTACAGACAACACTATCTGAGTGTGATCAGACAGGCTGCAAAGATGTCATCTTCTAGATTAGAGCTCCATACACTATAAGACTTTGTCACTACTAACCCTCAATAAATTCTGGGAAAGCACCAATAGAAAGAGGTGGTGTTGTTTTCTGTACTCTGGACAAAAGAGATCCCAGATGTGCTGACACATTTGCCCAATGCCCAATGGCTGAGCTCATCACTGAGCACATTCCCATGGGGAATTTACTGGGAAGTCCCCTCAGGGAACAACACGAAAGCAGGAGCCACACAAATCCAGAAACTCATCACAGATTTACTTAGAAGGGTTTGCTCAGGTAGCTGTTTTATACCACTCCTGTAATTTGGGATGAAATCATATTCTAAAAACAGTTTCAGATGAGGTCATTCAAAGAGTTTAGATTTGCTGTTCTACTTTGATCATTTTTATTCCTTTTTAGTATAGACTGCCTGAAATTTGAAAGTTGCTTTGGACTAGAAAAAAATATTATAAAGTGTTAAAGCAAGACATGTTAAAACTTCTCAAGCAAAACATTCTAAATTGGGTGTATTTATCAAAGAAAGACCCTCTCCTGTTCCCACTTTCACTCTCAGAAATGTGGCATTTTCAGTGGAGACCATTTCATCAGAAAAAATCCTAAGAAATACAGAGCATTTTTCAGTCCTGACAGTGACAGGAGCTGGTGAGTTAACACAAGACCATATGGGAGTCACTGTTGCAATTTCACAATTGAGGCATGCTCAACTATGTTTGGTTGGAAAACCCAAGCAGATGCTAACAAGCCTTTGTGCAAATTTTTGTCATTCTCCTTTGGAAGAGAAGGGAAATTGTTGTAGACTCTTGGAGGGGCATGGGCAATACTGAAGGAAATAGGGTGGAGATGTGGAATGCAGAAATCTTTCCTTTTAACATCCTCACTATGCATTTTCAAGGTTATAAGTGAAGACAGCACATCTCTTGACAAGTTGAATTGCCAGTAAGCAGATCTGGCTTGTTCGTTATCATTTAGCAGCATTAGAATTTAAATGCTGCTGGATGCTTTCCAGACAAGACAATTTGACCTGAAGACCCCCAGAAAGTTGTTGCTACTTCAGATATTTTGTCCACTAGAAAATGGCTTAAGATCACCAATTTAAATACTACCATACAGTCCATGCACTGAACAGATGTCAGAAGATAATTATCCACCTGAACCAGATGGTCACCTAAAAGAAAGACGCCTATTTATTAGTTCATTGAATTTTTTTTTCCTTAATGTTTAATGAGCACAGAAGGAGAAGAAGTGGTAAAATTTAAAGCTCTGAGAGAATCAGGGCTCTCTGATTATGGAAAGTTCTTCAGTTTGGTTCCATAATGAGGCTATTCTCTCCCAGAGATACACAGTAAGATCATTTTTACAGGATCAGACTGATGAATAAGCAGATACTTTTGTTTTGTACTTGGCTTTGAATTAATCTTGTGTACAATGCAATGAGCTGCCAGAATTTCCACGGTTAAGAGCTACATCCAGCCTGGTTTAGGCAAAGGCAATCTTTTATCACTAGTGCAAAAATGTAACTGTACAATGCTTATCACACACTGTGATGTCAGTGCACATTTTGCACCATACAATGCAAACCCCAAACTCCTCAGGAGAGCTGCACTTGTGAACAACAACATCAACACCCTTCATAATTTTAAACTGTGTTTTCATTTCTTAGTTTGAGTAATCAGATTAAAACCTGGATGTGTTTCTTCTTGTTCTCTGTTCAAAAGCAGCACAGTGCTTACTGGAAGTTTTTCTGCTTTTGGAACTGAAAAAACAATCAGCCAAAGACTTGCTGAAGCAATAGATTTCTGCTGTTGAGGGGCCAAACTTCTTTCCAAGCAAGAATAAATTATTCACCTTTAATACTCGGGAAGTTACAATATTTCATGACTGAAAGAAAAAGAAGACATTTAGCTAAGAGTAAAACCTCAAGGAAGTAGTTGTGATTGCAAGAATAGTGAGAAGAACATGACATTTTCATTATACATTTTGTTGTTGTTGTTGTTTAAGAATGTGAAGCAGAGAATATGGGCTGGCATATACTATGAGCACAGGAAATGAAATTTTCATGGTGAAAATGAAGACCAAATTCTATTGAAATTGGATGTGTCAGTCCAAGTTACATGGAAACTTAAAATGCAATATTAATTAATATTTTTCAGACACTGGGTAATAAAATCATCAACCTGCTCAAATGCCAAAAAAAAAAAAAAAAAAAAAAGAAAGAAAAGAAAAAGGGAAAGGAAAAAACTAACAGAGCATTTGATATTACTGAGCAGGCTTTGGGAGCTAATCCTGTTATTCACACTGGGAGGAACTGCTATTTAACTGTTATCATCCCAGATGTTAACAAGCATATCTAAGAGCATATCAAATAATGCTAAGGCAGCTCAGCTGAATCTGCTTCCTTCTAATGTTAAGAAATCAAAAGTATCTCTGATGTCATCATCAGCAAAGGAGACCCTACATCTGAACATGCCATTGGAAACTTGAGATTCTCACTATTTTGGAAAGCTTATTTGTAAAGGGTGTGATCACGTAAAACAGAGAGAGCTGTCAGACAGTCACCACATCATCCATCACACAGAATATCTACTGTTAGCTTTCTTTATATCTTTTGATGATTTTTTTTAACCCACTTGCACTGAGACTAGAGAATTTCTCATTCTCCACTCCAGAAAAACACTCAGAATTTATGTATTAAGCATCACCTCAAAGAACAGGGAGAGGAAATGGGAGTATTACTAATTGCTTATGCTTCAGATCATCAGATTTTCCATTTCTTTCATTCATTTGAATAATGAAGAGCTTTTATAATGGAGAAAATTAATTTTACTCCATTATCAAAGTTGTAAAACACTGTGGCATGTTGCTCAGTCCAAGAACAAGCAGCTGTGTGGTGCACAGATGATAGGTACCTTCTGATGAATTCTCCAGTTTTCTGATAGGATCTCATGTAAATTCTGAGGAAAAAGGGACCCCAAAACCAAGGTGTATTTCAGCAACTCACGACCACTCCTAGTGATGTTTGCTCCTGCCCTGTGACAACCATACCTCGCTGGTGGGAGGAGTGAGGTAGCGGTGGGAGCAGTTATAAAGTGCTAGCAGTAATAAAGTAATCAAGGTGTCTCCTTAACTTACCTTTCCTTAGAAAAGAGGGCCATCTAACACAGTTGCATGGCTTGCCCTGGAAGACATGGATTACCAAACCTGAGCCCTTGACTCCTCAGGGGCTTAAAAGATTTTTAAGCTTGGATATTTCAACTCAGGTTGTGCAGTCCTTCACCCAGACCTGATTTTCCTCCTCCAGCTGACCCTGCCTTCCCCCTATAACTTCTTGCAGGTGCTGAGACCAGCACAACACTGCCATGCACTTCAGCAAGGAGCTGTGCTTGTTGAGGCTGCCGTGGGTGCTGCAGCCTCCCCCATCTGCTGTCTCTCTGCTGCCCCACAGCACACCCATCCTGCATCTTTGCCTTCTTTGTGGCTGCTGGATCTGAGGAGACAATCATTGAATGAGCATCCTGAGCAACTTCAGCATCAGAAACAGAGACCTACTGCTCCAGGCGCTGACTCTCCCATTCTGGGATGTGCATTTTCTCTTCTCCCCAGAGTCAGAGCTTGCTCTCAGGCAGAATTGCTCAGTGTGAGTAGTGATGTGCATTCACATTTCCTGTAATATGGAAATCCATTTTTGGGCTAGAGTTTTAGCAAATCTCACCAAAGGCATAAAAATCCCGATAAATCAGTGGCAGGTCTTTATCGAAGTGAAATCTTTTCCCTGCATACTAGCATATATGCAAGTAGTTTGTCCTGCTTCAGAATCAAGACCTGACCACCTGTAGCTCCTTCTGATGAGAGGGGAAAGAACAGGAGGTCCAAAAATCTAGCAAGCCCCTCAAACCGCTCTCCCTTACTCACCACAGCAGGTCTCAGCGAGACTTATTGTTCCAGAAGAGATTAATGGGCTTGTGTGATGAAAAGATACATATACACTTCCCTCAGTTGGAACTAAATCTGGAGGAAATAAAACTCTATAAACAGTGGAGAAATCACAGGTGGCACTGATGATACGAGGTGTTACCCTGGGAGCAAAAGAAGAAGAAATAATAAAATCTGAGACCATTTATCAGCTGATAGTGAAGGGACTGCAACTTGCAGCAAAGAAAGACAAATTCTTTTCTACTCTACATAGGAAGAGACAACTGCAGAAAAATTATACGTTGAGGAATTCCTTGGAGACAGTAAGGCCAGACTGAAAAGTCATTTCTGAAGTGCTGAATTCCCAGTGTTGTGGTGCCTAATGATGTGGACAATGCAATCTTTTCTGATCCCAAGGCGGTGTATTTGAGCACTGGAGAAAAAAAATAATAACAATAAAAAAAAATCCTACCTATTCCTCTTTCCTTACAGATGGAGTCTATGACAGAATAAGTGTGGTATGTGCTTGTCAAATACTTTTTGCTCCCCATACTTAGAACTTGATATCTCAACATTGTGTATAGAAAAAGAATAACATATTTATGGTAATCTCACTGCACAGGAAAGCTGTGAGAAGTACACAGCTGCTCCCCAGTGCATACCTGGATATTGTGTAGATACCTGTCTTTGAGTGAACTGACATACCAGACTGGGCTCCTCATCATTGGCATCCCATGCTGATATCCTCTGCCATACCCACATCAAATGCAGTGTTTGTCCCTGACTCTCCAGTTTATGTACTTCGATCAACTCGTTTTCTTTATCTGAATATAGCACTTTTTTTTTGAGGCAGCTACTCACCCAGCAGCCTTATGCCACTTGTCAGTGGATACAGGGACAGGATGTTTCAGCTTCTTGCTGATTTCTAACCATGCATTTGAAATTCATCCAATTATGGTGGCCCTAATCTTGCTGCCACTGCCGAAGACAGAAAAACTCCCGTCGGCTTGGGTGGGAATGTGATGAGATCAATAGCTGAGTTCAGTCTAGAACAGGGTTTTCTTTCGGGGGAAGCAGAGCGCTGCAGAGTGGCAGAAGCATTCCCTGAAAATAGCCCAGAGTGCTCTGGAGGGACAGAACGAGCAGCACTTTCTGGTGTGTATCTGGCGTATCTGTGCTCTCCCAGCGTGACGAGAGGAGTTATCCGCCCGCAGCTGTGCCAGCTCTTGACAATGAAATGATTTCATTCACAAGGCATGCGGTACAGGCCCTGCAACAACAACAAAATGGCATGCGTTTGAGATATGTAAATTAAATTACTTGGCTTTGCACACAGAATTTCAGTCATTAGAGGGAGAGATAATGACTTGCAATATGCTTTTGAGAAGAAACACGCAACAATAATCTTATTTACCTTACACTTTAATTTCCTAGTGTGCACATGCGCATGGAAGACTTGCCTGTGCAAATGTCAGTTATCAAAGAAATGTCAGACTACGGTTAATTTAATATTACTGCCCCTTAGGCTCAAGCAGATGGCCAAAGTTCAGCAACTAGCAGGGCTGCCTGCAGTAAGAAGAGAAATCAGTGATGAGCACAAGGTGGATTCTTGCTGCAGTTTTGATTAAATACACACACATGTATAGAAAGATGAGAGAATAAGAAAAGTATGTTGTTCAAGATATTTTTTATTCATGATTCTTTTCTTTTTTTTAATTATTTTTTTTTCTTTTTTCTTCCTTTTTTCTTCCTTTTTTCTTCCTTTTTTCTTCCTTCTTTCTTCCTTTTTTCTTCCTTCTTTCTTTTTTCTTTCCTTTTTATTTTTTTCTTTCTCTTCTCTTCTCTTCTCTTCTCTTCTCTTCTCTTCTCTTCTCTTCTCTTCTCTTCTCTTCTCTTCTCTTCTCTTCTCTTCTCTTCTCTTCTCTTCTCTTCTCTTCTCTTCTCTTTGCAATCACTTTTAGCTGATTCACTGTGTCTGACTGACCTTACATTTTATTTTGGGTCATGCAGTGTTAAATTGCATTTTTCTGTTGTGGTGTACCATCTCATGGAAGCTGCACTTTCAGAGCTCTGCTTCTTAAAAGAGCTGTAAGCCCTGTGACAGAGAACACCCCATCTCTCAACCAACCTGGCCTTCCTGGTGGCCGTGCCATCCCTGATTTTCCTACAGGACCACAGTGTCCCCACTTGTCCTGTGGGACCCCATCTTCCCTGCTCACCTTGCTGGGCCATTCTTCCTGCTATTCCCAGAGGAGGCTGCTTTCACCACAGCTACCGTTTCCTACTTCAAAGCCAGGTGACACTTTGAAGCTAGGTGACATTTTTGCTAGGTGGCATTTTGGCCCTCTTGTAGGTCTAAGGCTTGAATTTCCTTGCACGTACAAAAACTGTGAGTTGCTTGCCCTTCCCGGGATTTGTTCTTACATTGGCTGTGCTGTTATTTAGGATGAAGTAAGAATACATCATGTTTTCCATCTTGCAAAGGCCAGTCACAACATTGTGCTGAGAGCAGCAGAAAATGCCCTTCAGAATAACAACATAAAATCATATTAACAGCTTCTCAGATGTCCTGGTGCAGCCTGCCCCAGTTTTCTTTTTTTTTGTGACTGTCACAAACATCTGTCCAGTTTTGTAGCAGAGCAAGGACAGAAACTGAACTATTGCTGCAAAAAAGAAATAAAACCTCGGTCTTGCTTGGATTCAGAATCAGGCTTTTAAATTTCTTTTACTTATACAATTTATGGCTTTTCCTTACAACTCGTTGGTGGCGTATGAAAGCACCAGGTGTACCGCCTAACCAACAAAGTGTCCACAGCCACAGAAAGAATGGAGGGATGGGGGTTGGAGTGACACCAAAATAGCTGTCCTCCAGCCAGCAGCCTGCCTTTCCAGCTGGCCTCCTAAATAGATGGCATCTTCCTTGCAATGAACAATGAGACAAAAATATAATTTCAGGAGCATACAGCTTTGTCAGCAGTTCCCAACAAGTGCTATAGTTAGAAAAACGTCCTCAGCAGAAATGTGTCCTTACTCCTGGTGTGTGTGACCATACAAGGTTGGGTCACACTTGGTGTGTTTGAAATACATTTTTTCATTGCAAAGACGTAAAACCAGATGTAACCTTCACTGGAGGATCTCTAGAGGTATACCACAAAGGCAGAGGCAGATCCATTGCTCTGTGTTTGCACGTCCTTCCCTGCCCTCCGGTGGTCCCAGCAGTGCTCTGGTCCTCTTCAGCCAATCGGATCAGAAGGGAACACCAGCCCAAATCTGTGGGATTAGTAGCTCGTGTCTTCCAAGAAACATATGAGAAGAACAGACTGTTTGTTCACTCCAGTCTCTTCCTCAAAGCTGTGCTCCAGAATGTGGAATCTGGAAAGTTGCCGACGGTAAAAGTTATCTGCGTCAGTAGACAGCTGATGAACTCCTTGTTCGGAGACATGGGGCCAAAATCCATGGGGACTTATGCTGTGGAACAAGTCATATGGAGCCAAATCCATAGACAGCAGAGTGGGGCTGGGTATCCATGCAGAGACCAGACAGACAAAGGACTGTGGGAGCTGTTCAGCTTCACATTTGTCTGTAAGTGCCATGGTAAGGAAGAGGATTAGCAACTAGGCAAATGCGTTTCCTACAGGCCTCTCAGGACTGAAGTCCCGTGTGGGGTGCGGGTGAGTGTGGGTGCCACCAAGTGTGGGTCCTGGCTCACAGTATGCCTCCTTCTGCCCACTTTCATGAGTGGGCTCACCAAGATTTTCCACACAAGCAGTCTCCTGCAGCACTGCACTGCATCTCCGCCGGTGCTAGAGGCTGAGGTCCAAGTGTCTCCACAGCTAGGTCCGCTTATTTCCCTGCAGCCCTTCTGCTGTTGCTGTCGTGCTTTGCACAGGACCTGCCTGGGTGGTGGTGTGGTAGCCTTTGGTTACAAAGGGTCATAGTCCCAGCTAGTGCCTACAACCAAGCGTTGATGGACTGAATACTGTGTGCCGTACCATACGAATTTAATGGAATATTAATAAATAATAAGGTATATTTCACCTTAGGTGATCAATTTATACAGCCCCATATATCATATACATTGACATATTCGGTCTCTTCACCTCATCTCTTCTTTCCTCCAGTTCAGTGCCATTTGTTTCTTGTCATTCCACCATTCAGGAATGATTTTCAAGAAATAACGTTTAAGCATAATCTTTGTCTCCTCACCTGTACAAGCTCCTAGGGTTGGTCCTAGCCTTGCTGTTCAGGCTTACATTCTCTTGGTTCTTTTTGCCAAATTTTAACATGTATTTGAATCAAAAGTCTGAAAATAAAATTTAAATCAAATAAAGGACATACTGGATCCCGATCCTATCTTCTGTATTCCGTTTGTGTATCACGTTGTTATTGAAGCACAAAAACATAACTCACATAGCAGGAAGTCAGTGAAACACTAATTTGACAAACCTCTGGAAGGGAATTCTTCCTATATCTTAATTTATAATTAAGATTAATGGAGGAGCCACATCATAATCCCAGAACATATAGGAAATGTTTATTCCAACTCTGTAATTTATGCACCTGCTCAGTTTTCTGCAGAAGTAGCCCTGTTTTATTTGATGAAACTATCCTTGGGTTTTGGATTAAACACATGCACATAGGAACAAGAAACTACATTTCTTGCATCCTAAATAATTGTTTATACCACACTGCCAATGAAGATAAGTTGGACTTGAAGCTTTAGATGTGTGTTAATTTGTTTGTTTTAGTTGCTCTTAAAATAAAAATATTCACAATTCTTTGGAAGAGATAAAACATCAACACCATTTCAATATATTTAGCACTCTGATTGATTGGAGAATTACTTCCTTTAACTACCGTAGGAGGAAAAAACACATGGTTCAGCCCACACTTCTTGCACAGTTAATAGTTCAGGCTTTTTTTTTTTTTTTTTTTTTTTTTTTTTTTCATAGGCAAGGTGATCTTAAGTCAATGGAAAAACAATGCTATGTGGTAAATATGAATAATGAAGCAGAGATCTTTCTCCTCCATGGGCCCCCATAGAAAGGAAATGACAGCTGCTTGTGAGAAGTCACCACTGAGCCCTCTGACAGGAGGAGGAGGAGGAGGCATGGAGAAATGTCTGATTTTCCTCCAGATGACTTCATGGCTGGACTTTAAGCATCTGAGAAAATTATATTCTCACGGCACTGTCTGCCCTGCGTAAAGATTCTCCTAGCTCTGTGTAAACAGCTGCAGACAAGATACTAATGAGACAGGCAATTTATAACCTTTTCTCTCTCACTGGATCTAAAGCCACTGCCTTTTGAGAGGTCTCAAAGTTTCATGTTCTGTAATTTAAATATTGCTGCAAGGATTGGGGTGAGAATAGGTCTTGGTGACAGCTCTACCAGGTCAATGACAAGTCACTGCCTTTGGCAGCACATCAGAGAAGGCAGAAAAGAGTTATTTTCCCTTTACAATATTTTCCTGTTAATTTTTAAAGAGCAAATCAGTGGCTTAGATAACTATTTCTGTTTAAGCCTCTTAATGCAAAGAAAACCAACAGCTTTTTAAAACATTGGCAGCAATAGCAAAGTTGTCATCAGATCAGTCAGGAGATGAAGAGACCATGCTCTGTTTTGTAAATACACTGCATCTCTCTTAAATGCTCCAGTGTGCAGGCCTGGCATGGAGGCTGGCTCATGGATATCTGAGCAGAAGGGTGCTAATTGTTTTAATGCCTATACACAAGACCATAACTCAAATTGAACTCCTGCTAATTTGGGGGAGAAACAGTGAAGCTTGTATCACTGCAAGCAGTCATGCAGCACCAACATTTGCCTGTGGTCTTCATGATTAGATTTCTGCAGTGACAAATGTTTGCCTAGAGTCATCTAGAAGGAGACCACAGAGATATTCATCAGCTCTGGCTTTATTTAATTTCTGTATCAAAATACATAAACCCCACTTCAATGCAGCAGCAGCACCTGCAGTGCCCAGGCTACCAAGCCATGCATTTCCCCTGGGTAATACCTTACCTTTACCATACATTTCTCCTGGGGTTTGGCAAGGTAAGAGTGGGAGGGGATGCTGCTTACCCCCCAAAAAAGTACCAGTCCCCTGAAATAAGTGCTCATGTTCCCTGGTGTGCTTGTATCCAATAGAGGGTCTTTCACAGCTTTCAGCAGTGATACCATCTGCCTAAAAGTTGCTTCTTGGAGTGATCCCGTAAGAGAGAAGCCCCCTGAATCTGCTTTGGTGCCTTGTTGGGAAGCCTGCCAGCAGCATGCCTGGAGTGGTGGCTGGGATGTGTCATGCAGCCTTGTCCAGCCTGTATCTCATTTACTTTGGAGGCCATTGAGCTGGCTTTACTGAAGTCTCCTTGCTATCTTTCACAGCCATTTTTAGCTCTCTGTGTGCTTGCCTTCTAAAGGCAGAGCTCTGATATTCATTTATGAATATGGACCTATTTACTTATTTGAAAGACTGATTTTAGAACTGCAGAGTCTTTCCCACTAAAAGAAGATGAGTTATTTGGTCAGTGGGAGCAGGTACTTCTAATTCAGGTGGAACATAAAGGGATATGTTTGAGAATATGACTCTTAGGTGACATCAACTGGCATAATTGTGTTTCAACTTCTTTTTCCCCTCTGAGTAACAAGGTAATGTCCTGATTTTGCTCCAGTAAGAGGAGTGCTGTTGATTTTACCAGCCACAGTGTGAAGGTCCAGGTATGCTGTTATGTTTCAATCATTCATTGAAAAGAAGGTCAAAGTCTTTTAAGTTTGGGTTTGCTTTTTCTAGGCTAAAAACTGTGCTGCTTAAAGAATTTATCACCTGAAGGATATCTGGGTTAAGTCTTGTAACAGGTTAACTGGGACTAAGTAGCCACAGACAAAGAAGTTAAGGCTTTGGATGATAGTTTGAAAATTATTCTTATAAAAAATACACTTCTGTATGTTGGTGTACTTGCGGCAGCCTGATACAGGAATTGGAAACCACAGCATCTGTTTTGACTTAAAGCTCTCTGAAGAGCATTTTAGATCATATGGTGAAGGATCTTACATCCCAAATGGCACCTTCCACCTCTGCTGTCCCATGCAAAGATCTAGAGAAGAAGTAATGGGAATATCTGTCCGTAGACAACTCTCCCTGGCACATTGATCCTGGCAGCACTGATGTAGGTAAGCAGACAGCAGGCAGGATGGTGCCAGATAAGGTTGTTCAAAATCCTACTGTTAATGGCAGAGGCTGATTGTTACAAACCCTTTTAAAGACTGGGACAACAGTACGTGATGCTGCCACCATCGTCTGGAAAATGGCATTGGAATTTCACATTTGACATCCAGCAGGCTATGGCCAAGGTAAAACAAATGGAGTCTTTGAGCAAGAAAATGCAGGGAGAAAAAACAAACAATCAAACAACAACAAACAAAAAGACCCTATGGTCTCTTGTTAGAAGGATGACTGTTATAAAGGACAGTTAATTTTGTTCCCTTAGGCTTTCTGTGCTTCACCACCCTCTGAGAGTGTTTTGAGGTTGTATTTAGTTTATTTATGTCATGATTAAATGAATGTCCTCTGCTGTCACTCCTAATGCAAACAACTTATTTTTTTCATTATTTTTCCTGATATAGACAAATTGAAAGTCAGGCAGAATGTCCTTTACTTTCATATTACAACCTATACTAATAAAAGATGACTTTCTGGAAGCCTTTTTGGTTGAAAAAGAAAATAACAGATTAAACCCCACATAAATGTTATGACTCATGGAAAACTAATAAAGGTATCTCTTTACAGACTGTCATTTCAGGCCTTGGGTTACAAAAGTTATTGCTAATTTTTATTAAACCTGCATGCATGACAACAGTCATGGTTAGGTTGTAATAGTAAAAATGTAAACAGGAAAGTTTATCTTGCAAGTGCTGTAGCATAGCGCTCATGCACTGCCTGAGCCTTCCTGCTAAGGAACTGCTTAATGTCTTTGCTAATAAAAGCTCCCAGGAAGGATTGTTTCTTCTCCATCACTGGCAACAAGATTTTATGCATATAGGTAGCTTTTAATGTGTTTATTATCATAAGAAAAAGAAATTACAAGCATTGAATTAGTGCTGCTAAAATAGGCTGATTCAGAAAATTGTTTCCTTTTTTTTTTTTTTTTTTCCTGCAGCCTTTTCCTCTTCTCACACTTTATGATCTCTTGGTTGCAGTATTGTAGAATTACAGAACACCTGTGGACCTACCGCCAAGATGTTTAAAGTCAAAGATACTAAACTCTTTTTCTAATTCTTTCTGCCAAACAGCATCAGATGGTATCTGGATTGCACTCTTTAACTGCAAATACATTGAAATGAAACATTGAGAACAGTCTTCTCAATACAGAAAAAAATTACAGGCTCCAAATACTCCACCTATACATGTTTTTTAGAAGACACACATAGCAATCTTTCAGTTCCATTCATATTAGAGATCTCTGCTGAGCATACTCTATGTCTTATGGAATACTAAATAAATAAATATATAAATCTTAGAAACTTGATGTATGATTCATCTGATTCAATGTTTGCATGTTTTATAAGAAACACATTCCAAATCCCTCGTATAACTAGGAGGGAGGGAAAAAAATCCACCAAGTATTTCTAGAGCACAATTGCTCACTTTCCAATCTAGATGTCAGCAATCTGCAGTCACTTCACAGTAAAAATGCTTGCTTTTCTCCACTGTCAGTAGCTCAGAGGCAGACCATGCCCACAGCTAAATGAGGATTTGGTTCGAGAATGCATTGCCTGAATTAGGGTGCCTGCATGTGCCCTGAGGCTGTTCCCAGCATCGGGGATGGAAGTCTTGTCAGTGTAATTAGTGGATCAGCAAGAGCAACACAGCTAAGGCATCCCAGAGCTAGATGCCTGTCTGAGGACCCCCAGAAAACACCTGGGTGAGCTGAAGGCTCCTCTGACCTTGCTGACTGCAGCACAATAGATGTCTTCTGTTGTGACCATTCAGAACCATGGAAGAGCCAGCATGGGGATTCAGGCTGTGCAGAAGTCCAGCTGTGCTGTTGTTGCAATTACCTACAGAAGACATGTTTGATTTGAGAGGGACAGTGATTTCATATATCGTTAAAACCAAATGTTACCCAGTTCTGCTATTAATAGCACATGGCAAAGTATAAATAACCCTTCACATGGGTTTGCACATTCTTTACACTCAATATAATGTCAGCAAGAATTTGTCCATTAGTGCACAGTGAGACAGCCTCACTTTTATAAAACTGCAGGACAGCTGCAGTGAACCGATTATATTGTAAATACATATGCTAAAATCTTTTCCAGAAAAAGCCTGAACTTTGCACTTGAGAATAACTATATACTGAGTACTGAAGTTCTGCGTATGGGGTTCCTGCAAGACAAATTTGCAGTTCTAATTATGGCAGCTGAAATCCAGAGCAATAGTAAATAATAATAATAATAATAATAATAATAATAGCACAAAGAAGAGTATTTCTGGATGGTTTTAAAAGAATTTGAAAGTAAGTAAAGAAGGCAGAGATTATTCCTGATGCAAAGAAGCAAACCATGGTGTACATCTGTAACTTTAAAATGGCAGAAAAAAAATGAATAGTGCAATAGTTGCCCTTAACACTTTCTAGGTGTAGATACAAATAGTAGTGCCAAGTAGTATGTCACACTCTGCTATTGTGTGACAAGGAATAACAATGAAATTGAAGAAGCATGTAAAACTTTGAATTTCATTTTGAAATTCTGAAATTAAAATATCCTAAAAAAATTGTCCTAGCAACAGGAGAAATTTGTCAAAAGGTTTTTTGACTAATGGCTGCTTAAATTGCATGGTACAGTTTTTGTTCTCTGACTAGGCAATGGCAGTCTTAGAAGACAAGAATATGAAATACAGATTCAGTGAGGAACAAAATACACATACTTATACTCAGATAGCTCTGTTTACTTTTTACCCAAATTCTGAAATTGTTTAAATTTTTTACTACAACCAGACTGCTTGTGACTTATGAGATAAATATACAAATAACAATTGATTAAGATTTGCAATTTTGTAAAATTGCATAAATAAGCCAGCCAAACTGTGTGGTAGATGACAACTCTGTTTTGGAAGATGGAGGGGTGAAAAGAGATATGAGAGACAAGCACAGAGTGACAAAATTCATTCAGAAGTCAGCAAATCAACAGTAGCATAGATGAACAGGAATAATTCATTTACTATTTTTTCTAATATAAGAACACAGGCACATCCTGCAAATTCATCTATCAGCAGGTTTCAACAAAAGTACTTCTTCTGTACAGTGTGCAATTATACCATTGTCATAGTCAAAAAGGTGCAAAGTATAAATGAGCTCATGAAAAAAAAAAAAGCCTTGAAACATATTTCAAAACATCTATGTCCTCTTAGCTCATGAGGTGCCTAGGACTGCTATTGCTCAAATAAAATCCTGGGGGCAATTGCCAGTACATTTGCCTTGCTCTGATATCTTTCCCCAAGGATTCACTATTTTCTGCTGCTGGAGACATGGTACTAGGTAAAATGACCTGGAAGAGCATCTCTTAAGTTCTTAAGCTGCCGTGCTTGTTACCAGGAAAGAGAATAAGCAATTCTTTCATACCCTTCTGGACACCTATCTGGGCAACCTGCTTTAGGGAACCTCCTTTGGCAGGGGGGTCTGACCCGATGATCTCTGGAGGTCCCTTCCAACCCCTACAATTCTGTGATTGTGCTAATTGCCAGGCAACTCTTTGCTATTGTAAGAGGTGAGATGGCATTTAACAAATATCAAAAGCACCCTGACTATGATTGCTGGAGCCTGCATGCACCACATGCCCATGGTCATGTAAATGCCTGAAGTGCTGGATAACTGTCAGTTACCATATAATGGAGGGATGAGGTCAAACTCCTAAAGAACAATAATGGAAAGAAAGGTAATCACAAATTTTGTGATCCCTTGTATCCGAGGGTCTAGGACTATGACGAGTTCAGAAAGAGGATCCCGCACTGCAGGATGGACAAAGCAGCCAGAAGGGCAGGGGAGTAATGAGGTGACGGGAATCGCTAAAGCCTAATGGTGACATGAGGAGACTGAGGAGCAGTGGACAGATAACACGGAGACAGCTGGAACTGAATTGGGAAGGCAGAAGGATAAAAATGATGGAATTCACTGTGGGAGATAATCTCATTCCTCATTTTGGGTGGTCACAGCTAGGCATTGAGAAAAAACAAACAAACATCAATTTATAAGTGAAAGGCAGTCTGTCTGGACTTTTCCAGTACCTTCTAGTGATACCAGAAATAATATGTGATGAAGAAGCATTGTGACCAGTTCTGGTGCAGTTTGTCCCACCAGGCACCTCTGTACCTTGCTCTATGAAACTCATTCTCTGCACTACTAGGGCTAGAAAGATCCCACATTTAGATTATTTTAGACCTGTAGAGACATCACAAAGGACAAAATTCTCATTTAAATATTACCTAAATATACCTGTTTGTTAATTTGTTTTTAAAAGAATAACTATTTAGATAGTCTATATATATAATTCATTTTTCAGCTGCAGTCACAGATATTAGTGGGGAAAAAACTCTTCTGGAAGTAGTCCGTCTGCACACATTCAAAAGATATTTAAACATATAACTTCAGGTATCTTCTTTTTAAAACATTGGCTGATTTCTCTCAGCTCTCAAAGGTGGATTTCTCTTAAGAAAAGTGTTTGCTTCCAAAGAGTTTCTGATATAAATCACAGGTTGACTGTGGTAGTGGAAGAACCTCCTTTTACATATGGTGGTTTCTATCACATTACTCAAGAGCTTTCACAGAGGCAGCTGCTGTTATCCATATTTTATGAATAAGGAAGCAGATATCAGGGGTGAGGCACTTTACTGAGGTGAAACTGCAGCCAAGCTATCCCCAAAGACCATGTCTCCCAAGTTCTCCATCCACACTGTATCTTAGATATTGTCAAAAAACAGATTTGTTGGAAAACACAACCCTAGCTGATTTGAATATGCTTAATAACAATGTGGTAATTTTATCAAAATTATGATTTGAAGGGAGAAAAGGGGAAAGTGTTCATCAATATTAAGTCATGCTATTCCAATATTTGCAGAATTCTGTGTTTTCCTTTCTTTCTGTATGCTTTAAATTCTGTATGCTTTTATTGGTTGGTTTGTTTTCTAAGTCTGGTGAAGTACATGCTATGTATAAGGTTATAATTAAAAGAACAAAACAGAAATGAAACATTTTGATTGACAAAAACAAAAACCACTTTTCCCTTTTCTTCTCAATTTTGAAATATGAAGTTTTAGTCCAAACCAGCAGGAAAACAAAAATCAAATCAAAATCTCAGCTCCTATAAATTACAGGTCTCTGGTTTCCACAGCACTCCTTTCCTTTATATGCATTTTCTATCACCTTCTCCACAACTGTTCTTACTAGATATCAGCACAAGCAGAAACCTACCCTTCTGAAATGAATCCTTGACCAAAGGAAATATCACAAATTAGATTTACTTTGAAAGACATTATCCCACTTAAAGGGAGAAATACTGATAGGCAGTATCAGAATAGAGGGGAGAGGAAAAAAAAATGGACTAATTAAAGTGGTGGCTTTTTTTTTTTTTTTTTTTTTTTTTCCTTTTTAATAAGGTTTTCTGTAAAGGAAGTTAAATACTGTTTTGTCTATGGGTTAAAGTTTAGCAGCCTCAAACTTTGAACAGACATGTTAGAACCAGTAATAAACAGAATCACAAATAAAAAATAAAGAAAAAGATTGGAATCTCTCTGGAGATTGCTTAGTCCAAGACCAAGTCTCAAAGCAGGATCAGCTACAGCAGGTTGTCCAGCATTGTCTGGACAGGTCTTGACAGAGACAGAGATCTCACAGGCTCTCTGAAAGAAGTATTAGGAGGTCCCTCTCTGGTTATCAGACCCTGCAGATGTCTGTTTCTGCACATTAAAAGACAATTGCAATTTAAATACTCCAACAATTCATATAAATGTATAACAAGAAAACAGTCCTAAGTTTCATCAGTGACTTAATATCATTTATTTATTTTTTGGCAGAAGTTGAAGACCTGTTTTTAGCTTTTTACAAAAACAATTTCAGGGTGCTCATAATTCATTACTGCACTGTCCTGTTTAGTTTTCCAGTGTTGCATGGATTAGGAAAAAAAAAAAAAAAGAAAGAAAAAAAAAAGCAATAGCACTATCATTTTTGAAAATGTGTATAAACCATAAGGTAGGATCAGTGCTGTGGTACCAAACCTCAGAAAAATACAGCCAGTTTTCCAGCAGATGATTAAAAACATGGTAATCAACAACATGTTGGATTTGACTGAATGCCACTTGGCTGTACATAAAATATTACTGCACAAGTTGAATAAATTTAAGTTTATAAATATTTGTATAATCTTATGAGAGCATATAAACCCTTCATCTGACATGAGTTTAGGTTAGTCTCCCTTATTTCAATTTTTATAAACAAGTAATGACATTAAGGATCAGTTTTTCTCCATCTCCTTTTCTCTTTTTAATCCACAGTTTTAACTGTGACAGAGTAACTGATAAACTTCACTAATGACTATTTGTTTCACATCAACCCAATTCATTTCTCATGGAAATGCTTTATCTCAGCTAAGAAATATATGAGAAACTTAGGCGAGATTGAGCGAAATCAGTGGGAATAGCTGCATTTAGTGTAGTTTATATTGCTGAGTCAGAATTTGTCCTGGCAGGGGAAACTACCTTAATTTTGTTTTTCCCCTAACAATCTGAGTTACAATCTGAATCATTAAGGTGATAAAGTGAAACCTGTACAAGTGGTTGTTTTTATTAGCCAACAACCTATGTTAGAGCATTGTAAAATATGCGACCATATCTCCAATATAACCAATGCTTTATTTTTCCTAGTTATATCTCTAATTGAAGATAACCATCTTAGTCTTGTGAACTCTTCTTCACAAAAACCTTGTGAAGACCAAACACAAGTAGTTTTTACTTTGATGTAGCTAGACAACTTCATATATGCCATACATACCCATTACCTTGAGTAGTTACACAGGGTACAAACAGCCTTAAAAATAAACCCCTTTGCTGCCAGGAGTATATCCACAAAGATAAACTAGGTCTTTGATGTGCAGTCTTGTTCTCCAGCTATTTAAAACATCTTAAGCTCATGCCAATAAATATTTTCTAGATGACATTGTAAAATGTTTTCAAAGTTATTCATACCTGTGTTAACACCAAGGCCTTCACTCACAGTTGTAATGCTTTTTGGAAGAAATTTCCCCAGCTGTCAGCTTCCCACACACGGGTGCAGTTTGGGTGCAGTTGCAGCAGATGTCTTTTGGAAGCACCAGCCTAGAAGCTCCAGGGGTATTCCCACTTTTTGGGGGACACAAGAGTCCAAACCATCAAACAAAGCCATGGGCAGCTTCAAGCCACATACAAGGGGGATACTGTTCCTCCAAAGAGCTAGACAGATTCTAGTCCAAGGGAAAAAAAACAAGAATCACCAGCGCTGTAGATATGAGGACTCATCAGCAGCTGCTTCATTCCCCTGACTCATTCCTGCTGTGATGAACCGTTTGATAAAGTAGATGCAACCCCTGAAGATTTCTCAGTAATTAGGACTTGCAGTCCAGGCATCAATGATTCTGTGAATACAACACATTTGCTAGCAACCACATAGCCATTTATTTTCTGAGGTGGCAGCGCTACCTCTGTAGTTTTCAAGGACAGTATGCAGATTTTGAGGAGAGAGCCATACACATGCTCCTGTTTGAATGTGAGCTTGTTGCAATGTCATATCAGTCCACCCATGCCCAACACAACTTCCAGTGCAACTCCCAGTGATCTCGCATGTAGATTGAACTGGAGACAAGATGGATTTTTTTTTTTTTGTGTGTGTGTGTGTGTTATTTTTTTTTTTGTCCCTGTTTTTAAAGATATTTTAAAGATATACTGGTTTAGGAGAAGTAGCAAGACTGAGGAAATGAGTGTTCTCTTTGAAGGATTGCAAACAAGAAGTTATCTTAATTTCTCTGAGAAACTAGAGGCATGGACCTATCACTTAACATAGCCATACTCCCTATTCCTGTATCTCATCAAAGAACCTAGCACAAAGGTCAGAATTACTGAAGCAATGCATGGCTTATCAAGGAAAAAAAAAATCATCTACTGTGAATTCATGTCATGTTTTTTGCTTTGTTTGAAATGTCTCAAAGTCTCTCTTTGAAGTACCTAGAGATTGGCAACCTTTCAGTTCAGATGTAGCATGTTTTGATCAGTTGTGCCTTCAATACAGGGGAGTAAACGTTCAAAACACACCAGTAATTTTGAATGCTTTAAAATTGCAAAACTTTTCAGTATGCTTCCATTTACCTCGACTGATTGTCAAAGGTTAGAACTACTTTTCAGGTGTCTGTATTACGATTTTAATATGCACTTATAAATATAGATAAATAATTCACCTTTTGCTTTCCTTTGGTACAAAACCTATTTTTAAATCTTAAAGGGATGTGAAACATTTAGCTAAAACATTCTTCAAATAATTTAATATATTTTCATGAAAGTCTGATGACAAAACCTGATGTGATGGCAATGTTTTCAAAGACTTAATAAATACCTTAAATTGCTAAAGATTCTGCAGTCCTCTCACTACTGAGCCCTTTTGTTTCTCTAGTAAATATGTTATCTGGAATCTAAAAAAAAAAAAAGGAATGTGGCAGCATTGTACCCAATACCATCTTGCCAAGGATACAATGTTCTTTCAAAAGCAATCTTGCTGTCTGTAGCACTCATCCCTTTTTTAAGTAACTACTGCCAGGCCTTGTGTCTGCGAAACACTCCTCCTGAGATCTGATGTTTGATCCCAGTGAACAGGAGACTGCTATTTTCATATCCAAACAAAGATGCAATTGCATTATCATAAAAGCCACATTGCTGTTGGCTGTAATGTAAATGCCCACAGATGTCCTCTTGACCCTGAAGGTGGCATCATATTGTAAGGTTTTCAGTAACAAGAGAGAGCTCCCTCTGTTCATATCTGCCAGATTAAAGCAGCAAAAATCACACCATAATTTTACTTTTGTATCAGTAGAAGAATAATTCAAAGTATCTTAAAATGTTTATTTGGTTTTATGTAAAAAATAGTAAAGTAGTTTAAAAAATTATAAAATAGAGAAGAGTTACCAGTAAGTAGAAGGGACAGACCATGATCTCTGTTGCTTATGTGGAAATCTAGGCTCACTCCAATAAAACCAATGGAAGCATTTCACTTTCCAGAGCTGGAATTAGAATGGGGATCATAGATTGAAATCATCTTATAAAGTTCAGAAACTGCAACAAACCCAGAAATGAGCATTTCTAGCTCATCACACGAGGAAGAGAGACTATTGCTGCCTGTACGGACTGTGACCTGGGTTCCTCCTTGGCCCGCTTCATCCACCCAGGAGCTCAGGCACAAGCTGGAGCCCACGAGCAAACAAGGCTTCAGCAGTGCTGCTGCTCGGGGACCGCTTGCACAGCACACCATGTGCCCAAACCTTTGCTGAAAGCACTGCAGGAGGGTTTCAGAAGAGGCAATCTCTGCCTAGGGTTGACGTAGTGCAGAGAAAATGGGCAGTCAAGCAGCTGCCTGATCTCCCCTTTAAGCTACCCAGGAGCCAAGCTTCACAAATTGTTTCCAGGTGTAAGTGCAAGGACACCTTGGCTCTGCTGCTTGGTGATGCACTCCTGCCACGGTGAGAGCTGTGGTGCTGGTACACCAATGGGTGGGGGTGTCCCTGCCACACCGGGCTGGTCCCCATCTTGCTCTGCTGCTCAGACAGCCAGCAGTACTTCAGGAAACGTGCAGACAGCTCTTCTAATAGATATATAGCTTCCTCTGTGGTTGCTAATAGATGTATTTCTGTTATACATATGTCTGTCTCCAACCCTTGCAAGAATGGAAATTAGTTTATTTCCCAGACCAGACACCAGAGCATTATAATTTATCAGCAGACTGCAGGGTCACTTGCTCCATATGATTTAATTTAGGCAATTTTCTGCTACACTGTAGCCAACAATTTCTTAACGAAAATACTTTATGTATTGAACTGGAATATTTTCTTTTTCAGTCCAAAGACCTGATGTCCTTTTCCAGTTCGGGTTCAGGTACTGCATTTACCATCGTGTCCATTGCCTGGGCCAGGCTCTTCCCGCCCTGCCTGGCAAGAGGCCAAGCATGCTACTCTTGCGTTTGCTTCTCCTCATACATACTCATATGTGCATTATTCTCTGAAATGTCTACAAGAGCTTGCTTTGCACTGCAGTTGTGCCAGAGGGTAGCTCTATCACATCGCAGGATGTCAAACGTCTCCCTAAGCTTCGGTGTCCCAGCTGTTTTGCACAGGTGATGCACTGCCTCAGCCTTCACTGGCAAACACTCTTCCCACATCTCTCAAGTCCATGAACCTCAAGGCAGGGGGTGGGGGACTGCAGTCCCCACCAGTGAAAGTGAAGATCTAGTTTGAGACCACCTGATGAACCTGAACATGCACAAATCTGTGGGGCCCGGTGACATGCATCACAAAGTCCTGAGGGAGCTGGCTGGTGAAGTTTCCAGGCCTCTCTCCATCTGATTTGAAAAGTCCTGGCAGTCAGGTGAAGTCCACAGTGAATGGAAAAAGGGAAACATCGCTCCCATTTTTAAAAAGGGTAGAAAGGAGGACCCGAGGAACTACAGACCTGTGAGCCTCACCTCTGTGCCTGGGAAGATCATGGAGCAGATCCTTCTGGAAGCCACAAAAAGTCACAGAGAATGTAGGGAGGTTATTCAACACAGCCAACATGGCTTCACCAAATCCCGTAACATTTCTTAGGTCATAGTTTTCCAGCTGTTCTGCTCCTGACAGAAATGGTAAGCACTTATACTTAAAAGACTGAAATTACCCCACAACCAAAATTTCTCGGAGTTCTGCCAGTGCCAGAAATCCCTGCTTGTGTTCCCTAGGTGAATGGAAACATTGCTTTTTAATCCCCTCATATGATGAACAATGCAAGCAGGATTCAACTTATGAGCATAAATATGAGACGCTTCAGATCTTGCCCCTTTTATATCTGGCCTTCAGATTAGGTAGGAAATTGGGCCCTATATTTAAGACATTTTGTAGAATTCCTGCCTCTGCTATCACAATATTCCTGACAGCTAAAGCATCTTTTAGCATGGCACAGCAATTATACATTTATCAGCCAAATCTGCTTCCAGTTGAGAGAAAAAAATAGATTTTGCTTGGGATCTTCAGAGCATTTTCAGTAAGAGAGTGATTCCCCAGAATTTACAGATGAGCAATTACTGCCTTTTAAATCACTCACTGTATGTTACTGCTCCCATGAATAACATTTATTTCAGGCAGCATTATAAGTCAAAGCAGCACTACCTCACAGTCTGTCCAGGGGACCTGTGAATACAGGGATTGTTGGGAGAACAGGAAGAACACAGCAGTGATCCTCATCTGGACATCCATCACAGGGCAGTGTGTCCATAGTAGGGGGGGCTTCTCAGCATCTAATGTGAGATGTCTACCGTGAAGAGGTCTGAGTTAGTACCAGTAACTTTACATTGCTTTTGTAATCTCCAGGAAGAAATAGGCAATTTCAGGATGCAATCTCTTTGGCCAGTTTTATGTTTACTTTATGATGACATGGTGCAATGAATCCCATCTACTTACTCGGAAAATGTGCTTGTCAGCCATGCCAGGAGAAAGTCCTGATGCAAGTGTTTCTCCAGGCCACATTTCCCTAAATTGCTCGCTGTCCTTTCCTACTTCAGGGAAATACCTCAGAGCCAGTGGGATGGGATTTGATCCTGTCCAACAAAGAACAAAAGGGTGAGAAACTCTACAGTTCCCACACAGGCAAAGCTGTCAGTAGGACACCCTCTTCATTAGCCCTTTGTCCTATGCTCAAAATCCACCTATTTCCCACAGAGTACTTTAAAACAAACAGAAAAAAATCTGTGTGAGGAGCGAAATGGCTTTCCAATCAGTAAACACACAGTTCAGAGAACGCAGGTCCATTCCTGACCTATCACCACTGATATACTTCACTGTGGGTCAGATCTTCAGCTGCTGGCAATGGACTTGGTGGCACTGATGTCACCAGCGTGTGATCTGATGGCAGGTCAGCCCTCTGTCACCAGACTGCCAGGATGGAGAGACAGCAGGTTAGCAGGTTCTGTACATCAGGATGATTCGCCACCATGGCTTTTCAGTAGGGTAAAATTTAAATCCCTTCAAGCAAGCTACTAACCTCTGCCCAGCCATGGGAGAAGGGATAAATGGTTTTCCAGAGAACAACACTCAGTGACTTTTATATCATTCAGTGAGCTACTGCTTCCTGATGTATTTGCAGTAATGAGGAAAGGAGAAACATTATTTTCATGGTAGAGGGTCAGAGGACCCTGTCGAGGAAAACACTGTCATAAAGTAACTGTTTTACAATCACATAGCCAATTATGCCAAAATGGAAATAAAAGCATTCAAATGACAGAATAATTAGAGCTGTAATAGTTATAGGCTTAGCAGAATTTCTGAAATGTGCAAATGTATGAAAAACTCAGTTTGTAACAAATTAGCATAGTGCTACAGACCAGATCAGACTAAAGAATGAACTTGTCCATCCAAAAACAAATTAGTTTTGAACAGAAAGACAAATGTAGGCAACATGAAAGGTCAGGATTTTGGCACTCTCTTAAAGAAATTCTGGTACAACTTTTTGGGTACCGATACTACAGTTCTGAGAATAAAAAGAAAGGGGTGCCAAAATAGAGCAAATAGCGGGATAGATTCCCAAATCCTACATAAACTTATTATCACAGAGCACCAAATACCAGATTTATGGAGGTCATTTACTTTTATAAATCTTACCTGCAGGTTGCCTCTGGAAACTCCAAGCCACTTGACTTTTTGATAAAGCAGACAAAGGAGGATGAGGGAGCCTTTCACAAATTGAAGATGTTATCGCAACATCCACATTCCTCCACCTTCCTACTGCTCTTTCTTTGTTTCATTCAGTTGTATTTCCACACCCTGCTCCCCAGACAGCCTCTCTGAGGAGTGCTAGCACACTGCGTGCTCCAGCCAGGGTACAATGTGAGCTGCATTCAGTAAGTTCAATCTGCAGAAGCCAACCAAGACACCCATTTCCATGTGCTCTGGAAAACTGATGCAGGCACAAAAGTGAGGGTACAACACCAGAGGATAGTTTTGGAATAAACAAGACACAAAACAGGTCATATCTTAAAGCACTGACAGAAATGTCCAGGAAAAAAAAAAAAAAAAAAAAAAAGTCAAAATGAGTCAATCAGTCAATCTTACTCAAAGGCTGGTATTTTAAATTGATGTCCAGTTTTCTTCTTTGAGGGCAGGTTTCTACCTCTGTGTTCCTTATCTAGCCAAAGCAGTGCCATCATCTCCTGCAAGTCCTTTTTCTGTGCAGAGTTCACCCTTGGGTAACTGGAGCATCACCTGCTCAAGGCCTGGCCTGGTTGACACTGTTGACATACAACAGCACTGTTGCCATTAGCAAGCTTGTCCCGTGTTATTTGTTCAGCCCATCAACCATGGCCTGACACCGTTTGTCTTCTCAAACAGCTCCCGACCAGTCTAAATTTAGTACACCACTGCTCCACCATTGCCAGCTAGACACATAAAAGCTGCTGGCAGCATAATTAACACCAGTGAGGCTGGCAGCAGCACTGCAGTACGGGATACAGGGGACAGCTACAACCAGTGGGTCCTCTGCCAGCCACCATGGTACAGGACCAGAGTCCGGCAGTGACGGTGGCACTAAAGCCACGGAGGGACAGGAGAGCCACATCCTGTAGGAGGAACTGGGAGAATGGACTGAGCAGGGGCAGAGGCAGAGGTAGGGCAGGGGCAGGAGCAAAGTAGGAGCAGGACCAGTCCCACAGAACTTTGAGTCCACTCCATGCATCGCTACCTCATTTTACAGATGTGTTAGAGACCCCAGCTGGAGAGGAGGAGCAGCAGAGGAAGCCATGATGTAGAAACTAGCAAAAAATAAATAACAAAAAAGCTACAAAAAAAAAGAAAGAGAAAGAAAGAAAATATAAAAACAAAAATAAAAAAGAAAAGGAAAAAGAAAAAGAAAAAGAAAAAGAAAGAAAAAGAAAAAGAAAAAGAAAAAGAAAAAGAAAAAGAAAAAGAAAAAGAAAAAGAAAAAGAAAAAGAAAAAGAAAAAGAAAAAGAAAAAGAAAAAGAAAAAGAAAGAGAAAAAGAAAAAGAAAAAGAAAAAG